>CM040121.1:86426148-87082519 GCA_022559845.1 Amorphophallus konjac
GTCACATCATAAATTAGTCTTATTTTCATTTCTGCATCCTGATTCATGATTAGGTTGAATAGTGTGTTAGCGTGTAATGAAGTGCAACAATATGGGGTAATAGAATGCCTTCTCTTGTTCTCTGTGTGTGTACGCACACATATACACACACCCTAAGATTTTAGTGCTACACTCTAGCCCTAGGTTTGCGCTGGATACATTTAAGTTCAATAAGCAAATGTCTCCCTTTCTTTCTTGTGTATGTTGGCTCAGCAGGATTTGTAGTGTCTTTTTTCTAACAAGGCAAAATCTGTGGGCTTCTTCAGCTGCACAGATTTGGAGAGAGAACCATTTCGGTGGGAGCACTGCAGTTTTGTTTTTTGGTGAAGTTTCTCTCCAATGTGGGAGAAGTTATGAGCACCCACAAAGAGCCATGAAGGTCAGAAGGTGGTTTATGTGGAGAGCAATTCACCAGTTCCTTGTGTGTGCATGTCTGCAGTTTTTGGGGTACAGGATGGTGGTGCGGCATGTAGTCAATTTGTCATATGGGGTACCAGAGATCTGCTGCCCACCAGTGCTGCTGTGCATGTCATGCTCCCTATTTCTGTTGAGATGGTTCTTTCCTTCTGTCTCCAGTTATGCATTTTGCATAAATGGGAGCTGTTTATGAGCTGCTGCTGTTGGGTTTTAGGTCTCATGTCTACCATGATGCTCTGAGATCATGTAGCTTCTTGTTGTTCATTTGTTGTATGTTCAGCATTGTTTTCAAGCGACGAGCTGTTTATGAGCTTCTGCTTTTGGGTTTTAGGTCTCATGTCTACCATGCTGTGAGATCATGTAGCTTCTTGTTGTTCATTTGTTATATGTTTGGCACTGTTTCAAGATGTCGCCTAGGCGGCGCCTAGGTAACAAGGGGCTCCAAGGCGTCCAAGGCGACTAGGCGAGCAGCCCATTAAGGCACTCACCTAGCTGCCTTGGTGCACATGGGCCACCTTGGGCCTGCCTAGCCTGCTTTGGCAGGACATCCACTCCTTTTGAGGTAGGCTTTAGTAGCTTGGTAAAATTTTAAGGATAATTTTGAAAAATTGACAAATGATATGTCAAGATTGAAAATAGAAGATAAGACTTTCATTTCTCTTCCCCCTTCTCTCGGATTCTTCTCCTTGTCGGTTCATCTTCTCTCCTCTTAAGGACATTGATTCATATTTGCTTGGTGGACTTTTTGAAGTTAGTACTAATTTTGTGTCTCTTTTTGATAATTCACAAGTAGAAAATTATGAAAATATTATGTTGATGTGCTTATAATTTACCAAAAAATGTGTCATTTATACTTCCTTTTAATATAGAGAATAACTATTTGTTGCCATTTTTCTATTTTTACTTTTAAAAATGTTGAAGATTTGTGAATATCAAATTTTCTATTAACTAAGATAGAACTTATATGTAGAAAATGTATAGTAGTAGTTCTCTTTCATTGTACTTAGTTATATAAACTAGGCTTCGCCTAGGCGCCTCGCCTAAGCAGTAAGGCGGTGGGCCACCGCCTTGGACGCCTTGACAACCATGATGTTCGGTGATTTGTGTTAGTTTCTATAAGCAAGAAGCCCATGGGAGCTATGCTTTAGGGCCGGCCACAGACACTATTGTGCTTGGGGTGCTGGTGCTCTATGCCCAGAAGTTGTTAGGCTGATGAAGTGGATGGAGTAGCCAGAAGAGGGGTTATAATGTCCTCTGTCTGTCTTTGGCATCCAACCCCACATCGCAACTAAAAAGGGATATATGTCTGGATATTTTAAATCATTTTGACAATACAGTTGCATTTTCCTGTCGTATGTTTGATGAACAATATCTAAACTTGTCTATGTTTCAGCATTAACTCTTCCCATGACGTGATACATGTACTCTCTGATGGCAGGTCAGATGAGGCTCGTGTCATGTATGAGAGGCTTCAGTCACACCCTAGTGTCGAAGTAAGCAAGAAAGCAAGGCAATTCATGTTTGGCTTTCAGGTATCCTTATCTAGTTTTGTCTCTGAATTTTGTTACACTGTTTTCTTTCCTTTTAGTATCTAGGCTAATGGAAGATAAATATAATTTATCTAGGCTATGGAAATGATGAAAGTTTCCAGTTATTCTATTTCCAAGATGACGGGATACGAAGATTATTTTGATGCATTTTTAGAGAATAAAGTTAACTATGCGCCAACAGCAGTGGAACAAGATGAAGATGCACTGAACCAAGCTCTACCTTACGTGATATTTCTTGTTTCTCCTGTTTTGATTGTGCTAGCCATTGCGATAAGAAAATCTTTCAACTTTTAAACTGAAATTCCCTTTTGTAAAGAACGTAGTCATTTTGGTGCAGATTTCCTTTCGCTTATTCAACGAACCTTTCTCGTGTTTGTTTATTGTTCTTTATGGTTTTCTTCAGTTTCAGGATTTTATTACTTGAACCTGACCAAATCCTTGTTCTAACTGTGAACAAGATGCCAACAAGCCAGAACCGTGATGATCTTATGCTATTTAACCGAATCTCTTTATAATTTATTTAATTTTTGTTCAAGCCTATTGTCAGGACAAGAGCTTGACTTTGATCTCAGGAAAAATGATTACAGTCTAGGGCTGGTACACTTATCGCACATGTGAGCAAGAAATGGAAATAATACATTGTTAGTGAGGAGGTGTGTTGGGTGCAGAAGCATGCATGCTAATCATCTCAAAGTTTCTTACAATAAATCAAATGAACATATGAATAGTGTAAAACACTGGGTATCTCAATAATGAGAAGTAACCTTCAAGAAGCTATTCATGGTAAATATAAGAGACCAAACTGGTTAACAGACACGTTAGCATTTTTAAATGTCGCTTTGATGCTAGATCACAGCCTCCCATCTCTTTGCTAAAGACTAATTTGTCTCATGAGAGTTCTAAGGATAAGCTAGTGCTGGAGAAACATTTTAACTAATCTATCTCTTACTGCCTTCATTCTGTTCAAGGCATCTATTATTGAAGAATGTCCAAAGACGTGTGGTAGTTCAAACTTTGGGGATTATGTACTTAAATCTGACCAAGCCAGAATGATCATAAGGTCCAACCTTTTGCACTTGTAATGTATGGGATAAACTTTTCTCAAGTCAATAATATGTTATAGCACTTGGAAGACATCTCAAATGTTGTCATGGGGGCTTTCAAATAAAAGATTATAATGATGAAATTGTAATGGAAAAGCAACCATGCATGACCCTGATAATGATATAAAGCCTATACTGTTCCTTGGTTAACTCAGCTGTTAGCTCTTATATGCACCGAAAGAAATAAAGAAATTGCCTATCAGGTGTAAAATAGTAGGATATGTTTAGTAAAACTTTATTTAGAAGCCACTCTTTACTTTCCCTTTCAACGGGAGCACCAGCTAGGAGTGAATATAACGGACTTAAACAACATTGACTGGCACTTTCAAAAAAGATTTTTAGCATAAAAATTATTGTTAAATAAAAATTTATAAAAAATATTCTTAGAAATATATTAGTAGATATATCACTGTGTAAATATAAATTGTGTAAAAATATCATTTTTATTTGCAATCACATCACTTAGTTTTGTTAAAAATTTACAAAAAATCATACTCTAATGGTATCTGTGCATTATTTAAATTAACGCAATGATACGTCTACTTCTAGTAATGTATTTTCAGAAATACTTTTTTTTACAAATCACTCCTCATAGTAGTTTTCATGCAAAAATTTTCTTTCAAAAATCATGGTTTTTTTCTCTTGATATTGGAAGCTCCATTTTGTGTTTTTGTTTTAAAATCGAATTATATATATATATATATATATATATATATATATATTTGTATTTACACACACACACACGTGTTCCGTGTTCTCTAATTGCTGCTTAATGTGTAACTTCCTTGTTTGAATAACTTGCAATTCATCAACATGAAGATACACTAAATATGTTAACAAGAAAGTTTTAAATTTGATAAGAAGTGATAAACAAGAACTTCCCTACATGCTACAACTAAGGTTAATGAAAAGGAGTGAATAAAGCAACGAATATAATATGCATATGGCGAATCTGTCAAAAGTAATGCTTGGGTCTTATTTCATTCTCCACACATTACTTGTCCCACGGCATTCTTGGCCTCTCATATTTTCAACATGAAGATTGTGCTTGAAAATATACCACCGATATTATTTTTTAAAGTTGAGGTAGTAACATCATGAACATAATCGATGTCCGACAATCTCTCTTGAATAAATCTATTTTTATCAACATAACAAAGAACTAAAGTCATTTGTTCCTTTTTTTTGTTTCATTACATGCTTCATAGAGGATCGTAGAATTTAGCATCATCAATTTCTTCACAAATAAATTCTCATTTTGCCAAAAATCCCTTTCTGAATTCTAGCGGATGTATATTGCAATTTAAGGTGCATATGCTATAATTTTTGCAAGAGGATCATTGTATGAGGATAAAAACTCTGACAATTTAAAAAGAATTACCGTAATCCTTTTTATTCTAGAGCTTCATTATTGTCGTCCGTACGCATGAGCTTGAAATGTGACCCACCAAACATTGTCAATTGTTGTCTTAGCACAACCTATTATTTCCAATATATATATTTATAGAACGTTACTTGTTGATTGTTCTTCAATATGTTACAACTAAGTCATTAAATATTTTGCTTTTTGCTACTTGTACAGTTGAAACAATGATCACCCCGACGAACTGAGTAACGCCTCTGTGTTCGATCTACACGATAAGAATAAGAGAGAGAGAGAGAAGGAAACAATCACATCAAACAAAAACACAAGATTTACGCGATTCGGAGATTTCTCTATATGTCCACGGACTATAACCATCAAGAACTTCAATAGATGTAAAGAAAATTATGATGTTCTCACCCCAACTCCAGAGGAACGAATCCTCCTTACAAGAATTTTTTAAAAATAATTCACAAGATCTCACACCCAAAATCTCTCAGATTTTCTCTAAAAGAAACAAAACACATTTGAGTTGCTCCCACCAGATCTTGTGCAAGACATACATTCCATCGTCAATGGAGAGGAAGGGCCGCCTAGTTATAGGGATGAGGGGGAGTAGCTGCCTCACGCGCGTGCCGTTCACAGCGTCCACTCCCCCACATCACGCTGCTGCTTTGCCGTTGGCACATCATCCCGCTGCCGCTTGAACTCTTCTCGTTGTTGCACATCCATGCATCCACATCAGTCGCGGCCTCCCACTTCTTCACGTACGTTCGGTAGGAGTCCGAGTCTCTAAAGAGTTGGAGTTATTCAAGCCTTTCGTATTTTTGATAGAAATATAACCTAATTCAAAGGCTACCAATCATGTTTAATTGGCATTCTGATAATCAGTGCACTTTCGCTTAAATCATGTATCAATTGTAGATTATATCATGATTCAACTTCGCAACGCAAAAATGTTAATTTTTACACTTCAACTTACATACCCTTATTATGCCAAAAAGAAAGAACTAAAATAACCAAAGATATACTATCAGAAAACTATATAACATTAAATAGTTAGCTACAAGCCTGATCCATGGTTGTTTGGACTATATATAATAAAATCTTATAAATCATGTAATAGAATGTGAAAAAGAATCGGACCACATTCCTTATCTAGCAATAAAAAATGATGAAAGAAAGGCACGGAAATTAACGATTAACAATGATATGTAGTTAAAAAAACTTAAAAAGAGGATGCCTACATCAAATGGCCATAAAAATTCAAAAACTAATTCAAATTAAAAATTAATAAATTGAAGGTGACAAATCTCATATTGGCAAATTCAGGGTAGAATTATCTCAAGGTAGCCGGTTCAAAGTGGATCGAACAATCTTGGTTTTTATTTTCTATTTAAATTTGCATATTAGAAAGTTAAATCATGTGTAAAGATTACAATGTCTCTTTCATCTCATACTACACCTCCAAGATTTGTTTGTAAGTGTAGAACAATCGACGACCCTGAAAGAACCTGCCAACACTCGAGTGATCTCAAGAAAATTAAAATTTAGAAAGACAGAAACAAGACCACAGAGGGAAAAAGTCACATCATCAATCGAGATACAACAAATTAAAGAGATACGAGTCCCACATTACACAAAAAATTTCAAAAACAAAATTACTTGATAGCCTAAAATGTGCATTAAGCATTTTTCCAAGAAATAAAAACTTGGAGGGACTAAAAATGTGAGTGAGCTAAGTAAGGACCTTTCTTGCTTTACGTAGGGTAGGATTGACATAGGCAATGTGTTTAACTAATACTGTTGCTCATCACATTGAATTGAAGTGAAGTCAACTGCATAAAATTGAATTACCAACACCAAAGGGCATACATGTATACCAACGACGACCACCGCAGTCATCGTTAAATCAGCTCAAACCACCGAAGAGATGCAAGGGAACATACTTTAGTAGGCCTTCCTAGCCCAGCCCAGACGAACGATACAAGTAGGGCTTCTTGACCGTGGCACACACGGACAAAGTAAAACCTAATTACCAGATTTCCCATCATTTGCTCACGCCATCACACAAGAAACAATTAAGTGCTAAACCTGCTCCTTTGGTGTACCTCATCTTTCGAAAAAACAAACCATTCCATGCTCCGCAGATGACTTCAGTACCGGGTAAATGATACATAAAAACAGAGCCGCAAGTCGTGTGCAACTTTAAACTCCCCCCCCCCCTATGCCACACAAGATGTACTTGATGTAGAAATCCCCCGTGAAAGATCAGAGGAACCATGACCACAATCAAACAAAGAGCACCAAACAACGATGACAACATGTCTGGGTTGTAATACACAGAATCGATGTTCAACATGGCACAACTACCAATCTCAAACAAAAATTGCCATAACATGACAGGCAAAGATTTTAGTACTTAATAGGGGCCAAAATGTCAAGCTGGGAACCGAGCTGCTGCTCAGCAGCTGCCTCCGCCTGAACACGCAGCCTGTTTAGCTGTTTCTTCCTCTCATACGCAACCTGCGATCGTTGTTTTCTCTTTTCCTCCAACTCCTGCAACATCAAATGAAAGTAAAAGAGTAAGAAAAAGAGGCCAAACCAGGCACTACGATTCCCTACAGGGAATATATTGTTCTGTACAAAGATGTTAATAATATAAAAAGTTGGGAATGATTAAGGACAATGAAGCTTTGCATGGATGGTAACCTAAAAGGACTGTCCGTGTCTAAATTGATACACACGGGACGAAAAGATCTGCTAGTAATCAAAAGCATCACAAGCCTGATATAAGGCCAATAACATAACTGAGTAACTCCATAGTGAAAATTCATGATCCAATCAGAGTGATAAAAACATTAATAAATGACGGGCCCTTCTGTTTATGCCCCTTTAGGTTCTTCGTTCCTATGTAACATTATGATACATCAACACCAGAAAGAATTCCATACCCCATCGTGACATTTCAATTGGTATTTGCTCGGTCACAATGAATGGGGCTTCTAGTTCATGCTTAACCTAGTATTAATTTGAACATCACGCAGCCTCTCGTTCCAACTTGTCCAGAATAAAGGCATTATATTTCCTCTCATATCTCATAACTAATCCCTTCTAAGATACTTCATTGCTTCACACAACAGACTTTTCACGGGCAACTGGTACAGAAAACCATGTCATTCATGGAGATTTATTAGACATCAACATGGAACAGACGTACATTAAGATGGTGACAACTTAGGCATGTTATCACCAGTTGTCTTTTCGTCATGATTTCCCCAGCAACTTACAGTATCATAACAAAAACGCACCTCAAGTAATACTGAGTAACCATATTTATTAGTTCAACCAGAGTTATTCAAGTCTTCCCCAAGGAAATCATAACAAAAAGGCATCCACTGCAACTGGTGGCACTCTACGTATATCATCATTTCCCACCATGATTTCAGATCACAAATAGGGAAACACCATCGTATCTGGTAGAGTATTCGAAAGGAGGGCAATGATGTGATGTTTCGGGGAGACAGACCTTACATTTAAGGCATTCGTCTTCGAGCTCTTTATTTTTTTCTATCATTGGAGCATGCCTGTACTTAAGTTGTTTGTAGAAGACTGGAAAAAAAGAGATTTTCTGTCTTTCATGTTTTTCATTTATGGAATTTGATTTTATTTTTTAGAAGAAACCTCTCCTGCTCTCCACCTCTGTTCATTGTATCACCTCTGTTTCTTTTCTAATAAAATTGGTGGTGCAATTCACCTTTACTTCAAAAAACTCATTTCCATCAAAGATACATGATTGAATCCCCAATCCCAAAGCCACACGGTAAAACCTTCTCTATTATTATCACAAATGGAACTAATAGCCTGCTGACTCAACATTCAAGCCGAAATTCTAAAGTTTAGGGAGGAGGTGTTAAGGCCACAGACCACAACACAATCCATCATTTCAGTCCAGTATAAAACAAAGTAACCCTCGTACAATGTTCTCTTGCCTAGAAAAAAATAATCTTATCCCAAGAACCAAAGAGTCTAGACTGTGAATACTGAATAATTCAACTGAAGAAAAAGTATGGATGGGAATGTGAGGCAGACCCTTGTGGGAAAATATTGCATACTATATGACCATACAACTGTACAATCAGCCATGGTATCTCTAAACTAGTTTAGGATGACCATTCTCGAATGCTAGGAGGCAATAGAATCCAATACACCTTCAGTAGATTAGGCCAGAAGAGAACCTCCAAGTGATTAAAACATATGATCACTGCTAAATCTAAAGAGGCCACGGGCAGCATTTGACACGGAAAACAAGGATTACACAGCTCAGAAAACCAATGCACGAAATATTACTCAAACATCCACACACGAAGCGTACACTAGAGTATGAAGATTCACACATCGGATCCAAATTAGGCGCATCCACATAGTTGCCAACTAGAAAAGACACGACCAAGTAATATACTCGCATAGAATAAGCAATAGTGGCTCCTTACCCTCACGATATCGTAGTAGCTCCATCCGACCTCCTTCGACAGATGACCCAGTAGGCAGTACTTGTTCCCCTTCCTAAGCCTCAGCTCCCTGACCATTTTCAAGGCCAAATCTTATGCATATGCACAAACCCCCCAGATCCAGCAAACACAATAAAAATAGTAGTAGTAGTAGAAGAAGAAGAGACTCACTTGAGAGCATCAGGGATGACCACCTTCTTCATCTTGTCATACGGCGGTGGAACACCCTCGTACGCCTTGAGCCTCGCCAGCGCTGCCGCCCCCCTCTTCGTCTTGTGCGGGATCATCCTACGCCGCATTGCCAGAACAAGATCATCGACGTTGTAAAAGGATGGGATTCTTGGGATGGGACTTGCGAATGGGGAATGGGCTTTACCCGCGGATGGTACGCCAGAGGATCTTGGCGGGGGCGCGGAAGTGGATGGGGCCGTGGGAGGGCTTGGTGTTCATGCGCTTGTTGCGGAAGCGGGCGTACTTCATCTTCTGGCGGACGAGGCCGCCGGAAATGGAGATCTCCTCGCAGCGGACCACCACGACGCGCTGCCCATTGAGCAGCTCCTTGGCCAGGATCGACGCCAGCCGCCCCAGCATGTGATGCCGGGCGTCCACCACCACTCGCCGCGCGCACAGCCCCGAACCCGACACCATCGCGCTCTCTCTCTCTCTCTCTCTCCGCCTGCGGCCGCTGGGGTTCTGCAATAGGGTTTGTTGGCAGACGTAGAGACGAGGGGTATTTATAGTTGGGGAGTCGTACGCAAACTAGACGAATGTCCGTTTTGCATGTAACCCCCTTTGGAGTATTAGAAATTAGATGCGTGCCCCCTTGGAACTATGCGAAAATCGAACAAATACCCTCCTTGGTGGTCCAATGCGCCGGGATTTTGGATGAGAAGACATAGCAGGGTAACACAACTAGAATAATGATTGTGCAACACCTGCGTGGCTCGGCCGTCGGGGCTATTTAAAGGCGGGGAAAT
This sequence comes from Amorphophallus konjac, assembly GCA_022559845.1. Taxonomy (NCBI): domain Eukaryota; kingdom Viridiplantae; phylum Streptophyta; class Magnoliopsida; order Alismatales; family Araceae; genus Amorphophallus; species Amorphophallus konjac. The sequence continues at coordinate 86,436,109 of CM040121.1, forward strand.
GTCTACTTCCCGTCACCAAGGGATAATTTGCATCATTATTCGTCGACTCGGGTGAATATAGTCAGATTTAAAAAAAATTAGATATGATTCGATAGAATCGGACCGAGTGACTCCTTCCTCTCTCTCTATCTTTTATGTGACTTTATAGGTGTGCTCCGGCGAGGATCTAATGGTGGCAACGAGGATCTGGTGGCAACGAGGATCCGGCGGTGGTAGATGAGATCCGATGATGGCGACAATGATCCGACCAAAAGAGACGTTATCAACCGTGACGGGGGACTGCCAAGGGTGGGGCGGGGGCGCCGGGGTGGGAGAAGAAACTGTCGTCGGGCAGAGATGGGAGAAAAAAGATCTACCGGGTGATGTGGGAGACGACCGAATCGGCCGGAGTAAAATGGGACTAGGACATATCGTACCGGATAAGAGTGATCTAAATCCAATACAAATGACCGATTGGGCGAACCTTAGTTAGCATTTCTCTAAAAGGGAGAGAAAATATAGCATAACTCCCTTCAACATTCTATATCCGGAAAAGTTACCTCTATTTTTGGTTATTTTTTTAAACCTTCCTTGCTTTTTTTCTGGACCCCACCCAGATACGGCTGGTCATGTCAACCGTACCAATAATTTATTGATACGACACGACATCGTAATGTGCTAACAATATAATAAATATTTAGTATAATAAATTATGTGTTAAAATCATTTGACTTAAATTGATTAGAGAATCATGTGTATAACCGTGAGATTTACGGTTTGAATTGCACAAATAACATTTATTTTTTGGCCATTTTCTTAAGAAAAAATGAAAATTTGAAAAAAAAAAAATGTCGTTGATGAGTTTCAAACTTAGGATGAACCATTTCAAGGGCACACCCCAACCAATTTATCTATCAAAGTAAATTAAATATAAAATAAAATATATAATATTTAAACAGATATAAATATCATACCGATTACGTATCATACACCGATCGTACCGATCTCCGACTAGTATGCTCTAATACATGCGGTAAATATTATACCGAACCAATTTGACAAACCCTGCCGCCCCTGATGCAGATGCCACCGCCGACTTCAACAGCATGAGGAAGGGGAGGGCCATGGCACGTTGCACCCAGCCAATGGAAAATCCCCGCATCGTCATGCAATCTATTCTGTAACAATAATGAAATTCTTAGATAACTTAATTGTTCGAATATGCAAAATGTTAAAGAAAGCTGTTTTCTTGGTTTAGATTGACATGAACATCTAGATCTAAGATCGACACCCGGTCACTTACAACAGGAATTCTCTTATTACATTTTTTCCCTCGAGGACAGTCATACATTAAGTCCAGAGATTTTCTTTCTACTAATTTTGAAACTAGTAATTATAAAACTAAGAATTTCAACATTTTATAATTCCGAAATTCTTTAGACGACGTACCTACCTACGAAAGAAAAATGGAGGATTATTTCCTGTATCTTCCTAGAGAGATTTGTATTACAGCAGCATAGTATTTCTTTTTGAAACTTGAGCAACACAATTTTGACACTATGACCAGGAAGACCTTAACGGGGGTTTTGGATCTTTTTTACTTCGCACAAGCATGTCCTTACAATTTAGAAGATAACAATTCACTAGAAGCAAATAAATCAGAGACAACCCAACGGCTAGCACAGGTTTTAAAGAAAGACTACTAGCACAACACTACCATAACACTTGGATTTACATATACGAGCTTTCACCCAGTTCATAGGTGAACCTCCAACATTTTCCATCTCTCTTTAGTGTCATGTCCGACCCACGTAGGGATATTTACAGGGACACATGTTTAGCAAAGGAGTTTAGTACCAAAAATCCGATACTTTCTACTTTGCCAAGGACTGTCTTCATCTATATGGTACGACTTTAAGCAGCATGTGATCCATGGTGGTTCCCTATAACTGCAATCCCCTTCTGCTGTGTCATCACTTTTTACTATTCCAAGTAGCATGTTCATCTTCATGGTCAGTTCATCATGGGATGGGCTGCCGCCAAAAAACTTCACCTGATATTAAAAGATGCAGTAGAGCATAAGAATCGTGAAATGGTGAAATACAGACCTGCTGCTAACATACATTTAGGTTAACTGAAAATAAGCCTCTTGATGGCCAGTTAATGGAGAAACATTAAGCATGGCAGTTGACTGAAAAAATGGAGCCTTGTGATCATGGACGGCGCAAGTTTGTTATTGTTACAGCCTCACTAGCCCATGACTGGTTGGATAAAATTGGAATTTCACCTGTTAAGGATGAGGAATGCCCATAACTAGACGAAATTGACAGCGACAATCAGCATATCTACAATGAAATATGTGCTGGGAATGGCACTGAATATAAACAAAGCACGAGGAAATGGCTCCCAGAGGAACAGATTACACCTTACCCCATCTTCTCCGCATATGTAAGCATGCACTCTAGCAGTAGGGTCCTCCAAAGTTAGCTTAATCCTGTACTGTCCTTGCACTGAAGAATAGAGGTTCTCAGCTCGCCATGGGCATGCTGCAACAACCCGGACAATGCATTTGCACTTATGTGTTACCTACAACACAGATTGATTCAGTTCTAACTTCTAAGCCCATTACTCAAAATGTTAAGCTTAGAGTAGTATCTAGTATGTATAGAACAATGGGTTAAGAAAAAGGAATTTCAAAAGGTTGATATTCTTAGTTATCAATTTCTGCAATGATAATGAACGGCTCTGCTTGATAATGTCTAAAAACATGTAAAAACAACCATATTGAACAAGCACTATGCAATCAGATAAGACAAAAAACAAGCATCTCTACCCATAATGCCAATGTCTCAAGCAAGTAATCATAGGATTACAGCATAAGGCAAGCTGATTCAACATAAAAACAAAAGAATGTTGAAAACTACGTGGCCAGAAAACCTTAGGGTAAGTAAGGGAATCCATCAGAGTTGTATATGCCACATTGTCACAATCTACCTCTGCAAAGCAAAAGAACAGGTATACAGAGGATGTTAGAATACATAGCTTTGTGAATTTTTAGTCAAAAGATAATTGTTATCAAACACTAAAGCCATGTTTTGAAACAACTTAAAGGCAGTGGGAAACGGCTCCTGTAACCAAGAGGCCCATCCTAGGTCTCAAATGACATCTGAATGACACAAATTTTGTAGGGATTCAGCTGAAGCATTTACAACTGAAGGTTGTCTCTGTCCCTTCCCAGTAAGGATAATTGAGAATTCATCTCAGAAATTGCTTTCAGCTTCCAAGGAGGCACTTTCTATTCCACCATCAATCCACCACATTGCTTCAGTTTGACTAACCAAGGTGTCAAGAATTTTCACATTCATTTTTACATTCCTTCATTTTAAAACCAACATCTACGTGAGTAGAAAAAAGGATTATGGTCCCCTGTCTGCCTAGGGGAGTGGCATCTCTGGCTACACGGGTGTGAGGAGGAAACAAGGTCAAGAATTTTAGAAGATTGAGACTCATGCTATCACTATCACCTTCTGCAGTGTGAAGGATGGCTTCTTATGGAACTTTTCTACTATCTAGTCTTCAAACTAGAGAAGGAAAGAATACACCATGAAAGACTTGCTGGATTTCAATCAGAGATCTGTCTGGCCACAGTGTGCAGGGGTGACTGCATTTCAGTAAGTCCTAATGAGGAGAGGTCTGGCATGTCAGGGACAATAGAGAGATGGAGGAGGATTTCACTGAGGTTATAACAGAGGCTGCATTCCTTGGCATTTGTAACCCTAATCCTCTTTATACTTGGTCTAATATCATGGAGTCAAACCTTCTTGCGCAAAATTGCACGACTTCTTGGTTTTTGTGGATTAGAAAGATCACTTTCTTCTGTGTTTGTCCAAGGCCCTCAAATATATACTTCACTTACGCAGGTTACATACTTCAGAGAGACCACGAGATATTTCCAACAATTTTCCTCCACTCCATCATCATCTCATCTCCTCCTCTACTTCCCTTATCCTCCTGTCTTCCTCTTCCTCCCATCTCGCTGCTTCTCCCTCTTTCTCCCCTTCCTATTTCTTTTCATTTCAGTCTGAGTCTAGATTTTGAATTGGAAACACACACGTGCACACGCACACACAAGAGAGAGAGAGAGAGAGTCATGAAGGAATCTCAAACACATGGCAATCCAAGGAATAGATTTTATGAGGAGAATATGTACACATCCTTTACCACAAAAATAAAAGGGAGAAAAATCCATAAGAAGAGAACTTCCCTCTGTCAACAAAGAAGCATTAGGGCCACTTTTTGAGGGATTTCCTCCACCCATACACATAATAAAGGATGAGATATTAGAATCATTGGGCATTTATACATTAAGATGCAACCATCTTAAGGTTGAAAAAATCAATAAAAAATGTATAATAAAGACAGAAATCATCTAGTTAGCCAAAATTTCAATACCTGTAATACAAGAAGGATGAGGAAAGCAAAACAAAGGTTTACGTTGCGCATCAGATGTAATCCGACTATTGTAGTTCCTAGTTCAAGAATGCAAGAGTTGGATTATTACTTAGGAAATATTACAAGGAATAACAGCTAGCTCTTGAACTATAGAAGGAAATACCTTTCCCGAAGTAACACAGCCTCATCCTCAACAGACAACAAACAGATTTTACTGGAGTTCTGCAACACAATATTCCACATTCCTGACTGAATGCTGCAAGTTATCTTACGGAATTTGACCCAATGAGGACCACCCAGCAACTGTTGGATCTCATTTAAACATTTTTCTGCCGTTATTCTCAGGATGCTTCCCACAGGAGGAAATGTACATAAAATATCTATTGGCAATGGCGATGCTTCCAATTGTAAGGGGGAAGGACATTCTCTTTCAGCATCTAGGCTGTGTTTTGTAATTACATAAGATAGTGATCCTTCTTTTAACAAGATCTATCACTAACACATGAAAAAGGAAGAAGAAGAAGAAAAAGAAGAAGAGAATAGATGTAGTTGACTTCTCCTCACACAAAAAAGAAGAAGAAAAGGAGAGTGGATTCTCTCCAGGAAGGCATCATATTTGTGTCAACAATATTATGCAAGGAATATAATTAAATTTCTTAGTTTCTGCCACCTATCACCCAAACTTTTTCATTTCATTCAGGCTGGTGGAGGGCCATGATCTATCAGAAGGGAGCAGAAAACAGGCTTTGCTTCCCTTTACAATATGAATTCCACCATTAAGAGGAAGTAAAATAGGGCTCTAATGATGATGACGATGACAAAACCAACTACAATGAGTGTAACTAAAGATATTTTGCATAATAATGGTGTATAAGCAAATGCACTTGGATATGCAATTCTCATCTAAGGACATATATATAAAGGCCTTAATGTTTTGTCTTGCCTTTAAATTTTACACTATCAATTAAGATAAAGCCTTAAAAAAGGTCGACACACCAACATTAGGTTTAATCTTGTAGAGATTTGTTATAAATTCCTGGTTAAGGCAACTTTTAACAAGAGAGGGACTTGTTGCAACTCCCAGAAGGACAGTTAGTAAGGAAACAATTGTTGGTTATGCAATGAAACTGTCAATGTTCCAGCATGCTTAAAAAGACTCTAGAAAAGGAAGTAAAATGTTTTTTAAAAAAAGAGGAAATCTCAAGAAAGATTTGGGGAAAAAACAGTACAAAGAAAGCATTATAGAGAACTGTTTGTCAATTTGGCCACATCAAGTCCAAATATTTTGTTCCTTTTGTTGAAGATATGAGGAATTAAATCATTAATATTACAAAATCACTGCAAGGAGTCTAAATATTCTCAGACGCCATACATGACTAAACTATACAAGAATCAAACACCACAATAGACAAAATTTGTTGTTCTCTAGTAATAAAAAAAAGTGAGTACTTTACTTTGTTTTAAATGCAATAGGAGGAGCATCCGTTCCATCCCATACAAAAAGCATTGATGCATCTTCATAAATTTCACATACATGAAGGACCTTCAAAAATAAGCAAAGAGGGTATACTATTAACCTCTGTTCCATCAGAGCACAAGTATCTGAATGAAAACTACAACCTATGTCACAATAAAGGGGGACAACATTTACATAACCAAACTACCAACAGGCACATACAAGAGGAAAACAACTAGAGAAAGGAACATACTTTACATATTAAATCGCATTCCACACCAACTTTAATGTCTTTGAGTAGCAGGGAGTAGTCTTGAACACCAAACAAACGAGGAACATAATTAGATGATGCAATATGAAGTCACTCTTGCCCAAAAAAAAAAAAAATCATACATGCATCTGAGATACAAATAAGTGGACATTAAGCATTAATTGCAGTTTTGACATGTATCTAGATTCACAATCAATTTAGGGTCTTGACAAGTGTTCAAACTCCCTGTTGAGGTCCAAGCACACTTTAAGCTTCCAAAGACCATTTCTCAGACACAACACAAGTAAATTGCTGGCAAATAGCATGGAATCCTTTTTTTGAATAATTGAAGTTGCGCATGAAGTTTTGCTGACTATGATATATATAAAAAGTTATGCATTAAGGATGTGCTCTAGGTATTAGAAATTTTGGATTATCATATGGTTTCAATGTCAATTATCCAGATGGGATTGAGAAAGAATGAGTTGAAATGTTGTTCTCAAATCAGAAGATGAAAGGTGAAAAATATTTAATTGCCCTTCTTCTTCCACTTGATTACAAGAAGTTTGAATTACTCTAGTACTTGGATGTTGCATTGCAGTCCCAATAAAAGCAACGTAGAGATGGAATCAGTCTGTGGATCAGCATGACATGATGCAAACATTATCAGGCACTGGGGCAATTCCAGCCTGATTTCAACCAAACACTCGAATCCCAACCAAGAGGAGAGAGGTCGTAATTCAGTCTGCTGACCTTATCTTACTGATTAAGACTTCATTATTACCGGTTATCTTACTGATTCAGACTGCATTATTAATGGTTATTGCTAGCATTTTGGTTTTCTTGTGGATTTTCCTTAGGGTTGGTTGGTCTTCCTTGTCAAAACATGATTCGCTGAAGTTATGTCCCCCCCCCCCCCTCAAATAAAAACTGAATGAATCAGTCTTCTGGAAGCAGCCCAAAACCAAGGAAAAAACACCTCTTCCTTGATAAACCATCTGTATTGCACAATTCCAACCAATTTAAAGCCAGAAGGCATTGTTTTCTCGGACTTATGCCAAGCAGGAGTAGCAGAAGCCAAAGAACAAGGGAAACTGTGCTATAAAGAAGGGCAAAAAAAAACACTTCCCTGAGTTACAGACTGCTATTTGTTCTCCTTTTTCCTATTACATGTTGCCGTATTTTTTTTTCGAGAAAAGTGTGGATTGTACCACTAATTGTATAACGAATAGAGGTAGTATAATGAAGAAAAGGAGGTGAGGAGAGGTTCCTCAATCTCAGAGAAAGAAAAGGAAAAGAAAAAGAAGCATAGTTACCAACATGGGATACGAAAGCGGGAAACAAAACGTGAAACGAAAGCGAGAAACGAGGCTCTGAAATTTAGTGAGAAACGATATACGTATGGGAAACAAGGGGGATTTTAATCATTTTAGGAAGGTTTAGCTCTTTAAGTGTATCTCATGTATTTCTAAAATGATTAAAATACCCTTAAGTTACTAACATACCTTCCTAAATGATTAAAATACCCATAAAAATACATATGGGAAACAATGGATGTTTCTCATGCGTTTCCCAAACGGATCAAATTCGTTTCCTGAATGCGTTTCCCAGGAAACACGTTTCTCACTTCCCTGAGCGTTTCCTGCAACTATGAAAAGAAGTTCAGACAATATTACACTAGGCAGTCTGAACAATCCTTTTCCACTCATCTACAGACATATGTAAAATATATCTAAACCATTGATAAATAAAGGACAAAGCTCTTGAGGAGATGTTTTTGATGTAAGTGGTACTTCCCCGAAAGACATTTCTTTCTCGCCATATACTCCAGCAAATGACATGAGAGATGGCACCTAATAATTGTCTTCTCACTTTGTCGACAGTTGCAACTTTCAGGGCCTTGAAATGACTCCACGTGCCGGACAGTACTGAAGAAAACAGAGAAGTGAAAGGCTACCACTGTTTGTTCCATTTTATAGTGAATGTCATATCCTGGCATGGCGTTATTTTTGTTTTTTGTAAGTTGTAGCCTCCTGTTGTTGCTCTTGCTGCTTGTAATATGTTGTTGCCTTTCACCTTTAATTATTTCTTTGTTATGCAAGACATTTGGATTATGCCTCTTTTATTGATGTCTAATGCTTGTCCTAGTTAAGTGTTACAATAGCTTCTATTAATCTTGCTGATTTCCAGTTTACTAATATCACTCTTAACAATGTATAAAGAGCTCATCTTCCTACACACTACTTTTGTGTATTCTACCTGCATGCTCACCTAGGCATTCATAACAGAAGAAAACCCTGGACAACTTCACTCGCCTCCTGCGTTTGGACAAGGAAGCCAAAAGGAAAAAGGGATAGAGCGTTCATCCCGTCCCAGTATCCACAACTGTTCCAAGAGACCATCATCACCACTGATGGAGGATGCTGCCATCACTCAAACAGGAAGGAAGGTACAGTTGCTGCCACAACCATCAGATTCAAGACAAGAAAAGGGAAGTGAGAGGAACAGCTGTTGCAGATAGCATGCTGCTGCTGCCGCACCTGCGCCCTCATCAGGGACTCCCTGATGATGTGTTTGGAGCTACTACCTCTATTGCACCCGCAATTCTTTCATATAGTTAAGCATTCTGTTTTCAAATTCTCTTATTCTCCTCTTTTCAACCCATTCTCTCTTGCAGCAATCCTTTATCCTTCCCCCTTTCTTCACTTTCACAGTTGTCAAGGCAACAAGGCGGCCCAAGGCATTCATGGGGAACCTAAGTACTTAGGCGACAAGGCATCCGCTTAGGCATCGCCTAGGCGACACCTTGGCCACTAATTAAAAAAACCCAAAATACATATCCCCCAATATACAAATCAAGAAAAGATATATTAAAAATTACAAAAAACACAGAGAATTAAACTACATGAAGAAATTGCGGTAATTAAATTACATGGAAATTGTCAAAAAAATGCAGAAAATCCAGAATTAAATGCATAAAAATTACAGAAAATACAAGAGAACCAAGAAAAATTGCCAAAGGTTAAGAATTAAATATACCAACCTGAGAGTTAAAATTTGTTAACTTCATCCTGTAAGATATAATATGCACTAGCCTCACTCTCTCATACACAGACACGGAGAGAGAGAGAGATGAGTTGGGCACCATTGGCCCCTTAGCCCCCTCTGCCGGACAGACAAAGGTGGGGGAGAGTGAAAAGAGGGGAGAGAAAGTGAGTGCATGTGTGAGTGTGTCTATGATAGAGAGAGACTAGGACACGAAGGGGGAAGAGAGAGGTGGGGGAGAGGAGGAAGAGAGGGTGTGTGTGTGTGTGTGTGTGTGTGTGCAAGAGAGAGAAAGAGAGAAGGAGGTGGTAGAGCCCCCTGCAGAGTCTCACCATCTCAGACAGAGACACTAGGAGAGAGGGGGGGAGAGAGAGGACTCAGAGTCTCAGATGGGGAGAGAGTCGGGAGATAGAAAGTGTGTGAGAGAATGAGACAGAGGTGGGGCAGAGGAGGAAGAGGGAGGGGAGAGAGGGAGCAAGGGGGGCCGCAGCCTCGGACAAAGACGGGAATGGGACCGCAGTGAGAGAGAGAGAGAGGGGGGGCATACCGGAGGTGGAGGAGGTGCGGATCATGACAGACAGTTGGGGGAGTCGATGGACCCCGATGGACGTGACGGAAGAAAGCTAGGTCGGCACGAATGTGGCGGAGGATGGAGGTAGAGGACGTGCAGAAGGACGGCGGCGGAGGTCGTGCGGAGGACGTGGCCATGTGGTGGAAGATGGTACAAACCCTAGGAACCAAGCGCTCGATCGGGGAGAGAGAAAGGGGTGGGCGGAATGGGGATCAGGGCAAAGGGTCAGGGTTTAACTAGAGGATCCAGGCTTGGGCCCGTTTGTTCGGATCCAGTCTTGGGCTGGTCGCCGGTCACTGGGCCCAATGCAAATAGGCAGATGCCTTGGCGCCCCGGACCGCTTTTTTCCAACTTGAAAAAGTGCCCAAGGCAGAAGCCTTGGCACATCCGCCTTGGGCGCTTTCGCCTAGGATGCTTTTTCACGTTGAAAAAAAGTGGTCTGGGGCCTTGCAGTCTGAGGAGTGCATTGGTACCTAGGCTCCCGCCTTCACAACTATGTTCACTTTTAATCTGGAGGCCCCCCCTTTCACCCTTTTCTTCAATTTTTTTTCTGTTTAGTCTGTCCAGCCTATTTCTTCCTCTTTTCTGGCAGGTTTGAGCTTGACTGACTCAAGGACTATTGCCTGGGAATGGCTGGTTTCCAGTTGGGACTAGAACAGAAATATAAACAAAGTAAGCCATATATTAACCCAGTTTCCAGATTTTTAATCTTTGCCTAAATCACAATCCAATTTCCAATTCTCAGGTCATGCTTCACCAGTATATTAACTCTTTTCAGTGTGCACTTGAATGGTCATTTCTGACAACACCGACTAAACTATCTGTACACCATAAGCATTCTCAAAATACCCTTATTGACTGTACTACCTCTATTTATTTTTCGATAAATTGGTGGTGTAATCCACTTACCGGAAAAAAAAGAAAAGCCATTCTCCAAATACATTTATTCAAAGAATGCATAAAACTTGTTCTACACTTCTACTGGGTTCAAAATAGATGATTAGTACATATAAATATTTAGCACACAGAAGCTACCTGCATCACATTGATGATCAAGAAACCATGTCCGCAGTTGTTTTACGAGGTCCTCATCATGCCCCTTACTATGAAAAGTCTGTGAAGCTTGGTAAGGAGAGAAGTTTGAACTATTGTTCCCCTCAAATAAGGCAAATGAAGAGAATTTCTTATGGAAAGTACAGTACACCTCTCCATTGTAGACTTCCATCTGAAAAAATATGCACCCATCTTTCAAGATTCTATTATTCAACCAGCCTCTGTTAATTAGCATCATATTCAGAATGCCAATCAACCATGTATTAGATGAAATGGATAAAAGTGCAAAAGTGAAGAATATAATCAATTGACAGACTGCATAGTGCATAACTCATTATTGTTAAGCCTTGAGCAAAAGTGCAGACAATACAGATGGACAATCAAATCTGATAGTGCGGTAAACACAAATAAAGCAACATAAGAAGGTGAATGTGTTTCTGCATAACCTCCATGTAGCTAGATGTCCCCCAGAGATAAAAGTGAAATAAATACCACTAAAATTATACAATGAAGCTCAGTGTAGTTTATTCTGTCAATGGTGGTTTTGGGTAATTGTTATGATTATGGATCCATTGACTAAATGTTTACTTCTTACCCTTTATTAGGGTGGGTAGTCAAGAGGGAAAGATGGATACAGTTAAGCACAAAACATAGATACACCTGAAGTCAGCCAGCACCAAGACAATGGCTGCATTGTGCCATCACCAACTCATTTTGGCCATAGAAGTAAGGACAGATCCTTCATGACCACTGAAGACCAACCAACAACCCCCCCCCCCCCCCACACACACACACACAAAAAAGGTAGCTTGAAGGATCGTTCCACGACCTCATCTATGAGGATATTCTTCTCCCTGCCCTATGCCAATTAGACAGTTTGTCTTCCATCCTCTGTCTGTCTGAATTCTACTTACGCTTGGCACATACTTTCTTTCAAATTGTACAGGAGATCAAGCAATCCAGAAAGAAACATCCAGTTTCTCATCCTCCACCTATATAACCTACAACTATGCCTTACAATCCATGAACTGGGTTAGTCTATCATGTGTGGAAAGTGACAATGGAGTATTGTTGTCTCTATTTTTGATCAGATAATAACAGAGGAACCATCTTACGAGTGAGATGGAACTTGGAGGACCCATCCTGTGTTGATGGACTGAAGCCACATCAACCATCTTATTCCCTAGGACAGTAGGATGTGCAACCATTCTACGTTTGTTGTTTCTGCCCAAGGTTCTTCTTCAATGTGTGGAGAGAGAAAGTGGATTTCTGCGAGGCAATGCCAAGAGTTGCCAGTTCTCACTTGCTAATTGTAAGACTGTTGGAATGAGAAATATTTGAAAAACATAAAAACTTGCTAGTATGCTTATCTTTCTGTATATTTTTCATAAGCATGGTGATCCGAAGGGTTTTGGGATGAACCCTTTTGTTGAACCTAGCTTAGATTTACCTGAATGGGTTTGGCATATCAGGGTTTGAGTAGGGACTGTCTCCACTGACCTCGACCGGTGTTAATTACGAGTGAAGACCCTTGATGTTCTGCCTTTTAGTGATGCCTGAAATAAACCACTTAAATACCAAATTCGCCCATTATAGCATGATTTACTATAAGCCCATGAATCTCCTTGTGACCTTGGAGGGTATTAGGGATGATTGAGGGTTTCTTGAAGATTTAGGGAAAGTTTGAGTCCAATCGGTCCACTTTTCAAAATATGGAAAGTTTTCACCTTCAGGACAAACTGCCCATTTTTAGGTGTTAGGTTTGTTCCGATGGATTGGGAGTGTTTCAAAACCCTGGGATGCCTTTTCAGATCATTTTGAGTGTTCAGGAGTATACCTACTATTTTTGGAAAGTTTGGTGTTCCATGGTGTGAGACACGGAAAAAATCTAATTTTTGATTTATCGTAGATAAATGGTAGATTTTCGTTCTTTTTGAAAAGAAACACTCCTCTGCGTAGAGAGGGTTCCGTGGGTGCGCATAGTATCAGACGATTTGGGTTCGAGTGCTGGACCTTTCCCCACTGACCGGAGTCAGTGTTGATTTACATCGGCCTAACGTCCGAACACCTTTGTTTAACTGTCAAAGAGGTCCAAAAGACTTCTGCAGAGGTTCTGATGTGGAGGGCAGACTCACTCGAGAGACTCTCCATGACCACTCATTTACCACCAACACATAGAAACAACTAGATTAGGGCTAGGTCTGAGCAAAACCCTAAGATTTAGGCATAGGGGCGCAAATATGCGGAAGCCATAGGCATTTTTAAAGCAAGGGAAGTTTTCTGGACCCCGGGGGTATTTTGGTAATTTTTCAGGCCAGGGACATTTATGAAATTTCAGGGCTGGAGTGGAAGTAGGATCGGGTTCCTGTCTCCCCAAGGCATGGGAGCCGTTTCTGGAATGCTTCAAGGGTTCTGAGGCCATTTTTAGGTCACAGGGGTATTTTGGTAATTTTCCAGACCCTAGACCTAGGTTTGAAGTGATACCCGAGTGCTGGACTGAGCTGATGACACTTCCGAACCGAAGGAATGACAAGGGGCTTCAAAGAAGGCACACATCTGTCAATTTGGCCGAAGGAGGGATATATGTGCAATTTTGAGAAGTCGGGGGTTTTCTTGTAATTTTCCCTCGAGGCCACACATGGAGCATGCTGAGTGCTTTTATAATTCCATATGAGTACAAATGATGTCGGCGAGTTGTCGACTGTACAAACGTCCGCTTTGGAGCGGGAGATAGGGACTTAGTCCCAATTACAAAAAGTTGCAGAGTATAACTGCAAATTACAGGACTTCGGTCTTCTACAATCCCGGGAAGGACATTTTTGTAATTTCGCCATTATAAGGGCAGAAATACAAGACTTAGTCGTCCCGAGACGTAAAGACTTACAAAACATGGCCCGCTGAGGGGCACAATTAACAACATGACCCGCTGAGGGGCGTAAACGTAAATATACCCCGTAGGAGCATAAATACAAGACCCGGGGACTTACCCCACACGGGCCGAAACAACGAACAAAAAGCTTCAAGTGTCTTCCGTAGGTTGATGCTTGTAGTCTCCTCTCTCTCGTCGTTGTCTCTTGTCGTTCTCCCGTCGTTCTCTCCTTTTTTACATGGACCCTTAGAGTCTATTTATAGAAGGCGGGAGGGCCCAGAGGGGTCAAATGAGCGAATTTGCCCCGATTCTGTCAAGGTGGGGTGGCAATAAGCCATTTTGACCCCTCTGGCCACCAAAAAGGGCCAAATGACCCCTCTGAGGGGGTTTTTTAAAAAAAAAACTTCTTTTTTTTTTTTGAAAAGCCCGACCCCGGAGGGGGGGCGGACCCGGGCGGGGTCGCGCGACCCCGGGACGGGAGCGACCCGGCGGGGTCGCGGCGACCCCGGAGCGGGCGCGCCCCGGCGGGGTCGCGCGACCCCGGAGCGGGCGCACCCAGCGGGGTCGCGTGACCCCGCGGGGCCACCTGGCGGGGTCGCGTGACCCCGCGGGTGGGGCCACCCGGCGGGGTCGCACGGCTCCCCGGGCGGACCGGCGGGGTCGCGCGCCCCCGCGGGTGGGCCAGCGGGGTCGCGTGACCCCGCTGGGTCCCAGCGGGGCCGCGGCCTCCTTTTTTTTTGCCCCGGGAGGGGTCGTTTGACCCCCGGGCGTGCTCCTTGGCTCCTCCTCGCGTCGTTTTGCGCCGTTTTCGTCGTCCCGGGTCGGAGAAGAGCCGTGGTGGAGCTATATATCTCGGGGAGATCGCTCCTTCGCCGCGTGGCAGTATCGCATCCGCGGAGGGAGCATTGTTTGTTTGTTTGGTCGCTCGTCGCCGCGTAGGGAGGAAGTTTTGCGCCCGTCTGTGCCGTGTGATACACTTGCTCGGCTACTCTGACTGGTATACGCCTGTTTCTTCCTTGTTAACCTGGTTGCCACGACGTCGACCATGATAATATTGTCGGATCAATAGACCCTACATCACGGAGATACTCCGTAGTTCGACGGTGTTGACGATACGCCATCTTTGTCGTCGAACGTTGCATAGCAACAATTTCTCAAAATAGCTTGAGATAATTTCGGGTGCAACAAATGCCCCCCACGGAACGTCCGCCACGGCCGGAGGCATGGGGCGGATGGCCCGTGCCCTTTGAAGGGATTGGAAAGATGTCGGCATGGCCGATACAACTTGTTAGACTGCATCGAATAATCATATTGCTGTCCAAAAATATTTTTAGCCTGACGCTTCTTCATTTTTGTTTCTCCTCTTTGTGCTTTCAGCCATGGCTCGCAGCAGTGGAAGTGGGGGTCGGTCGAGGAGGTCCCGTACTAGGGGGGCTGACGACTGCGGGGTTGAGCGCACGGACCGGCGGATGCCGCCTTTCCCTCCCCGTACCATTGATGACGGGAACATCAACCAACTAGACCTTGGCTATTCATGGGTCGCTGAGGGCCCAACAGAGAGTGCCGGAGCAGCTGAAGGTCTTGTTGATGTGTCTCGGATTGCGAGGCAAGGCGGTCCTTATACATATGACCGCACTGGAGGGTATCCATGTCACTATCCCCTGGATCGTCATCTTTACAGTTTTCTGCAGGGTTTTGCTCCCGTCGGCATGGAGACTGATGATCCGTCACTTCCAGAGGAGAGGCGTCGCCTCGAGAGGGCGATACTGGTGGGGAGAGACGGCATGCAGGGATTGTGTTCCCTGACTTATCCGAGTTACCCGGAGGGTTTTTCTCGGCAGCGGCAGTATCCGGACAGGCAGAGTCTGGGCTCTTTTCAGCGATACGAGAGCTTTACCGTCCGGGCTACGCCGATGTCTCCAGCGACTTGGCATCTGCATGGGCAGCATAAGGCCATAGACCAGGTTGTAGATGGCCTCTTTCTGGCACCCACCGGAGCTAGCTTTGCACAGGAAGAATACCTCCACGATTGCATGTTGGAGAGGGTTCTGGCTTTGAAGACTCCCAGCTGGTATGGGAAGTGGTCCGTCATCCCTTCTCACAGTTATCACCGGGGCGCGACAGAGTGGCTCTGGGACATTCTGCTAGTTTACCGGTCTTTGCTGGATAGAGTAGGGATTCGTCATGCAGTGACTGCCGCCATGTATTCCTATCCTTGTTACACTGGCCTGTTACAGGCTCTGGTGGAGAGATTCAGTCGCCGGTGGAACACTTTTGTCACAGCTAGCGGGGAGACTTCACTGGATCTCTGGGCTTTCCCGAGGATTTCTGGTCTTCCGATCTGTGGGAGGCCTTATGAGGAGCTGTCGCCAGATGACTTACATCTCAGTTCTACAGATGGGGCAGGACACTATACCCTGCCATACTGCTTCAGGTTTCTGATGAAGACACGGAGGGACTTAGCCCGAGTAGGCACAGACCGGACTCCACGCACACCGCGAGTGACATTGAATGCCTGGGTGAGCCACTTCTATAGCGGTCCTTACTGCTTCCATGAGGAGTTTGCACAGTCCGGTACCACCTGGGAGGAGTACCGAGAGGTCAGAGTGGACGTTCCTCCACATCTTCGCCACCTGCCTGCGCCGATACAAGGATGGAATTCCCGGGGGCTACATCCTATTACTTATCTGGCGGCTTATCTGGCATATTGGCTTTCCAGCTTCGTAGTCCCTCATGGAGAAGAGGGAGTCCTGCGGGTGGAAGTGATTTATCCAGCCTGCATGCTTGCATGCGGACAGAGACTCGCCATTGCACCAGCAGCCTTGGCGAATATTTTTCATTCGCTTGGGGCTCTGTCTTCCCACTCCTCGCCGCGAGAGAAGGGTATATTGCTGCCCACTCATTATTTGAGTGCTTGGGCAGGGCTACTGTTTCCAGAGTTGTCCAGGAGGACTCCGGTCGAGAACCCATCAGCACCATTGATTTTCTGGTTTACCGGGCAGCCATCCCAGGATCCAGTTGCACAGTTAGTAGGGGCCAGGCGGGCCTTGTCTTTTGTTCCGGTGAAGAGGGGAGAGGGCCTAGCCCTTGACCACTTCTCCTACCTTCACCGTCCTTTTGCTAGGCAGGAGGGAGACGCTGTCGTCAGCCGGGTTTCCACCCATGCTTTACCTTCCCCCCAGGGTTTAGCAGAGTGGGTCATCAGCATCCGACCCAGTGTTCTTGTATATCGACGCTCCAGTACGGCGATACTTGAGCCTTACTACCCACACCGGTTCGCCAGGAACTTCGGGTATGATCAGGCTATCCCTTCCGGTGGAGAGTTTTCTTTGCCCCTCCGGCTATACAGGCACAGGGACATACACTTGGTCGCGGCAGCTTGGCAGGACTTCCTTTGCCGCGAGGCAGGGCCGGGGTACCCGATCCCAGAGCAGGAGCGCAGAGGCTACTTCGACATCTATTATGCTCGCTGGTGGTTCAAAGTCAGCAACCTCTTCCGGGAGCGCCGAGATGCCATTCGTACCGCTGAGGAGCAGCGTTTGGAACGGGAGGATCTGCCTCCTCTGTGTGTCGATCCAGCCTTCCTCAGGTCTCATTTTTCGGGGATTGCCCGAATTGTGAGTGACATTGAAGAGCGCTGGCGAGCAAAAGGCTGGACACCCATTGTTGACAGGAGCCAGTATAATGGGGCGTTGAAGCCCTTGAAGAGCAAGACGGCGTCGGCTCTTGGAGTCCCTTCTTCCTCCACCACAGGCGTAGCCTCAGGCCCCTTAAAGGCCTATTCTTGGTGGGAGGATTTGCAGACATCTTGTGGGGTGAGGAAAAAGTTCCAGTTGTCCCAGCCGATACCTGACGGAGCACTTGGGGGCAGTACCTTTGCTGAGTGGAAGGCCCATGTGATCAATGCAGTGGGCTGCGCAGGTCCCCTGGAGTACCTCTCTAGCCTTGAGTTGGCGACGACTCCACTTGCCATTTACGATGCTGTAAAGGTAGTTGCACGCGCCCTCCGAGTGAAGCCGGAGCAGATAGTATTAAAGCCAATGGAGCCCATAGCGGCTACAGGTGATTCCTGTGCTTCCTGACTTTAATATACATATGTATATTTATATTCTGGGACATGCATTTACATATTCCCATGACACTTGCAGGTGGGGCTGTTATAATAGCCGGTGCTGCACCACTGAGGGATCCTCCTGATGCTGAGATCGGGAGGGATTCTGTTGTCGCCAAGAGACCTCGGGCCGAGGTTCCCGAGGAGGGGGATGTGAGGTCAGCATCCCGTCCTCGGCTGGAGGTTGAAACCCCTGAAGTCGAGGCTGTGTCTAGTAAGTAACTCTCCCAGATACTGGTCATTTCTGAGCATACATATATAGTATCATAAACACCTGCTTGCTTCGTTCAACGCAGCTCCCCCGGAAGCTAGGGTTACCATGAACTTCTCTCCTCCTCCAGCGGGAGACGACATGCCACTGGATGAGTCCGCGCCAGACATTACTTTCAGCTTCAAAGAGCTGATGTCAGACGATTATATGCCGGTGACGGCCAATTCTCCCTCGCCTCTTACAGCCGGGATCACAGACGGTCAGGCTTCAGGTAGCATGCTTAGCCTTGTTTTCTCCATTGATACATGAAGATTTGAAGAGCAATAACCCCTTAGTGTTTTGCTGGCTGCACAGGGGTTCATGAGGTTGTTCCACCTGGCCCATCAGCGAGAGGTGATGTCGGCTCTTCCTCCGGGGCCGGATCTGCTTCTGGGAGTGGATCCACTACTAAGAGTGGGAGTTCTGCTACTACAGGCTCTCTCCCTGATGGTAGCTCGAGCCCTACTTCCAGCGCTACGACCTCCAGTTCTTCATCCAGTGAGAGTGACTCTCAAGAGGAAGGAGAAATAACAGATACCGGAGGTGAATGTAGCGACCTACATTCTGTTTAATTGAGTCCTTCTTATAAAGATTTGCTTGACTCATATAATTGCTTGTCACACAGGAGTGGACTTGGCCCGATCCATGGAGGAGTTCTCACAACTTTTGGGATCTGGCTCACTTGTGGACCTTTTGGCGGGCGGCAATACCTCGACAGGCACGAAGGCCATGGAGGTAGCAGGTGTTGACACCACAGCACCGGGAGATCCTACGCCAGTGGGCTCCTCCGATGTTGATATTGGTGAGGACATCATAGCTGAGGACGGCATAGCTGATCTTTCAGGTAAGAGATGTTAGAGACTAATGATAGACCTCTTTACCATTTTGCATCTGCTTTTGTCAAGCTGATTAATGCATCTGTTGTGTGGACAACTTCAGGTCAAGCCATTGAAGAAAGTGCATCACTCCCTGGTAATATAGCTCCAACAGGGGAAGCTCCTCAGGACGCACCAGAAGACCTGCAGACTCCAGGGGAGAGTGCCTCACCGGCAGACACCCATGCTACAGGTACTGCTCGTTTCTGACAACGAACATAGCAAATGATACATGGATTCTGTTGTGGCGCTGACTCCTCTCCTGTTTTTGCCATGTAGTTTCTCTTTCTACGGAGCCGATGGTTGAGGCCTCCTCACAAGAGAATGTTCAGGAGGCAGGGCTGACTTCTGAGATCGAGCAATCTTGCTCCCAAAGGGCTCCTGGTACAGAGTCCGCCTTTCCTAGCATAGCTGAAGAAGGGGCTGCTATTGAGACAGGTACATAGCTGTCTTCTGAACTTTGACATATTGTGCATACCACTTTATAGATAAGCACTTACGTGCTATTGCTTAACTGCAGAGGATGGGGACACAAACGTCCTGCCTGGCGAACCAGGCTCAGCTCCTGTCACTAATTCGTCCTCAGCTGTTGAGAAAGGGCAGGAGTCTGCGGCAGCATCAGGTATATGACCGTGTTGTGCCTTTTGATAGTCGTTTGTGAATGCCCACTTAATTATGAACAAACACTCATTCGGCCTCCTTCTTTCTTTGCAGCTCCTGAAGAAGAGGCACCAGAGGTGCCTGTGGATTTCCCACCTCTTGGAGTTGAATGGCCTGACGCCCTTGTACTTGGAGTGGAATTACATGCTGACATGGCTGATCAGCTTCTGCAGAGTCTTGACCAGCTACTTCAGGCCGACCCATTGCCCACCGTGGAGACTTTGAGGACCGGTCTGGAAGTATTCACCAGGAGCTACCATGGATTAAATCTTCCTCGAGATGCATGGGCCACGAAGCTGGAAGGCTTGTAGAGCGAGTTCGCTCGTCTCCATCTTGCACAGGAGCAGAGACAGAGAGTCCAGTTACAGATCCAGGAGCGGGAGGAGCGGCTACGTGAGCTTCGAGCGGCCCGGGCAGAGGCCGGTCTTCTCCTTGCGAGCTCCGAGGGGGATAGTCGGAGGACCTCTCTCCGAGTGGAGGAGCTGCAGAGAGAGCTTCATGAGGCTGCCGAAGAGCATCGCGTTGTCCAGGTGAGGGTGGAGACCTGCCGTCGCCGATTTGATGAGCTTCGAGAGGAGATCATCCAGGAGGAGTCCCGTCTTGCGGAGCTGCAGAGGGACGTACACCATGGTTGACGAGCTCTGGCACTTCCTTGTACATAGGGCTCTCACGTCCCGTTTTTTTTTGCTGGAGTTATTCCCGAGGGCTTGTCTCGGGCTCCCTTGATGACATTAATAAATAAAGGATAGAACTTAGTATAGCCGTTTTTGCTTCCATCCTCTTGCATGTATGTCTTTCTTTTTTTTATTTTTAATCACTTTACCAGCCCTACCGCCCTTTCGGGTTTTCGCCAGGACTGGCCCCCTTTAGCTTTTTCCAGCGCGCCCTTTCGGGTTTTCACACTGAGGGGTACCCATTTTTGCCTAAGGCGCCCTTTCGGGTTTTCACCTTAGCCGGGTTAAAGCCTTTCTGCCCTTGATTGCTCCCCTAACAGAAACAACCAAGTCCGCTGGGGCATCAATATTTTTAACCCCGTTTCTTTTTTTTCTCTTTCTTTTTTACCCTATAATGCCAGAAGGCAATGAGAAAGTGGCAATCCCGTAGGGATGTGTGTGCCACAGAGATGGGACAAATGGGTAGATTTGATTATCCGGGTGGGACGAGTGAATCAAATCTGTGAACCGAAAGGCAAAACGGGTTAGTAGCCTGAGAGGGCGTACTGAGACCGCACCCGATGGGGTAGAAACGAGCCGAAAGGCATGATGGGTCGGCAGCCCGAGAGAGCATACTGAGGCCGAACCCGGTGAGACCAAAAGGTGTAATGGGTTGGCAGCCCGAGAGAGCATACTGAAGCCAAGCCCGGTATGACAAGAGGGGTGGATTCGACTGTCCGGGTGGGACGTATAAGTCAAATCCGTGAGCCGATTGGCAAATAGGGTTGGCAGCCTGAGAGGGCATGCTGAGGCCAAGCCCGTGGGGATAAAGGAATAAACCTGACGATCCCGGCGGGAAACATGAGTCAAGTCTAAAACCAAGAGGCGAGATGGGTTGACAGCCCGAGAGAGCATGCAGAGGTCGGACCCAGAAGAAGAAAAAGGGTGGATTTGACAGCCCTAATGGGACGTGAGAGTCAAACCCGAGAGCCGATAGGCGAGATAGGTTGGCAGCCCGAGAGAGCATACTGAGGCCATTCCTGATGGGACAAAGATGGGTTTGACCACCCTAGTGGGACGTGAAAGTCAAACCCGAAAGCCGATAGGCGAGTAGGTGGGTTGGCAGCCCGAGAGGACATGCTGAGGCCAGACCCGGTGGGACATGTGCCAGAAGACACGATGGATTGGTAGCCCGAGAGAGCATACTGAGACCGGATCCCAAGAAGAGAAGATGAGCCGAAAGGCATGATGGGTTGGCAGCCCGGGAGGGCGTGCTGAGACCAATCCCAAGGAGGTTAGATGAGCCGAAAGGCATGAAGGGTTGGCAGCCCGAGAGAGTATACTGAGGCCATTCCCTAGAATGAAAAAGGAGCCGAAAGGCATGATGTTGGCAGCCCGAAAGAGCATACTAAGGCCAGTCCCAGTGGGACAAGAGAGTAAGCAGGTTTAACTGCTCAGAAGAGACACGTGAGCTGAACCCGAAAGCCGATAGGCGGAATGGGCCGGCAGCCTAGAAGAGGCATGCATAGGCCGAGCCCGATGGGACGAAGTATGATACCATCAGAATGCCAGTGGGACTAGGTGTCACGGGACGACATGCAAGGCGTAGCCATGGCATCAGTATGATGCTTTTGGTCGAGATGGGGTGGAGTCATTGACTTAGAGCCACCCATAGAATAGATAGAGAGAGGAGTTTTTTTTTTTACATTACCAACCTCACCGCCCTTTCGGGTTTTCGCCGAGGCTGGCCCCCTTTAGCTTTTTCCGGTGCGCCCTTTCGGGTTTTCACACCGAGGGGTTGCCCATTTTTGCCCGAGGCGCCCTTTCGGGTTTTCACCTCGACCGGGTCTGTGGCCTTTTTACCCTCAGCCAACCGTTGAAGGCTGACTGAGTCCGCCGGGGTATCAGTATTTTTAACCCCTTTTCTTTTTTTTTCTTTTTTTTTGAACCTTCACTGAGGAGAGGTATTGTCCTGTGAGGACTGTTGCAGAAACTCTTGCGGTGGCGCATGGTAGAGCTTCATATGCTTGCCGTTGAGAGGAGGGAAGAGATTATCTCCCTTGTGGTCAAGGACCGTATAAGCTCCTCCTTCATAGACCTTCTAGATGATGTAAGGCCCACGCCAATTGGGCTGGAGTTTGCCGCCGGATCTTCCCGCGAGAACCTCCTTTTCTTTGACCATGACCAGGTCACCTTTCTTGAACGCCCGTTGCTTGACCAGCTTATCATAGGCACGTGTCATGCGGGCTTGATACACTTGTAAGTGTTTGTAGGCCTTGAGTCTTTGACCTTCAAGGTGGGACAATTCCTCGAGCCTTCTTTCAATTTCAGATTGGTCTTGGCCTGGCAATCCAGCGTGCACAGCAACGCGGTAAGATGCTAGCTCGATCTCCACAGGGACCACCGCTTCAGCTCCATAGACCAGGGAGAATGGGGAGCAACCCGTGGGGGTTTTGTAAATAGTCCGGTAGGCCCATAGGGCTTCGTGGACCTTCTCGCCCCAATCCCGTTTGCGGCCACCTACTATCTTGGATAGCAGCTTGCAGAGGATTTTGTTGAAGGCCTCGGCTAACCCATTGGCCTGGGGATTGTAGATCGACGACGCTCTCCAATCAATATGAAACTTGGCCGCCAGAGCATAAACAGTCTTGTTCTTGAATGGCGTGCCATTGTCGGATATAATCCGACTGGGGGTGCCGAATCTGTATATGATATAGTGCCGCACAAAACGAGCAACTATCTCCCCTGTAACTTCCCGTAGTGGAACGGCTTCCGCCCATCTGGAGAAGTAATCGGTGGCAGCGAGTATGAACTTGTGCCCCTGGGACGAAGGTGGGAATGGCCCCACAATATCCATACCCCACTCTGCAAACGGCCAAGTAGGCGCTGTTGGATGGAGTGGGTTAGGTGGCCGTCGAGGGACTGGGCCGAATGCTTGGCATTGGTGACATGTACGAGCGAATTGATTGCAATCTTCGTACATGGTGGGCCAGTAAAACCCTTTGAGCTTGATGCTATTTTTCATCTTAGCTCCTGCCTGGTGAGCTCCACATAATCCGGAGTGAACCTCATGCATGACAGTCTTGGCCTCCTTGGATGAAAGACAACGGAGGAGGACCGATCGGTCCTTTTCATGGACGAGCCTGAAGAGCAGATCGTCAATCAGCTGGTAGGATGTCGCCCTGCGTAGCAGTTGCACCCTCTGAGCCCGATCAGGAGGGAGCCAGCCGTTCTTTATCTTTATGATCGGCTCACGCCAATCTTCTTCTTCGGGAACAATCTCCTCTTGAATGTTGTCGACCTCATACACAGTGAGGCCGGATTCTTCGTCGAGCACACTTGGCATGAGCCTCCGGTGTCTGACTGTAATATTCAATTCTCCCTCAGGCGGGAGTTTTAGGGCTGCCGCCAACTTTGCAAGAGCATCAGCCTGAGAATTGTTGCCTCTGGGGACATGGCCTATTTCAAATAGGTAAAATTTTTCTTTGAGCCTCATGACGGCTGCGTGATAGGGGATGAGCTCCTTCTTCCGGACATCATAGACGCCCAGTACTTGTCGAATGACGAGCTGAGAATCCCCGTACACCTTGATGCACTTGATGTCTATCTCCAGTGCCAGTTGAAGCCCAATAATTAGCGCTTCATACTCTGCCTCATTATTAGTCAGTGACTTCATGAGAGCACAAGAGTTGTGGAGGATACCGCCTTGTGGAGACACAAAGACTACTCCCGCACCCGAGACATAGTCCGTAAGGCCACCGGCCCTTTTGATTGTCCGAGAGGCACCATCAAAATATAACTCCCAATATGGGAGGTCAAGGGTGAGGACGCCTGGCTCCATCTGTAGTGGGACTTTTTCAGAAGACTCCCCGATTTCTTGAGAAGGCACTAACACCTCTTCGTCGGGCAACTCGAAGTTGAGTGGCGAATCTTCTGGCACAGGGTGTGCAGCTAAAAACTCCGCCATCCCTTGTCCCTTAATCGCCTTGCGTGGGACGAAGGTGATATCAAATTCCATGAGGATAAGTACCCATTTACCAAGCCTACCCGAGAGGACAGGCTGGCATAACAGAAATTTCAGTGGGTTGCATTTTGAAATGAGCTCCACCCGATGGGCTAGGAGATAGTGCCTCAGCTTCTTGACAGCAAACACCAGAGCTAGGCACATCTTTTCCATGAGAGCGTACCGATGCTCAGGCCCGATCAATTTTCGGCTAAGGTAGTACAGTGGCTGCTCCTTGCCCTCTTCATTGATCTGGGCTAGGAGAGCTCCCAAAGAGGCATCCATGGCAGCAATATACAAGATAAGGGGTTTCCCTCTGACGGGTGCCCCTAAAACTGGAGGAGTCAGCAGATACTCCTTGATTTGCTCGAAGGCCTTCTGACAGTCTTCGTCCCATATGAAGGGTGCTCCTTTCTTCATCAATTTGCCGAAAGGTAGGCATCTTCCTGAGAGGTTGGAAATAAACCGCCTAATATAGGCGAGCCTTCCCTGAAGAGATCTGAGCTCTGTCAAGTTCTTGGGCGGAGGTAATCCCCTTATGGCCTTGATTTTGTCGGGGTCGATTTCTATGCCTCGATACCTGACAATGAAGCCAAGGAACTTGCCACTGGAGACGCCGAAGGCGCACTTCATCGGGTTCATCTTGAGCTGGAATTGTCGGAGCCTTTCAAAGACTCGACGCAGGTCAGCTAAGTGATCCTCCCGCTTCTTTGTCTTGACGACCAGATCATCAACATAGCATTCGACAAGGTCATGTAGCATCTCGTCGAAGATCTTGGTCATTGCCCTTTGATAGGTTGCGCCGGCATTCTTCAGACCAAACGGCATCCTTTTATAGTTGAAGATCCCCTTAGGAGACCGGAAAGCCGTATGATCTTTGTCTTTGACGGCCATGCGGATTTGATTATAGCCCGACGACCCGTCCATAAAAGACAAGGCTTCGTGACCAGTGGTCATATCAACCATTGTCTCAGTGATTGGGACAGGGAAGTCGTCCTTTGGGCATGCCTTATTCAAATCTCTGAAGTCGATGCAGACTCGGATTTGGCCATTCTTTTTCTTGACAGGGACTATGTTGGCGAGTCACACAGGGTACATGCAAGGCTCTATGAAGTCCACATGGAGTATTTTGTCAACCTCAGCATTGACCTTCAGCTCCAGCTCGTGACGCATACGCCTTTGGGCCTGTTTGATTGGCTTGACTGTTGAAAGTATTGCCAGCTCATGTTCGGCCACCGAAGGATCAAGCCCGGGTATTTCTTTGTAAGTCCAGGCGAAACAATCCCTGAACTCTTTTAAAAGCTGTCGATACGACTGCCTTTCTTTCTCGCTGAGGAGAGCACTTATGAAGGTGGGACGGTAGTCATTTTTGCTTCCGAGATTGATTTCAATCAACTCGTCCACAGTTGCTTGACCACCGTCTTCAATCTCTGGTGGAGCTGGTTGGAGGTCGACGAAGTCTCCCTCGTCATCAGTGTTGGCTTCATAGACATCAAATTCTTCGAAGCACTTTTGCTCGTGGCTTGAAGCCGAAGGGCTTGCTTCATCTTGCTGATGGTTAGCAGGCTGAACTGCTCCTTCCTCTGAGGGTGGTCATTGTCGACTCCTGATGAAGGTGATGGTGTCGTAGACACATCAGCGGACTCCCTCACAGAGTCATCAACCTTAGGCTCAGCTTCAGCTTGCCCATTAGGGAGAGGTAGCAGTCCTATGGTGTTGACTGCAAAGTGGACCTCGAAGTCCTTTTCCTGGTCATAGCCAAGGCCCCTTGTATCTTTGCGGGAGAAGGGAGGTTGCCCGCGGACTTGCGGAGGGTTCCATAGCTGGTGGAAGTATGCCGCTCGTGTTGGGTCCAAAGTTTGCGGGATGTGCTGCTTTTTACACATCTCCTTAATGTGCTCTGGCATATCGTCCATCTCCTGGACTGGCTCTGGCACCACATCGGCGGGAGTATCCCAGCCGAAGTCATCTTTAGGAGGACATGGTGGGACTAAATCACCTTTGTAAAAGATGATCGGTTTGACCTCCTTGCCCTTGTTGCGTCTCCTTCTCCGTTGATAGGAGACTGCAAAGGTCTTCAACTGCTCCACCTCATACTCGTCCCGTTGGGACGAGAGCTGAAGGCACTTGGGTGGTAAGGAGATACTCCCATCAATGACCCGGCTGATAAGGTTGGCTTCAAAGTCCACACTCCGCCTTTCTGGTTGGGTCGGCTTGGAGGCGGCACTAAGGCTCAGCCTGTGCAGCTTTACCATGTCTTGGTTGACAGTGAAGAGCTGCCCTTCTTCAACTTCAGGGTCCACCTTTTGCTTCCCTTTACCTTTTAAAGGCTCGGGGATTGTTAAGGTGGGCTTCCCAAAATATAATGAAGCATCGGCCAGATGGCACTCATTGGGATGGAACGGGGCCTGGTCGGCGAAGACCGTATGTTGCTCCCCTTCCTTGGCATATTTAATGCACTGATGCAAAGTTGAAGGAACGACCCAATTCTCATGAAGCCAGGGTCTTCCAAGCAGCATCTTGTAAGATGTATCGGAGTTGATGATATAAAATGTCGCTTGGGTGACAAAATCACCCAAGACAAGCTTGACCACAACCCGACCAAGCGCCTCCTCGGAACCCTGATTGAATCCCGAGATCTTGACATCAGTCACCTTTTGCAAATAAGGTGCCAAGTATAGAGACTTGAAAGTCTTCAGAGGCATGATGTTGACAGCTGCTCCGGCATCTACCAGGATGCGATTCACATCATGTCCATTAATCGTCCCTTTCATATATAAGGGGCGATTATGACACGGAGAGGACATCAACATGTCTTTGTCCGTGAAGGTGATGTTTGCTGTGAGTGCTTCATATGCTTGAGCTTGCAACTCTGCAACATCGGCTTCATACGCCTCTGGATCTTGAAGTATCTTGACAAGAGCCTCTCTGAGGTCTTTGCTCCAGGCAATGGCTTCCCAAA
Organism: Amorphophallus konjac; assembly: GCA_022559845.1. Lineage (NCBI taxonomy): Eukaryota > Viridiplantae > Streptophyta > Magnoliopsida > Alismatales > Araceae > Amorphophallus > Amorphophallus konjac. The sequence continues at coordinate 86,463,298 of CM040121.1, forward strand.
TAGTGACATTTGTTGGGAACCGCTTCATATGATGAATAATTTTGCGGTCTGCCCGGGCACGAGTCTTGTCAAATGGCGGGATGATCTCCGCCAGAGTCTTCGGAGCCTGGTGAGGCTTCTCCCGCTTAGAAGGGCGCTCCTCTGTATTCTGGCCTTCCGCATCTTCTTGGAACAGCGGTGCCAAAGACTGTTCTGGAGGTGGCAAAGACTCATCAGGCTGGTCTTCATTAGAAAGACCTACTGGGCTTGTAGACTCGACCCTGTTGGAGGGGCCGGCTTGCTCTGACGCCTCCTCGCGCTTCGGCGACTTGGCTGGCTCCTCTTCTTCATCGGAGGAGGCAATTGTAAAAGGGACGCCACCCGGCTTAGCCGTTGGGATGGGGCCTGAACCCTCTGAGGGGTTGAGGATGAAAGGGATCCCCCGAACTTGAGTTTCTGGGACAGGACCCGACTTCTCCCCTCTGAATATTATGACCCGGTCAAGAGTCGGGAGACCTTCACGTCCACGTCCCCGGGCACGACCCCGGCCGCGTCCCCGGCCATTTCTTGCCGAGCGGCGCTGATATGTCGCCATAGGCGCCTGGCTTCCAGTGCTATCAGCCGTGGGACAATAAATATTGTCGGGTGGCGGAATCGCCACCATGTTGCAGGAGAGCTCTTGCAGCATTTCCTCGAACATCTCGACAGTGAGCTCCTCATCTTTATAGAATAAGGAGAGCTCCTCCGGGATTGGGAAGTCTTCACCCTCTTCAAGGCGGTGAACCATTTCTCGGAGCCATTGCAGAAGACGGGCTTTGCGCCCAAGCTTGTCCCAGGGAATATATTCGTCTAGAGTGACAACCCTGGTGGGATGAGGGGGAGTGTACTCCTCCAGCTCATCTATAAGCTTTTGAAGTCTTTGTAGAGGAGTTAGCTCCTTAGGAGCCTCCATAGCAGCGACTTGCTCGGCTTGCTTCTTTAGCCTCCTCTTCAAATTCTTCCTCCGATTCTTCTCCTGCTTCTTTTGGCGTGCCGCCTCTTGAGAAGAGGGAGAAGTTTGCTTCGGCAGTGGGGCTTGCTTGCCCCCAGAATTTTGCTTCTTGCTCCGGGCTGACTCCTTAGGGGCCTTACTGCCGTGGCTTTTTCTGGGGGCAACCTTGGTCCAGTTGGCCTCCTCTGGCTGAGCTTGGAAGGTAGCATTGATTGCCTGAGCAATTATTTCAGGAGGCAACTCCTGGAACTCTGCCAGTCCACAATGGAGTGTCTGGGAGCTTTGTAACTCTACCGACTTTGCTTGGACCGGTGGGTTGGCTTGCTTGAGCTGCTGAGGCCTTTCTACAATTGGCGGCCTTACTGAGCTGGCAGAGGCCTTAGCCGGGATCTTTGCGGGCTCAAGGGGTTGAGTCCTTTCCCCGACTAATGGCCTCGCTGACTTGGCAGGAGCTTTGGCTGAAGGCTCTGACGCCTTGGCTTTGCCTTTGTTGTCTGGCCGAGAGTTCTCTCTCATGATGATGCCGGGCTGACTGGGCCTGGGACGAGTTTTGGAACTCTCTCCCATAGCTTGGCATCTGGGGTTCTGGACCTTAGGCCCTTTATAGGTGGTCGTAGCCTTGCCTTTAGTGAGTAATGGGAATTCATCATTTTCCGTAGGCTCACTTGGTCGGGCTAATCGGGAGAAAGCTTCAGTTTCTCGCCGGGCCTGCTGGAGTGTCTCCCTGGCGGCCTCTGCAAGGCGTAACCTTGTCATGGAATTCCCCTGATGATCGACAACCCCTCTCTGGATGAGGGCTTCAATGAAGTCTTGAACCTCTGGGCATTGCCGAGTGGGGTGAGACACCCTTGCATGATACTTGCAATAACGGGGGTGACTCTTGGCCGTCTCATTGTAATAAGACGGCGGGTCATGTGTCAACACCCAACCCTCCTCCAGAAGCTTGTCAAAAATCTTCTCAGTGTCCCCCTTGGGGAAAGAACACTGGTGAGACGGTCGCCACCCTGGATACCAGAGTGTGGACTTGGGCGATTGGGAACTGGCTCCCTGGGAACTAACTCCCTCCTCCTGCGGCTCGGGGAACTGGAAGGCTGCTGCAGCGTGAATGACGTTGACGGGGAAGTGAAGACTCCTTCGTGCATGCGGCTGCGGTGGGTCGACTAGAAATTCGCCCATATCCACCTTCCCTCGCCTGATTAAGTCTTCGGCGAGGTCCTTGAATGGCTCACAGTTGTGGATAACATGGCCAACAACTTCATGATATGGGCAATAGCCCTGATGAAAAGCAGCGCCTGGCGTCTGCTCCATGGGTGACGGGGTAATCAATCCCGCCGCTGACATGCGAAGAAGATATTGGGAGTTTTCTCGCAAGGGAAGGAGTATAACTTCTCTGGGAGCTCGACTTGAAGTGGAGCCTCCATGTCTTCGGGTGAGTCCTCCTCGTCTTCAGATGAATCTGAGGACTCTTCAGAGAGCCAACCCCTGAGCGGAGCCCGACCCGTGGGTGATACACCCGTCTCCCGTATGTGGGCTGGAGCTAACCCCCTGGCAAATGGGCCAAAAGGGAAGGTGGACAACTGCTGATCAATGCTCTCTAGGAACTGCAGCAAGCGCCTTTGTTCCCGTCGTAGCTGTTGGACTTCCCCTCGGATCTTCCGGATAGTCCTCCGCAGTGCTAAACATTCTGGGAATGGAGGAGGAGTGGCTCTGGGACCACCATTGGGCTGCCGACTTGAAGGCCCGACTTCGGAGGCATTGGAGCTTGAAGCCATCGCCACCAGATGGACCACGTTAGCTGACCGGTTCGATCGGCTCCAAGGATGAGGCTGGGGTGGATCGACTGCATGGCCCAGCATATTTACCAGGCCCTTTTGAATGAGCTCCTCTGCTATATTCTTGAAAACATAGCAATCCCCGACGGTGTGACCCAACCTTCGGTGATACACACAATAGGTTGGATCATCTGTCTTATCCACCTCCGCGGGCTTCCGCGGGTCCGGCAGAGTGACGAGCTGCTCCTTCATGCATAGATCAAAGAGCATCTTAGTATGCTCCTTTCTGAAGGAATAAGGCGTCTTCATGTTCTCCGCTAAGAAAGACACATTTGTCTTATCACCAGACTTCTTGCCTTTCCCTTTGGACTTTCCTTCCCCTTTATCTCCATTCGTCGGGGAAAAGTCCACGGCATTCACCTCCTTACCACTAGCCAGACGGTCTTTGGAGGGTTTGCCTTTTGTAGAGACTTGTGCAGGGTGATCAGCGAAGAACATCTCAATCTCCGCCACGACCGTGTTGAGTTGGTCGAAGCCCCTGATATTGGAGCCCAGAAGCTTTTCGCTGACTTCTGCCGAGAGACCCCTACGGCAGATGGTAATCGCATCTTCAGGCGTCGGAGGATTATCGCAGTGCATGCTGACGTCTCTCCATCGCTTGATGAAGTCCAATGCTGTTTCACCCTTCTTCTGTCGAAGGGAACAAAGCTCTGCTAGGGAGACTTTGCGCTCGACCATTTGGAAACGGTCGACAAACTTCTTCTGCATATCAGCCCAATCAGATACTGAGTTGGGCTTTAACCTTGAATACCATTGGAAGGCGGTGCCAGTCAAAGACGTGGCGAAATACCGCAGCAAGTATGCCTCTTCCAAGGCTAATTCACCCATGGCCGTCATATAATAAGCCAGGTGTTCATGCGGAGAACCCTGCCCGTTGAACTTCTGAAGTTTCGGGGCCTTCGGGCAGTCCGGTGGAAGCTTCTTGAATTGATGATGGAGGGGATATGGCACGCTGTACAAATCAACGGTAGCCACACCCTCGCCATGTTGAGCGAACTTCACTTCCACGATGCGCTCGATCATCTGCTTCTGCGCCATGAGGCTTTCTGTAGCAGGAGTAGCAGATGACCGCGCATTGGTTTCATGCGGCGGGACTTCGAAGTCCACTGCCAGTGGGAGCCTTGCAGCAGTGACAGAGGCATTAGCCGCAGCTGGAATGGGAGAAGGCTGCTGATCCGCTCCAGCCGGTGCCGCCTGAGGCGGGGAAGGAACCTCCTTTTCGCGCAAAAGCGACTGTAGCAGGTTCTTGAGCTCTTGGTTTTCCCGTCGAAGCTCGTCCAATGTGGGGGCCCGTGGCTCTTCCCCCAGCTCTTCTTCGTGCCGGGAGCGACTGTCCCCATCAACACTGTGGACGTCTTCTTGACGCTCTTCTTGCCGTGCCGGCTCAGGCTGAGATGTGCCGGCGGTCGGTGTCTGTTGCGTCTGCGCTAGAATCCGAGAGACCGGCCTTGACCTCCTCAAATATTGGATGGGTTGGTCAAGCTCTCCCGAGGTGTTCTCGGGCTGTTTGTCGCCAGAGGTGGCGTAACAGGTAAACAGTTTGACAGTGTCATCGGTCACCTGGACCACCCGCTTTTTCTTGGGCGGTTGTTGCTTCGGCTTGGACGGCCTCCCAAGTCTATCGAAGACAGACATTCGGGATGTGGCTGCTTGGGGTGAGCGATCCTCCTCCGTGTGTGTAGAACTAGCCCACGGAGAGGTCGGCCGCACCTTCTTGCCGGCTCCTCGGCGCTTTTGTCCCCGTAGGGGCTGAGATGTAAATCTCGCAGACGTCGAGGCCTCAGTGCTTGGCGGACTCCGCATCCGCTGAAGCTCTGGCATGCGGAAGGGCTCCTCCGCCCTCGCGCGCCTTATGATTCGGGCCTCCTCCTTGGTGACCCAGATCTTTTTCAAATAGAGCTGGTGCTCCTCAATTGGGTTGCCCCCTGTCCTTGGACGGGGAGCTCGTGGCCTGGGCTGTTGCAGATGGCCCAGAGTTGCCGCTGGTACGGCAGACTTCTCCTTCCTCGCTCCTTTCTCCCGGACCTGCCGGAGGGGCTCGAAGCGGTTGGAGGTAGAGATAGTCGGGACATGACGATCCCGTGGCATAATCGGCTCACCTCCATCGAGCCGGATGCGGATGTCTCCGACAATTACCGTCTTTCCGGAGCGCGAGACAGCCGCTTCGGGCCTTGCACCCTTGCGGCTTCGGCGTTGCCCCCATTGAGTAGGGGCGGCAGTGGTGGCGCCTGCCGTAGGCATGGCGTCCTCCTGACGACGGCGGCGTTGCCCCCGTTGAGCAGATACAGCACCTCTGAGGGTAGCCGCAGTAGGTTTGGCGCCGTTGCGGCGGCGGCGTTGCCCCCGTTGAGCAGGGGCGGCGCCGGCGGTGATTTGATTGACTGAGAAGACTCGGCCAACAGCTGGGGCAGAAGGCCTGACACCTTCGGCCGTTGACGTGGCAGCCAAGGGAACTCGGCTGGTTGTCGGGATGAAGGGCTTGACACCCTTAACAGTTGAAGAACTAGCCGGATAGACTCGGCCAGTTGATGCAGCAAGGGGTCTGACACCCTTGAGGACGGTCTCCTTTACCGGGGGAGTCCGACCGGTTGCTGAAGTAGAGGGTCTGACACCCTCAGTGATTGATTTCTTGGCCGGGTGAACCCGACCAATCAACGAAGCCGAAGGCCTGACGCCTTCAAAAGCTAGCTTGTTGGTCAAACAGACTCGACCAATTGTTGAAGCCGAGGGCCTGGCACCCCCGACGGCTGGCTTGTTGGCCGGGCGAACCCGACCGGGAATGGCGGAGAGCTTGCCGCCCTCAATAGTTGGCTTCTGGACCGGACTGACCCGGCCAGTTGCTGGAGTCGAAGGCCTGACGCCTCCGACAGTTGTCTTCTTGACCGGGCGGACCCGGCCAGTTGAAGGGGCCGAGGGTCTGACGCCCCCGATAGTTGTTGCAGGCATGGCTGAACTGGCTTCAGCCACCGGTACCGCAAGAGCGGCTGAACTGACTTCAGCCACTGGCACCACGCCCAAGAAGAAGGGCGAGCCGACGACCGCTGGGAAGTCGCCAAAGACCAACGGGGTTGCCAGGAATCCGAGCCTGGCGTGATTGGCGACGATCTCGGGGCCGTAGGTAACGGCAGCCATCGCTATTGAGGTGTTGGTGGTGGTGGTGCGTAGCACGAACGAAGTGGCGTGCAAATGCACGAAGAACTCTCAGATGAACAGAGAGATGTGCCCTCCTCTTCCCGTCCTGTAAGAGGAAGAGGGGCAATCAGAACCTTGAAGAAGGTTTAGAGACTTTCTTTGACAGAAAGAAGAAAGGCGGGAAAAGTCCCACCGGGCGTGCCAGTCTGTGAGACACAGAAAAAATCTAATTTTTGATTTATCGTAGATAAATGGTAGATTTTCGTTCTTTTTGAAAAGAAACACTCCTCTGCGTAGAGAGGGTTCCGTGGGTGCGCATAGTATCAGACGATTTGGGTTCGAGTGCTGGACCTTTCCCCACTGACCGGAGTCAGTGTTGATTTACATCGGCCTAACGTCCGAACACCTTTGTTTAACTGTCAAAGAGGTCCAAAAGACTTCTGCAGAGGTTCTGATGTGGAGGGCAGACTCACTCGAGAGACTCTCCATGACCACTCATTTACCACCAACACATAGAAACAACTAGATTAGGGCTAGGTCTGACCAAAACCCTAAGATTTAGGCATAGGGGCGCAAATATGCGGAAGCCATAGGCATTTTTAAAGCAAGGAAAGTTTTCTGGACCCCGGGGGTATTTTGGTAATTTTACCAAACCAGGGGTATTTTGGTAATTTTCCAGGCCAGGGACATTTATGAAATTTCAGGGCTGGAGTGGAAGTAGGATCGGGTTCCTGTCTCCCCAAGGCATGGGAGCCGTTTCTGGAATGCTTCAAGGGTTCTGAGGCCATTTTTAGGTCACAGGGGTATTTTGGTAATTTTCCAGACTCTAGACCTAGGTTTGAAGTGATACCCGAGTGCTGGACTGAGCTGATGACACTTCCGAACCGAAGGAATGACAAGGGGCTTCAAAGAAGGCACACATCTGTCAATTTGGCAGAAGGAGGGATATATGTGCAATTTTGAGAAGTAGGGGGTTTTCTTGTAATTTTCCCTCGAGGCCACACATAGAGCATGCTGAGTGCTTTTATAATTCCATATGAGTACAAATGATGTCGGCGAGTTGTCGACTGTACAAACGTCCGCTTTGGAGCGGGAGATAGGGACTTAGTCCCAATTACAAAAAGTTGCAGAGTATAACTGCAAATTACAGGACTTCGGTCTTCTACAATCCCGGGAATGACATTTTTGTAATTTCGCCATTATAAGGGCAGAAATACAAGACTTAGTCGTCCCGAGACGTAAAGACTTACAAAACATGGCCCGCTGAGGGGCACAATTAACAACATGACCCGCTGAGGGGCGTAAACGTAAATATACCCCGTAGGGGCATAAATACAAGACCCGGGGACTTACCCCACACGGGCCGAAACAACGAACAAAAAGCTTCAAGTGTCTTCCGTAGGTTGATGCTTGTAGTCTCCTCTCTCTCGTCGTTGTCTCTTATCGTTCTCCCGTCGTTCTCTCCTTTTTTACATGGACCCTTAGGGTCTATTTATAGAAGGCGGGAGGGCCCAGAGGGGTCAAATGAGCGAATTTGCCCCGATTCTGTCAAGGTGGGGTGGCAAAAAGCCATTTTGACCCCTCTGGCCACCAAAAAGGGACAAATGACCCCTCTGAGGGGGTTTTTAAAAAAAAACTTCTTTTTTTTTTTGAAAAGCCCGACCCCGGAGGGGGGGCGGACCCGGGCGGGGTCGCGCGACCCCGGGACGGGAGCGACCCGGCGGGGTCGCGGCGACCCCGGAGCGGGCGCGCCCAGCGGGGTCGCTCGACCCCGGAGCGGGCGCACCCAGCGGGGTCGCGCGACCCCGGAGCGGGCGCACCCAGCGGGGTCGCGTGACCCCGCGGGCCACCTGGCGGGGTCGCGTGACCCCGCGGGTGGGGCCACCCGGCGGGGTCGCACGGCTCCCCGGGCGGACCGGCGGGGTCGCGCGCCCCCGCGGGTGGGCCAGCGGGGTCGCGTGACCCCGCTGGGTCCCAGCGGGGCCGCGGCCTCCTTTTTTTTTGCCCCGGGAGGGGTCGTTTGACCCCCGGGCGTGCTCCTTGGCTCCTCCTCGCGTCGTTTTGCGCCGTTTTCGTCGTCCCGGGTCGGAGAAGAGCCGTGGTGGAGCTATATATCTCGGGGAGATCGCTCCTTCGCCGCGTGGCAGTATCGCATCCGCGGAGGGAGCATTGTTTGTTTGTTTGGTCGCTCGTCGCCGCGTAGGGAGGAAGTTTTGCGCCCGTCTGTGCCGTGTGATACACTTGCTCGGCTACTCTGACTGGTATACGCCTGTTTCTTCCTTGTTAACCTGGTTGCCACGACGTCGACCATGATAATATTGTCGGATCAATAGACCCTACATCACGGAGATACTCCGTAGTTCGACGGTGTTGACGATACGCCATCTTTGTCGTCGAACGTTGCATAGCAACAATTTCTCAAAATAGTTTGAGATAATTTCGGGTGCAACACATGGGTATCTTACGTGTTTTGAGGGATTTAACATTTTTTAGGATTTTTGTGTGATTTTTAATGACAGCAGGTTGACCCTACTATTTTTACGTACATGGTGTGGTTTTGGGTGTATCTGAGGTGTTTGAAGTTTTCAACGGTTTTAAAGATCATTTTCATGATCATAATTGTCAAGACAACAAGACAATCCAAGGCGTTCATAAGGAGCCTAAGTGCTTAAATGACAAGGCATCCACTGTTCGCGACCCTTTTTCTTCTTTCTTTCGCGGGTCGATCGGCCAACTGACTAACTGGTAGTCAAATGATCAATTGACAACGCGGGCGTGCCAGTCACATAAGTGACAAGTTCATAATGCGCTCATTCTGACCCGTATCGGGCGAAAGTGAGGTTCGGTCGGGACCAACAGTTCGCCATACCATAAAGGTTATACGTTAATTACATCCCCCACGAGGAGGGAACACCTTTGATTAGTTGCCAAGATGATGGGCTATCGAGGCCGGAATAAAGGATGCAGAGCATGCGAGTGATCATGCAAGATGTTATGACTGACTACACACGATTTATTAGGGTGGACCCTGGTACATGGCGGAGGACTTAAGCCCAAAGACCACCCTCACGCATGACGAGACCTCCGATCAGGCATAACCTGACCTTTCAGCAACGTCATTTGATATACCAAGGGAGGGGCACACATTTAGGCAGGCATTAATGCGATGTGAATGTTTGGGCCAAGGCATGATGGTCCGGATTCGAAGCATACCAATTCGAGCTTGAACAAGCTAATTTATTCAGTTCATTGACACAATGACATGATTCGGCGTGAAACCGGTGCAGCGCTTGCGAAGAAAGGGGTTAAAATGCTTGAAACGGCGCCCTGAAACGTAGATAAATGGTTTAAAACGGCGCCAGAAACCGTAGGTAAATGAGAATGAATGTATATTAAATCGGCGCGGCCTGATTGGGGCGCGCCGGGAAGGGCACGCCGTTTTAAGGCGCGCTGTGTATGAACGGCGCCGATTCAGCCCAATTTCGTAAAAAAAAGGGTTTCGTTGGTTTATTTATGGATTTATTACAATGTTTTAGAAGATTTTGAAAATTGATCGAGTTGATTATTCAATGGATCAGTCCCAAGCCATCCAAAAGTCAAGTTACGGGCCCGCGCGAGGTTCATACTCGAGCGCGGCGATTGTTCCGAGTTAGACTCGTTCAAACCGGAATTTCGGCAACATCTTCCTGTCCCGGAAGATTTATTGGGGAGAAGCGGGGAGTACTCACGTAGTGGAGCAACCCCTAAGGGCCGGGTGGCGCGACGGCGGCCGGCAAAAACCCGATCAGAGAGGAAACCCCGAGGCCTAGCCTGCTAGGGGCACCGAGTCCGTGGGCATCAGTGAGTGCATGAGGCGACTCGATATGGGAGCGAAAACCCCGAGGGCTAGCCTACGAGGGACACGCGACCAGAGTCGCCACAACACTAGAATCGGGACGACCGATATAGAGAAGGAATCCCCGAGGGCTAGCCTACGAGGGAACACAACCCACGGCCACTACTAAGTCCATTAAGGACTGTAGGTTTTGAACTGTAGGGCTTGGCCCCATTGCTGTACACCCAATAGTCCGCAGGGACAATCGTCATCGGTGGACGAGCCCTCTGTCGGCCAAATGATTGATGGAGAAGATTTGGGGAATGTCCCCCTCCCCGGATGCTGGAGTGATGCTACAGAGCATACTCCTGTTAAGATGTGAGCGACACGGAAGGAAGCAGTGTGAGACATTGTTTGACGGCGGCAGATGGACAAATGAATTGCTTAGAAACATATCAAAACGATGAAACCCCACGGGCTGAGCAGGTCAACAGCAGCATGACATGTGATTAACACATAGCCCGGGGCACGGATATGTATACATATGTATGATATTCGAAAGCAAACCGACATGGGGCTCGCCATTGAATAACCGGGAACAATCCAAGGGCTCTTCCCCGCCCCTCTGGCCTATGAAGCAGAGCACAAAGGGGACGGTGAAGGGTCTTGTTCCCTTGGCGGAGACAGACAGAGATATGCACACAAGTACATCTCCGATCGCAGAGCCCATGGAGTATTCAACGCCGAGCCCGGCCATTGCATCAGAATCGAAAGAAAGAGAACCCCGGGGAGGGGGAACGAATGATTCATATGGCCCGAAGGCATATCCAACGTCGGAGAAACCGGCTGTACGAGAGTATATATATCGGGGAAACCATCTAATGCACGCTCGAAGGAGGGTTAGAGAGAGCAAGAGGGAGAGATACGACAACAATCACAATAGCTCTTCATTCATCCCGTGAACAACACAGGCATACATATATGCAGAGAATATAGATTCCGGCGCCAGCGTTGTCACTCGGCCGCCGTTTGCATTCATGAAGAAAACGATTACAGACGAAGCAAAAAGGGCAAAGGAAATGGTGAGAGAAGGGGAGGTCAGGCTCGTATCATCGCCCCTCCCCTTCCTCACTTACATTGTATCAGGGGAAGAAAATCAAAGAAGAATGGGGGAGGGGCTCAACCGGAAGAAACACGGAGACCCACCTAGACCCTTCCTTCCGAATGAAATATCGGATCCCTGGCTCTCTTCTCCGGCTCCGGCGGTATTCCGAGTACCAGGCGAGGAAAACGACGGCGAGGGACCTGCGTAGAGAACCCTACTTCTCCCCCAAGCTTTTCCTCGGACGAACAGGGCCTTCCTCTCCGATTGGCTCTCTTTTCTTTCCTTTTTCTCTCTGCCCCCCTTTCTGGCTCTCTCTCCCTTTTTCTTCTTTTCCGAAGGCAAGCTATATGTAGCCTCGTGTTAATCCGGCGCCCTGGGAAGGGGCGCGCCGGACTTGATGGCGCCGGGACGCAGACGGGATGGAATTGGCGCGCCGGTTTGATGGCGCCGTATTAAGGGGCGCCGACATTCCTTCACGCGCCTGGAATTGGCGCGCCGGTTTGATGGCGCCGTATTAAGGGGCGCCGACATTCCTTCACGCGCTGTTTTAACTTGTTTGCTTGGCGGCCGATGGGTCCGGAGATGATTCCGGAAGCTTCCGTTGACTGCTCCTTTCGCCCTGGTCTTTGAAAAACCTTGACGTGGTGTCGAGGGAGCTCTCGATATGACGAACGGCCTTGATCAGACCTCTGCGTGTGTCTGGCCCGAGCATACGGGTATCCTGCTGGCACGACCTTCGACACTGTGATCTGTGCTTCTGGTCGAGACGGACTCGTGCTCGAGGCTTCCTTGCGGGACGGTGTCGCATCCCGGATGATTCCGCCTTGAATGGCGATCAATTGGCCACTAATGGGCCCATTATGACGAGGGGCCGAACCCGTGTCGGGTGATCGGGCCCTCTGCTGACAGAACCTTCGGCCCCTTGTTGTGGACGGCCGAGGACGTTTTTCCTCCTTAGAAGAGCCATTGGGTAGACCGTCGTCCTTGGTCGGGCGACGGATGTGGGGTAGCGGCATGACGAGGTCGATGCCGGATCATTGGGCAGGCTTGATCGCACTGCCGGTTGGTTGTGTGTTCATTCCGACTCTCCTGAGGTAAAGTCCCCCGGTGCTCATTTCAAGGCGACTTAGGGGCTCCATCAACTTGAGGAGTCTTTGATAAGTTGATCTTCATCGGCTTCTGTGCTTCAGTGGGCCGTATCGCTCGTCTTTGCGGCTTGGTCGCCGAAGGATCATATTTTGAGTGCCAACAAATGCCCCCCAGACGTGGGTGGTGCAAGCGAGGCAGGAGTGCAGCAGGTACCTACGGATGAGCTTCGTTCGGTGACGGAAGCTCGAAACGGTACTTAATTCCGGCTTCGGTCGTTAATCCGGCGCGGTAAGAAGCTTGAACGGCACTGTTTAAAACGGCGCGCCCTTTATCCAGATGTTAAAACGGGGCCGACAAATCCGGCGCGTCCCTTGGCTTTGAAGGTTGAAACGGCGCGGCCTTCACGGCGTGCCAATCTCTTAAAACGGCGCGCCCCGGGGCGCGCCGTTTTAACAGGGGTGGAGCCCCCCTATATATTATTTTCTTCTTCATTTTTTCTTCACAACTTTTCATTTGTGAAAATTCTTTCTCTCTCCTCCCTTTCTTCTCCCTCCGCGGCGCCGAGTGGGCTCTGGTTTCGGGCGATTTCGCCCCTTGAGCGGGTGAGTTGAGTGATATTCCGTTCGGGTTCCGAACCCATTCTTCGGGCCCCGAGAGGCTCCTTGTAGGACTTGTCCTCGGAGCTAGATCCCTCGGGTGTCCCATTTGGCCTTGGCTTAGCGCCTCTAGCTGCTTTTAGGAGCTGCTCCCTTTGTGGACGGCTTCCACTTTTCTTTTGGCAAAAACCCCGAGCTGGGGAGATGCTGCCGAATTTTGTCAGAAATATTGCTTTGATCAACTGATTTCTGACTTTGTTTGTTCTTTTCTGGGCGTTGTTTTGCAGATAACATGGCCTCCGGCTCTTCTTCCTCTGCATCCCGGGTCGCCGTGACATGGGGGAATGTCCATTCCCTTGATCGGGGGCCTCGACGGATAGCTGTGGTTGCTGAGTCCTCGGACTCGGAGACCGACACCGTCGACACCGGCCGCTTATTGATTCTTGATGGCAACCACTTCAAGTATGATCAAAGGGATGGCGTCAGACTGGACCATCCCAAGGACAAGCATCTGATGGCGTTCCTTGAGCGCTTCAACCTTGGAGGGAAGCACGATTTAATTCTCGTCCGTCGAGCCGAGGGAGCCCTACTGGCGGAGAGAGATAGTTTGACCGAGTCAGTCACTCACGGCATGCCTATATATGTCCCGGGTGAGCCCAGAAAGTGGAGAGCCGTGCTCGGAGTGCAGGAGTTATCTCCCGAGGCCGGGATGCTGACAAGAGCACCGTAGTATACACCGGCTCGCTGGAATGAAGCTGTCGGGCGTGTCGACAGGGAGAAGCCCGTGTATGGTTTATTCCTTGCCCCGCTTCATTGGGAATACCGAGACGAACCTTTTCTTTTAGACTGCTTGGCGGTCCGGTTCAAACATCAGATTTTAGTGGGGTGGTTTGGAGAGCTCAAAGCCACCGATGCTCACGCCTTCAGACCGGGGGCAGTTGAATTCACAGACTTTGTGTTACGGCAGTACGCCCCCATCCTGGTGCATGCTGGTGTATACCAGAGTGTATATGCTTCCCGGAACAGGTACCCGATCTCCCGAGGTCTGTGCTGCGGGATGATTGAAGTCTTCTGCCCAGAGTACAACACTTTTTATACTGTAGAAGGTGAGACTTCATTGGACCTATGGAGCCTTTCTCAGCTGAGCGGCTTGCCGATAGATGGGGAGCCGTATGAGGAGGTTTGTTTTCCAGACTGGCTGAAAGACCAGACCGACGGCGAAGGCAGATATTTCACGGGCTTCGCCTACCGCTACCTCATGAAGGCATATCGCACCCTGCTGCGCCTGACGCTTGACTCGCGGGAGGCGCGGAAGCCTGGCGAAAAGAGACGCGTGCGGATGGGCACGTGGCTTCAGTATTTCTTCGGTGGGGAGCAGCAGTACGAGGACTTCCCCACGGTGGTTCCGACAGCGGTGAAGCGGAAGAAGAGGGCTCGACGTCAAGCGACATACCCTGCCGTTTCAGGGGGAGGGCGACGAGAGGGCCCGAATCCCACAGGAGTTGACGCAGTCACACATTGCGCTGCGTATCTGACATATTGGCTTTGTTCATTCGCCCTCCCTCAAGGGGACGAGACAGTAATCAGACCGGAGGCTATTTACCCTGCCTGTTTAATGGCTTGGGGGATGAAGTTGTCCCTGTGCCCTGTGGCTCTATGCCTCATATACAAGATGTTGGGGGATTTGCACAAGTCGCGCATCCCCAGGAATTCACGGATAGTTGGTCCCATCCACTTCTTTAACGCTTGGGTCTGCACTCTGTTTCCAAAGCAGCTCCCCGGTCGATGCAGTCAGATCGTCCTTTGCCGCGGATGATCGAATTTGCCAGTGCTGAACCGTCCTCACTGGCGGATCAGCTTTTTGCTATTCGGGGGAAGTTGACTACAGTTCCAACCGATTCCCCTGGCGTTCTGCACTTTTGGAGCTTGGCTGCCAGCTCTAGCCCTCTTGTCAATAGGATGCGGCAATGTCGATTATTTGAGACAGAGGAATTTATTCATCAGCTGACCGGGTTCAAGAGCACAAGGCCCATCTTGGAGCCGGAACTGGTCGATTGGGCGCTGTCTATTCGCCCCAGTGTTCTTGTCTTTAGAAAGAGCGGCTTACTATGGCTGGAGCCGTATTATCCCTTTCGTTTTGGCCGGAATTTTGGGTACGACCAGCAAATTCTTTCTTCTTCAGCCCGGTTCAATCTGCCAAATAGACATCGGGCTGGTCAGACGACTACGGATGAAGCCCGCGCATGGTGGGACTACTTCCATCGTCGGAGGACGTATCATTCAGGGTGCCAACCCCGGCCCGTCTGCCCCGAGTGACTCCAGACTTCATCAAGTGGTGGAATGCGCGAACGGGCTTCTATCGGAACTTCCGGAAAGACTGTTGGCATAGTGCCGAACGTCGTTTCTTAGATTCGCAGCGGGAGCCTGTTTTGGATGTTGATCCATCCTATTTGAAGAAGCTGAAGTCCTGGTCCATCACCGAGGTGATGGCATATCTAGAGGCCAGGAAAGCTGCGAAGGGCAAGTCGTCCCGAGCCGACCCGAAGATGCCAGAGATCCAGAGGGATGATTATATCAAGACTCTCCGGGGGCTGTGCCGGGTTAGCAGTGACCGGGTCGCTCTTCAGACGATCCCCCTTCCGGTGGAAGAACCTCTTCCTACAGTGGCGGGTTGGCGCCCAGAAGCTGACCGCTTTCATCCCTATCGGACATTCATCAGGAGGGAAGATAGACGGGCTGACTTGTACTCCAGCACCCCCTGGATATTCGCCCTGCTTCATTCTCATGGGCTTTCAATTTCTGGTCCACTAGAAGCCATCCGGGACCATCAGCTCCTCATATCTTTCAAGTATGTCGACGGCTGGGGATTCGACCACTTGAGCTTATATCATCACTTGTCATCCTGTGGCCATGAAGACTTGGCTCAACTGGCGAGAAAAGTGAAACAATTGGTGATGTGTGCTGGCTCATCCGCGAGGCGGCTTCCCGGGACAAGGCGCCAGTATTGCTTTACTGGCCGCTTAGTCCTCGATATACAGGGCTGCCAGGTAATGCTTGTTTTCTTCTTCAGCCCTGAAGCTGCTTCTTCTATAGTCAGTGTGCATCTTCTCACTTATGTGCTTTTGCAGCTCACCTTTCTATGGAGGCGACACGACACTGTAGGGAGTTGATATCTAAGGCGCAGAAGCCTTCATATTTTAATATTCCAGAGCCAGCTCCGACTACGACACCATTACCCCCTGGGGACTCGCGGAAGCGGACCAGGTCCCAAGTGAGGGAGGCTATCGGTAGAGCCAAGAAGGCCAAAAGGGCGGAGTCTCGCGCTACTCGGGCACGTCGGAGGAAGGCTGCTGAAGAGGAGTCCACAGTTCCCCTTCCTCGGGTTCCGTCATTCTCCGAATTCGAGGCCGCCTGGACGCAAGGGCCTGAGGGCGAAGGTGACTTCTTATTCTTGCATGGCTTGTTTGTTTATTTCCGCCGCCCTGGTTGATCATCCTTCCTTTCAGTAGCTGCTGGCACTACCTTCGCCGTTGTTGGGTTGGAGGCGGCAACCGGAGCTGCTGCTGGGGAGAGAGAGGAGGAAGCCCCCTCGGCCTCCGCTGAGGGTGACTTGCCTTCACCGACACCCCATCGAGAAATAGAAGGTAATTTGCAGCATGCCCATAGAGCTTAGCGGCATATTGTGGTTTCAGTCGGGTCTTGACTGTTTATTGTCTTTCAATTCCAGTCGGTGTTCGACCCACGCTGCTCCCCGAGGTCAGTGCCACGGCATGGGTTGCCATCGGAGAGCAAGGACTTCCAAGGGACCAGCCCCCGGATATTCCGCCGACGGATGCTCCCGAGGCGGGGACCGCTGAGGAGGTTCTGGATAGAGGGCCTCCTCCTAGCAGCACGGTTCCCGCTCAGGTGCTGGAGGTCCGAGAACAGGCAGAAGAATCATCCTCCTCTGAACAAGTTGATTATGGTGGCGGCTCCGGCGATGACGAGGGGTTCCCGATGGTCGACACCGAGGCTGAGGACGCCGAGGCTTCCTCAGCTTACGAGAGCGACATTTTAACATTTAGCCCTCCAAGACTACTGGGGGCCGAGCGTGGGCCATCATATTCGGCTGCGGAGGGAGGACTGGAGTCTTCAGAGGCCACTTTTGGAGGCCTAAATATAGTGCCAGTCGAGGTAGGAAATGTTCCGACTCCTATCCGCGGCACTTCTTTCTATTTTCAAGCCAGCTGGCTGATGTATATATATGCAATGCAGGCTGAGGTGGTACCGCCAGCTATAATGATCCGCATACCCCTCCCAGACGTGGATATGGGTCAGTCAGCCTCCCCACCTGTTGTGCGGCCCATTGCCCTGCGGCTTCCACGGACCTATGCTGCTGTAGCGGCCTCAAAGGAGCCCGGCGTGACTGCCAAAGTCGGCGCTCCGACCGAGGTTGCAAGGGCTCAAGCCTTGGTGGCCGGCGCAGAATCATTACTGTCGCCAAGTGGCCTTCCGGACATAGAAGCGGGAGAAATTATTGCAGATGAGGCCGATGTCATCAAAGCCTTGTCGGTCATAGAGGGCTCTCCTCCTTTAGCGGCCGGTGAGACTGCTCAAGAGGAACGAGCGCCTTCCGTTGCCGATACGGCTGTTGTAGCCTCACCTCAAAGGGCGGGCAAGGAAGTTGCCATTATGGAGGCCCCTTTAGTTGCTGCAGCTGCAATAGTCGGGCCGGGTGTGGGCGTTGTGCCGACTATGCCGTCAACGACCCTCGGGGTGGCCGATGACATCTGGGCCGAGGTAGATAGCAGGGTAGACTTTCAGCTCCCCGAGACTTCGCCACTGGGCCTACAATTCTCCGGTGACATGGTGTGGCAGTCTCTGGAGAATCTCCAGCGGGCCATGTTAGCTTCTCCGGGCCTGACTTATATGCAGCTGAGAAGCTTGATAGATCATCTCTCCCGATCGCTTTTAGCATTCGGCTGCCCAATGGATGATTGGACCCCGCGGGTTGTAATGTTGTTAAAGCACGCCAACAGGCGGGAGTTCCTCAGTCGAGAGGTTTCTGATCAGCTGACTGCTGTGAAGCTGGAGAGGGCGGATTGCCGCATCGCCGTCACTTCATTGAGGGTGACCGTGGGACAGCTGAGAAACGTTGCCGGCGATATCTCGGAACGCCGGCTGCTCCTCACGGCACGGATAGAAGAGTTGCGCGCGGAACTTGCTAAGGTTGAAGCCGAGCTGCAGGAAGGCGAGCGCCTAGAGGTCCGGACAACGGAAGAAGCTGACCTGGCCGAAGGACAACTTGCCTCGCTAGATGAGAGGTTATTGCAGCTGACAGCCACCGAGGCCCGTTTGCATGAATTGACCCAGTACCCCTCGCTGGGCCTTTTGGAGTTGGCAGATATCTTCCGGCGTCCTTTGCCGTAGCTTTGCTTTTCTTTTCTCCTCGCATGGAGTTCTACCTCTTTTTGCCTTCGGAACTCATGTATCCCTGGGGATGCCCCGGGCACAGATGTACTCTGGCGATTCTTATTAATGAAAACATCTTTGTCTGTCGCTTCAATCACGACTCCTTCTCCTTTTTCCTTCTCTTTTTTTTTTGGCCGATCGTCCGAACCCGGGGATACGCGCTGGTGGCGCAGGAAAGCGCTCACGCCTTCAGGGAAGGGGTGAGGTGTTCGCTCCACCGCGGTGCAGCCGTTCCCGGAGCATGCAGTATAGGCGGATGTGCCTAATGAACCTTGCTGATGATGACGGAAGGTGTGTTACAACCATCGACTCGTGTCAAAGTGTTGACGCAATGATGCTTTGTTGATCAACGAGGGCGGAATGCCCGGGTCAGAGGGTAGTTGACCGGACTCGCCGATGGTGGTGAGGGTCGAAAGGGTAGATGGCTCTGCCGATGGTGACAAGAACCGGAAAAGGGCAGCGATCGATCTTTGCCGATGGTGACAAGGGTCGAAGGGGTAGACGGTCTTGCCGATGATGACAAGAGACCGGAAAGGGTAGCGACCGGTCTTGCCAATGGTGACAAGGGTCGAAGGGGTAGACGGTCTTGCCGATGATGACAAAAGACCGGAAAGGGTAGCGACCGGTCTTGCCGATGGTGACAAGGGTCGAAAAGGGTAGACGGTCTTGCCGATGATGACAAAAGACCGGAAAGGGTAGCGACCGGTCTTGCCGATAGTGACAAGGGTCGAAAAGGGTAGACGGTCTTGCCGATGATGACAAAAGACCGGAAAGGGTAGCGGCCGGTCTTGCCGATGGTGACAAGGGTCGAAAAGGGTAGACGGTCTTGCCGATGATGACAAAAGACCGGAAAGGGTAGCGACCGGTCTTGTGGATGGTGACAAGGGTCGAAAAGGGTAGACGGTCTTGCCGATGATGACAAAAGATCGGAAAGGGTAGCGACCGGTCTTGCCGATGGTGACAAGGGTCGAAAGGATAGACGGTCTTGCCGATGATGACAAAAGACCGGAAAGGGTAGCGACCGGTCTTGCCGATGGTGACAAGGGTCGAAAAGGGTAGACGGTCTTGCCGATGATGACAAAAGACCGGAAAGGGTAGCGACCGGTCTTGCCGATGGTGACAAGGGTCGAAAGGGTAGATGGTTTTGCCGATGATGACAAAAGACCGGGTAGAGTGTATAAGTGGGATATCGGATGAAGGTTCCGCCTCGACCTTGTAAATGGCCTTCCGGACGGAGGATGGTTCATCACTATTCATCATTCATTTTTATTCACATTACTGACCTAAGTGCCCTTTAGGGTTTTCACCGAGGCCAGCCCCCTCTTGCTTTTGCCCGCGCGTCCTTTCGGGTTTTCACGCGGCGGGGTACCCGATTTTGCCTGCGACGCCCTTTCGGGTTTTCGCCACAGCTGGGTTATAGCCATTTTTGCACTTGTCCTGATATAGGAACCAGTCTGGCGGGGTATCTCTATTTTTAACCCCATTTTCTTTTCTTTCTTTCTTTTTTTTCTTTTTTTAATTCGGGATGCAGAAGAACTGGACCACGAAAATATTGGCTGGCCTTGTCGATGATGACGAGGATTGGATCCTGCTTCGGTTCGTCGACACCGGCTAGATGTCGAAGCGAAGGATATGGTCTATTAACAAGGATGTAAGATCCGAGTTAGGGGTAAAGATCGACCGATCTCGCCGATGATGACGAGGGTCAAACACATGTTTATTAATCAGCATAGGTTATTGCCGAAACAAAGGTGGGTTTATTAGCAAGGACGGAAGGTCCAAGTTTTAGGGGTAGGGATCGACCGATCTCGCCGATGATGATGACGGTCGACCATGGGTTTATTCATCAGAATGGGTCACATGCCGAAGCAAAGATGGGATTATCAATAGGGACGTAAGGTCCAAGTGAAGGGTAGAGATCGCCCGATCTCACCGACGATGACGAGGGTCGAACATGGGTTTATTCAAGGATTTCGGTGGGACTTTTGAGGGTTGTCCCTTGTGGAGTTTCATCAGGTGGCGAATAGAAGAGGAATTTGGAAATTACCACTTTACTGACTTAAGCGCCATTTCGGGTTTTCGCCGAAGCCAGCCCCCTCTTGCTTTTGCCCACACGCCCTTTCGGGTTTTCACATGGCGGGGTACCCGATTTTACCTGCAGCGCCCCTTCGGGTTTTCGCCACAGCTGGGCTATAGCCATTTTTGCACTTATCCTAATATAGGAGCAAGTCTGGCGGGATATCTCTATTTTTAACCCCATTTTTTTATTTATTTTTTTTATTTGTATAGGGTGGCAGGTCGAAGTGTAATGTTCGACTCCTGGTCGACAGTGGATGGCCCATAGTGGCAACAATGTGAGAATGCCAGCTAGAACACAAAGCCTTTAGCCGACTCGGGTTTATTCGTTAGCGGGAAGATAATGCTAACGCAAGGAAGGGCTTTCGTGCCAATCCGAACGTAAGGCTCGTAATGGCGGTGTGGCGTATTCTTTTGGAAGCTTGATCAGGGCAGAATGTCACTAGACCAAGGAGAAGGTAGCTTGATCAGGGCGGGATGCCACTGGACCAAGGGAAGGTAGCTCGATCAGGGCGGAGTGCCACTGGACAAAGAAAAGGGTAGCTCGGTCAGGGCGGAATGCCACTGGACCAAGGGAAGGGTAGCTTGATCATGGAGGAGTGCCACTAGACCAAGGAGAGGTGGCTCGATCAGGGCAGAATGCCACTAGACCAAGGAAGCTAGCTCGGTTAAGGCGGAATGCCACTAACCAGGAGAAGGTAGCTCGGTTAGGGCGGAGTGCCACTAAACCAAGGAAAAATGTAGCTCGGTTAGGGCGGAGTGCCACTAACCAGGAGAAGGTAGCTCGGTTAGGGCAGAGTGCCACTAAACCAAGGAAAAAGGTAGCTCGGTTAGGGCGGAGTGCCGCTAAACCAAGGAGAGGTAGCTCGATCAGGGCAGAATGCCACTAGACCAAGGAAGCTAGCTCGGTTAGGGCGGAATGCCATTAACCAGGAGAAGGTAGCTCGGTTAGGGCGGAGTGCCACTAAACCAAGGAAAAAGGTAGCTCGGTTAAGGCGGAGTGCCACTAACCAGGAGAAGGTAGCTCGTCTAGGGCGGAGTGCCACTAAACCAAGGAAAAAGGTAGCTCGGTTAGGGCGGAGTGCCGCTAAACCAAGGAAAAATGTAGCTCGGTTAGGGCGGAGTGCCGTTAAACCAAGGAGAGGTAGCTCGATTAGGGCAGAATGCCACTAACCAAGGGGAAGATAGCTCGATTAGGGCGAAATACCACTAACCAGGAGAAGGTAGCTCGATTAGGGCAGAATGCCACTAACTAAGGGGAAGATAGCTCAATTAGGGCGAGATGCCACTAACCAGGAGAAGGGTAGCTCGATTAGGGCGGAATGCCACTAAACCAAGGTAAGGTAGCTCGATCAGGGCAGAACGCCACTAGACCAAGGAAGCGAGCTCGGTTAGGGCGGAATGCCATTAACCAGGAGAAGGTAGCTTGATTAGGGCGAGATGCCACTAACCAGGAGAAGGTAGCTCGATTAGGGCGAAATGCCACTAACCAAGGAAAGGGTAGCTTGATCGGAGCGGAATGCCGCTAGACCAAGGGGAGGTAGCTCGATCAGGGGGGAATGCCACTAGACCAAGGTAAGGATAGCTCCGATCGGTCATTCAGGACATGTCGGCTGCGCTGCATGATACAGCTTAATGTGTTTTCCGTTGAGGGGAGAGAACTGAATGACTCCTTTGTGGTCTACAAGGACGTAGGCACCCCCTTCATATACTCGGCGGACGATATACGGCCCGACCCAGTTTTCGACCAGCTTCCCTTTGGGGTTGGAGGCCATCACTTCTTTTCTTTTGACCATTACCAGGTCTCCTTTCTTGAATTCTCGACCCTTGACTAGCTTGTCAAAAGCACGGGCCATGCGAGCTTGGTAGAGTTGGATGTTTTGCTGTGCCCGGAGGCGTTTTCCTTCGAGCTCAGCGAGCTCCTCCAATCTTCTTTCTGCGTTGGTCTGCTCACCACTGACTAGTCCGTGCTGGATGGCAACTCGCAATGAAGGAACTTCAAGTTCAATGGGCACTACAGCTTCTGACCCATAGACGAGAGAGAAAGGTGAACAGCCGGTTGGGGTCTTGTAGACAGTACGATAGGCCCAAAGTGCTTCGTACATCCTTTCTTCCCAATCTTTTTTATTAGACTTGACAGTCTTTGCCAGCAATGTGCATAAGGTCTTGTTAAAGGCCTCTGCGAGTCCATTGGCTTGAGGGTTGTAGGGGGACGATGTCCTCCAGTCGATTTTGTATTTGTCGGCCAGCCGATAAACCTTCTGGTTCCTAAAATGACTGCCATTATCAGAGATGATTCGGCTGGGGATCCCGAACCGAAATATTACATTCTGCCGGAAGAATCTTGCAACTAGTTCTCCCGTCACATCTCTTAGTGCTACTGCCTCCGCCCATCTGGAGAAGTAGTCTGTAGCTGCTAAGATGTATCTGCACCCTGATGAAGATGCTGGTAGCGGCCCTACTACGTCCGTGCCCCACTGAGCAAACGGCCAGCTTGGTAGGGTGGGATGCAATGGCACTGGAGGTCTCCTTGCCACATTAGCGTGTTCTTGACACTTCTGACAAGCTTTGGCAAACTTGCAGCAATCATCAAATATAGTGGGCCAATAGTAACCCAGTTTCTTTATCTCAATTTTCATCTTCGGGCCAGCCTGGTGTGCTCCAGCTGATCCTGCATGGACCTCCTGCATCACCTGTCCCGCTTCTGCTGAAGACAAGCAACGGAGTAGGACTTTCCTTCGGGCATCTGCCATAATGCGGAACAAGGTCCCGCTTCTCATCTCGTAAGAATCCTTGATCCTCAGGAGCTTCATTCTCTGTTCCTTTTCTTTTGGAAGTTGCTGGTGTTGAAACCAGCGTAGGAGATGCTCTCGCCAATCGGGCTGCTGAACCCCTTCGATGACTGCTACTTCCATCTCTTGTTCGTCGGCCAGGACCTCTGTTACACTGGGGACCTGTCGGCGGTTGATCACTGTTATATTCAGGCTTGTGTCTGGCGGGACCGCCAATGAACTGGCCAGCTTAGCGAGGGCGTCTGCCTGAGCATTCCGGCCTCGATTGATGTGCTTGATGCTGATGAAGTAAAATCTTGACATCAGGCGAGTTGCCAACTGGTGATAGGGGAGGAGCTCTTGCTTTCGCACATCGAACTCTCCTTCCAGCTGTTTTATAACTAGCATGGAGTCTCCAAATGCTTCCAGCATCTGAATTCTCATGGACAGAGCAATTTGCAACCCGATTATCAGGGCTTCATATTCCGCTTCATTGTTGGTGCATTGCTTGTTTATGGAACAGATGTATGCACCACTTCTCCTTCTGGGGATTTCAAGACTATGCCTGCTCCTGCTCTGACCCTGGATGATCCGGTGGCAGAGGTGTCAATTCTGGAAGCGCCATCAAAGTATAGCTGCCATAGAGAGGGCTGTACTTGCACGGCTTCTAAGGTTTCATCTTCAGGAAGCTCCGGCTCCAACGGGCAATCCACGGGCACTGGGTGCTCAGCGAAGAAGTCTGCAATAGCTTGGCCCTTGACGGCCTTGCGCGGCACGTAGGAGATATCAAACTCCATAAGGATTACCGCCCATTTGCCCAGGCGGCCTTTGAGCGCCGGTTGAGACATGATGTACTTCAGGGGATCCTCTTTGGACACCAAGCTGATTTCATGCGACAACATATAGTGTCGGAGCTTCTTAACTGCGAAGACCAGCGCCAGACAGATCTTCTCAATATAAGTATATTTCTCTTCAGTTCTGACCAGTCTCCGACTGAGGTAATAGAGGGCTTGCTCTTTCCCTTCTTCATTATTCTGGGCCAGCATTGCCCCCAGAGAATTATGTGTAGCTGCTATATACAGTATCAATGGTCGTCCTTTCACCGGTGCGCCCAGCACTGGAGGAGTTTTCAGGTAGTCTTTTAGCTTGTCAAAGGCTGCCTGGCAATCTTCATCCCAATAAAAGGGACCTCTTTCATCATTAGCTTGTGAAAGGCTGGCATCGCCCTGACAAATTGGAAATGAACCGCCGGATATAAGCTAAGCGGCCCTGTAGTGATCTCAGCTCGGAGATGTTCCTTGGCGGAGGTAACTCCTGAATTGCCTTGATCTTTGCGGGGTCTATCTCGATTCCCCGATATCGGACGATGAAGCCTAAGAATTTTCCGCTCGACACTCCGAACGCACATTTCATAGGGTTCATCTTCAGCTCATGCTGCCTCAGCCTCTGAAAAACAATCCGGAGGTCTTGCAGATGATCTTCTTTTCTTCTGGTTTTGACCACCAGGTCATCTATGTAGCATTCGACCTTGTGGTAGAGCAACTCATCAAAGATTTTGGCCATTGCGCGCTGATAGGTTGCGCCAGCATTTTTCAGTCCGAACGGCATTCTCTTGTAATGATAAATGCCTTTAGGGGTTCGGAAAGCAGTATGGACTCGGTCATGCTCCGTAATCCAAATCTGATTGTAGACGGACGATCCATCCATGAATGATAGGGGCTCATGGCCGGTTGTAGCATCAATCATGACCTCGGTTATTGGCACCGGAAATTCATCCTTGGGGCAGGCTTTATTTAGATCCCGGAAGTCGACACATATCCGGATCTGTCCATTCTTCTTCTTCACGGGGACGATATTCGCCAGCCATGTAGTGTACTGGTTTTCTTCAACAAATCCCACGTCAATGAGCTTGTCGACTTCAGCACAAATTTGGGTGATGAGCTCTGGCCTCATGCACCGCGGTGGTTGCTTCACTGGCTCGGCCTCAGGGCTGATTGTTAGCTCATGTTGTGAGACAACGGGGCTTAGACCTGGCATCTCTTTGTAAGTCCAAGCGAAGCAATCCCGGTATTCTAGCAGTAGCTGGATGTACAGCTCCCGTTCTTCTGGGGACAGTTGGGCACTGAGGAAGGTAGGCCTAGGGTCCTCTCATTTCCCAGGTTGACTTCCATCAGTTCATCGACTGTGGCCTGGCCTCCGTCTTCTATTTCTGGAGGTGCCGGTTGGAGGTCAACGAAGTCTGGAATACCATCTTGAGGGTCGAGTACTTCGACTTCCTCGTCAGACACTACCAGAGCTCTCGAGGTTTCTTTGTTTCTTGTGCTAGCGGCTGGGTGGATTGTTCTATTAATCAATCCATTGCCGTTGCAGCTCCCAAGGGCGAGAGAGCAGCCTTAGTATTTGCAGATGAGATTGCAGCCACGACGGGCTGGTAACTGTTTACTGCCAGGCTCGGACAGCATGCTGATTTTACAGCAGAAGTTGAGGAAGTCTCGCCTTCTGGGACAGTTGTATCTTCCGCAGAAGTGGCTTTTTCTTTCCTGGTAGCTGGCTCCCCTTGATTGGAGTTGGCCAAGGCTTCCCTGATTGACAGAAAGGGTGTTGAAGTTGTCATTAGTATGACCCCTGTGGAGGGAGAGACTCCTGCTTCTTGATTGTCTTCGGCTTCGCTGTTGCTAGCCGTATCAAATTCGGCTTGAAGGGCCGCTTCTTCAGGATGAACCTGCTCCCAACATCGGCAAGGGGCCGAGGTTTCTACTTCTTGATTTCCGGACCGAGCCAGTTCAAGATATTCGGCTTCCGCCGGATACTCATCAAAGGTTGCTCCCAGAGGGCTATCTTTAGTAGGGTAGAAGGCGGAGATAGTATCCACCTCGTACCGCCCACTGTAATAATATTCCTCCAGGGTGAAGCCCAACCCTGGATGTTGAGAGACACGTCTCATTTCCTTATCCAGATTTGCAGGATGCCACATCTTCTGGAAAGCTTCTTTGCGCTTTTGAGACTGATCGGGAGGAATGTGTTGCTTCTGAAACATCTTGGCCATCCGATCAGTTGTAAATGCCAGGCCTTGAACAGGAACCGGCGGGTTGCTTAGATCTTCGGGGAGGCTGCAGTCTGTGTCTTCCCGAGTGGGATGTTCTTCAGCCGTATAGAACAGGCTGCTGGGCCCATCTTCTTGTGTCACCTCCCAAGCCTTAAAAGGTTCGACAGTGGGATCATTGAGGCCGGAGACTGGCTTGGTGAGGCCGGCCGGGACTCCGATGCGGTCGTGCTGTCGATCGATCTGCACTTCCTTAGCCTTGGGGTACAACGCTGGGGGTGTCACCCTGCCGACATCTCCAGAAGCTGTGATGTGGGAGACTACCTTCGGCTTGGCATATCCACGCGGCGGTGGTGGATACCAACCGTCACCCGATCTATTCTTCGACGCCCCTACGGGGGCCTCAGCTTCAGAAACCTTCCGGGGAGGCCCCGTATATAGGTTGGCGTCCGCCAAGTGACATTCAAACACCTCGAATGGGTGGATATCAGCAAATATCCTCTCCTCCTTCCCCTGGAGGCTGTATTTGATGCATTGGTGGAGCGTGGAGGGTACCACCATATTTTCATGCAGCCAAGGGCGGCCGAGCAGCGCCTTGTAGGAGGTGCGAGAGTCAATGATATGAAACTGCACCGTTGTAGTGAAATCTGCCAGGGTCAGTGTGAACTCTGCCACTCCCATTGAAACCTCACATTTTTGGTTGAAGCCAGCGATACGCATATCCCCGACTTTCTCGAGATGCACATTAAAATGGTGCCTCTCGTATATTCTGTAAGGCAGAATGTTGACTGCTGCACCGGGATCAACCAGTATTCTGTTCAGCTCCCTTCCATTCAGGTGCCCTTTCATGTATAGCGGCCTGTTGTGGCTGACAGTAGGCAATAGCATGTCTTCCGGAGAGAAGGTCATACTGGCTTCTGGTATAGCCTCGGCTATGCAGGCTTCAAAATGAGCAGGCGTCTGCAGAGCAGTGATGATCGCCTGTCGAGTTTCTTCACTCAAAGAAAGAATTTCCCAGATCGTAAATCGAGCGGGGAGCTTTTTGAGCAACTTCATTATTCGGCTCCCGGCCCGGACATTGGAGAGCTTCATCTCTTCGGCCCATCTGGGCTTGGGGAGGTTTTGATTTGTGGGTCCAGACGGACCTGCTTCATCCTCCTCGGACTCGGTACCCTCTTGGCTGGCACCGGCTGTCGGGTCTTCTTTATTAGCTGCTGTAGGGCAAGCTCCATCTGCATTTGCATCCTCAGTAGATTGCGCTGGCTGCGGGTGAATGGCCCCGGTGTAGGGTTAGCCTCTTGACAGGGCTGCTTCCCTTTGACATCTTCATAAATTCAAGGAATGAAGGGACTGCCTTGCCCCCACTCTTGTTGTATAGGCCTGACGGAGGAGGGATTTGGACTCCCTTAACTTCCGGCGGAGGTGTCTTGTAGGGTTGCTCCCCTCTGAACATGATGTTGTGGTTGGGTGGTGGCTGGCGCCCCCATTTTCGGCCTGACCGAGTGGCATGTGCAGCAGTTGCGGCCTCGGCCTTGCCTCCCCCAGCATGGGGTGTGAAGCAAATTTCTTCTTCTTCCTCTTCTCCGGGTAGGTTGAAGAGTGCTGATAGGGTATTGCAGGAGACAACTTGTGCTTTATTGGCCCCAGCGGCCTTTCTTTTCTTCTTCTTTTGCTTTCTCTTCTTTTTGGTTTCTGCGGGTGCCTGCCCCCAGAACAGGCTGCCCTCTTCAGGGGGTGTTGCTTCAGCTTCCTCCACCTGTTTGAGTGAGAGTTGTTCTAACTCTTGCCATGGGACGTGGTCCCGTACCAGCAGAGGTTTCAATTCGAGCTGCACATATTCATCTAGCCCTTCAATCAGGTGATGTAGTCGAAGGACCCCAGGATTGGTTTCCTTGATTACTGGCAGCGGAGTCTGCCTCCTCCTGTTAGGTGTATGTATTCTGATGGCTGTAGGTGGGGTACCCCATACGGGTGCTACCACTGGCGGAGCAGGCCGGGGTGTAACACCACGGGTATGTGCCCCCTCTTTCGGGCGGGGTGCCCTCTTCTTCTTGTGCTTTACAGGGATCTGCTGCCACCCCTGCTGTTCTTTCACGGGCTCCAGGAAATGGATTTCGTAGGTGCTCCGTGTGCTTGCTTCAGAGATCTCCTCAGGTAATGCCTGGTAGAGGGAGATCATGTTGACTGCTGCTCTCCTGAGAGGGGCTTCATGTGGCTGAGGAGGGTCTACTTTGTACTCTCCCAGCTCTATTTCATTCTTCTTTACCATTCCTTCGATGATGTCTTTGAAAACATAACAGTCTTCGATTGGATGTCCCAACATCTGGTGGTAGGGGCAGAATCTTGGACTGTCTTTTCTTTTCAGGTCCTCCGGCCTCCTTGGCTCAGGCAGAGTGACCATGCTGTATTCTGTTACCCAGTCGAACAGGACTCGGGTCTTGTCTTTTGGAAAGGAATAGGCTTTCTTCATTTTGTCCCTCAGCGAAGGACCTTCTTTATCATCTAGAGCTTTCGCAGGTTGCGGGGGAGCCGCCTTCTTGCCTTTCTCCTTCTGCTGTTCGAACGCCTTGATATCAAGCGCATTCGCTTCTTTAGGTGTGGGGCGCCGTTCCGCAGCCTTGCCTTTCTGGGCTGTGCTGGCAGCTGACGCCGGGACAGGCTTGGCTAGGAAAGCCTCCACTTCGGCCACCACATTATTCAGCCGGTCGAACGACCGTATTTCCATTCCAATCATCTTCTCCAGGACCTCCCTCCTGAGGTTTTGTTTGCATATTTGTACCGCGTCCTCCTGATGCGGGGGCCGCTTGCATCTCATTCCGAGGTTCCTCCACCTCTTGATGTAATCAAGGGCTGTCTCATCTGCCCTTTGTTTTGTTGAGTAGAGTTCGGCCACTGTGACCTCCCTCTCTGTGACATGAATCTTTCTCTGAACTTTCTCTGCATATCCGACCAATCATTGATTGACCCGGCCGAGAGGCTAGAGTACCATTCAAATGCGAGCCCTGTCAGCGAGGACCCGAAGAACTTCAGCAAATATGACTCGTCGGTGGCCAGATCACCCATAACGGTCATATAATATGCAATATGCTCTTTAGGGGACCCTTTCCCGTTGAATTTGTCAAACTTAGGCGGCTTGTTGACCCCCGGGGAAGTCGTTTAGCCGCATGGTGTTGCGGGTAGGGCACCCGATAGGCATCAAATGCGACGTAGTCGCCTTCACTTTTCTCTGCGAGCTTCAGCTCGATCATCCTCTCCACCATCATCCGGTTCACGACCGTGGGTCAACCGGTTCTGGATAGAAGTGCGCCGGCTGCAAGTATGGGGTGACCAGGGTGGTCGCCTGTGGAGGACGCAGCAGCGGGGGTGTCGGGTGCACCTGAGGGAGCACCGGAGGTAGCAGCGGCTGAGGCTGTGGCGGCCGCTGTTGTGCTGTCGCCATGCTTGGCTCTGACGGCTGGGACAGTGTATAGAGCGGTGGAGGGTCGTCACGACGAGCCGCTCCCCGAGATGACTCACCCTGGACTTCGGGTGGTTTAGAAGCTGATGAATGTTCAGTCTTTTCCATCAGCTGCTTCTTCAGAGAGTCTATCTCCCGTTGATATTTTTGTAGCAGCATCAGAACTGATGGGTCTATAGTGGTGGGGATACCCTCTGTTGTCTCCCCGGACGTACCCTCAGGCAGGATGTCGAGGAGGACGTCGTCTTCTTCTTCCGCCGTCACCACATTAGCGGTCAAGACGGGGGCCTTGTCATCCCAGTGGGGATAGACCTGGGGCTGTTTCCCTTTAACCATCATCAGAAGCTCTCTTGCTGCTTCTGTTCTGCGGGTAGTTGGCCCCGGCCGTGCGGCCAATTGAGCCAATTCTTGGGGGTCTTCAGGAAGCTCCCCATATAGGTTAGATATACCAGCCATGTTGCAGGTGAAAACCTGCACCCTTCTCTTTCGTTGATAGACCCTCCTTCTGGCTTGCTGCGGAAAGGTCAGCCTTTCGAACACAGAAACTCTTCTTCTTTCTTCCCGCTCGGGGAAGGCTTCATCGGCTTCGATCCCGAAGCCGTCATTATATCCGTTGTCGTCGACTGAAGACACCATCATTTTATCTCCCATATCTCCTTCATCTGCCGCTGATGGGCAGTAATCTTCCTCAGTGGCGACTGTCTGCATCAGTCGCTGTTGTCCGAGTGAGGGGTTGCCTAAGCCTCGGAAATAATTTCTGACCAAGCAGGTCATCTCTTCTCGACCCCGTTCTTGATGTAGGACGGGGGGTGATTGTCGACCTCCAGCAGGAGGGATATAGGCCAGCCGAGCTCTGTCGGCCGGCTGTTGGAATCTTCGTCCCGCAGCAGGGACGTTGGCTTGACGGGCCGCGGCCCGGAAACTTCTGTGGCGCGGAGGATCCGCAACCACCTCTTCTTCCTTCTTCGGGGGCAGGCCCCTTTCTCTTCTCACTTCCGCCTCGTCCTTCACAAGACGACGGCGGATGGGTGTTAGCTGGTGGGCAGGTCGGGTCCGCTTGGGAACCCACACCTGTTTAAACTTCCTCGGCCTGGGTGCCGGGCTTCCTTGGCCATAGTGGCCGGCTTCTTCTATTTCTGCCCTCCTTCCAGCGAGGGCCTGATAGGCATTGTGGACAGGAATGTTGGGGATGACTCGGTCCGGGGTCACCCGTGCAGTGCGTCCGTCGAGGAAGACGCGCATACCCCCGACTAGCATAGATTTCCCGGACTGAGACAGAGTTCCGGTGATTACAGCAGCATTCTTGCGGGCCTGGCGACGCTGGCGTCCTCCAGGGTGTTTGTTGATGACATTGGGGTGGGTCCCACGTATGACGTGGTGCACCAGACAGCTAGCGGCCGGGGCCGGACTTTCAGACAAGTCTTTGCAGCAGGGAACCCCCAGAGGCTCCATTTTTTCCACAGCTTCCTTGACAGGTTCTGGGGCTTCGACCTCCAGCATATCTACAAAGGCTAACCCCAAAAAGTTGGGGAAGCCCACAGCGGCAGGGAAGCTGCCGAATTCCATGGGTACCGCCAGGTACCCTTGCGCGTGTTCAGCGACTATCGAAAGATCGAAGTCAACGCCAGTTATCCCATTGGTTGTCATTGTCCGCCTGTAAGAAATAAACAAGCCAAACATCAGTAGCCTCTGGGAGGGCCTCGAAGCCCAAGTATCTCGGCAAAGAGATGAAAGGTGACACTGGTCCCACCGGGCGTGCCAGACTTGTTCGCGACCCTTTTTTTTTCTTTCTTTCGCGGGTCGATCGACCAACTGACTAACTGGTAGTCAAATGATCAATTGACAACGCGGGCGTGCCAGTCACATGAGTGACAAGTTCATAATGCGCTCATTCTGACCCGTATCGGGCGAAAGTGAGGTTCGGTCGGGACCAGCAGTCCGCCATACCATAAAGGTTATGACGTTAATTACATCCCCCACGAGGAGGGAACACCTTTGATTAGTTGCCGAGATGATGGGCTATCGAGGCCGGAATAAAGGATGCAGAGCATGCGAGTGATCATGCAAGATGCTATGACTGACTACACACGATTTATTAGGGTGGACCCTGGTACATGGCGGAGGACTTAAGCCCAAAGACCACCCTTACGCATGACGAGACCTCCGATCAGGCATAACCTGACCTTTCAGCAACGTCATTTGATATACCAAGGGAGGGGCGCACATTTAGGCACGCATTAATGCGATGTGAATGTTTGGGCCAAGGCATGATGGTCCAGATTCGAAGCATACCAATTCGAGCTTGAACAAGCTAATTTATTCAGTTCATTGACACAATGACATGATTCGGCGTGAAACCGGTGCAGCGCTTGCGAAGAAAGGGGTTAAAATGCTTGAAACGGCGCCCTGAAACGTAGATAAATGGTTTAAAACGGCGCCAGAAACCGTAGGTAAATGAGAATGAATGTATATTAAATCGGCGCGGCCTGATTGGGGCGCGCCGGGAAGGGCACGGCCTGATTGGGGTGCGCTGGGAAGGGCGCGCCGTTTTAAGGCGCGCCGTGTATGAACGGCGCCGATTCAGCCCAATTTCGTAAAAAAAAGGATTTCATTGGTTTATTTATGGATTTATTAAAATGTTTTGGAAGATTTTGAAAATTGATCGAGTTGATTATTCAATGGATCAGTCCCAAGCCATCCAAAAGTCAAGTCACGGGCCCGCGCGAGGTTCATACTCGAGCGCGGCGATTGTTCCGAGTTTAGACTCGTTCAAACCGGAATTTCGGCAGCATCTCCCCGTCCCGGAGGATTTATTGGGGAGAAGCGGGGAGTACTCACGTAGTGGAGCAACCCCTAAGGGCCGGGTGGCGCGACGGCGGCCGGCAAAAACCCGATCGGAGAGGAAACCCCGAGGCCTAGCCTGCTAGGGGCACCGAGTCCGTGGGCATCAGTGAGTGCATGAGGCGACTCGATATGGGAGCGAAAACCCCGAGGGCTAGCCTACGAGGGGCACGCGACCCGAGTCGCCACAACACTAGAATCGGGACGACCGATATAGAGAAGGAATCCCCGAGGGCTAGCCTACGAGGGGAACACAACCCACGGCCACTACTAAGTCCATTAAGGACTGTAGGTTTTGAACTGTAGGGCTTGGCCCCATTGCTGTACACCCAATAGTCCGCAGGGACAGTCGTCATCGGTGGACGAGCCCTCTGTCGGCCAAATGATTGATGGAGAAGATTTGGGGAATGTCCCCCTCCCCGGATGCTGGAGTGATGCTACAGAGCATACTCCCGTTAAGATGTAAGCGACACGGAAGGAAGCAGTGTGAGACATCGTTTGACGGCGGCAGATGGACAAATGAATTGCTTAGAAACATATTAAAACGATGAAGCCCCACGGGCTGAGCAGGTCAACAGCAGCATGACATGTGATTAACACATAGCCCGGGGCACGGATATGTATACATATGTATGATATTCGAAAGCAAACCGACATGGGGCTCGCCATTGAATAACCGGGAACAATCCAAGGACTCTTCCCCGCCCCTCTGGCCTATGAAGCAGAGCACAAAGGGGACGGTGAAGGGTCTTCTTCCCTTGGCGGAGACAGACAGAGATATGCACACAAGTACATCTCCGATCGCAGAGCCCATGGAGTATTCAATGCCGAGCCCGGCCATTGCATCAGAATCGAAAGAAAGAGAACCCCGGGGAGGGGGAACGAATGATTCATATGGCCCGAAGGCATATCCAACGTCGGAGAAACCGGCTATACGAGAGTATATATATCGGGGAAACCATCCAATGCACGCTCGAAGGAGGGTTAGAGAGCAAGAGGGAGAGATACGACAACAATCACAATAGCTCTTCATTCATCCCGTGAACAACACAGGCATACATATATGCAGAGAATATAGATTCCGGCGCCGGCGTTGTCACTCGGCCGCCGTTTGCATTCATGAAGAAAACGATTACAGACGAAGCAAAAAGGGCAAAGGAAATGGTGAGAGAAGGGGAGGTCAGGCTCGTATCATCGCCCCTCCCCTTCCTCACTTACATTGTATCAGGGGAAGAAAATCAAAGAAGAATGGGGGAGGGGCTCAACCGGAAGAAACACAGAGACCCACCTAGACCCTTCCTTCCAAATGAAATATCGGATCCCTGGCTTCTCTTCTCCGGCTCCGGCGGTATTCCGAGTACCAGGCGAGGAAAACGACGGCGAGGGACCTGCGTAGAGAACCCTACTTCTCCCCCAAGCTTTTCCTCGAACGAACAGGGCCTTCCTCTCCGATTGGCTCTCTTTTCTTTTTTTTCTTCTCTGCCCTCCTGCCCTCTTTCTGGCTCTCTCTTTTTTTCTTCTTTTCCGAAGGCAGGCTATATGTAGCCTTGTGTTAACCCGGCGCCCTGGGAAGGGGCACGCCGGACTTGATGGCGCCGGGACGCATACGGGATGGAATTGGCGCGCCGGTTTGATGGCGCCATATTAAGGGGCGCCGACATTTCTTCACACGCCGTTTAAACTTGTTTGCTTGGCGCAGCTCGGCCGATGGGTCCAGAGATGATTCTGGAAGCTTCCGTTGACTGCTCCTTTCGCCCTGGCCTTTGAAAAACCTTGACGTGGTGTCGAGGGAGCTCTCGATATGACGAACGGCCTTGATCAGACCTCCGCGTGTGTCTGGCCCGAGCATACGGGTATCCTGCTGGCACGGCCTTCGACACTGTGATCTGTGCTTCTGGTCGAGACGGACTCGTGCTCGAGGCTTCCTTGCGGGACGGTGTCGCATCCCGGATGATTCCGCCTTGAATGGCGATCAATTGGCCACTAATGGGCCCATTATGACGAGGGGCCGAACCCGTGTCGGGTGATCGGGGCCCTCTGCTGACAAAACCTTCGGCCCCTTGTTGTGGACGGCCGAGGACGTTTTTCCTCCTTAGAAGAGCCATTGGGTAGACCGTCGTCCTTGGTCGGGCGACGGATGTGGGGTAGCGGCATGACGAGGTCGATGCCGGATCATTGGGCAGGCTTGATCGCGCTGCCGGTTGGTTGTGGGTTCATTCCGACTCTCCTGAGGTAAAGTCCCCCGGTGCTCATTTCAAGGCGACTTAGGGGCTCCATCAACTTGAGTAGTCTTTGATAAGTTGATCTTCATCGGCTTCTGTGCTTCAGTGGGCCGTATCGCTCGTCTTTGCGGCTTAGTCGCCGAAGGATCATATTTTGAGTGCCAACATCCACTTAGCATGGAAGGCTGTATCGGCCGAAACCGATACGTTTCGGCCAAAACGTATCGGTTTCGGCCGGTACCGATCCGAAACCGGCCCTTAATACTGTAGCAAGTCTGAAACTTATTAAAAAATAATTTTTTAATGGTTTCGGACGAAACCGTATTGGTTTCGGCCGAAACTCACCTGTTTCGGTCCGAAACCAGAAGGTTTCGGCCGAAACCGGACATGTTTATTAATTTTTTGAGTTTCTTGAATGGTTTCAACCGGTTTCGGCCGAAACCGAAACCGATACCGAAACCGGTACGTATCGGTTTCGAGACCGGCCGAAACCGGTATCGAAACCGATACTGCCATCCTTGCCACTTAGACATTGACTAAGCGACACCTTGTCACTTATTTACAAACCCAAAAAATAAATATCCCCAATATATGAATTATGAATAAGATACATGAAGCATTGTAGATTTTAATATTATAGTTTGAGAGAGATAAAGGGAGGAGAGAAGGGGCAGAGAGAGATAGAGGGAGGAGAGAAGGGGTAGAGAGAGAGGGTTTTGGAGGAGTATGTGGAGCTCGATCTACCTATGACCCCACTTCGCATTGCGAAACCCCCAGGCCCTTTTTTTGTGCCTTGCTCGTTGTTTAACACGGAAAAAATAATATTTTTGAAAAAAATGCACATTTGTGGCATTTTAGTAGCGTGTGGATTATTATTTCCACGAATTTAGATTTATCAAACGATTTGGGTTCGAGTACGGGATATTTTCCCATCAACCGTAGTCGATGTTTATTTACACTAGTGTAAAGTCCGAATACCCTTGATTAACTGTCAAAGATACCATTTTTGACCTCTACAATATCCGCTGTGATATTGGGGGGTTTATCTAATAGATTTGATCAAAAAGATCACCCATTAGAGATACACATTTGCCGAAGAAAACAAAGCATTTCATTCTTTGGATTCATTTTTACAAAATACATGAAACCTCGATTATATAGTCGGGTCATTTGATTTATATTTGGCCTTTATTCCATCACCAGAAGAGTGTTGAATTTGAGTTTCATAGAGATCAAACCTCTTTTTTTGGATATATTTACAATTTCTAACCCTTCTGAGATATTTCTATACTTTTGGACTCTTCTTGGGTATTTCTACAGTTTTTGACCCTTCCTGTATATTTCTAGAATTTTGGACCCTTCCTGAATATTTTTGCAATTTCTGACCCTTCTGTGATATTTCTACAACTTTGGACCCTTCTTGAGTATTTCTGCAATTTTGGACCTCTCCTAGATATTTCTGTAGTTTCTGACCCTTCCGGGATATTTCTGCAACTTCTGAACCCTATTTGAGTTTATTTGAGATTTGGAACCATTTCTGGGTTTATTTGCAATTGCGAACCCTTTCTGGGTTTATTTGCAATCGCGAACCCCTTTTTTAGGTTTATTTGAAATTTTGAACCCTTTCTGGTTTAATTTACAATAGTGGACTCTTTTTTTAGTTTATTTGGGATTTTGAACCCTTTCTGAGTTTATTTGCAATTGCGGACCCTTTCTGCGTTTATTTGCAATCGCGAACCCTTTTTTGAATTTGTTTGAGATTTTGAACCCTTTCTGAGTTTATTTGCGATTTTTCTTTGAGTAGGGGTTTGCTTGCAACTTCTAGAAAACTTCAGAGGTATTTGTGTAGTTTGTCCAGACCAGGGATATTTTTTGTAGCATTTGATTTGAACAGGAGTTTTTGTGTAATCTTGGCATGAGGCGCAAGTCCCTCCATAGTAGAGATGCATCGGCCAAAAACTTTCGGGAGATTGTTTCTCCTTCTTGAGCTCTCATAGGTTGCGGTCCAACTTCGTGAGTCCGTCAGCGCAACGCCGGGGATCGACCTGTCCGATCAAGTCGCGGGGGTCAAGAGGGTAGCGTCCCTTCCAGGGGGTTTCTGCGGGGCTCCGACGAAGCCCCTTAGAAAAAAAAAATTCTTATAATCCCTCTCTAAGGAGTGGCACAAGGGACATAACCACAAGAGCATCTATGCAGACCCTTTTTGTAAAAGTTGGGGTGCCTATGGGATTCCTGATTATTTCAGAGAATCACATTATTTTCTCTAAAACATTTACAAAGAGATTACATTAATCACAACATAAGAACATGTGTGCAGACTCAAGGAGGGACAGTTTTATAACATACCCTCACCCTAAACACTTGAAGCACAAGCACAAACACAAGCACAAGCTCTCCCAAGGATGAGCCTTCAAAAGCACAAGCACAAATCTTCGATGTGTCTTCCCCCTCTCTTCTTTTGGGTCCCTCTAGGGGATATTTAGAGCCCAGGGGTTACAAGCTTTATCCGGTCTAAAGTGGCCTTTTGAAGGCTTTACTCGGACCAAACTCCCAAGTTGGGGGAGTTTAACCGGGCTAAACCTACATGGTGAGGGTTTTAACCGGGCTAAACCCCCTTGGGAGTTTATCTAGTCCAAACCCCCGCCCCATTTGAGGTTTAAACCGGTCCAAACCCCCAAGGGGAGGGTTTATCCGGTCAAAACCCTTCATTTGGGGGTTTACCCGGTCCAAACCCCCCACTTAGGGGGTTTAACCGGTCCAA
The DNA here is from genome assembly GCA_022559845.1 of Amorphophallus konjac. Classification (NCBI taxonomy): domain Eukaryota; kingdom Viridiplantae; phylum Streptophyta; class Magnoliopsida; order Alismatales; family Araceae; genus Amorphophallus; species Amorphophallus konjac. The sequence goes on from CM040121.1 coordinate 86,500,458, forward strand.
ACCCCCAAGGGGAGAGTTTATCCAGTCAAAACACTTCATTTGGGGGTTTACCCAGTCCAAACCCCCATTTTAAGGCAAGGAAGGGGCTGGCCCCTTTTGTGTCCTTTTTCTCTCTTACTTTTTTTTTCATCAAAATTTTTGGTTCCAACACTCGTCTTTCGGGGGGGAGAGGGTTAGAAAGACAGGCTGGCAAGTGGCACCTTGGCCCCATAAGAGGGTTTGGTCACCTAGTTGACCACCTTGACAACTATGTTCATAATTCTTGTTGATTTTAGGTGGCTTATGTAAAAAAAATTATTATTATTAGTAAGTTTGGTGATTTTAGGGGTATTTGAGGTATTTTACCATTTTTAGATTTTTTTTGTTTTTAGTGATTTTAGATGACTTGAAGAAAGTACTTTCCAATTTTAGCAATTTGGGTATTTTTGGGTGCTTCTAACATGTTTTAAGGATTTTTACATTTTTCTGGAATTTTTTTGATATTTTTCATGTTTTCTATTCAAGATTTGAAGTTTCTTTCTATTTTTGGAAAGTTTTGGATTTGGGGAGGTGTCTTGAGCAATTTTCTAATTTCTGGGTTTTTTGGTGATTTTTACTGAGTTTTAATAGTTTTAAATGAAATTTTTAAGCTTGAGCGGTATTTTGGGCATTATGGTGAAGTTTAGGGGTATTTTGAAAATTTTGTCATTTTCAAGGTATTTTTGTCATCATCCAATGTGATTTCTGATTTTTGTAGATTTTTCCAGATTTGTCATGATTTTTATCTGTTTTGGCTTCTAGGAGGGTATTTTGGTAATTTAGGTATGTCTTGAGGTTATGTGCCACATTGGGGGTCATGGGCTATGGTTAGATAAGATTAAGTTATTCTTGGCCGATTGAGGATATATATATATATATATAAACTATCTATAAAAATATTTGACATCCACATCATTAAAAAAAAACTGGCATATCCTTCTTTATGCATCATCACGTTTCTTTTGATAGTACATGAGTGTTTATTTCATATCCATGGCATGATTACATATGTCCATTCACATTCATCCCACATCCATGCTAAGTCTCAGAGAGGAGATGTAAGTTTTTTTCCCCTAGAATTCTGTACTTCTTTGGTGTCCTTGGCCTTGAGTTTTTTTTTTTGTTTTGTGGGAGATTGCTCAAAGAGAGAGGGCGCATTTTTCTCTTGATTTTCTTTTCCCTTGGCTCTTAATCCTCCTCCTCAGCAGCAATAAAGGGGGAAGAGAGAGTTGGCCTTCTCTCTTGACTTCTTCCTTTTTGTCTTGACCCTTGACCTTCCTCCTCCTTGGGAGCAGCAAAGGGGGAAGAAGGCTCAGTCTCTTCAACCTCTCTAGGTCTATGTCCGTGAGAAAGGATCTATGAGGGGTTACTTATAGGAGATGAGGGGGGCACGCTTGGCTCCTTGGAGTTACCCATGGAGGCACAACATTCCCTTGCTTTTCCTTCTTATGCATGGAGAAGGAGAGTTTCCTTCTTGGTTTATGGTGCATGGAGAGGGGAGGAGAGAGAGGCGCCCCTTCCATGCCTTGTACTTCTGCATGGGGAGGGGAGAAGTTTCCAAATGCGGATTAATTGTGCATGGAGGGAATTCTCTTCTTTTCTTTGAATCCTAGTAGAACTAGGAAAGAGAGAGACAGAGAGATGAAGAAGAGCACCCCCTTCTCCATGTACAACTCAGCGTTTAATTGAACCTTTTCCCTCCTTTTCTTTTGTTGTTTTTCCAATCCCCAATACAAGAGGGAGGGAGGGTACAGCTGGCTGCCTCCTTTCCTTTGTTTCTCTTTGCATGGAGAGGAAGTGGAGGCTAGGGTTTTGGAAAGAGCGTGCAGCCCTCCTCCTTTCCTCCTCTTCCTCTCCTTCTCTCATTTCTCTGCTGTGGCAAATAGCTGAGTCCTCTCTTCTTCTCCTTCACATTATCTTCTTCTCTTCTTTCGGTTGTGTTGCTGAAGACAAAGGAGAGCTCCTGTTGCATGGCTCCTGCAGATGCTGCTGGTGTGCTGCTCTTGCAGCTGCTGCTGATGTGCTGTAGCTCTGCTGCTCTTGCGGCTGCTGCAGATGTACTTAGCATCACCAGCACCATCATCATCTTTTTTCTTTTATATGCACTCCTTCTCTATGCATCATCTCCTCTCTCTCTCTGATGCAGGCCAGAAGCGGGAAAGAAGCACTGCACTCTTCCCTCGGGAAAGAAGAATGCAGGGCAAGAAAAAGCAGAGGGAAAGACCCTCAAACAGAGCAAATTTTCATTCAAGATAATCAGAACATCTCATTCGCGCTCCTTTAAAGGGAGGATATCGGCTCTCTTCTCAAAGACGAATAACTCCTTACTAAAGACAAATAACTCCTCCCTGGGGAAGAGATCCCATACTAGCAATAAACTCTAATCAAAAGCCAATAAACAGGAGAGTCCAAAAGACAGAAGTTCAAAAGCCTAAGGTCCAAAAGCCATTGTCTAATTCTCCGAGGCCTATAGTCCATCGCCTATTTCTCCTTACCACCTAAGTCTCCTTGTGCCTAAGAAGTCCAAAAGCAATAAACTCCCAAAAGCCATCGTCCAATCCTTGCGCCTATGTGCCAGCCGCATCATTCTCCCCAACTTGAAAGAAACTCATCCTCGAGTTCACCAATTGGTCCATCAGCACGTTCGAGGCTGGTCCATCCTCCAACTCCCATCCTTCCTCTGGCGTGAGGAGAGAGGGAACCATGCATGGACGCATGCTCTCCCGCAGCAGCCCCTTGTGTTGCAACTCGTCCACTTGTCCCTGCAAGATCTACTCCTTGGGGTGGGTCTGGTAGTGTAGTAGATTGAGAATGCTGGTGTCCAGGACCAAGTTGATATGGTGCTGGATATCTGGCAGTGGCGGAAGCCCCTCGGAAGGCTCGGCTGGAGGAAGGTCTTGGAACTCACCCAGCAAGGGCCATACCCTGTCTGCGATTGCCTCATCGTCCGCTGCGTTGGAGATTTCCCCCTTCGACAGAAGGGCCGGCAGTTCACCCTCCTCTTTTGCCTGTGCCACGAGCTCCGCCCTATACGCCAAGAACAAGGGTCGTTTCCCCTTGCTGCCCCCTGCCGCACGTGGGTCATCTCCTCCACTTGGGACGAAGACGACCTTCCTCTTCCCCCACCAGAAAAGTATAGGTGTTGTCACAACCCCAGTGAGTTACATCGACGTCAAACTACCATAGGTGCCCGAGCAAGACGTGGCAGGCATCCATGTCGACGACGTCACATGCTACCTTGTCCTTGTAAGTCTGCCCGATTGACAGAGGAACGCGACAAACGTCGGTCACTTTCTTCTTCGCCCCCTTCATAATCCACCCGATCCTATACAGGGAAGGGTGTGGCACCATCTCCAACTCCAACTTCCTTACCAACACCCGCGACACGATGTTCTCGTTGTTACCACTGTCGACAATGACATCACACACTTTCATGTTGATCGTGCAGCGGGTGCGGAAGATGCGGTGTCGCTGCGTAGCGTCCTGCCGAGGTGCCAGGAGAAGGCGCTGAACAATGCATGAGACGTGCTCTGCCTCCTCTCCTCTGACAACCTCACAGTCAGTCGCCCCCTCCTCATCAGCCCACGCATCCTTGGCTTCCGCGGTCGTGTCCACAAGGTTGGCTTGTCTACGGGTGGGACACTCAATGGAACGGCGTCCCAGCTGGTGGCATTGATAGCACTTGCCCGGCGCAGGTCGAGCATTGGGGTTGCTAGCTCACAGCCGGCCTCCTTCTCACCTGCTGCTGGTGGAAGCGACGTCGAGACTGCTGCAGGTTGCAGTGCTGTCACTTTCCTGCCAGCATCTGGAGCAGATGGGGGGGCCCAACCGCCGATGGAGAGTGCGCTGGTCACGCCGCCTGGGCTCGACCTTGAGGGCCAGGTCGACTGCCTCGGACAGGTTCCACATCGTATGAAGGGTCGCTTGCCCATGAACGTTATGACACAAACTGCCAAGGTAGCAGGCTACCTATTGGTTGTCGGTCTCCATCAAATTATTGCGAGCATTTAGCCGGTAGAACTCCTTGGTGTAGTCACTCACGAACCGTCTCCCTTGGCAATAGTTCTGAAACTACTGGTATAGAATCTGCTCATAGTCCAGTGGCAGGAACCTTGCCTGCAAGAGCTTCTTCATCCTGTACCACGATAGCACATGTGGGTTTCCTCTGGCACCACCAGTTTGTTCTCAGCTGCTCCCACCAAGTAGAGGCACCACCTCGAAGCTTGTAGGCCACCAACTTCACTTGCTTCTCCTCCGGGATCTCCATGTAGTCGAAGAAGCACTCCACGTTAGCCACTCAATCTAGGAAGTCTTCGATGTGCATGTGGCTGTCAAAACTAGGGATGTCGACCTTCATCCTATAGTCATAACATGGGCGGTCGCAGCCAGGAGCCGATGCTACCCGATCCCCTGGTTGCTCCCGCCAGTAGACTGGAGGAAGACGACTATCCTAGTCGCTGGAAGAGTCACCGCAGGCTTGATCCGCACGTGGAACTGCAGGGGGCTGGGGTTGGACATGCTGGTCACGAGGTACCTCACCTGCACACATGCGGTCTAGCTCCATCCTCCTGTCGTCGCCGACCGCCACAACAGCCAGCGTGTCTCAGAGCTCCTGGAGAGAGAGCGCCCAATCTCCGCCAACTGCGATTCTTATGACCGTACAATGCCCCAAAGAGTCTACACGCCCCGATCATCATCACAGGCATGGTTGTTGCCGTCCCCATCACTCGCCATCAAGCAGGGGAACATCCTTGCTCTGATACCAACTGATGTAGATTGGAAGCAGGAAAAAAGCGCTACACTCTTCCCTTGGGAAAGAAGGATGCAGAGTGAGAAGAAGCAAAAGGAAAGACCCTCAAACATAGCAAATTTTCACTCAACTAAAGATAATCAGAACATCTCATTCGCCCTCCTTTAAAGGGAGGATACGGACTATCCTCTCAAAAACAAAGAACTCCTTACTAAAGAGAAATAACGCCTACCAGGGGAACAGATCCCTTACTAACAACAAACTCTAATCAAAAGCCAACAAATAGGGGAGTCCAAAAGACAGAGAAGTTCAAAAGCCTAAGGTCCAAAAGCCATCGCCTAATTCTCCAAGGCCTAAAGTTCATCGCCTATTTCTCCTTGCGCCTAAGAAGTCCAAAAGCCATAAACTCCCAAAAGCCATCGTCCAGGTCTCCATCGTCCAATCCTTACTCTCTCTCTCTCTCTCTCTCTACATGGTCATGGATCAAGATCAGGCTTTTTTTTCTTTAACAAAATCGTCTTCCCCTCCACACGTTCTCTTTCCCATTTTTTTTTTTTTTTTTTTGCGGGTTCAACAATTGCCCCCCACAGAATGCTTGATCAAAGTCAAAGACATGGATGAATGTCCCGTGCTTTATTTCTTTGGTGTTCTTGTCCTTGAGACTTGTACTTTCTTTTGTGGGAGACTGCTCAAAGAGAGAGGGTGCACCTTTCTCTTGATTTTCCTTTCCCTTGGCCCTTAATCCTCCTCCTTCTTAGCAGCAGCAAAGGTGGAAGAGACAGTTGGCTCTCTTTCTTGACCTTTTCCTTTTTCCCTTGACCCTTGACCTCCCCTCCTCCTTGGCAGCAGCAAAGGGGGAAGAAGGCTTGGTCTCCTCAGCCTCTCTAGGTCTATGTCTGTGAGAAAGGATTTATGTGGAGGTATTTATAGGAGATGAGGGGGGCGCCCTTTGTAGTGGCTTCAATGGCTCAAGCACCAGTTGCTAGTAATCACAATTCTCTTCATTTAACTTAATAATGCCGGAACATCTAAGATTAACGCTTATTAAATGCCAGTTTGGCCACTTCTATCCACATTCATGAATCCATTCATTCATCCAGCCATTTGATAAGGTCATGCCTCCATGTGACCTTTCCTGTACTAATCTCACTGGATAGTGCAAATTCCTTATGGTCTACTCATCTTCTAGAAGCCTTTGAGAATGATGTAGGCCATCTCATCTTGGCCAGCATTGAGCAAGGCATAACCGAAACCTCACCCTCTGGCAGATGTATAAGACCAGAAAAATGTGCTCTCTTAGCAACAATAAGAAAGGGTATAAAAAATGCATGTGGTGCTGCAATCTCAAAGAAAGTTGGTAAGACATTAAAATTGTTGCTAACAGAAAACGTTGTACTTAATGAAAATTATAGGCTGAGATTGCATGATTGTGCAGCCACATTACCACTACTCGGCGGAGACAGATTAAATCTCCTGATGATCTTACTTGAGGCAGCTTTGTCGGGTTTTCAGAGAAAAAGTTAACCGAAATCCCTGGAGCCATGTATGACTGATCTACTATCCTTAGTTTGAGGAAATAATCTGCAAGATGAAATCCAGATTGTAAACTGAACAAAGATTTAGGAACCGCATGATATTTGTTCAACATGTACTTAAACAAATTCTCCCAGAAAGTGGTAGGAACTATAAAATCTGAATTAAAATAAAACAAAGGAGGTTGCTCACTAGTAGAATATTTTGTTGAATGTAACTGGCTACTAATTTTCTCTATATATGATCGTGACCAGCTACATTCCTTAGAAAGTTGAAAATGGGAACAAAGAGTAGAATATCTTCTTTGTGACTAATCATGAGAACATTCAATAGTCAGAAGAGTTGTCCATAAGACATCTTTTTTGTGATTTCAGCAATTCATTGCCAACAAATGAGCTAGAGAGAGACAGACAGAAGTTACATAATCTACCTACAAGTAAGAATATTGTTGACAGCAAGAATGTTCGTCAAGTAAAACCATAACAACGGCTTCCATCAACCAGTAAACAACACTGGCACTAGCCAACAAGCATTGTCCACACAACGGTCAAAATGATAACTAAGTAAACAAACACGAAGAAGTGACCTATATAAAGTTATTTGTATCGCCTACATTCATAAACTCCAAAGACCAAATTTTATTCAACCATTTTTCTCAAACCTGCCCAACTCTGCTCATATGATAAGCCCCCTTCCTCTTCGAAATCTGATAGAGTTTAGATGCTGCTATAACCATTCTGTAGACTCTGTTCTGGTGTTAACTGTGCTAGTTTGTTGGGAAATGGTAGTGGTTGTCAGGAAGAGTTTGTTTACGGGGAATTTTGTTAGTTGTGGTAAGACTCCCCTAGCTCCTGGGTGAAGCCTCAAGAAATGAGTATGGTAAACAAAGATCTACGAATAAAAGGCGAACGTGAACGGAAGACTAGGCTGCGGCCTGCGCAATTTGGATTTTCCCCAACAGTTGTTCCTTTCTTCTTGTTCCGTTTTCCCCCTCATTTCTGTTCCCGGGCGCTCTATCTATGCCCATCTAAGACCACTCTTCTTCCCCTGTTCTTTGTCCCCACGGGCCATGGCCCTCAACCTCGCTCGGAGGTCCATCTGGGAATCATCCTGTTACGGGTGGGTGGTGTGAGCACCCAGAGGGAGTGTGAGTCTCTCAGCCTACTAGTGTTGCTAGTGACTTTAGTCCCACATTGGATTCCACAAAGAGTTGGACCAGGCTTATAAGAAAAGGAACCCCTACCTCAATACCTAGGTTTTGGGGGAAGGATAAATGGTTCCTAACAAATGGTGTCTGAGCCCAATCTTTATCGGTCTAATGTGGCGTATCAATACACCATTTATAAAGGGGGAGGTATTGTTACGGTGGGTGGTGTGAGCACCTAGAGGGAGTGTGAGTCTCTCAGCCTAGTAGAGTTGCTAGTGACTTTAGTCCCACATTAGATTCCACAGAGAGTTGGACCGGGCTTATAAGAAAAGGAACCCCTACCTCTCAATACCTAGGTTTTGGGGGGAGGATAAATGGTTCCTAACACATCCTTCCAAGGTGAGCTGGGCGTCCCTTCCCTTCCCTCTTCCCCCGGCTCGCGTTCAAACCGTGGAGGCAATTAGAGACAAATGGTGAGTGCGCAAGAGAGCCCTACCGGGGCCCCTGCTGTGGGTGGCGGCGCCGATCTCCACGACGGCGGCGAAGAGGTTGACCTTCATGTTGATGGCCGCCCTCGCGTCTACCAGTGGGAGGTAGACGTAGTCCTCGCCCCGCTTCGCCGCGCCCCCGCGCTCTCCGGCCATGGTGCTGCGGGGGGTTAGGTGTGTGGAAGTAGAAGTGGAACCCTGTTACGTATCAAAGAGAATCTTACCATGTTACATTATGTGCATTTTTTGGGGGGTAGTGATTTTTAACGGAGTCGGAACTCGAGATCGAATCCGGGACCCAAAGGAAGTCACTTTCACCGCAAAAGGTTTCCACATTTTTTCACTTTATGTGAAATATTTTTCATGTTTCTTAATTCTCACAAAAAGTTTGGAAAATGTGAATGCCCACTAAACGGGCTCTTCGGGGAATGAGATATTCTGGACAAAGAAGTGAACAGAAATTTGTCTTTTCTCCGTTTTCTGAAAAAATATTTTTAATAATTAAAATAAGAATTCTTAAAAATGACAGGTTAGAGTTTTTTGGAACCACTCCGTCGTCGAGAAAGAGTCATTGTCAAGGACCTGGGGTCGGTCAATTGGTTAAAGCCTCTATTAAAGAAGCAGGAGGTCCTCGATTCGACTCTTTAGCTGGTCTCGCCCTACCACTCCTTCAAGTTCATGGTCATCACAAAAAAAAAAAAAAAAAGCAAGTCATCGCCTCGTGACCCTCACAATACCACAATTAGTCTATGTTTATCTTCTTCAGTTATCTTTCTACTCTGAAATCTCTCTCTGTCGCATGAGGTTGGTTTTCTTCGTCAGTTTGTGTTGTGCATACTATTCACGCAGAAGCAATGTAGATCCGTCCAGCTACACAATCGTCCATGTTTACCCGGGCCTACCTTCGTCAGGTTCATGTTATCGTTGCTGTTATTATTTGAGATAAATATTCTCCTTCCCATGCACTTCAGTAATCTAACTATGTCGCTCACTCAAAATTCGACAAATCGATATGATCTCGGATCCTATCAATCAATTATTAGTACGATCGATGTGTGAGATACAATCGCTACACTACTTATATTATTTTAAATATTAAATATTTTATTTTATAATAAAATTAGTTGTGTAATTTAGTTGGCCAACGTGAGATCCCGTGTTTGAAACACGGTTGACTCGTTTTTCTTATTTTTTTTATTTCTTTTAAAACTATTTAAAATTTAAGCAAAAAGACATTTAAAAAAAACATGATACATCTCATATTTGAATCGAGCACCGTCATCTAAATCACATGTCATCTAATCAATTGAGTTAGATAATTTTTTAAATATTTTTAATCTATAATATATATATAATGTATTCTTTTATTCTGACAAACTCGCATCGTATCATACCAGTAAAAAATCAATACAACCGATACAAATAGATCGATGAACCTGCTCTCGATCCCCGTTTCCTTTAGTTGTAGATGACCAATTGTTAATTGTAAGAAAAGAAAATCCTCTATTTTTTTATGATAGGAACTTAGTACAGTATGACTCAAAGTTTAGGCACCTTTGCTGTTCTCATTGAATGCAATGCATGTAATCGCAATTTTTTTACCACTCTATCTGATTTTATCTGCTTCTCTTTTTTTTTCCTTTTTGTTGCTTGCGAGTGTCTATGCTTTCGTTTAATGGATATGAAATGCATATCAAGAATATATATTATCGTTGGTTAACACGATAGTGGTTGTACTATCGGACAACTTTTGATTAACAATATGCCTGCTCAATACTTCATTATTCTTTCTGACCAATTTCATCCATTTTATTCTGTTGCTCCATTTCCTTTGTATCCATAATAAGAGAATATTTGAATGTGTTTGCTGATGGGTATGCTAGTAAATATTCTTTAATTTTTAAATTATTTGTTAAAAAGTAATTCTAGATGCATTACAGAGAGGCAGTTATGACCATGAAAAAAAATCACTGAATCCTAGTATGGCGATGCAGTCGTGGACTTTGATTCTCAAATATCATTTTCTCGAAAAACATATTTGAATAAGTGACGTGTTATTCTCAAATATCATTATGATCTAACTTTCATAGTATGCGTTCAAGTACTTCGTCACGTCAAGCGGTAATACGTATAAATGAGACATAACGAAGAAACTACTATAAATAAAAATAAGAATGTGCGAGAAATGACGTCACCGCTTCATAAGTGATTGTCTTGTAGGACAGACACTTCTTTCAAGTGTGAGTGTTTGTGGGGGGTCGAGTGCTGAAGGAGGGGGAGACTCAGGGTCCAGGGGAGGGAGATGGGGACTAGGAGGGGTTGGGGTGTTTGCCGAGGGGGGGGGGGGTCAAGGAGGGAGAGACACAGGGTCCAAAGGTGGGAGATGAGGCTGTGAGGAGTTAGGAGTGTGGGTGTTTGCAGGGGGCACATGCGAGGGACCAATGACTGGTGGTGATGGCGGACAACGCAAGGTAGGTTTGTAAGGGGGCGGGATCCAGTGGTGGGGGCTTGGGGGTTCACCGGGGGACGGGATCATCGGAGCTGCCCATATATAGAGGGGGCAAGGAGGGGTGGGGGCTGGAGGGTTCAGGGGGGAGGGGGGGTTGCTGAGGTGTGAGGGGAGGGAGGAGGTCGGGGTTGAGACCGGCGGGTTCACCGAGGGGCCTACAAAGATGTGAGGGGAGAGTGGGAGGTCAGAGGAGCTCACCAGACGTGGGTGAGAGGCATTGCAGGTGGCACCCCCTCTTCCTGATCTCTCTCTCTCTCTCTCTCTCTCTCTCTCTCTCTCTCTCTCTCTCTCTCTCTCTCTCTCTCTCTCTCTCTCTCTCTATGGATGGGGTCGGGGTTGGGGTTAGGTGGTTCACCGAGGGTGTACAAAGTTGTGAGGGGGGTGGGGGTGGGCAGAGCCTATCGGAGTTGGGGGTGGGGGGTTTACCCCTTCTTCTTTTTGGAGGTCTTGGTTGCCACGGCGACCACCAAGGATGGGAAATCGGCAAATGGCTCAGTGGCGCGATGGCGACGGCCCCTTCCTCTTTCTGCTATAGCATATCTATGGCCTCGTGCTCCTCCGAGTCTAGAGCGCACGTCTGGATGGGGTTGGGCCTAGGGGGTCACTGGGGGGCTGCGGAGGTGTGAAAGGAGGGTGGGTGATTGGCAGAGCTCGCCGAAAGTGGGGGAGAGGGGTTGCAGGTAAGGGTGGGGAATACTCGCCGGAGGTGGGAGAGAGGGAAGGGAAATGCGAGTTGACGAAGGTGAGGGAGGGGTCATAAGGCACCCTTCTCTCTCTCTCTCTCACACACATGGGTATTGTTGTGCCTCAGACTGTTTTGACGGAGATCATGTATGAAATGTCATGAGTTCTCATTGTGGTTGATTCACATTGAAATACATATTTGATGAATGATGAGGTTGTTAAATTTAAGAATTGAATGATTGATTTGTCTATACCTATCAAAATGCTCAAATTTGATAAAAGTTGATCATATTGAATGTTGAGTGAGCTACTGTTGATTGAACTCAAATGCTGGACATAAGTCAATTGTTTTTTTCAGAAATCAACTGAATACTTTGAATGTGGAATTCAGTATGTGGTAAATGTGGAAGAATCTCATTTGTTAAACTGAGTTGTTGAGTTGAATGCCAGATTGAATGCAGGTTACTTGTGGAGTTTTTCACTCAATCTCTCAAAAGGTCAAGGTATGAATACTTGACTATTTGGATCTTGTGTGAATGGACTGATCCAGGTAAAATTAATGCTTATCAACGTATATCTGAGTTGTATGAAGTCTTTTGATCAACTTTGATTCATGTTTATGAAATGTGGTGCTTTCAATTGATATTACTGATGTTTTTCTACTGTCAGCAAAAGTGTCGACCTCAGGGGTCGACACTTATTTTCATAGCTTCTGTCTTGCGTTGAAAGAGTGGACGCTGGCAGAAAGTGTCGACCTACGGGGTCGACACTTTCACCAGGGCTCTGCTATTTTGCTCAGGCAGAACTCACGGGAAAAAGTGTCGACCTCATAGGTAGACACTTTCAGGTAAGTATGTTCATTTCTGTGAAAACAGAATGTTCGTGAAAAAGTGTCGACCTTGTGAGTCGACACTTTTCATCACGAATGTTATGTTCTTTTCACATGCCAGAACACTTCGTAAAAAGTGTCGACCCCATGGGTCGACACTCGTGTCGCGGTTTTACTTTTATATATGTTCTGGCAGAACCTTCAAAAAAAAGAGTCGACCCCATGGGTCGACACTTTTTCTGAATGTTGTTACGGGTTTTTTCGGATATGTTTCGAACCCTTTAATGGATGATCTATTTGGCATGGTTACTTACCCTAATAGCCTTAGGGCGTCCATTACACTCTGTATGTGTTATGAAGGGGGTTTGGGAATGGCTTTTAAGTCCCTTGGGGCTTCAATCCCATTGGTTTATATAGCCACCCCTTCTTCCGATCGAACCATCCCTTGAGCTTTAACGTGTTCATCTTGTTCTTGCAGGAGAAGAAAGGTGTGTGATCTGTTGGAGGAGAAGGGAAGGAACTCCAGAGACATCCCCTCACTAGCCCGAGCTGAGAGAACGAGAGGCAGCGTCCTCTTCATCCTTGTTTCGGGCGCTTGAAGCTTCAAATATCGGCTCCTTCTTCTCTCAGTTTCATCATTCTAAGCCACACTTCATATATCTCCGATTTTGGTTGAAGGATATAGGGGAAGATTAATATTGTTTCATAATCTTCTTAGTCATCTTGTGCTTAGAACGTTCATCTCATATTTGGGCTTGTATTTCCTTTCATACTATTTCTCTATCTAGACATTTTCGAGCTTGCTCCGAGTGTGTGTGGGTTGTCTCGTCGTCGTGCGAGAACCCGCGTGTGTGGGCCGTTGAGCCCGTGTGTGTGTGGTTGCTGCCGTCGAGCAGCGTTTATAGTGAAATCCTCTCGAGGTGAGAGGGGTGGACATAGGACGGCACTTGGTGCATCCGAACCACCTAAAAATACTGTGCCGTGGTTTGCTTGTCTGGTGGTTGTTGATATCTATTTTTCCGTTCGCTATACGAGTGTGAGTCGGTGAGGCGTGAGTGTTCTCAACTGTCCGTCCAAATATTGTTGTCCGAGTGAATATATCTGTGCGCTGGGGAGTTGTGAGAGCTTGCTTGATTTAATTTCAGTTGTTTTAATCAAGCCTCTATCTTAGATTTTCTCCTCATATATGTGGCTTGTGTAGGTTGTTTTTATATTTGCAAGAAAGGGTAGGCAATCAATTCACCCCCCTCTCAATTGCCTCCTAACCGGGCCAACAATTAGTATCAGAGCCTCGGCTCTGCTTTTTAGAAAACCTAGCGGTTTTAGAGTGATCTGTTAGGAATGGCCAACAACCTCAACAAGGGGATGATGCCCGAAGGGCATTCAATTCAACGGCCACCCTTCTTCGATGGGAGTAATTACCCATATTTGAAGAATAGGATGACCGTATTTCTTAGAGCGCAAAGTCATGAAATATGGACTGTCATTAGAAATAGTCCGTATGCTGTACACCCCGATGAGGATATGTGGGATGATGATGTTATAAAGAAAGCCACTGTAAATTTTAATGCCTTGAATATAATTCAGTGTGCTATTCACCCTGACGAGTATGCTCGTGTCTCCATGTGCAGTAGCGCCAAGGAAATGTGGGACAAGCTCAAGCTCATCTATGAAGGTACCACAGAAGTCAAGGAGACAAAGGCGAATATGCTGACCCGTTACTACGAGCTATTTAGAATGAAAGATGAAGAAGATATCTCCCAGATGTTCGCGCGGCTCATGGAGATCACCAACGGACTAAAGTCACTCGGAAGAGAGTTCACCAACAAGGAATTGGTACGGAAGGTGTTGAGGTCACTGTCACCGAGTTGGGACACCAAGGTGACCGTGATAGAAGATTCCAAGGATTTGACAACGCTCACCGTGGATGCACTCATAGGGTCATTAATGACCTATGAGATCAATGTGATCAAAAGGACGGAAGAGGATCCGAAGAAGAAAATGCCAATCGCCTTGAAAGTACTCCCGGAGAGTGTCTCGAGCCAAGAGAAATCGTTGGGAACCACTGACGATGAAGAAGTTGCTATGCTGACAAGGAAGGTGAGACAATTCCTGCGCCAAAGAAGAAGGTTTGGCGGGAAGTTCATGAAAGGGAAGAGGCAGCCAAGACAAAGAAATGAACCATCTAAGGCCGCCAAAATCATTTGTTATGAATGCAAGAAAGCGGGGCACATGCAAGGAGAATGCCCCGAGCTCCAAAAGAAGAAAGGAAAGGTCGTCAAGGGCAAGAAGTCAAAAGCCATGAAGGCAACATGGAGCGATGAAGATGAAGATGAGCCCACGACCGATGATGAGGAGCAGGACATTGAAGAACTCGTGAAGACGATGTGTCTGATGGCCAATAGCGACAGTGAACATGTAACTTCTGACAATGAGGCCATTTCAAATGAACAGTGGGAACTTGCTTATGAAGAGTTAGATGAGAAATATAGAAGAATAAAAAATGGAAATAGGACTTTAAAGAAAAAGATCCATGAAATTGTTCACTCATCTAATTCTTGTAGAAAGTGCAATTTGCTTGAAATGCAAATTAAAAATCTGAAAAATGTTAATGATGCTTTGGAAACCAAGCTGTCTTTGTTTGAAGAGGAGATAGCATGCTTAGATATAGAGAAGAAAAATACATTTAAGCTGAAAGATGAAATCCAAGAAAAGCATGACCTCTTGAACAAAGAGTTTGAAAGATTGCATGTTCAACTGAGTGAATGTGAAAAAGAGAAAGAAAACTTGAAAGAGAAGAATGAGAATTTTGTCATTAAAATTGAAAATTTGACAAATGGGAATGGAAAGGTAGTGAGAGAGAAAGGAAAACAAGTTGAAAAGAATCAAAGTGTAATGCATAGCAACAAAAATCATGCTCGTTATGCTGTGAAGAATTCATTTTATCAAGGAGAATGTTCACACACACACTTTGGAAAACAAACTGTTAATTCCAAATTCCCCTCAACCTTTAGAAATGTAAATAAAAGGAAAGATTTTGGTAGGAGAAGACCCACGTGTTTTTATTGTGGGAAAATAGGGCATGACATGTATATATGCCAACTCATGCAATATGATGATGAATTATTTTTCAGTAGATACTATGAGTCACTTGGGAATGCTAACGTGAAGGGACCCAAGCTTGCTTGGGTACCCAAATTAAAATGAGCATGGTTGGTAATTGGTGCAGGTCTGCATGAAGGCGGGAGAAAATAAATGGTATCTGGATAGCGGATGCTCCAGGCACATGACTGGAAATAAACACCTCTTTGCAGACTTTGCTGAGAAGAATGGCGGAACGGTAATTTTTGGAGGACAGGATAAGGGTAAGATTATCAGAATTGGGAGAATTGGTAAGGACCCTAACCACTGCATTGAAGATGTTTCTTTAGTTAGAGGTCTTCATCATAATTTACTTAGTATAAGTCAACTTTGTGACAAGGGTCACAAAGTGATTTTTGAATCTTCACACTGCACGATCATTGATGCTAACACACAGAAAATTATGTTCGTAGGTGTGAGATGTAACAACACTTATCAAGTTGACTTTGATGAACTTGCACCAAAGAAACTGTGTTTAGTTGCTAGCAAAAGTGAAGATGTTTGGTCGTGGCATCGCCGTCTTGGGCATGCCAGTTTTAATGTTATTTGAAAGTTGAACCGTCATGATTTAGTCAGAGGTCTTCCTAAACTGAATTTTGAAACTTCTAAGATTTGTGAAGCATGTAATAAAGGAAAACAAACCATCACATCCTTTAAATGCAAAAACATTGTGTCTACAGAAAAACCCCTTCAACTGTTGCATTTGGATCTATTTGGTCCCACCAGGACTCGCAGTCTTGGCAGGAAGCTTTATGGCTTTGTGATTGTCGATGATTTCTCGTGATATGCATGGATTTTATATCTTGCTATTAAAAGTGATGTTTGCAATGAATTTATTGATTTTTGCACAAAAGTTCAGAATGAAAAAGGATATACAATTCAGAAAATTCAAAGTGACCACGGAAAGGAATTTGAGAATCATGAGTTTGATGCTTTTTGCAGGAAGCAGGGGTCCGAGCATCAGTTCTCCTCACCAAGAACCCCTCAACAAAATGGCGTGGTCGAAAGGAAAAATAGGACGCTCGTGGAGATGGCGCGTACCATGCTTGCCGAGAATGGTCTTCCACGGTACTTATGGGCAGAGGCGGTGAACACCGCTTGCTACATCACAAATAGAGCAATGGTAAGACCAATCCTTAAGAAAACTCCATACGAGCTTTACAAAGGTAAGAAACCCAACATATCTCATTTCAAGCCATTTGGTTCAATTTGTTATATCTTGAACAATGGAAAAGACAATCTAGAAAATTTTGAAGCAAAAAGTGATAAAGGGATCTTCCTCGGGTATGCTCTAACATCTAGAGCTTACCGTGTGTATAACACTAGAACACTTGTTGTCGAGGAAAGTCCACATGTAGTTGTTGATGAATTCACAATGAGAAATCGAATGATGATCATTTTCTTATTACAGGTGAGGGCAAAATTGAAAAGGGAGAGTCAAGCAAACAAGGTGAGGCAGCAAATCAAGAAGAAGAAAAAGAACAAGAAGAAGAAGAAGCGGAACAAGAGCAACATCCGAATCTTCCACACCAATGGACCACGCACAGGGACCATCCATTGGAGAACGTGATCGGCGGTGTGGAAGAAGGAATTCGAACTATGGCTTCAATGAGAGAAGTAGAAATTCACGATAATCTAGCCTTACTTTCCAGCATTGAGCCTAAATCGTTAGATGATGCTTTAAGTGATAATTCTTGGGTTCTCGCCATACAAGAAGAGCTACACCAATTCCAAAGGAATAGGGTGTGGTTCTTGTGCCCCGGCCTGATGACCATCCTGTCATTGGAACTAAGTGGGTTTTCCGAAACAAACTCAGTGAAGATGGGGTGGTTGTGAGGAACAAGGCAAGATTAGTAGCCAAGGGCTACTCTCAATAATTTGGCATCGATTTTGATGAATCATTTGCACCTGTGGCTAGATTGGAAGCAGTTAGAATTTTACTTGCTTATGCTTGTCACAGGAACATTAAAATGTTTCAAATGGACGTGAAGAGTGCCTTCCTCAATAGAGTAATCAAGGAAGAAGTGTACGTGGAGCAACCACCGGGCTTTGAAGATGAAAGATTTCCCTACCATGTATTCAAATTGGACAAGGTACTATACGGTTTGAAACATGCTCCCCGGACATGGTATGACAGATTAAGTTCATTTCTTATTGAAAACGGCTTCAAACGAGGTAACATAGACCAAACTTTGTTTACAAAAACTTGTGATGATCATTCATTAATTGTTCAAGTTTATGTAGACGATATTATTTTTGGAGCCTCCAACACAAAAATGAATGATGAATTTGCCCAACTTATGCAGGGGGAGTTCGAGATGAGCTTGATGGGAGAGCTCAACTTCTTCTTGGGATTACAGATAAAGCAAATGGATGATGGCATTTTCATCAACCAGAAGAAGTATACACAAGAAATCGTGAAGAAATTTAACTTGAGACTGCCAAGCCCTTTGCAACACCAATATCCACCTCACAGAAAATGGAGGAAGAAAAAGGTAACAAATTGATCAAAAACTTTTTAGGGATATGATAGGATCCTTGCTTTATTTGACTACTAGCAGGCTAGATTTACACTTTAGTGTTTGTCTCTGTGTAAGATACTAATCTTGTCCCAGGGATTCCCATTTAGCGGCCGTGAAAAGGATCTTCAGGTATTTAAATGGAACCCTAGACCTTGGTTTGTGATATCCTAGGAATAACTCATTTGATTTACATGCTTTCACTGACTCTGATTATTCTGGTTGTAAGATGGATCGAAAAAGCACAAGCGGTCACTGTCGGTTTCTTGGGGGTTGCATGGTTTCATGGGCCTCAAAGAAACAGCATTGTGTGGCTTTATCAACTGCTGAAGCCGAGTATGTGACTGCCGGCAGTTGTGCGGCTCAGGTGCTTTGTATCGAACATCAGTTGCTAGATTTTGGTTTCTCTTTAAAGAAAACTCCCATAATGTGTGATAACACTTCTGCAATAAACTTGTCCAAAAATCCTGTCAAACATTCCCGCACTAAGCACATAGAAGTTAGACACCACTTTATAAGAGATCATATCAATAAAGGTACTTTTGAACTTATTTTTGTTGATACAAAATACCAACTTGCTGATATATTTACAAAACCTTTGAATTCTGAACAATTTTACTTTCTAAGAAGAGAATTAGAGTGTGCATATTAGACACTTAGATACTTTGAGCTGAATTGTACATACACTCTTTTCATCTTTTTCATAAAGAAACTGTTCATATTGCCTTTTGATTTGCACATAAAAGTTTTCATTGTCTTTACTCTTCAAACTTTATCTTTTGTCCATATCACAGTGAATAACAACCTTGGTTATTATACATGCTTTCATCCTTTTGCATCCGCATGTACATAACTGCATATACTTCATCAATGTGTGCATGAATACCATGATTTACCGGTATATCAAATAGTGTCAGTGGAAAGGTGGATCAAGTCCACCTGGAAGCTTTCATCATGTGTGAGTGTCGTCTTCGGACCTAAGTACTCCACCACGTACCGGTAATCAAATTACTTGAAAACATCATTTTGATTTGCTTAAGTGTATATATACTACACACCTTTCAGTTGAAATCTTATAAGACCTTACGCCCTTGCTAAATAAAATACTTTGAGTAGGACATGTTTTAACATGTCACATATTAAGGGGGAGGTTTTTTTGCTATAACGGTGCATACACTTAGGGGGAGACATCACCATGAATAGGCTAATTCATCTCTTACATTCTACGCAATCTCTCACACAATTTGCACATATGAGTTAATGAATCTAACTAATAAGGATTTCACTTATTCCACTTAACACATTTTAGGACTTTAGAACTCCTACATGGAAATCACGTGACTTGTGAGGAAAAAGCTGTCAGCCCCGTCAAAAATAGTCAATAAGTGTGATTTGACATGAAGTAAACCGGGAATCCCTCCTGAGATAAAGGAGGAAACTTGCATTGAAAAGTGTCTTATCCACATTATCATAAGTGACGATGCCGAGTAACCGGGAAGTGTCCCTGAAACAAAGGGCATGATTCGTGTCAAAAGGTTAGTCATCTTGTCTTTCAAAAATCAAAATAATATTGGGGTTGTGCGAAACTACCAAAAGTCGAGCACGGTGTATGAAAGTGTAGGGAATAAAAGTTCTATTTGTGTTCTTTAGAAAATCTGAAAATCCATACTATCTAGATTTCATCGCTCATATTTACATATTCATCTAGGGAGTGATTGCATGGATGTACACCTTGAATCAGTCATATTTCATGAGTCTTGCAGTACCACTTCTTGTAAGCACTACCCTTTTACTATTGCACATGAAATTCATGTTCTTGGTCTATAGCATATTTCCTAACCCGTTCATAAAGAACATGTTTACTATTTTATGGTATGATGAGTGCATATGTGCTTGACTGGTCATTACTTGCGTTTCATATGCATCTCACTGAGTTAACTGTGTATATAGAGGCTTTACTTTCATCCTCTACAGTTTTAATAATCCCCTATTTAACTCTGACAAAAAGAGAGAGAAATAACTTTGCATTGCTTGAATGAAGATTCATGACTTGCTTAGTTATTTATTTTGCATTGCTTGAATGAAGATTCATGACTTGCTTAGTTTTTGATTGAACGAAGATTCATGTTTTTGGCAAAAAAGGGTGAGTTGATCTCTAGATTCAGCAAGACTGAAAGTCATGCATCTGGTGTGCAGGAGAAAATGGTTGTTTTGGTTCAAAAATTATCATCATTCATGCAAATATTATAGTTCTATCAACAGTTTTATCTTCGTCAAAAAGGGGGAGATTGTTGTGCCCCGGACTGTTTTGACGGAGATCATGTATGAAATGTCATGAGTTCTCATTGTGGTTGATTCACATTGAAATACATATTTGATGAATGATGAGGTTGTTGAATTTAAGAATTGAATGATTGATTTGTCTCCTACCAAAATGCTCAAATTTGACAAAAGTTGATCATATTGAATGTTGAGTGAGCTACTGTTGATTGAACTCAAATGCTGGACATAAGTCAATTATTTTTTTCAGAAATCAACTGAATACTTTGAATGTGGAATTCAGTATGTGGTAAATGTGGAAGAATCTCATTTGTTAAACTGAGTTGTTGAGTTGAATGCCAAATTGAATGCAGGTTACTTGTGGAGTTTTTCACTAAATCTCTCAAGGCCAAGGTATGAATACTTGACTATTTGGATATTGTGTGAATGGACTGATCCGGGTAAAATTCATGCTTATCAACGTATATCTGAGTTGTATGAAGTCTTTTGATCAAATTTGATTCATGTTTATGAAATGTGGTGCTTTCAATTGATATTACTGATGTTTTTCTGCTGTCAGCAAAAGTGTCGACCTCAAGGGTCGACACTTATTTTCAGAGCTTCTGCCTTGCGTTGAAAGAGTGGACGCTGGCAGAAAGTATCGACCTACGGAGTCGACACTTTCACTAGGGCTCTGCTATTTTGCTCAGGCAGAACTCACGGGAAAAAGTGTCGACCTCATAGGTCGACACTTTCAGGTAAGTATGTTCATTTCTGTGAAAACAGAATGTTCGTGAAAAAGTGTCGACCTTGTGAGTCGACACTTTTCATCACGAATGTTATGTTCTTTTCATAGGCCATAACACTTCGTAAAAAGTGTCGACCCTATGGGTCGACACTCGTGTCGCGGTTTTACTTTTATATATGTTCTGGCAGAACCTTCAAGAAAAAGAGTCGACCCCATGGGTCGACACTTTTTCAGAACGTTCTTACAGGTTTTTCGGATCTGTTTCGAACCCTTTAATGGAGGATCCATTTGGCATGGTTACTTACCCTAATAGCCTTAGGGCGTCCATTACACTTTGTATGTGTTATGAAGGGGGTTTGGGAAGGGCTTTTAAGTCCCTTGGGGCTTCAATCCCATTGGTTTATATAGCCGCCTTTTCTTCCGATCGAACCATCCCTCGAGCTTTAACGTGTTCATCTTGTTCTTGCAGGAGAAGAAAGGTGTGTGCTCTGCTGGAGGAGAAGGGAAGGAACGCCAGAGACATCCCCTCACGAGCCCGAGCTGAGAGAACGAGAGGCAGCGGCTGCGTCCTCTTCATCCTTGTTTCGGGCGCCTGAAGCTTCAAATATCGGCTCCTTCTTCTCTCGGTTTCATCATTCTAAGCCACACTTCATATATCTCCGATTTTGGTTGAAGGATATAGGGGAAGATTCATATTGTTTCATAATCTTCTTAGTCATCTTGTGCTTAGAACGTTCATCTCATATTTGGGCTTGTATTTCTTTCATACTATTTCTCTATCTAGACATTTTCGGAGCTTGCTCCGAGTGTGTGTGGGTTGTCTCGTCGTCTTGCGAGAACCCGCGTGTGTGGGCTGTCGAGCCCGTGTGTGTGTGGTTGCTGCCGTCGAGCAGCGTTTATAGTGAAATCCTCTCGAGGTGAGAGGGGTGGACGTAGGACGGCACTTGGTGCATCCGAACCACCTAAAAATACTGTGCCGTGATTTGCTTGTCTCGTGGTTGTTGATATCTATTTTTCCGTTCGCTATACGAGTGTGAGTCGGTGAGGCGTGAGTGTTCTCAACTGTCCGTCCAAATATTATTGTCCGAGTGAGTATATCTGTGCGCTGGGGAGTTGTGAAAGTTTGCTTGATTTAATTTCAGTTGTTTTAATCAAGCCTCTGTCTTAGATTTTCTCCTCGTATCTGTGGTTTGTGTGGGTTATTTTTATATTTGCAAGAAAGAGTGGACAATCAATTCACCCCCCTCTCAATTGCCTCCTAAGCAGCCCAACAGGTATTTTTAGTTTTTTACATGTTCAAATAGTTCTCGTCAACATATTCTCATAATATTTGTCGGCGCTAATAGTCCGAGAACCACGGGGTTATAACCGTAATAATACAAAATATATCAGAGTATTTTAATAATACAATAAAAGTAGAGGTACAGATGTAAAAATAATATTTTATAGGGATATAGTTGTAAAATCCCTCTTTTTTTAAGAAAAGACCATGAATCATGATCATCCTTTCACATATACATCGCGGACACTCCTAGTACAGTATCACATTTTACATCAACCTTGTAGACGGCGTTGAAAAGATAATCATAATATATTTTCCCTCTAAAGAGACCATTCAGACATTATGATTTTCAGAAACATTTTGAAATAAATTAAAAAATTTAAGAGATTTATCGATTTAAAAATATTTTTATAGTTAAGAAGCTATTTGGTTTGGTGTAAAATGGCGTAACATAATGTAAAGCTAGTAACAAGGAACCCTACACTATTCAACGTAAAATCATGATGACCTTTTATGGAGAAGGAATGGGATCGATGTTTCATCATTTATGGATAATGCGAGAAAATATAGTTTTGTCAGCATGGGGGATATATCCCATCAACTAGGAAATGAAGTAACGGCAACGGCAGAAATGGGAAAAAGGAAGTTCAAAAAAAAGAAAGGAAACGGAAGCAGAAGTAGTGACTGCGGGGACCGGTCGTCGACCGCCCTCCCTTCTATCCTATAGGGCCAGTTTGATTGGCGAATTAGGGCGAACAGGGTAGGGTACGACAGGTTATCAGGTTTGATTACACGAACTTGGTATCCGTGGTTAACCCAATTATGTGGGCTTAACTGGTGGATACCATGTTCGGGGAAAATGCTCTAATGCACCGTGTTTTGTGAATCCCAATGACATTTTAAACATGTTGCCCACCTATATTCTGGCATGTCTTTCAAAGTTGCAAGGATATACTGGTCTTTTTCAAAATAAAATTAAGATATTATTAGGTTTTGCCATCCGCGGTTAAATTATTCTACCTAACCCACACTGTTACGTAGAGCTTTCGAGAGGTACAGCAGACAAATCTAGAGCAATATAGATTGAACGGAGATATTGTCTAACGTATATTTAACATAAAGTCGGTGATAATAACATATGATGCTGAATGGCAAGCAATGGATATTGGTCGGAGAGAAGGGCACCTTGTTGGAGATTTTTTTATATTGGAATTTGTGTATATAATTTTTTACAAACTTAGTAAATTATAGATTAATTCTGTTGGAGCACCGAACGGAGATAATCTCATATCGAAAAATATATGTGAGTTCCTTGAGTTTATAGTCCCGAGTCCTTCAACTTAACACATAGGCTTTAAGGTTTATAAGATGATATCAGAGCAAGTCAAGGCTCACTTTGCGCCACCTCCTTTCTAATCTGATTTTCATGGCCCATCTTAATCGTGAGGGAGAGTGTTAGAGCACCGAATAGAGATAGTCCCATATCGTAAAATATATGTGAGTTCCTTGAGTTTATAGTCTTGACCCTTCAACCTTATCACCTAAGTTTTAAGGTTTGTACAAAATTCTTAAGTTATAACTATTTCTCGATAATATTTTACAATCTTCTTACTCTTATTGAAAAACCCCTATAATTTGTGACCGTCAAAAAAAGAAAATATTTCATTGAATATTCTATGCTAGGATGACGGAATTATAGAAAATATTAAAATATCTTTATTCAATGTGGGCTCTCTACTCTCTCTGGTTAGCACCAGGCAGACGGCTTGACAGTGGTGTTGGGCTAAGGATGTCGGAATCATCTCTCCCCCCTCCTTGGTTAGAAACCTTTGTCGACCAAACCTCCCCCTGGAGCAACCCCCTCCCCCCCCCCCCACACCCGCCCACACTGGACACCCCCATCTGCGACACCCCCTCCCCCCCCCCCCCCGCCAGACCCCTCTGCAACCCTCTCCCCTCCCCACGCCAGACACCCCCCCAATGCCAGACACCCCCCTCCCCGACGGGAACCACCCATCGAACCTCCCCTTGTAGTAACCCCCCTACCCCCACGCGCCCACATAGTAGTGATCCACCCATGCGCCCACACAGAAGCAGAGATAGGGGAACAAGGGGTGAGGTACAGACGGTGAAGCCAAATTGGATGGGACCGAGGGGGACGATGAGGGTGCAGACGAGTACGGAGATGGAGGAGTCGCGGAGGAGCAGAGGGCGCGTTTGTCCATGAGGCTGCCTTGGTGGGAGCCCATACCCATGTGATACCAACTATCGATGTAGAGGAAGGGCTTTCGGAGGTCGCTACCGCTACCACCATCCTCCCCACTACTGCTCTCCTCCTGGAAGCTCATCTTTCTCGATGCCAATGAAGACCACAATAGAGGACAATACTAATCTTACCCAGTAGCCATGGCCATTGCTCGGAGTTTAGAGAGAGAGAGAGAGAGAGAGAGAGAGAGAGAGAGAGAGAGAGAGAGAGAGAGAGAGAGTGACTACAACATGATGGTGGTGGTGCTCCCATTTTTGCCCCATCACGGCCACTGCACCTTCGTCGCCGTCACACCTTCCCTGCTCGTGCCATCGGTGCTGACGAGGAGGACCTGTACGATGCCCTACCACTGCTCAACCCTATCGCCGCTGCCCGCAGACACCGCCGTCGCCGCCGCTCGATCCCCCCTCCAGTACCTCCACACTATCGCTCTCTCTCTCTTTCCCCGTCTCTCCCTATCCTCCACTGGCCTGAGAGCAACGAGAGGCAAAAAAATGTGGCCGAAAACCCAAGCGCTCACCCACTCTCTCTCTCTCAATAACTAGAGATAGTTTCATCTTTTACTATATATAGGTAGCGTTATTGAGTTAACCACAAGTTAATTAATATTTTGGTGCGCCGTACTAAATCTAAAGAACGACAGATATTATTCTCAAAATGTCGAAGATTTTAATGATTTTTAAATAAATAATTATAATTCAAGGATTAATTGATAATTTACTAAATTTATAAAAATTTATATACAAAAATCTCTTTTTTATTTTGGTACTGTTTAGTGTTTACTTACAACCTCGAGTGAATTTTTTAGTATTCTTTTAATTAAGAGATTTTATGCAATTTGATGATAATTTTCTATGTAGGTCCCTATTCAACTTACATAGGTGACTATTCCGAATCCAGGTAATATTTTTTTACCACGGACCCTACAACCTTGCGAATAGTATTAAGTCAGGTGACATAGGACCTAATTAATCATCATCATCGTCATCTTATCTGTGAACGAAATCTCTTCGTTAACGTTACTGCTGGAGGTGAGATTTAACTCAACTTCTTCGTAAAAAGGTGAAGTGACAACTAAAGTATGACTCATTTGAGTCATTGGCGTGTGAGGAAGGAGGTCGTGTGTGCAGTGTGCCATTTCCCCAAGCATAAGGGCTATTGCATAAATGACATTTCTTTTCTGAATGATGCAGGACAAGTGTCAACTATGACTCCAGCCGTGTGAACATAGAATATTCCAACCATATTCTTCCTCTCCTGGCGTTCCTGTTGGTAGAAAGTAGAAACGATCATAAGTTTTAGAGGGAGGTCCCCAAGATTTAAAGTATGATAACGGAGTTACGCACACATTTAAACATTATTTTAATGACGTAATTTAATGAGCTCAAAACTCAAAAGCACACGAACATACTACGTCTAGCAATTACCTGTTTTTAGGAGTAATAATCAGTGCACATCTGTGCCTAATTACACAGCAAGATATGTACCAAGTAATTTTTTTTTTTGTGAAGTGAAATTCAAGTGATTTTAAATTGCGGTGTAAGTCATACCCATATCTAAATGTCTAAAAAAATTTAAAATAAAAATAATAGATTCAAGATAAATTAATCTCAACATTATTAATTGAATCTGTTTTTTTTAATTATTTTAAGTCATTAGATGAAGTTGTAACTTACCCCATAAATTAACATTAGACACACGTCAAAAAAAATTCAAAAAAAAAACTCCTCTGATTCGTGCACAGACACAGATTAAAATAAAATGACCTGAGTAAAAGAGAGGGCCAAAGTAAAATTTGCCAGAACCACCACGGCTGTTGATGCTTTCAAGTTTCACCTATTGGTTAGGTGGATTGCGCCATGGCGTTTTGATTAGTCTACCCCTGTTGATGATCCCATTTCGGTCACCCAACAGTCACCATAATGGCTGAACTCTCTCTCTCTCTCTGCGCGATCCCCACCACGGCTGCTTGTTGCTGCCGCCGCCGTGCCCCAGGAGCAGAAGAGCAGATCGGCGGCAAGGGGAGAGGAGGAATTGCCTAGGGGTCTCACGTTGGTAAGGTTCTCCTTGTCTTGCTTACTTCGGTCTCCCGTGATTACTTGACCCAACACTCACTTCTTTGACCGTGCAAGGAATTCTCGGTTGCTGGTCTGAAGAAGTGGGCGGGTGGGGGCTCCAGCTCACGTGCGATGCGGATCTTCTTCGCCACCCCCCTCTTTCTCTTGAAATGTCTGGAAATGTATAGAACACTAATGGGCTTAACTCATTTACTGGAATACACAGGACTGTAGTGACTTGCATCGGGCAACTTTCTCTTTGAGATGGAGGTTGTTGAAGAACAGCCTACTCACTCCGCTGGTAACTACTGAGTTTCGCTCCGCCGCTTGGCATAGTTGATTTCTGATTCCCGTTTGTGATACATTTTTGTCTGGTCTTCACCATGGATTGTCGTTCTGATTCAATTGTTGGACGTTGCTTATCAGGTCAGGAGAGCTCTAGTCAGCGGTTAGAAACAGGTACGTGGTTTTCCTAAAATAAAGACGCAATGCTGGGCATTTCGTTTTTGTTCCTTTATTCACCTTGATTAACAAAGAAAAAGCTCTTAGACGGCGTATGGTAGTATATTTGGGGGTTCACTTTGAAAAGTTTAGCGGTGCTTAAAATGTATGGCAGTCTTGCCCACGGCTTGAACGAGTGCATGAGCTCCTTTGATGATGTGAATTCAAGTTTTGAGCCATTTGCTTGAATCCAGACAAACCATTTCGCAGGAGCCCATTAATGTCTTTCATTTTACAAAGAAATCCATCAAAACATATTAGGTAATCCACTGAATTTCTGGACCTGTTGTGTGGAAAGAACTTCTACAAACTTATGATGTCTCATAAGAATTGTACTTCACATCTCACTTTCAAAAAAGAAAAAAAGGAAAAGGAAATTTGTTTCAGATCTTGTCAAAAAATTATACCAGGTGACTCAGAGGTGTCTGGTATATTTTTGTCTTTTGGCTTTGGGGAGGCTGATGTGGCATCTTCTATGAATTATCTTTAACAGTCCAACATGATTGGTGGTGTTCACAGGATTCACAAAATCTCATCTTTGTCCTTTGTCATCCTTTGACATGATTGTTCAATAAATTGTTTTATTCCTCTCCTATGTCGACCTTAATAGAAAACAAGCTATTGAAATGGGGAGGTTACTCATCTTGTCTCAATATTATGTTTTTCTATTGTATTTTTTGTCTGTTCCTTTTGAAGCTCTATTTATTGAGAGTATTGCATTTTCCCGAAAGAACAAAGATAAGAGAAAAGGGAAATTCTGGTGCTTTCATATCAAGCAACATAGTGCAGCATCTTTGGATGCGAAAAGATAACCAAGATATAGTCTTTTTTGATTATTTAGCAACAACCTTCTGAGGACCTTTCGTTGGACAAAAATTTAATATTTTATCTCTCAAATTGCATAGCCATTTTTGCCATGGTATTGCATGTGGATCCACACTTGCTCATAATTGTGAACTCTCAAACTCCTATTACATTCTAGAGGCTTTTGTGAGCATTCATTCTGGAAGCCTGTTGGAGAACAATAAATATTTTTCTCATTCTTACGTTGTTATAAGTACATACCAGATGAATCTTTTTCTTTTCATTCTAGGGGGTTTAGTTTAAATAAAAGATTTTTATCTACTCAGGACATGCATTCTGGAAGTCTGTAGGAGAGTAATAAATAAATTTCCCGTTTCTTACATTGTTACGAGTACATAATAGATGAATCCCCCCTGGAACATCCTTTAAAGTTTCACCTAAATGTTTGTGATATTTGAGGCTTTGAAAATGATCAATATCCTGTAGCCTAAATGTTTCGAACAGTTGTGGATTCAAATCAAAAACAAGTTGCCGAACTTCTCTCTGAAATCTGATCTCTTGTAGGTTGGAATCTGTAGAGAAGTGAACAGTTAAAGGGGCAGTTTGGGCATTTATCTGATTTTCTGTTCTTGACGGGCTGATATGTATTTTTTTCTTTCTTTCTGGTCGCTCTCTTTGTGAGGGTATTTCTGTACTTTGCACCTTCAAAATTGACCTATTTATATAGAGAAGCGGGGCGGCTCGCTGACTTGGATCGGCCGACCCTTTCTTTCTCCCTCTTGGTCTCTCTCTCTCTCATGGCCTCTCTCTCGTTCTCACATGGTACCAGAGCAGCCATTCCCTGTGAACCTCTCCTTGTAGTGATCAGATCTCTCAGAAGTACACTCTGAACAGGCCGCAACCCTACTTTGCCTCATCCGCTGCTGTTCCTTTGTTGACTGCGGCTCTTCTACGGCTGCGCTGCTGCATATTGCTCTAGATTGTTGATGTCTAGACCTCGGATCCTTGTCCCTGCAGGCCGCACCCTGTTCAGGGGTTTTCTAGCAAGAACAAGGGAGCACACCTCCCTTCTCGTCACTACAAGCCGGTTCTGATCCCTTGCGACCAGAACTAGGGTTTTCTTCCTTCGACCTATGCAGAGAAGGATGCGACCTCCTTCTGGTCCCAAACCCTTCTTATAGGGTTGTGGAGACGTCTTGTTTCTCTGTTGTGGCTTGTGACGGTTCTTCCTTGAGGTCACAGCCCTCCTTTCTGACAGTTACTTTGTTCTTGTGACCAGAGGTTACTACTTCAAGCAAGGCGATGTGGGGATGCGAATTATTTATGAATTTATTTATGGATCTTTTTGGTTTATTCGTTATTTATTGCGTGGGCGTGCCAGTCACACTTGTGACAAGTTTATTGTGCGCTCCGTCTGACCGATCAGACGAAAGTGATGTTCGTGTCGGGACTGGAAGTCCGCCGCACCATATAGGTGTCGGCGTTAATTACATCTCCTCGGAAAGGAGAAAACCCTTGATTAATCGCCAAGCAAGAGGAGCCCTCGAGGGCTAACGAATGAAAGGGAACACATGAGTTTAAGAAATGTTTATTGCATAAAGTAGGGTTTAATCACGCATCCAAGCATGTAACGTAACGATGCTTATTCGATTAAATCGATTTTCGGTACGAGTCAGATTTTTTTATATTCACGCATAGTGAAAGCCTTCAGCCAGACTGGATCTGACCTTCCACGAGTTACTATTTGATATACCAGGAAATCGTGGCATACAAGCACACGGTAGGATAGATGTATATTTATACATGCATAAGTATGCTTACGTGCACATGCAAGTATGCCAGGTTGATTCCACTATTATTATTTCCTCTATTATGTGAGTGGTCATGGGCCAGTCAGGATGAAATAGTGAATGAAGACAGGGGGTGCTAGTTGACCGAGGGGTCTGGCGAGTCAGTCAGCTGGTGAATCAATGGCTAGTTGGCTGATGGAACCAATGGGTCGACTCGAACCTCAAATGAGTCGACCTGGGGCATATGGGGATCAAGTGATTCGGCGAAGAGAGAGAGAGAATGATAGAGGGAGGGGAAGAGTAAGGGCTATATCGGCGGCAGGCGCAGGAGGATGAAGAGAGATGGATCGGCGGAGGGCTGTATCGGCGTGGATGAGAAGAGATAGAGTTGGGTGAGGTGAACTGGCGGGGGGGAGGTGATTCGGCGCGGAGGCATCCTTCGCACCGGATCATTTGTCTTTCCCCCCCGCCGGATCACCTTCCGGGTGAGGATGGCCGCCGGTTCAGGCTAGCCTAGGTCCCTGATGAGCCCTGTGCTTCCCGTTTGATCTGTTGAAAGGAATTAAAGGCCGAAGCTGGCCGTTTTTAGCTTGTTATTTCGTTTAGCTCTGCCTCATTATTTCATTTCCTTCGTTTTCTTCATCATTCACTTCTTTTGATGCACAAGACCCACAAAAAGAGGGGGGTTGGCGTGGGTTATGCAGGCCCAAAACAACTCAGTGCCATTGACTGAGCAAGAGCAAGTCGACCCAGACCATGGCTAAGTTGACCCAAGGCCTGGGTGAAAGGGGTCGACCGGAACCAAGGACAAGTCGACTTGCTGAGGAGTAGGACGACTTGCTCCAAGGGGCAGGTCGACTTGCTCCAAAGGCAAGTCGACCCGGGCATTCTCTCTTATATTCTCTTCTTTTATTATTTAATATTAGCCTTTTTTGACATCTAAAAGGCTCTTGGCTGCGTTCGGAACAAGGGAGGAAATAAATGGAAAAGCCGCAGAGTGCCGGGTAAATTTCGGCAGCATTTCCCCTTGTCCCGGAGGATTGTGAGGGGAAAAAAAATAGAGACTCACCCACGGAAGGATCAGGGACGGTCTCATTAACTGTCGGGTAAGCCGAAAGCGGCGACCCTATGACCCGAATTGGGTGCGGAAGCCCCGAGGATTAGCCTACGAGGGGCTCCGATGACTCACGGGCTGCCATAGCCTCAATCTCGAGACATGGACTTAAACTGTCGCCAGTCATATGGCTGTTGATATTCACCCCTTCAAAAGGGGTCCTTCGAGGTTCATGCTGAGAGGGAGCAAACGCCCGGGGACCCAAGAGTGATCAGAAATCCGAACGTCGGTAAAATAGCCACAGAATTAAATCAAGGCATTAGGAAATTGCTTGAGTGGACGGATGTACCCCTCCCTAGTGACGGGTCCATATTATATAAAAAAAAACATTGGCGAAGCCGGAGAAATCATATTATTACCCTAGAGTACGGGATCACGGATCATGCTGATGGAGCTAGCAAATCCATGTCCCAAGCGGGGATGAGAAACCATGACGCTCAATGCATCGGCAGACTAGATGTTAATGAGATGCACGGCTGAAATAGGGATGTGGCTCACGTGCTAAACCATGGAATATGAGGATTAAATGCCGACTACAGTGCCGAATGTATGGATGAAACGTGCCGCTAACTTAAGCATGAAGGGGATGCAACAAGAATGTATGTGTGCATGAGGGTTTTCCCGAAGGTAAAGTTCCCACATGCATTTGAGCAAACAGGAGGGGCTAGTGTGTGTGACTGGCCCAAGGACCAGGATGACTGGCATAAAAATGAGCAAAAATATTCTAACGGATAAAATTAAATGAAGGGGAATGTAAGTTCGAATAAATCTGGGAGTATGCCACAGCCCCCACAATCCATGGGCATGGGTGAGAGGGCAAATAACCAGTTCCACAAGGTATCTACATCGAACACAGAGAGAGGGCATGCACATTAGATACACAGAGAGCATGCACAGCGGACAGCCTGGACCCGTAGATAGACCTGGGGAGGGGTCTGTGAAATTAATGTTGCCCATGAGGGGTGTTGGTCAATCATGCAGACTTTCCGTTCGCCATGGGGCGCAGCCGATCGCAAGCGGTTGTAAAACCAAACACAATTTCAAAGGACATAAGGCATCACACTAAGATTGCACGGATAGACCGGAGATCAAGCATCTGTAGCTCTGAAAGGGCCCCCTCACCTCAGGAGGGTTCACCTCTGACGAATGGAGACATGAAAATACAAAAGAACGTAGAGGATAGAAAAAGAAAATTAGCACCGCAAGTGATTCCTGCAACGTTGCACGTGTTTGTTGATTGGAAATAACTCAAAATGCTCATTACAATTAGTAATCGACAGAACTATAGCTGGTAAAAGGGGGTGGGGAGAATGTTGCCCCGCGGGGCTTTTTAGACTCGTCATATGCTGAAACTAAAGAAGAACATGGATTACATTAACGTGGAAATACAATAGGAATCATGGAATTCAGGCTTGAAACCTCATTGCCCTGCATACATTTAAGGAGAAAGAAGAGATTACAGGAAAGGGACAGGGGTTGGTAGCCCTTGGGGCTCTGTTCATGGTGGGAACCCACCTGTGAACTAAAACAGGGTATCGGAAATATGTTCCGACCCCGATGCTGCAGCAGAAGAACTCCTCCCTTTTTGATCGAACTCTCGAACCCTTTGGGAAAACTGGAGCGGGGGAAAGCGGCTGGGCGGGCCTCCTTCTAACTCTTCTGGCTCTTTTTCCTTTCTTTGCAGATTTCTTTGCAGTGGTTTTCTTGTGTCTCTCCGTTCGCCTTTGTTTTAAGGCCGAAAGTGGCCTATTTATAGGAAGGCGGTGCTGCCAGTGATCCGGCGGGGAGAAGGGCTCGGCGCCGGATCATCGGCCCGCTTTCTCTCCCCCCTTCGCTGATTCAAGGCAGCAAAGGCTGCCGGTTCAAACCGCGTTAAGGGCCGCCGGTTCATTTGCCGATTCAGGGCCACCTTGCTACTGTTTGACATTTCAGCTGCTCTGTAGGCTCCAGATTGACCCAGATGAGTGCCCTACGCTCGAGATCGCTCCTGGCTTGCCGAATTGTCTCCGGGGGGACCTCGAGATCTTCGGGCTTCAGAATGTAACTCTAAGTGATTTCCGACGCGTGTCGTACCTGTGTCAGATTACTTGGGTTTTGTCCTGATTTGGCCTTTGGCATTGCCATTTGTGACGCCAAGCCTGCCAGTCTTTCGATCTCTTATGAACCTTTCTGGTGCGACTCGTACTCCGATCAGGTCACTCGGGTTCTTCTGCTGATATTGCCGTCGGAACCCTGTTCTGTGAGACCAAAAGCCTTTTCTTCACCTCGAGAGACGTCCTTATCAGGTGGTGGACCACCAAGGGTTGTTTCGTCCTTGTCGGACAGAGTGGGGTTTATTCGGCACGACCGAGTCGATCTCGGTTTGTTGAGTTTGTTGATTTCGGCTTGCCGTACGGCATTGCCGAGTTGTTGCAGAAATTCTTCAGACGTCCCGAGACGATGAGTTATGGGGTCCCTGGTACTCCATCAGGTATTCTGGGGCTTCAGCAGTCCGAGTGGACCTCCTTTTAGGTTCTTTCGGCTTTTCCGCACCAGTCGGTTGTGCTCTTGGCGGCCAGGGCGGGCTTGCCGTATGGTGATATTTTAGACGTTAACAGGCGATTACCTTTTTCTCCTCTCAGCCATGGCCGGCAATCAGTCTACTGCATCAGAGATGTCCCCTCCCATTGTTTAGCCTGCGCCACTGGTTTCTACTAGCCAAACCACACTGCAGATTACTTTGGAAAAACTGACGGATCACAATTATCCTTCTTGGGCTGTTTCTGCTGAGCTCTACATTACCGCTGCAACAAGTTGGGGTTCTTAATTGGCGATCAGAAGATGCTAGACCCATTAGACCCTCCTTTTTCTACTTGGAGATGGGAAAGCGGTATGGTGATGTCCTTGCTATTGAACTCTGTTAGTCTTGGAACCAACCAACTATTCTACATTTGGAAGACTTTGGCTGTTCTCTATAGTCAAAAGAAAGACAAAGTTCACCTTCATCAGTTGAGTCATAATATCCATGAGTTGAAGTAGGGTTTGCACTTGGTCACACAATACTTTTGCTCCCTTATATCTGGAGTGAGTTGGATATCTGCCATACTGCAAAATGGACCTCCCTTGCTGATCAACGGACACAACTTTCACTACAGAA
Source organism: Amorphophallus konjac (assembly GCA_022559845.1). NCBI lineage: Eukaryota > Viridiplantae > Streptophyta > Magnoliopsida > Alismatales > Araceae > Amorphophallus > Amorphophallus konjac. The sequence goes on from CM040121.1 coordinate 86,534,033, forward strand.
AGATGACAAATTTTAAAATTCTAGGGCAGACTAAATTTAGAGTACGATGTCCTCATAGGGCAGATTTTAAACATGGACTTGGCTCCTTCTTTGGAAGAAACTTATTTCAAGTTTTTGAGTGAGGAACATTGTCGTTAAGTGATGGGGAAACAAGGAACCTAGTCTCCCTACTTCAGGTGTCACTGAATATTCTACCCTCATCTCCACAATCAATAAGTCTCGTCTTAGGTAGTAAACCGCGGGGTGAAAAGAAGTGTGAGCATTGTGTTTGTACCAATCATGACAGTGATTTCTACTGGGAGAAGTTTCCAAACAAGAATCTTTACAAATTTAGAACCAAGAAGGAAAAACATGACGAAGGCAATGTGACTGCTATTGCGCCACCATCTCTACTTCAAGGGGGAGGATCTTCTATTCCCACTCTTCCTGGATCTTCTACTGCACTTTTCTCCTTTGATATTGCTACACTCCAGTGCATTCTTTCACGGCTTTAGACTTCCGTTCCTACAGCCTTTAGTACCTCCGTTAGGCTCTCTGATCATGCCTGGGTCACTGATTCAGGTGCTACAGATCATATGATTAGCATATCTAAATCTTTTACCTCCTACTCCTCTCTAGCCAGGATAAGGTTACCATCACCGATGGCACTCGTGCTATAGTTGCTGGCAAAGGGTCCATTTGCCTTTCTAATCAACTAACCTTGTTCTCCACCCTTCATGTTCCGTTCATTTCCATTAATTTGCTTTTAGTTAGCAGTCTTACAAAACAATTGCATTGTTCAGTAACCATCTTTTTCGATGATTGTGTTGTTTAGGATCTATGCACAAGGCAAAAGATTGGGATTAGCTGTAAAGTAGATGGTCTATATGCTTTCCAATCACATGTACAGAGTGCACTCTAGTAATCTATGCCTCCCAACTTGGACAGGAGACTACAAGAGATCCAGTTGTGACACTCTTGTTTAGGACACCTTTTTTTTCATTCTATGTGGTTCTTGTTTTCTTCTTTGTTTTAGTCAGTCGATGTCCAATCGTTATAGTGTCAAGTTTGGTAGTGGGCAAAACATTATAGACTCAGGAAGGCTTTGTATGGATTGAAACAGTCACCTAAAGTTTGGTTTGATCGACTTCATTAGGCTATGATTCGATTTGGATTCAAATAGTCTAATGCTGATCACACATTATTTGTCAAATGGAAGAAAATGTCATAATATAGTACTTCTTTTGTATATTGATGTTTAACTCATGGAAATAAATAAATATTTCTCCTTTAAAGAAGGAAATGCACATTAGTGGTAATTTAAGTAGCGGGTGTATTATTATTTCTTGAATTTAGGTTTGTCAGACGATTTGGATTCGAGTACGAGACATTTCTCCATTGACCGTAGTCGATGTTTATTTACATCGGCGTAAAGTCCGAATACCCTTGATTAACTGTCAAAGAAACGTTTTTCGACCTCCACAATATCCGCTGTGATATTGGGGGTTTTATCTAATAGATTTGATTAAAGAGATCACCTATTAGAGATGCACATTTGCAGGAGAAAATTAAACACCATTCTTTAGATTCATCTTTACAAAATAAATGAAATCCCGATTACATAGTCGGGTCATTTGATTTGCATTTGGCCTTTATTCCACCACCAAAACAGACCGTTGAATTTGAGTTTTATGGAGATCAAACCCGCTTTTTTTGGTTATGTTTGCAATTTCTAACCCATCCTGGTATCTTTGCAATTTTGGACCATTTTCTGGGTATTATATAGTTTTTGACCCTTCAGAGGTATTTTTGCAGTTTTCGACCTTTCTAGGGTATTTTGGCAGTATTTGATCCTTCCAGGGTACTTTGGCAGTTTCCGACCTCTTTGGGATATTTTCGCAATTTCCGACCCTTTGGGATATTTTTGCAGTTTTTGATCCTTCCGATCCGTCTTTTGCAGTTTTCGACTATTCTTGGGTTTATTTGAGGTTCTGAACCCTTTTTGAGTTTATTTGTGATTATCCCTTGAGTAGGGTTCTAGAAAAGCTCAGGGATATTTGTGTAGTTTGTCTAGACCAGGGATACTTTTGTAACATATGGACCGATCATAGGTTTTTGTGTAATTTTGGCGTGAGGCCAAGTCCCTCCTTGGTGGAGACACGTTGGCCAAAGACTCTCGGGAGATTGCTTCTCTTTCTCGAGCTCTCATGGGTTAGGGTCCAGCTTCATGCGTCCATCAACGCAACGTCGGGGATCGACTTGCCCAGTCAGGTCGCGGGGGTCAAGGGGGTAGCGCCCCTTGCAGGGGGTTTCTGGGGGGCGAAGCCCCTTGGAAGAAAAAATTCCTTATCATCTCTCTCCAAGGAGTGGCACAAGGGACACCACCACAACAGGGATGACAGTATCGGCCGAAACCGATACGTTTTGGCCGAAACGTATCGGTTTCGGCCTACACCGAAACCGTGTCGGACTTGCCACTGTAGCAGGCCCGAAACTAAAAAAGAACCTTTTTTAATGGTTTCGGACCGAAACCGGTCGTGGTCACTGTAATTTTTGCCTTTTTGAATGTTTTGAACCGATTTCGACCGAAACCGAAACCGAAATCGAAACTGAAACCGAAACCGGTACTGCCATCCTTGCACCACAAGGGCATCTATGTAGACCCTTTTTGTAAGAGTTGGGTGCTTATGGGATTCTTGATTATTTCAGAGAATCACATTGTTTTTCCCAAAATATTTACAATGAAATTACATTAACCACAATACAAGAATATGTGTGCGGACTCAAGGAGGGACATTTTTATATCATACCCTCATTGTGAGCACAAGCACAACACAAATACAAACACAACCCAAATGGTGGGCCTTCTGAAGCACAAGCGCTCTCCTTCTCTCTTGCGCTCTTCTCTGTTCTCTGTGTGTGTTCACCTGGGTCCCACTAGGGGGTATTTATAGAGCTCTCACGCGATTGCAGATTGATCCGGTCCAAACCATTCACTTGGGGGGTTTGATCCGGTCCAAACCCCCCATGTGGGGGTTGGATCCAGTCCAAAAACCCCCCATGGGCCCCATATGGGGGGTTGGATTTGGTCCAAAACCACCCCCCATGGGGGTTGGATCCGGTTCAAAACCCCCATTTAGGGGTTGGATCCTGTCTAAACCGCCCATTTGGGAGTTGGTTCCGGTCCAAACTCCCTTATGAAGGGAATGGGGGGGGGCCTCCATATATATATATATTCTTTTATTTATTATTAGTTTTTTAAATATTTTTTTAGCTTCAACAGTTGATCATATGATCAATTAACGGGGATGGCATAATGGAAATCCAGCGTTTAAAGGATGGACTAGCTGTTGAGTTTGAAGGCAAAGACCTAGAAAAGTTAAAATATTTCCTAGGGATAAAGGTAGCTAGATCAGAGGAAGGGATCTATATATGCCAAAGGAAATTTGTTCTAGACCTATTGGCTGAAATAGGAAAATTGGGGTGTAAACCTGCAGCTACTCCAATTGAACTCAATCATATTTTGACTGAGCAGGATGGTGAGAGACTTCCTCTAGAAGATTGGTGAGAGACTGAGCAGGATGGTGTAAACCTGCAGCTACTAAAATTGGGGTATCAACGACTAGTTGGCAAGCTTTTGTTTATTTTCTTTACCCAACCTAATCTATCATATGTTGTCAGTCTAGTAAGTCAAAATATGCATGCTTCTCGGACACCTCATATGAAAGCTATGAAACACATTTTGAGATACTTCAAATCTTGTCCGTGGAAAGGCATTTTTTAAGGAAAACTAACCGTTTGAAAATTAAAAGGTATGTTGATGCAGATTGGATTGGCTCTAAGGATGATAGGAGGTCAACAACTGGATATTGCACTCTGCTTGGAGGAAACCTAGTCACTTGGAGAAGCAAGAAACAAACAGTGTGTGTCAGGTCTAGTGCTGAAACAGAATACAGGGCAATGGGACATAGTCTTACTGAGTTACTGTGGTTAAGGCTTCTTCTTAGTGATCTAGGAATTCAGGTGGAGCTACCTATGAAGCTCTACTGTGACAGTAAGGCAGCAATCAACATTGCTAACAATCCAGTGCAGCATGACCAAACTAAAGACATTGAAGCTGACCAGCATTTTTATTAAAAATAAGATTGGACTCTAAAGAGGGTCTACTATATGTGAAATCTCAAGATCAAGCTGCAGATCTCTTCACCAAAGCCTTGGCGGAGGCTTGGATTGTTTTAGGTTTAAGCAAGCCGGGCATGTGTGATATCTATGCTCAGCTTGAGGGAAAGTGTAGAGACGTGAACAGTTAAAGGGGTAGTTTGAGCACTTTTCTAATTTTCTGTTCTTAATGGGCTTATGTAATTTTTCTTTTATTTCTGGTCGCTTTATTTGTGAGGGTATGTATGTACTTTGTAGTCGGAACATACTATTTTTGCTGCCCTTCCGATTTCGATTACCGGAACTAGAACTATTTCGAATAAGTATCAGAGTGTTAGCTCTCTTTAAAATTTTACACATTATTCAAGCTTTAAACTGTGTGAAGAAATAAATAAACCAAAATTGTCCAATGGCCATCTTCTTAATTTGACAAAATATCTAGGACTAGCATCAAACTAAAAAAATGTATGTTTTTAAAAAGAATGATAATTAAAGAAACTATTACAATCATGAATCGGAAATGGGATACGGAAACTGCAGTTTCCAATGCCGATAGTTTACTGGTGACATGTTTTGCATCCGAAACATATAGAAATAATTGGAATCGGGTCAGAATTGCAGAATCCATTTGCAGTCCTAGTAAGACTAGATGTGCTACATGCATTTGAGCCCTGACTGCTCCTTGAATACTTGAATGAATCTGACAACATGCAGGTGTAATGGGTACTGATTACTGTACTTCGAATGTGTTCTTATTAATTTCATCACTTCTATTGTTAGAGATTAATATGTCTCTTTACAGATTCCGATGCTAATAATGAGATTGTTATGGAGGATGCTGCTTTTGCTCACAGTGAGCTTCCACAAGATAGTGAAGGTCCACCGAAGGTTGAGTCTGAAGTGGAAGTCCTTCATGAAAAAGTTACCAAGCAAATCATCAAGGATGGTCATGGGCAGAAACCAACGAAGTTCTCAACATGCTTCTGTAAGTGATCCACTGCCATCTTCCATGTTTGTAACATTTCCAGGTGCTAACAAAGTCTCTTTCTTTGATTAAGATGTATCTGACCTAGAAAGTTTGTACACTTATTGTGCTAGAACATTCGTAGACTTACTGCAACTAATGAATGAATGATGTGATTTATTTGCTACTAGTTTCCATTTCATCCAAGGTTCATTTGTTGCTTTTCTGTGTGGGAAGGGAATTCCTTAGTCCTTACATTAGCAAATGTAAATCTAACAGAGCAATATGTAATGTCCTTGTCACTCGTAAAATCAAAACTTTTTTGAGTAAAAAATGGTTCACTGTATTTTAATTGTTAAAAACCCAACCCAAAAAGAATTGTAAATGGGCAGAGAAGCCCCCTTTTTTTAACTCATAATCTTCAATACGTGACTGATGTGGGTCCTCACCCTTTCCAGCACGAGGGCCTCACATGCGAGATACGATAAACAAGGGGTCAGAACAAGACAAAAGACAAGAACAATGCATTGGGTTTGAGCACTCTTTGATACCATGTTAGAGCGTCCAACTGAAAACCAATTGACAATGAGTGAAGAGACCCATTTTCTTGTATAACTCATCCTTAAACAAATAATGGTAGGGACTAACAATAATAAACTGAAACAAAAAACTTTGCTTGCTTCTGAAAGTAATGAATTTCAGCTCTTGATAAGTTGTAGAATATTTCTCTAGTTGAGCAAAGTTTCTTGTTTTCTGGATCAGCATGCAAAATTTCTCATTTCTTTCCATGAAGGGATGCATTTATGCCTTGTGAACAGTGTTCTCCATTTTTCAGGGGTTACTCTGTTCTTGTGTACAACATGAGAACTCATTATGTTACCAAAAGCTAGCGTAGTGGTCAGTTAGTAGATTTATTCTCACTTTAGGAACCAACATTTTGTGTTCTTTGCTGAAGGTGGTTTTCTGTGTTTCATCACTAGGAGGTCAGCCATTCATGGCTAATGAGGTGAGAGCAAGAAGAGATGAAGAGGCTTGTATACTTCCATGTTGGAAGCCATTCTTGAGCTATTATTATGGCTCACAAGAGAAGACAAGGAGAGATGATATGGACTAATGGCAAGTTCTGTTAAAATATGATACGGAAAGGAGATTTGTTTCAGACAGTTATGTCTGTTTAATGAGAAGCCTCCTGTGTAAAAGCATGAACTAATGTACAAACACATTAAAGAAGATGGGCTCGATGCTTAGCTACCAAGCTGGATCTTAAGGCATTGTAGGCTTACATAGGGGGAGTTGCAAGTTAAAATGGGAAACTGCTTCACTGTTCTTCTGGATGGACACGTGGTAGGTGGATGTCGCATTAAAAAAAATCAGAAACTTATTTTCTGTAAAATATGCCTTTCTTTTGTCTCTTTAGCAAAGAGATGAAGAAAGGAAATGTAAAGGCTTAAAAAGGATCTCCTCTGGGTTCAAAATCCTAGGTGTAGAGCATGCAAAGTCCAGGAGACAGCCACAGTGGCAGCAATGCAACAGACCTGCCCATCAAATAAACCAAGTTTTACACCTTAAACTCAACCTCATCACTGTCAACGATTTACTTGTCTTCAGGAGCCTGGGAGATTGCTACATCTTCAGTTCAAAACACAGCATCTGCATTATTGATGTGTAATTATTTAATTTGAAAGCAAATTTTGATTGAAATTGTCAGTAGATTTCACGCGCCCCAAAAAAAGATCTTAAGGAAAATTGTGTTCAAATCCACATATCACATGCAGGCATTTGTATGTTCTTTTTAGGTCATCCTGCATCATTTTAACTCTTCAGTTATAAGTAACCTTAGTTTTAGAATTACACACTAACAAAGAGCCATATCTCAAGAATTCAGCTTTATAATGTGACGTAGAAAAATTTGGATCTGCATAACAAATATTAAAAACTATGGTTGTTGTATATTAGAGGTGTTTGCTTTGAAAAAACAAAAAGGACTGTGAAGTGAAAATAGAAGGTACAATGCAGCAACTCTGCTGGTGAAGAATTTGAGCAGCATGCATGAAGGTAGAAAGAAGGATGAACTATCTGATGGACAAATTTCCTTTTTCTATTATTGTCTGTTTATTGTCACGGAGACAATATTATTGTCTGTTTATTGTCACGGAGCTATTGTCTCCTTGGTTGTTAGAACCCACACACTGATGGGAGTCTATTACCTACCGAGGAAAAACCTTCTGTCATGAAGTTTTGGTTTTAGATATGTCTAGAAACGTAGGTTTGTGTCATTAGGCCCATTTTTAAAGGTATTATACAGTAAGACAAAACAGTCAATTAGATGATTTTTGATATAAAGCTGAGTTATAACAGTTTCAAGCAGTAAGAATTGAGTAGGCTGACTTGTCCCAAGAGTGCATTTAGGCTATGTAGCTGGCTCAGGCAAGCTCTTCTAAGATGTTGGTTCAATGCTCTATTTAGATGGAATTTGATAGTAAATGTATCAACTGGGTTGCATCCTGTGTCACTTGCCAGATCATCCATTCATGTCAGTTACAAAGAATGTTGTAATTCAATAGCTCATGAGGGCTGAGGCAAGTGGTCCACTTGCAGACATTCCTCTGTCATTTGAGTTGGTCATCAAGTTGAGGGACAATGGTCTGCTAAAATGTTATAAGTGGGCCAGGATGTTTTGGAACTTACACATTTTGCAATTTGCAGATAATACCATTGTTTAACTCACGAAAACAAATAAATAAATAATTTTTCTTTGAAGAAGAAGATGCACATTAGTGGTTATTTAAGTAGTGGGTGTATTATTATTTCTGTGAATTTAGGTTTATCAGACGATTTGGGTTCGGATACGGGACATTTCCCCATCGATCATAGTCGATGTTTATTTGCATCGGCGTAAAGTTCGAATTTTAATTGTCAAAGAAACACTTTTTAACCTTCACAATCTCTGTTGTGATATTGGGGGTTCTATATAACAGATTTGATTAAAGAAATTACCCATTAGAGATACATATTTGTAGGAGAAAACTAAAAATTTTCTTTTTTAGATTCATCTTTACAAAATACGTGAAATCCCGATTATATAGTCGGGTCATTTGATTTACATTTGGCCTTCATTCCATCACTAGAACAGACTGTTGAATTTGAGTTTCATAGAGATCAACCCCCCTTTTTTGGATATATTTGTAATTTTTGACCCTTCCCGGGGTATTTATGCAATTTTGGACCCCTCCTGGGCATTTTTGTAGTTTTGGACCTTTCCTGGGTATTTCTGTAGTTTTGGACCCTTCCTGGGTATCTCTGCTGTTTCTGACCCTCCTGAGGTATTTCTACAATTTTGGACCCCTTTTGGGTTTTTTTGAGGTTCTGAACTCTTTTTGGGTTTATTTGCATTTTTTTGACCTTTTCGGGATATTTTTGCAGTTTTGAACTATTCTTGGGTTTATTCGAGGTTTTGAACCCTTTCTGGGTTTATTTGTGATTGTCCCTTGAGTAGGGTTCTAGAAAAGCTCAAGGGTATTTGTGTAGTTTGTTCAGACTAGGGATACTTTTGTAACATCTATAGACTGAACAAAGGTTTTTGTGTAATCTTGATATGAGGCGCAAGTCCCTCCTTGGTGAAGGCGCGTTGGCCAAAGACTCTTGGGAGACTGCTTCTCCTTCTTGAGCTCTCATGGGTTGGGGTCCAGCTTTATACGTCCATCAACGCAACGTCGGGGATCAACCTGCTCGATCAGGTCTCAGGGGTCAAGGGTGCAGACCCTTTTTGTAAAAGTTGGGGTCCTTATGGGATTCCTGATTATTTCAGAGAATCACATTATTTTCTCCAAAACATTTATAATGAGATTACATTACCCACAACACAAGGACATGTGTGCAGACTCAAGGGGGGACAATTTTATAACATCCCCTCACTGTGAGCACAAGCACAAGCACAACACAAGTGCAAACACAACCCAAAGGATGGGCCTTCAGAAGCACAAGCACAAGCACTCTCCTTCTCTCCTGCGCTCTTCTGTGTTCTCTGTGTGTCACCTGGGTCCCACTAGGGGGTATTTATAGAACCCATGGGCGGTTATATGTTGATCCGGTCCAAATCCTCCAAGTGGGGGTTGGATCCGGTCCAAACCCCTCAGTTGGGAGTTGGATCCAGTCCAAACCCCCCATGTGGGGGTTGGATCCATGGGGGATTTGGGGGTTTGATCCGGTCCAAACCCCTCACATGGGGGTTGGATTCAGTCAAAATCCCCTTATGGAGGGAATGGGGGGGCCGGCCTCCATATATATATTATTTATTATTATTATTATTATCAATTTTTGGCTTCAACAGCCATCCTCTTCTCAGAGGCCGAGAATAGAGAATTGTTGTACCCGAAAACTTTGCTTAAGCCACTTGAAGGAGCAACTGGATTGAAGATTGACCCCTCAAAAAGTGGATAATGTGTATGCTGATCGTTGAAGAGAATGTTAAATATGCAAGAGACCTCCTTTTTCCCCTAGAATGCTTCATCTCTGCCCTTTCTACTGGTTCTATCCAAGCATTTGACTCGAGGTTTTATGGAAAGAAAGTAAGTGAACGGAAATTCCAAGTGAGTGACATGGTCCTTAAGAGAATCTTTATCAAACATGGAGGTCCTAGGCCTAAGCTTTAAGCGAATTGGGAGGTTCCATTTGTCATCGCAGTGGAACTGTCAACATGATAAGACTTATGCCATCAATCTGGGATTTGCCACATCCCATTGGACTAAAACATTTGGCAGACTGGAACTCTCACCAGAAAACTTGGCAATGCATTGGAAGGTTACTTTTGTTCCGTGGGGTAGATGGATCTTATCTACATCTATTTTGAGCTATTCTCGCAAATCTTCTTGTCCATGTTTTCTAGAAAAGACTACAGAATGGAAGAAAGATGCTCTGATATCTTCTTCCTTTGGACTGACAAGGAACCGGGTAAGAAGAGAGATCATCTATTAAGGAGTTGGTATATGTCCAGACTGAATAAATCTCTCTCCTAAACAGATGCAGAGATTAGATGTTGATAACCAGTCTCTATGGTTCAAGATTGTGGGTGTACTACTTCAACAGCAACTCTCCCTGATGCTTTTAACAAATGCATTAAAAGGTGGACTTGGGTCCGAGATCAGCTTGCCCAATGCTGATATGGGTCACTTCCAACAAAATCATGCTTGATTTGGGCGATGGATCTCAGGTGTTTCTTGCTTGTAAGAATATTTTTCTGAGGATATTTATCTAAGTAGGGTGGAAATCTCGGTCGTGACTTGTGAAGTTGATTCCAATATGTAGCTCATAGGGCAGCAGCATCCACCTTGTACAACCACTGGCATAAAGATGACAAAAGATGAAGGCTAAGGTTCAATACCCACATGATGCATCAGTTCAGAATACCTGATTTTAACTTTTCTATTGTCCCTAACAAGGTAACTGGGTATTGAAATTGTTGATTCTGTAAAGGTACTGCCTGTCACTTTTCCAAACCTTCATTTTGCTCATATAGCATCATTTTCTAACAAGCAGATCGTTCTTTTTCATTGATGATCCTCTATCTTCCTAATCATGGGATTGCTTTTTTTGATGTTTTACCATGGAATGTAAAAGTAATATTCTTGATAGTTGTTATTTTCACCGTCATGGCAAAGCCTTATTCCATCAATTTGGGTGTGGGATGTGGATGACCAAGACCCAGATATTTTTTAACATAGTTTTCCATCCTGCTATTAGCCAGAAAACAACTTCTCACTTTATGCTCAGACCTGGCTGAGGATAGTTGGCTAGCAAGGAAGGCTCGCCGTTTAGTAGAAAATTGTAAAATTCCTACCTGATCCTAGATGGCAAACAATGGATTTACCCAGGTAACAAAAATTCAGAAGAAAACAATAAATTTTACAATTTCAATAAAATGAAATGGAACAAAGTGACAAACCACAATAACCACTGTCAAAAACAAATTGCCCTTGTGACTATGGATTATATGATTGAATAAATATTATGCAAAGTTGTAAGCCAACTTTTTTAATTTACCCTTGATTTATCATTTTCTCCTGTGAGTTCAGAGAAGAGACAGTAAGTTCTTATTTGTTCTACTCTTTTCCGTGGCAGTACACTATAGAGCATGGGCTGAGAAAAGCTCACACAAGTTTGAAGACACTTGGCAAGAGCAAAGACCCCTTGAACTTATCCTAGGGAAAGGTAGCATTTGTCTAATTGGAGAAATTTACTTTTCTGTTTACTTTTCTTGTTAAGTTTCAATATAATTTCTATAGCCTGTTTGTCAACCCTCCCACCCTTCTTCCATCATCAAGAAAAGAAAGAAAAGTGGATAGGCATCTCCATCTTGTTGCTTGTCCTTTTTTACTTGCAGCAATATTTCGTCATCAAATAGAGATACAGAGATCCCTAGAGTGGCATTCCAGATCCGATATGTGCTTATGTAGACTACTAAGACTTTCTGAACCCCACCCCCCTGAACCATCCACACACTCAAGGAAAGGAAAGGGACAAGAAATCTGCTCAGCTCAAATCAAAATTATACAGATACATACTTCCACCACTTAGCTGTTGACACAGGAGATCCTATTAAAAGCTTTTCTTCTCACAGGTTTACTGGTCTATCTTTGGTCATCAACCTATCAAATTGTTATTGTTTGCAAATTAAATATCCACGGTGGTAAACTTTGCTGATTAATAGCTACGCAAAATACAGATAGAACACAACAGTCCATGATATGATTTGTAGAAAAGCTTATATGAGCAAAAGTCAGCTGCAATTTTTCTGTAGAATCATTTTCTGGTAATTACTTATTGATTTTTTCCATTTGTCTTGTTTCCCTTTCTGATTTATTTTCCTGGAACTGGAAGTAGATTGCCTGTCCCCAAGGAAGCTATTATCATCTAGGATATTTGATTTCTTCCGCTAGCCTACAGTGTAAGTGTGGACATGATTCAACAAAAATCCGCATCTCATGGCCCAAGTGAAGTTCCCTCTACTGCTAATCTGCTTTATCTTCTTAGACATGATGAGACAAATGGAACTGCAAAATGCAGTTTTTCTTGTGTAAAAGTGTTATGGGCTTTGTCAAAAGTAATAAAGAATGCTACTCAGGATGGCGGGCTTTGAGCTGCAGGATTGGTTTTATTTTGTCCAGTTTCATTATGGGGGTGAGGGTTGTCCTTCAACCTTACAGATTCATGTACCGTGAAGACTTACGAAGGGGTCTGTCAGCGTGTAGGTCACTTTTCAGCACACCCTGAGTTTTCAGAAGTATAATGCATTCATTAATAAATCTTCATAAATGTTTGACAGGCACCTCATCATGCTACCATTATATTACAATCATACCAAACTGTAGTGCATTCCATAGACATTCTATGAGATTTTCTTATTTACAGTTTCACGCCTAATTATGTCTGTGTGACGACGACCGCGAATGGGTCAAATGGTAAGGGACTTTGCCTCATGATAGGGAGGTCTCGAGTTCGACTCCCGGGGGGGGCTTACCTGGCTCACATTTAATCCTCGAGAGATGTAAGCCCAGGGTTTGCTAGCTTTTCTAGGTTCTCCGTCATCCCAAAAAAAAAATCTGTGTGACCGGCCATTTGGCCCTGCTTCGTTTCAGACTCATTCCAGGATTAACCCATTTTTCATCCAAAGTTAACACCTTTTGCTTTGGCATTCTGGATTAAGTAAATCGGGTTAAAATCAGATCGGATAAGGGTTAATCCTGGTTAACCTATCCCACCTCCGGAGGTGGGATAGGTTAATCCCTCCTGGCCAATGACTATTCTGCCCCTCCTTTATTTCCCATCACCTCCTCTCTGCCAGCAGTACTCTCCCATTCATCTGCTTCGAGAGAAGAAACCCCCTCGCGCCTGCCTTTTCTTCCCGTCATATGACAGTGTCATATTTTGTATTGTCAGAATTAGGCGATCGCCCAAGTCAAAGACTTAGGCGCTGCAGGTTTCTTGATGTTTTTTTTTTTCCAAAACAATGTGCAGGAAAATATGTTTATTTATTCTACCATGCTCTGCTCACTGAAGAGGACAAGATGTGCTGCCCATATTTTGTTTATATGTATCTGAAAAATTGGCCGGTGTTACCTTTGAATAGTGCATGGGCACTGCAGGGAAGGAAGGGGTGTTTTTGGTAAATCACACACCATTTGTGGGGGGGTAACCCAAAGGCTATCAAAGCACATGGGATATCACTGAGTTAACCCAGGAGATCTTCTTGGAGTTAACCACTTGTTATCAAAGCAAATTGGGATAAAGGCGAACTAAGTTACACCACTTAAGTTAACCCGAGCTAGGATTAATCCGCTACCAAAGCAGGGCTTGGTGAATGAGCCCACAAAATTTTGGTCATCATCAGTGTGTGGGTATGATAATAACAAAGAAATGTCTGCAAGGTCTAGAATGATTCTTGCATCAACCCTACTTCAAATAGATCCATGTGATGTTATGATGCTTACTTTGAGGCCACATTTTCTTTCAAGATGATGAGCTTTTCACCATTTTCCATTTCTTTGACATATTTTATAACTGCCTATTGCACTGCAGAGAAAAAGGAGATGGCAGGGTTGGCTATTGGTGTCTCAAGCATGAAAAGTGGGGAGCGTGCACTGTTGCATGTAGGCTGGGAACTGGGTTATGGGGAAGAAGGAAGCTTTTCATTTCCAAATGTTCCTCCCACGGCGGACCTTGTTTATGAAGTTGAGCTTATCGGATTTGATGAAGTGAAGGAAGTAAGAAGCCTTGTCCAATCTAAATAGGATATACATGTCAAGACTACAGAATTCTGTTGTTATTTTACTTGAAGTGCAACAGAGACCAGTACTAGTGCCTAATCATCTATCACGTTTTCCATGCTGGAACAAAACATAATCAGCCTTTTCTTTAGCGGTAGCAAACAGTTTATTAGTTTGACAGTTGTAAATGGTTGCACTTTAGTTCCTTAGTGGACTTTGAAGGTTTCTAAATCATGTGGATTTTGAGGAAAAGTGCCTACATTGATAGGGAAAAGCCCGGAGTGACATGACTGTGGAAGAAAGAATTGAAGCAGCTAACAGAAGGAAGATAGAAGGGAATGCACTATTCAAGGATGACAAATTGGAGGAGGCTATGCAACAATATGAAATGGTTACCAGTTTTAAACCACCTTGGATTTACCTTTTATTCTTAGTTTTACGACATTTAAATAATATTGTAAAGCAATGAATTCTCTTTCTTCTGTCTCAGGCTGTAGCCTACATGGGAGATGATTTCATGTTCCAGTTATTTGGGAAGTACAGGGACATGGCTTTAGCTGTGAAAAATCCTTGCCATCTTAATATGGCTGCATGCTTGATAAAGCTGAAGCGTTATGAAGAAGCAATTGGGCAATGTAGCATTGTATGTATATATGAAAAGCTAAAATTCTCTCCATGTGCATATACTCTCTCTCTCTCTCTTTCTCTCTCCATGTGCATATACATATCTAGATGGAAGCTTGTTTGAGTTGAAATGACAATGATTTTTTCATGAATTTTGCACCCTTAACTTTCATTGTCAGTTTAGTTTTATTTTTTTCTTCTTTTAATTTTTTCTTTTACATATTCACACGAAAGCTCACCCTATTCTTGCCATCCTGAAAAATACAATGGAAGCTTGTTTGACTTGAAAAATTGATAGTTTTTTGCATGCATTTTGCACCTATAACTTTCATTAACATATTAATTTTCTTTTGTTTTTCACATGAGTTGGTTCAATCTTAATTACTAATGTGTTGGCCATATTTTTGTTTACACATCTGGTGTGGATCATAGCTAGCAAATAATTCGAGTTATATGTTGATTTTCTGAAACTGAAGGTTCAATGAATAACTTTGACTGACTGATGATTCAAAGAGTTGATAGCTTCCATGGAATTGTGGACTAGAATTCATTATCTTTGAACAACTTTGTCTGATGATTCGAAGAGTTGGGAGCTTCCCAGGAATTGAGCAGAATTCATTATAAGTGTCTAAATGAACTAGTGTAAAACGGGCAGAAATCTCTTTAATTCTAGTTTATGCATGCCAATAAAAGTGATGATTTGTTTAAAGAACAATTTTATTTTTTAGATTCTTTCAGTACTCAATATGAAAACTTCTTTCTCTAAAGGTTCTTCTTACTTTTATTGTGTTTTAATTTCCTGACGAAAAACTTTTAATTTGACGGTCACCTTCTGAAAAATAGGAAGACCCTAAAAGGAAAAATATTTTTTCATGATATAGAAACTGTAATATTTAGTCTTTTTATTTTTTTGACTTCTCGGAGTGCCTTCACCCTGATTTGTCAAAAAGACATCCAAACTATACAGAAAGCTGAGGACATGAATACTTCAAAATAAAAGCGGACTTGTTTTGGATGATCTTGAACTTCAGAGCTCATAGTAGAGAAAGCTCACCATTGTTAGCTAAAAATAAAAGGCAGCAGGACTTGAGAAGGGGACAGAAAGAAAGGAAACCAAAAGAAGTAGCAGAAGAGAGGAGTAGAAAGAAGGGTTACACTTCTTGGAAGCTGGCATCCTAAGAGCCGTGACAGTGAGCAGCATCACCAGTGCACTATTAATTGAAACTGCAGTCATTTTTTTTCTTTGGATGTTTGATTTGTCATCTCAAGCTCACTTGGGACTTTCACCACTTCCCCCAGTTTTGGCCTCCCTCAGCCACTTCAACCATTTCATTTATTAAGTATCATAACTAGCACTTTCAGTTTCAGAAAAGAAAGACAGAAAAAACTTATGGTAACTAAGTCTCTTCTTCTTACATCGATTACGGATCTTAAGCATTTCGCAGCCCTTATGTTATTTCTAGATCCATCCATGTTCCAGGTATTTGAATGTTGATCTGTATTTTCATGTTCCTTATCATCTGAACTTGGCAAGAACTTCAATCCAGCTTAGGGAATTTTAGCTTTCTAATTCATTTAACTTCAAGCAAACTAGTGGATACATTGTATTTTGCTATGAATAATCTTTTGTATGCCTCAGTCAAGCTATCACACAACTGGCTTTCAGGTTTTAGCAGAAGATGAAGACAATGTCAAAGCATTATTTAGACGAGGAAAAGCTAGATCAGAACTTGGCCAAACGGATTCTGCACGAGAAGATTTTCAGAAGGCTAGAAAACTTGCTTCTGAAGATAAGGCTATTGTGAGGGAGCTTCGCCTGCTTGCTGAGCATGACAAGGCTGTTTATCAAAAGCAAAAAGAGATCTACAAAGGGATATTTGGACCAAGGCCTGAACCCAAGCCAGAGAAACTAAGTTGGCTTGCCTTCATCTGGCACTGGCTGGTAGCTCTGATATCTAGCATTTTCAAGTTCAGGAGGCAGAAAGCTGATTGAACTGGTATTTATGTGGTTCCTTTTTTATTTTTCATCAGATATTCAAGGATTACATGTTGGCATATCCTGTGTGTTTGGAATGACAGGTTTCTCTTGATGATAAAGACTAAAGTGGCTGAATGTTCCATGCCCTCGAGGGTCATGGAAACCGGCTTTCTATTGACATTTATTTTCCCCCTTTCTTTTTCCATTTAAAGTACCTTTTCTGCCCTAAGGGCCTAAGGGGCAAACTGGAACTTAATTTTCTCAGAAATATTTCAGCACTCTGTGCTGCTTTAGGATATATGCTCTGTTTAACTTAAGCTATAGGAGGATGTTTTGCAAAATTTGTCTTCATCTTATGAATTGTGTTGATTATTGTACATAGAAAACTTTTTTCCGGCAGTCAATCCGTAGCATAACATTACATGTGCTTTGCCAGGGTCCAGGAGATCCCAGTTCATGGAATATCTAGAAAGAGTTTTATGCTGAGGCGCAGCAATTAATGTCTGAAGCTATTCATCTTCAGCAGAATAATTGTCTTGGACCATCTAATTGATTTGCATGACATGACATAAATCTCTGTAGGTTGAAATGCTGAAATTCCTAAACATTGTACATCACATATCTTAGTCTATGTCAACCTTAAAAGGCTGTGTAATCGATACCTGAATTTCGAACTTTACACTATTATCAACAGTAGGAGAACTGCTTCAATATGCGACAACCTCTTCCCAAAATGAAACTGCTCTACATGGTTGTCTGTCAAGTTACTGCAGCTTTATTCAATACAGGATTATAGACCGACATGGAATTCTCATTACCACTCCTTAGTTGACTTTGTTGGCTTTATGTTTTTTGCTATATATGTGCATGGGACATAGTAGACTACCATCATGTGAACATTTGGCAAAATGCCAGCCATGGTTTGCCAACTCTTATGAGATCCTCGAGATCTCTCCCACCAAGGGCCCTGCTAACAATCGCTACTGAGATGAACAATAAGAGAGATGAAGTAGGGAGTGTAGGACAAAGGAGGAGGAGAAGAAAAGGAGTGGAAGAAGAGGAGAAGAGATGCAGATAATAGAGGAGGATCTCTCCAACATGTTGAGATGGCATCGAGACTTGAGAAAGCGATTGTTTTATGTGCAGATAATTTTTTGCATTGTTCTTATATTATCGTGTTAATTTAACTCTAATTATCTATAGATAATTAGATAACCTGTGCGTGATCTAATTAATAGACTAGCTTCACTAAGACTAAGTCTATATTCTATACCGACTGTCGGACCATTCCATTCATTGTCTTCCCTCGTCAAACTAAAGGTCCTAATGTTGAATGGTTAAATGGCATTTTAGGAGATGTGTAAAATCATTATGATCTTTGGCCACTACTGGCCGTCTCTCTGATAACTCTCCGAGATTTCTTGGAGATCTCTTATCTTCAGCCCTTCCGAGATGATGTCAAGACCTGATACAGCGTTCCTTGATGCCATCCTCATGGTACAACTGGCTACGAAACACTCTTTTTCTACTCCTGTATTTGTTCGTGGAATTTAAAGAGACAGCAATGCAAATGCAAGAACAATATGCAGACGTTTTCTTTGTAACGAGCCAATGAATGAACGAGTCCCCCATAAGCATTTTCCTGTCAATTTGGGCTCATGTAGGATGTTGACATATCCCAAAGATTTGATGAGTAGTACTGCCATCAACCGGCATTGCCTCTTCAACTTTTGCCTAAACTTCTTCCGAGATGTAATTATCAGGTGATAATGATAGTCTCAGATTATATCATTCTAGTTGTAATTGTGGTTGATTGACACGTAAGTGAATATCAAAACCTACAGTTGCAGTGTTATAAAAAATAAGGTCATAGTGTAAATCCTTATAATGGGAGAAAGATGTGACAAATCAGGCATAAATGTGACTGGTAATACAAGCATCTACAAGTGGACTTGTAGGGGGTTCAATAATGGTAGCCTGTAAAGAGCAGTTTAACAACTTCAGTTCAACTATGTGTCTCTCTTCCCTTCAGACTCTACACTTGCCCCGTCATTATTCTTCCAAGTGAGGCCAAGTGTGCTGTAGACTACATGTCCTTGTGGATGTTTAGTTGCCAATTTTATTTATATAATGAGATATTTACAGGTGCACCCTTCTTATTTAGAGCAATGTGTTTGAGTTTTTTTTATTTGGTATGCAGTTGTTTAACGCGTGGAAAATCAAAATTTTTATCCATTTGTTGGATAAATATGCACGTCCTTTAGCTAATTAGCATGCGTATTATTAATTTCGCGAGCTTAGTTTACCAGACAATTTAGGGTTTGTGTGTTAGATTTTTTCTCACCAACTTTAGTCGGTGTTTATTTTCATCAGTATAAGTCCGAACACCTTTGATTAATCACCAAAGATCTCTTTTAACCCTTACAATCTCCATTATGATATCGGGAACTTAGTTCGAGAGGGACTTCCATTGTAACGATCCAAGAATCCGATTACCGAGAAAATCCGATAACCCGAGACTCGCACCGCCACCAACGAGCCTGAAGACTCGGAAGGGTTAGAAGGATGGTGTGGAGACTACACAAGTATCACAAATAATTATAGAAATTAAACCGTTTATATAATTAAGCAGGAAAATAAATTAACATTTTACATGATACATGGTCCACAAGATATAACAATATAAATAACAGTAGTACACAACTAGTACAGAGACAAGAAAGAAAAGTACAGCTACACGGGACATACCCCGGCTCTGACCTCTGGTACTAACGCTGGGCACCTGAACCACGCTGAGCCTCAGTCGCGCTCCTCTGAGGCCGCGCCTCGCCTGAAACACGATGAAAACACGCAGGGAATGAGTCTCGGAAATAAGACTCAGTAGGGATCACTCGAACCCTACCTCGCGAAACGGAAAACCACTACACTAGCAGTACGCGAGTACCTCGGGAGGGAACGAACCCTACAACTACAACACCTGTCTAGCGGCATGAAAACCGACACACGCGTCACGGCGAAACAACCAGGACTCAACGGTCAACCCGACCAGAAACCCGAAGGTCGAAGTCACAAGACTGACAGTCTGTCACTCCCGACTCGACAGGAGTACCTCCCACTAGAAGCACAGTCGGTAGCGTCCCCTGACGACTTACACCGCACCGCAGGTGACCACCTACCACGCCCCGGGCGGAGGCAAGGACACCGTACAAGTAACCACAAAGTAAGTGACTAGCTGGGGTCACGCTCGTCAGCGTGTGTCCACCGCCCCCAACCACGTGTGCACACACATGCCATGCGTCCTAGGTCTAGCCTCTAACTGGTTTTCCCCTTGAGCCGGACTCTGGCTACAGACGAGGGGCCCGACCGAAATCAGTCTAAAAACCGTCCTCAGGGTAGTCTCTCCACCACTCCCTGGTGGGTCCGCGTGCGTGTAGGCAGGCTACGACTAGTGGAGGGTCACTGAAGGAGTAGACTCTCAAGTCAACGGAAAATAACGTCCGAACCCGACGAAGCACGGGGACCATTCCACGTACCAGCACCATCACACGGTGACCATGGTCGGAAAAGAAACGGGACTACGAACCACCCGGTGTAGTCCTGAGCCTGGCGGTCTACTCTAGGCACGCCACAGTCTCTAACGGTCTATCACTGGGCCGTCACAGCCGTGTGACGGTCCAACACAGGGGCGTCACACGTTAGGTGCAAAACAGGCTGTGACGCGCCTACCCTGGTGCGTCATAGGCCCTGACGCACCCAAACCAGTGCGTCACAAGGCGAGTAGAAAACAACTGTGACGCACACCGCTCGGGATGTCACAGGCTGTAACGGACCACCTCTGGTGCGTTACAGGTTTGGGGACGCGTCAGCTCTGACGCTCCCACACATGGGCGTTACAAGGCTGTGACGTCCCACCCTGGGTTCGTCACAGTTATTGACCCCAACAGTCAAAACCCAACAGTCGGATGCCAACGGTCAAATCGTCAAGTGACGGTCCAACCTAGGCACGTCACACGTCCTGGCGGTCTATCGTGGGACCGTCAGGCCCACTGACCACCCCATTGGCAAAACATACCCTGTGACGCACCCAACTTGGTGCGTCATAGACTATGACGGTCCTTGGAAGGGCCATCACACCGTCCCGACGGTGAACGGACGGGAAACACCCAAAAAACACAACCACGCCCCCATACCTCTATAGGAGAGGGGGGAAACAAGGGGGAAGCCTCCTAAGGACCCCTAGCATGCATCTAAGCCATTAAAACGCCGAATCATGGCCTAAAATCATGGATCGGGCGACTCTCCCCAAATCATGGAAAACTCCATACCCGGCATGGAAACCCATCTCTTGGCCTCACACCGGCCTAGAAACCACGGGAATGGAACGTAGAGAGCTAGGGAACGTCACCCTACCTCGATCTCGCCTCGAGGCGCGCCGGATCGTCCACAAATCGCGAAGAACGCTTGAAACCATTTTCCTCCTCACGCTTCCCACGAACACTGCATGCCACCGGGATCGTCTCGTCGCCGCCTACGCCGTCACGCCGTCGCCCACCGCCGTCTGCAGCCGGAGGGGAGGGCGCCGCGGTCGTCATCGGCCGAAGAGAGAGAGAAAGGGGGCGCCGGTTCTCACGGTGGGGAGGAAGAAGAAAGAGGAAGAAGAAGAAGAAAAGGGGAAAAAGAAAAGAAAACAGGGGGATATTTATAGAAAATTCAGAAAATTTGAAAAATATCAAAAAATTAAAAATTATATTTCTGTGATCCTCGGAACGCACCGATCACAACGGTACCACTCTTTTCAAGGTGAACGACCCGGTCCACCCGCAACGAGGTTCCGAAGGAAATGTCGAAACACACACCAGAAATCGGAAAACACGCGCGGAAAAGTCGCAGAACGCGCTCCGGGTCTCCGAAACAACTCCGGATCGCGTCGACCCGAACACAAAAGATGTCCGAAATAAAATTTCGGACACAACGGAGCCAGACACTCCGAGAAAATAGATCCGGAACCTAAAAAGAAGGATCCGAAAGGTGCATGATATTACATCTATGCCCTAAAGTAGGGGTATATTCGCAATAGTTGATAGACTCCAGAGCATGCACTTGATTTTCCATATATAAACTAGGGCTTATTTACAATTTTTCTTGAACTAAGGTTTATTCATAATTTTCCCTTAGATGAAGGCTTGTGTGGACAGCAACAAGCCTTTCATGTCATTCATGAAATTCTAAGACTTTTTAATAATTTCTTTGGACAATGACACTAATTTCCTAATTTCTTGAACACAAGCATGGTTCTCCGTAACTCTTGAAAACATTTCTGCAAACTTAAATGATTCTTGAAGAACTTCTGAATTTCTAAGATTTTTGTATAATCACGTGGGTATTTCTACAATTTCACAAAGGTTGGGGGTGAAATTATAGTTTCTGCAAACATGGGATTTCTCCCATGATTTGACAATAAATTCTCGTAACGTTCTATATTTCTGGGATCAACATAGTTTTTTCATGATTTTCATAAATTTGATTAAAAAATACAAGTTAACTTCCTCAAATGAGGGTATTTATAAAATATACTATTTTTGAGGGTTTTACACAAATAAAGACTTCTTGAAGTCTTCAAATTCTCTGAAGAGAAAGCCGCCCAAAGCTCTTCCTATACTCCAAGTCCATCAAGCTCCACTGCTCTCGGTGCTTGCCTTCTCTAGCCCTCCTCCCAAGTCTCCTATGCATAGGCTTTTGGAGGTGAAAAGGTGGAGGGAGTACCTCCGCGTTTGGTGGTGAAGAAAGCAACTCCGGGTTTGGCAGTGGAGGAGGATACTCTGGGTATTGCCCCTCCTTTTTCCTTCTTTTCCTTTTTTATTGTAGAGAGAGAATAGAGAGAGAGCACTTGACAGGGCGAGGCTCCCTCCGAGTTTTGGAACTCGGAGGGACTCCCTCCAAGTTCGTAGAATCTGTGTGAGTCCCCTTCGGGTTCGTATTACCCGGAGGAGCTCCCTCCAGGCATGTAGAACCCGGAGGGGGTTCCTTCTAGTCGGCAAGAATCTGGAGGGGCTTCCTTCAATTTGTAATACCGAAAGGAGGTCCCTCCGGGCCTCCTTTCTACAAAGAGAGAGAGAGAGGGAAAGAGGGAGGAGGCGGTCCCTCCTGATTTCCAAGTCCAAAAAAGACTATAAAAATCCCATTGACCTATGTTTTTATGGGGTTTTTTTAATGCTTGTTGCTTCTCTCTCCAAGGTGGCAACATGTGGAAGTTCTTTTGATTTTTCCTTAGCCGTTCTTGACACCGTCTTGCTGCCCGTGGATCCCAGAGTGCAGAGATCACACTAGGGCACCTTGGGAACCCTCCATGAAAGTCGAGAATCTTCATTTGTTGCTGATTTTTGCTGTGTAGGTGTGTGCCTTGATGGCGCCCACCATATGTTTGATAAAATTTGTGTACTAAAGCACGTAATCTTTGTGTAATAATTTCGCCCGACGGGATTCCGAGAGTATTTAAATTAACCTCCGTTTAACAACCACAGTTTTTTACCCGTTATGCCATCTCATGATAGGTTTAATTTAAATAATTTATTTGTCATGAAAATATCAAAAAAATAACCATGAAAATTTTAGAGTTCAACAAATGCCCCCCACATGATACACGTCGGAGTCGAAGGCAACGGCAGGTGGCCCGTGCATCTTGTTAATTTTCTCGACCCTCACGGCTTGATGCCATGATGAGGCTTGCTGCCTTAATGGACCTGTATGTTTGCTTTCATACATATTGGGACTGATATCCTTTCCTTCCCTTTTGTAGGTACTCATCATGTCTCGTCTTGAGAAAGTCACACCTGGGGTTGTATAGGTGGGGACATATATTTGGCCTCCACTCCGTCAAAGAATTTGATGCCACCATTGGGCCCTCCCCGAGTGACTAAGCATAACATATTGTCCCTTGACCGAGGATTAGACATTGTCGCTGAGGGACCACTTCGTGAAAACGTCACAGAGGGTGAGGAGGTTGACTCCATGTTGATTTTCAAATATAAAGGCCTTTATCAGTATTAGAGCATTGGGGATTATCTTAGACACTTCTTGCTAGATAAGTATTTATTTCCATTCATTCAGAGTTACTGTGACGACCTGAGGATCCGAGTACCGAAAATCGAAAAAAATCCTGAAAAATAGAAAAATACACCTCCTCGATCGTCTCGACGCGCTGATTGTAACGGTACCACTCATGGGTAGATGAACGACCCGGTTCACCCGCTACAGGGTTCTAAAGGATTCACCGAAACCCGTACACGGAAATCGGAAACCACACATGGAAAAGCCGCGGACACACTCTGGGCCTCCGAAACAACTCCGGATCGCGTCGATCTGAACACAAAAGATGTCCGAAACGAAATTTCGGACACAACGGGGTCGGACGCTCCGAAAAATAAAATCCGGGACCCACGAAGAAGGATCCGAAAGATCCGGGACATTACAGCCCTCCCCCCTTAAACGAATTTCATCCTCGAAATTCAAAAACAGAGCACAAGAACGCGGGACAGACTCACACGAATAAATACGGATATAGTTCTCGCATCTCATCCTCGCACTCCCAAGACGCCTCGTCACCAGAATGACGCCGCCAGACCACCTTAACCAGAGGAATAACCTTGTTCCGTAGGCGCTGCTCTCGCCGATCCTCAATGCGAATAGGAAACTCCGGAAGGGACAGATCTGGGGTCACCTCAGGCCAAACGGCATCCTCGAGAACATGAGAATCATCGGGCATATACTTCCGAAGTATCGACACGTGGAACACATCATGCACGGCAGAAAGCTCCGAAGGTAGCTGCAACCGATAAGCAACTTCCCCAACACGCTCAACGATGGGAAATGGACCAATGTAGCGGGGACTCAGCTTCCCACGCCTACCGAAACACATCACACCCTTCATGGGAGAAACTCTCAAGAAAACTTGGTCTCCCACAGCAAAGCTGAGAGGTCGTCTCCTCCGATCGGCATAACTCTTCTGCCGGCTCTGAGCTGCCAACATCTTTTGCCGAACGAGATGCACCACCTCAACACACTGCTGCACCAAATATGGTCCGATCAAGGCACGCTCGCCCACCTTGAACCAATCAAGCGGAGTCCGACAAGGTCGCCCGTACAACGCCTCATAGGGAGCCATACCAATGCTCGAATGATAGCTGTTATTATAGGCAAGCTCCACTAATGGCAGGTGGTGGGTCCAACTCCCCTGCCATTCCAAACAACACGCTCGCAACATGTCCTCTAGAGTCTGGATGGTCCGCTCAGACTGACCATCCGACTGAGGATGATAGGCCGAGCTGAATGCCAACTCAGTGCCTAGAGCCTTCTGGAAACTCCTCCAGAATCCAGAAGTGAAACGGGGATCACGATCCGATACAATGGAGATGGGGACTCCATGCAACGGAACGATCCGCTCCACATACAAGCGAGCCAGACGATGCACGCTCCAACTGACCTTGACCGACAGCAACCGCGCCGTCTTCGTCAGTCTATCCACTAGCAACCAGATACTATCCTCCCCGCTGGACGTCCTCGGCAATCCAACCACGAAATCAGTGGTCACGTGGTCCCACTTCCACGCAGGAATGTCCAAGGGCTGAAGTGTACCTCCTGGTCGCGGGTGCTCAGCCTTCACCTGCTGACAGATCAAACACCTGGCCACAAATTCCGCCACATCCCTCTTCATACCAGGCCACCAAAACTGCCTCTTCAGGTTCTGGTACATCTTGGCTGATCCAGGGTGCACGGCATACCGACTCCCATGAGCCTCACGCAATACAGTACGCCGCACCTGCCCCTCGGCTGGCACATACAATCTACCTCTGAACCTCACAGCTCCATCCTCGCCAAACTCCACCTCGGCCATCGACAGAATACGAGGTAGCTCGGGGTCCGCTCGCTGAGCCTCAGTCACCTGTCGACGCACCGCGGGCGTGACAGTCAGACTCGCAAGGACAACCAAACCCTGGTCCTGAGGGACCTTGAGCCTAAAGGTCATGGCCGGAACCTGCTCCCAAAGCCTCCACTTCCTTAACAACAACTGACTGACCGATACCCTCCTACTCAGAGCATCAGCTACGACGTTTATCCTGCCGGGGTGATAAGACAGAGTAACATCATAATCCTTCATGTACTCCATCCACCTCCTCTGCCTGAGGTTAAGATCCTTCTGTGTGAACACATACCTCAAACTCTGATGGTCAGTGAAAAGCTCAAACCTCTCGCCGTACAAATAATGCCTCCAGATCTTCAGAGTGAAGATCACCACCGCCAACTCAAGATCATGAGTAGGGTAGTTCGCCTCATGTGGCTTCAACTGCCGCGACGCATACGCCACAACTCTTCCATGTTGCATCAACACAGCACCGAGACCTACCCCGGAAGCATCTGTACATACCACGAAACCACCCGAGCCAGAGGGCAACACCAAAACCGGAGCAGTGGTAAGCAATCTCTTCAGTTCCACGAAGCTCCGCTCACACTCCTCCGTCCATATGAACGGCACATCCTTCCGCGTAAGTCTGGTCATCGGGGCTGCAATACGAGAGAAATCCTGGATAAACCTCCAATAATAGCCTGCAAGCCCCAAGAAACTCCGAATCTCCGTGATAGAACTCGGCCTTGGCCACTGCACCACAGCCTCGACCTTGGCCGGGTCCACAGAAACACCATCACCAGAAATCACGTGCCCCAAAAAGTGCACCTCACGAAGCCAGAATTCGCACTTACTGAGCTTCGCATACAACTGGTGATCGCGTAGGGTCTGCAACACCGCCCTCAAGTGATGCACATGCTCTTCTGCAGACCGCGAATACACAAGGATATCGTCCACAAACACGACCATAAACTGGTCCAAGTACGGACGAAACACCCTATGCATCAAATCCATGAATGCTGCGGGGGCATTGGTGAGCCCGAACGGCATCACCAAGAACTCATAATGCCCATACCTCGACCGAAACGCCGTCTTCTCCACGTCTGACTCTCGAATCCGCAGCTGATAGTAACCCGATCTCAAATCGATCCTCGAGAACACCCGGGCCGACTGTAGCTGATTGAACAGGTCATCAATCCGAGGCAACGAATACTTGTTCTTAACAGTCGCCTGGTTCAACTGACGGTAGTCGATGCACAGCCTCAAACTACCATCCTTCTTCTTCACGAACAACACCGGCGCACCCCATGGGGAATAACTAGGACGAATATACCCCTTGGCCAGCAACTCTTGCAACTGCGCCTTCAGCTCTCGCAACTCGGTAGGCGCCATCCGATAAGGGGCCTTCGACATAGGCGCCGTACCCGGCACCACCTCAATCACGAAATCAATCTCTCGCTGCGGTGGTAACCCTGGTAGCTCCTCGGGAAAAACATCAAGAAACTTGCACACGACAGGAATGTCCTCTACCTCAGGACCCTGACGCTCGACCAAAACCACGGATGCGAGAAAGCCCTGACAACCGGCATCAAGTAAACGACGCGCACGGATAGCCGAAATAAGCAAGCGGGAAGAGGAAGACCGAATACCTTGGAAATAGAAGGTGGGTCCACAAAGCTATCAGAAGTAGACCTTCTTCGAGCCGCAATCCACCAAGGCATGATGAGCCTCAAGCCAATCCATGCCCAAAATCACATCAAAGTCCTGAAGCGGTAACGCATAGAGTCTAGCCGGCAAACTCCGCCCTTCCACCCACACAGGTACCTTCTCGAAGCAGTACGGGGTGATCATGAAGTCATCGGTAGGCAACTCTACCGCCAAGTCACAGGACACCTCGGTCACTGGGTCCTCCACGCTCTGAGTAAAATCCTCCGAGATGAATGAATGAGAAGCACATGAATCGAACAAAACACGAGCCGCACAACCCAAAATCGAAAGAGTACCTTCCACCATGTGTGACGCCTCAGCCTCTGCCCTGGTCATGTGAGTCACTCTGCCTCGGGATCTCTGCCTCCCCACAGTAGCTGACCGTGACAACTGAGGAACCGTCCCTGCTGCTAGTACTGCTGCGGCTGTGCTGACGACTGCTGGGGTCGAAACTGCTGCTGCTGCTGAAACTCGTGCGGCTGGAGCGGTCTCTGCGGACAGTTACGTGCCATGTGCCCTGGCTGGTCGCACCTGAAACAAATCACGGGCGCTGAACACGGCCTATCCGGATGAGAACCACCGCACCTAGGATAGCCACCCCGCGAACCAGTCATCGAACCCTGACGCTGGAAAGTCACCGGCTGCTGAACACTGCCCATCGACTCCTGCCTCGACTCCTTACGATCCTGACACCTCTTGCCAAAACCAGCTTCCTTAAGCAACTTCTTAAGCTTCGACTTGAAGGATGAACCTGGCGCAGGAGCCGCAGTCTGCGTCGCCACTGATCCACCTGCTGAGAGCTGGACGGTACTCTGCTGCTGCATCCCCGTTGGCTGGCTGAAATCTGCCTGCACTTGACTAGCACTGCCCTGCCCTCGAACCTTCTGCAAATCTCTCTCCAGTGCCGCTGCTGCCTTACATGCCGCATCCAAACTGGTCAAACCTGACGCAAGAAGATGATGCCTCAACTCTAGCCTCAGACCACCAACAAACTGATCGGTCTTCACCTCCTCATCTGCCATGCTATGAGGAGCATAACGGCCCAACTCGATAAACCTGGCACGATACTGCATCACCGACATGTCACCCTGAGTCAGCTCCATGAACTCACGCAACCTCTGCGACCTGACAAAGGACGGACAGAAGGCACGCTCGAAAGCCGTGACGAACTCCTGCCACACAATCTGTCGAAGAGGACGAGACTGGAACACTGAACCCCACTCTGACGTCCACCAAGTACGGGCCGATCCCTGAAGATGATGAGTAGCCAACGCCACCTGCTCCTCCTCAGGACACTCCATCGCACTGAAAATCCGCCGAACATCATCCAGCCACTCTCTGGCCACCTCAGGTTCTGGCTGCCCACTGAAAGAAGGAGGCTGGAACAGTAAAAACTCCTTCAGCACACGACCATGACCACCACGAGCCCGGTCCTCACCAGCATCGCCGCCCTGCTGCTGATGATCTCCATGCTGCTGACCTCCCTGCTGCCGCTGAAACACATACTCAAACATGCCTCGGAAGAAATCGTCCATCCCCGGAGCTCTCGCATCTCCATCTACACCCTCGGAAACTGAAGCCCTGCTCTGCTCCTCCGGACCACCACTAGACTCTCCCTGCTGGGCACGAGCCCTCCTCCGTGGCTCCATAACACACTTGGCATCAAAGAAAACAACCACAAATCAATAAAACACGCGCGACCCTAAGCCAGTCGCCGACTATACAGGACATTCATGGACCTCCTGGACCACTGCAATTCGTTCCAGGTTCTGATATACCTCCACAACCTACGCTCTGATACCAGCTGTGACGACCCGAGGATCCGAGTACCGGAAAATCAGAAAAATCCCAAAAAATAGAAAAATACACCTCCTCGATCGTCTCGATGCGCTGATCGCAACGGTACCACTCGTGGGTAGATGAACGACCCGGTTCACCCGCTACAGGGTTCCGAAGGATTCGCCGAAATCCGTACACGAAAATCGGAAACCACACACGGAAAAGCTGCGGACACACTCTGGGCCTCCGAAACAACTCCGGATCGCGCCGATCCGAACACGAAAGATGTCTGAAACAAAATTTCGGACACAACGGGGTCGGACGCTCCGAAAAAACCAAATCTGAGACCCGCGAAGAAGGATCCGAAAGATCCGGGACATTACAGTGACATCCCTGAAATATAGATGAAGATGGCCCATGTTTGCGAGATGAATGATGACACCTTAAGAGAGCTATTTTGGAGCACCAAGATAGCATGCTTGGGACTTGCACCACCTCATATCCCAGCTTTTCGATATGCTTCATGTGTCAACTTCAATTTCTAGCAACAGACCAACTAGGTTTCTTTAGCTCCCATGTCAGTTGCCACACTAAGACACACGGTATGACATCGAAGATTTGGGAGTTGTTTGGCCAGGATAGGCCTGACATGACTAGTTTTTCTGGGCTATTTTTGACACCTTCTGGCTTACAACATGCAAGCGAAGTGTATGATAAATTGTGTTTTCTTGACAAGATTATGAATGGCTCAGCACCGAGTTGGTACGGGAAATGGTCGTTGCTCTCTTCCCATCGGTTTCACTCAGGGGCCAATGAGTGGCTGATTGGCATATTGATGGGGAATGAAGACGGAGCTCGCCCGCTACCTGGAGGAGATCGCGGTCCCCTCTGGGACCGGGACCAGAACGCGGTCCCTGGGGGAACCGCTATCTGATTCATGCATCCGAGCCATCGCCAGTCAGCCGTTCGACGCCGTTCGATGCTTGGGAACCCTAGATTCGTGAAATTTCCATGTTTATCCACTGCTATAATGTCATTTCCCCTTCTCCAATCCTCCTATAAATGTATCCCCGTGCTCTCTATGAAGAATAAAATGAAAAGAATCAAATTTTAGCCATGTGTGTTCTTCCCCTTTGGAATCCAGGTGAGAAACCCTAAATCGGGCTGAGACGGCTTGATCCGACCACGGAGATGGAGCATGAAGCTTCTGGTGCATCATTCCTGCGACGGGGACGGGCGAGAGGCCCCATTCGAAGCCCTAGTTTCCCCTACACCGCTATCCACCCTCGCCGCCATCGCCACTGCCATGTTCATCCTCAAATCCCTCCATCACCGTCATTTTTCTACCTTGGAGGCAGAGTGGAGAGGCCTGGTTGCATTGTTCCTGAGACGGGAACGGATGTGAAGCCCCGATCGAGCCCCTCCCTTCTCCTCTAGCCGCCCCACCACTGCCGTTCATCTCCACCACCGCCGTCCTCATCCTCTTAACCCACCGCCGTTCTTTCCCTTAGATCTACCTATTAGCTTAATATTTAGCCCTTAGATCGTCTTCACCCCCTTCCTCACCCTCCTCCAATATTCCAACCGCCCCCACGGGCCTCGGAATGACATCCACGGCTGTCGACAAGCTCCTAGGGCAAGCAGAGTTTCGTTCGGGACGGCCTCGGGCGGTTGCAGGTGATGAGAAGATCGTGGTTGATCGCAGAGCCGCGACCCCTCAGATCGTGGTCACCTAGATGACCGCGTCCAGAAGGCGGTCATCTAGGTGACCGCGTCCATTCTGACCTCCACTCGATGCCCAGGCTGAAGAAAGATGAAGACCCCCGATCGCGTCCCACATCAACTCAGTATCAGAGCTTAGGGAACCAGGTTGTTCCATCAAACCGGGGTTCTAAGGTTCGAGGTCAAACCTCCTCCAAGCGGAGGAGGATAATGGGGAACGAAGACGGAGCTCGCCCGCTACCTGGAGGAGGTCGCAGTCCCCTCTGGGACCGCGACCAGAACGCGGTCCTTGGGGGAACCGCAATCAGATTCGTGCATCCGAGCCTTCGCTAGTCAGCCGTTCGACGCCGTTCGACGCTTGGGAACCCTAGATTCATGAAGTTTCTATGTTTATCCACTGCTACAATGTCGTTTCCCCTTCCCCAATCTTCCTATAAATGTATCCCCATGCTCTCTATAAAGAATAGAATGAAAAGAATCGAATTTTAGCCATGTGTGTTCTTCCCCTATGGGATCCGGGTGAGAAACCCTAACTCGGGATGAGACGACTCGATCCGACCATGGAGATGGAGCGTGAAGCTTCGGGTGCATCGTTCCTGCGATGGGACGGGCGAGAGGCCCCATTCGAAGCCCTAGTTTCCCCTCCACCACTATCCACCCTCGCCGCTATCGCCAATGCCATGTTCATCCTTAAATCCCTCCATCACCGCCATTTTTCTATCGTGGAGGTGGAGTGGAGAGGCCCAGTTGCATTGTTCTTGAGACGGGAACGGGTGTGAAGCCCCGATCGAGCCCCTCCCTTCTCCTCTAGCCTCCCCACCACCGCCGTTCGTCTCCACCACCATCTGTAGACATGCCATTTCTGACGTTACCTTGGGTAAATCTCATATTACAATATGACGCCCCGCAGTGGCTTTCACATTTTGAATCACTTGAGTGCTTTCCTTTCTTTGGGTTTCTTTCGCTTTTTGAGCGGGGGAATGTGACGCTTCTTTTGATGGGATCCGAGAGGAAAGCCGCCTCACATTACAATGTGACGCTTCTTATCCCTCCCACCGATCCTATCAGATAGCTCCGTGGCATCTTCTAGTAATTGAGCTCGGCGTACCATCTCCGAATAGACCTGTATGTCCATTGGTGCCAGCTGTGTGATAAACTGGGGTCTGAGCCCATTTAGGAATCTCCTAGCTTTCATCTTCTCGGTACTAACTAGATGTTTAGCATATCGAGACAACCTGGAAAATTGTGCCTCATATTCAGCCACCGATAAAGATCGTTGCTTAAGTGCGGCAAATTCAGCGGCTTTCTTCTCTTGAACTCGATCTGAGAAATACTTATTGTTGAAATGTTCAACAAACCGTTCCCAAGTAACCTGGTCTTGGTCTAAGGTAGCTTCAACCGACTCCCACCAGCATCGGGCGCCCCTTTCTAATTGAAACGTTGCTAACAAGACCTTCTCTTGGTCCGTGCATTGCATAACTCGAAGGACACGTTCGGTCTTCCGGATCCAGTGCTCGGCGTCATCCGGATCAGTGGATCCCATGAACTTAGGAGGGTTCATGTTCTTGAAGCTTTGGTGGAGATTTCCTGCTCCTCGATGTGCACCTCCTTGTGCCACTTGTTGAAGTGCCTGGGTCATGCCTTGCAGGGTGCATTGCATGTTGCGCCACTGGGCACGTTCTGTGGCCATTGTCCTACAATTACAATAACTATATTAATATGTGATTAGGTTCAAAGGTTTTGATACTAAGTTAACTTAACCCTTGGTTCTACCCAATCTCACCGGTTAAAGGTTCAAACCTATCCTTGGACTTGGGTTTCCTAGGAATTGAATATCCTAGGCTCTGATACCACACAAATTGTCACGCCCCGAGCGCGGAAGGAACCCGGAGATGCGTGACGAGTTTATATCGATCATGTCAATCAGAGCGTTAGTGTATTCAACACAAAGACAGAGTGCGTAAAAGTAAAGATAACCCAATCCTTTATTCAATCACAACCTCAAAAGAACTTCTATTACAATTCACTTAATGGAAGTGCTAAGACTCAATAAAAGGAAAAGTACAATGGTTGACTCAAGAAATTAGAAAGATAAGACTAGTAGACGCTTGGATAAAC
Source organism: Amorphophallus konjac (assembly GCA_022559845.1). Taxonomy (NCBI): domain Eukaryota; kingdom Viridiplantae; phylum Streptophyta; class Magnoliopsida; order Alismatales; family Araceae; genus Amorphophallus; species Amorphophallus konjac. The sequence goes on from CM040121.1 coordinate 86,566,723, forward strand.
GGAGAGCTCTAATCTCTTCACTCTTGACCTTCCCCATCCGATTGAGTCTCGTCATCGGACTTACCTAAAAAATAAGGAAAAACACTGGATGAGCGAACGCTCAGTAGGAATTATATCTCAAGAACTAGCAATTGGTTTAAGTAATTACATGTTTTCATGAATGCAATAAGGCTGTGCATGTCTGCGTAAAACGACAAGAGAAAGAGAGTATAACAAGAGATACTGGAGTGAACTAGCATGTCTTATATCAATGAATGTCAAGATATTCAAGCAAGTATATTCATCATGTCATGTCGGGAATTTGGCTATCATATTTCAAGCAAGTATATAAATACCCTTTCCGGGTCACGCAAGTCATGTCATGTCAAGTACAAGATTTGTGGAATGTCTTAATCAAGCTAGTCATGCACTTCGGTACAATGCCATACCGTGATCATTACAACTCCCATAGGTACAAGTACTTTTGGGTGCTCCTCCCAGGACCAGATCGGGCCTTATATGCGCAGGCATTGGTCATGTATTTTTGGCATCCACTAAAGTATAGTCAATATGGAGTTTCAAGGAACAAACTTGTATAACTTTAAGGTAGATAGCATTTCAAGGATTTGAACACGTAGTATCATGACGATAGTAACGGTATAATCACGAATACCGATAAAACTAGGTGGAATTGGCTCCCTAGCTTGGGTGCCACGACAATAAGAGTAAGCGCCCACATGAAGATGGTCGCTCGTTCTTTTTAGACAGGATAAGCTGGACAGAATTGGGGTCCACAAGTACGGCACCTAATTCATAAGAACACTAATGGCATGGTTTCCCATTCCATTAATTCATGGATATTCTCATGACATCATCATCATGAATGTCATAAGGGCCGATTTTATCATGTTTCTTTAGAGTGACATAGCAATCAAGTAGTATCATGGGTTTTAATGGTACAACCAGCTTGGCTGCTTTGAGGGAATCCAAAGCTTGCGGAGTCTTACGGAGGTCTCTATGATAAAGTCACCAGTCCGAAGGAACGGAATGTCCCGCGGAGAGTTCATCTACCACTGAGAAATAGGGGCACTCGATAAAGCGTCGAAAAATATGGGACTATACTCACGGATTGGAATATAGTGCCAGATACACACACACACATATATATATATATATATCCACGATTTATAGAAAAACTTAGGAAAATAAAAAGACAGGAAATTGGCGCCTTAGCCAAAGTATTTATTTCAAGAATTGACGCCCTTGACTGGGCCGTCATTCTTAGTAATTGACGACTGCCAATACAGTCGTTTAATTCATATTTTGGTTGCTATTTTTTTTTAAATTCCAGTATTTCAGGGAAATTGGCGACTTACTTAAAGTCTTCAATTTGTTAAAAAGTGCCCTGATCTGGGGCGTCATATACAATATAGACGACATATTGAGGGTCGTCATTTTCCTTTTTTCCAGATTTTTACTATCAACAGTAGCACTTTTCCATGATGAATATTTTTCAGGGAACAAGTACATGGACATGTTAAGAAAAACAGCAGGATTCGAAATATGTGATCATGCATTAAATTAGATTACTGGTTTCATAGATATTAAATTTTTAACATTCATAATTATTAAATCATTCAAAATTGACGTCCGTTCTCCCGGGCGTCAGAATAAAATTGGCGCCCTGATGACGGTCGCCTCTTACAAAAATTTCCAGAACTCCGTGAAAAATACATGCATGAACTAATATATGTTAACATCATGATTCATGATAGTTTGGGCTACGAAATCTTGAGATAACCTACCTTGTGGGTTCGACTCTGGTTGACAGAACGTGAAGAATTTGAAGGAAATACGATACTCTATTTCTAACAGAGTAACTAGAAGCCAATATAACACGAGCGGTTGTTCGTCGGGAGAAACTGCAGGATGATAATAAGAGCAGCAGCTCTTGATTTCCAACGAAGAGGCAGAAACTGCAGTAGTCGAAGAGTTCTCCCACGCTCTGCTTGTATCACGACAGAGGTAGCCCTCGGGGATGAAGCAAGTGATAGAAGAAAGGCCAGCAGCAGCATTTCTTCGTTAACAGGAAAAGAAGGGAGGCTTCCTCGTGCTTTTGGTAGCAGCAAGATCAGTCCTTCTTGCAGCACGGAAGAAGAGGAAGAAGATGAAGGACTCCTACGTTCTTCACTCCAGGACGCAGAGGAAGACGATAGTAACCCTTCTTCGTAACACTAAACAGGGTGGAGAAAAGCTTCACAATCGACAGCAACAACAATTTTTGATGAAGAAAAGAGGCTTTAGGTTGGCTCGATGGGAGGGGTACTTATAGGGTTTTGGAGACCCTATAGGGTTGGAGTTTGATTGGGAATTAAACTCAGACACCCCACGTATCGATCCTTTCCCCAGCTAGCATCCCTGTTCGAAGCAAACACTACCTGTTGTAAATAACGCCTTAGGTTGGGGCGTTATTTTAAAAATGACGCCTGTCCAAGGGTCTTCAATTTAATAAATGACATCCCTCAAAGGGGCGTTAATTACTATTGCCTTTATTTGCTTAACGTAAATATATGGTTGCCTTATTTAATATATAAAAATGACGCCACTTCTGGTGGGCGTCAATTCTGAATATGACGCCTTGGAAGGAGGCGTCTCTTTTTAAATTGGCGTCTGCTTTAAAATTGACGACCTGATAGGAGGCGCTATTTAATTTTGGCTCATTTTTGATATGTAAATGGGTGAAATATATATATATATATAGTATATAACTTGATTATTTCATTTTTGAATACTTTTATTCTTGATTATTTACCCGGGGTCTTACAATTTGCTCCATTGAGGTAGGGTGACGATCCTCTATCTCCGTGCTTTCCTTTCCCGTGATTTCTAGGCCGGCGGGGAGCCGAGAGGGGTTCGTTTGAGCTCGGGACGGGAAATGCATGCTTTGGGGGTTTGAGCGCCGATCTAGAGTTTTACCGTGCCATTTGGAGTTTTGGGGGCATCATTCAGTACTCTAGGGCGTGGGGACGAGTTCCCCCTTTGTTTCCCCATCACCCGGGGGTGATTGGGGCGTGGAATGGTGTTTTAGGCCGTTTCCTGCCGTTCTCGGTTTTCCAAGGTGATCGCGGTCCACCAGTGACCGTTTTCACTGGTCGCGGTCAGGCGGGGACCGCTTTCAGCAGGTTTTGAACCGTTGGGGCTTTAAAGTGTCGGTGGGCGGACGCGGTCTTGCGACAGACCGCGACTGTTGGTCGCGGTCTGGGGACGACCGCATTCACCGTGGGGACCGACATGGACCCCGAGGCGTTTGATCGTTATTTTCGACCGTTGCCCGCTAGTCGCGGTCTCTAGGAGACCGCTACTGTGTGAACGCGGTCACGAGGTGACCGCGTTCATCTTTTCATGCTGGGATGGTCACGGTCCCGGGAGGACCGCGACTGTGTGGATGCGGTCCAGGGCAGATCGCTACCACCGGAGGCGCCCCTCCGGTGACCGCGTCTCCCATCCCTTGCCGATTCGAGTCCCGGATGAGCGAGTCTCGATCCCTGTGCTGACCCGTGGTCTGACTGATGCTGGGCATCATGTGGGGGCCACACGTGAGGGTGCCGTGGGGTCCCGGGAGGTGGTGATTTCGGCTTGTGTCACTGTGTGACGGTGTTGGTACAAGGAGCGTTCCGCGTGCCTGCGATTGTGACGATGTTTTCCGTTAACTTGAGAGTCTACTCCTTTAGTGACCCTCCACTAGTCGTAGCCCACCAGTATGAGGTGCTGGTCTCACCTGGGAGTGGTGTACGGGCACTCAACCTTTGAGACGGTTTGTGGACCGGTTACCGTCGAGCCCCTCGTCGGTGGCCAGAGTCCGGCTACGGGGGAAAACCGGTCAAAGGGCCGGACCTAGGACGCATGGTCTGTGTGTGCACACGTGGTTGGGGGCGGTTGGACCCACGTCGACGGGCGTGACCCCAGCTAGTCACTTGTTTGTGGTTACTTGTTCGGTGTTCGCGCCTTTGGTAGGAGCTACCACGCCAGACGGTTCACCTGCGGCGCGGTGTAAGACGTCAGGGGACGCTATCGGCTGTGCTTCTAGTGGGTGGTACTCCTGTCGAGTACGGAGTGGTAGACTGTCAGTCGTGTGTTTCCGACCTTCAGGTTTTGCCGGGTCGACCGTTGAGTTTCGGTCTTCTCACCGTGGCACGTGTGTTGGTTTGCGTGCCGTGGGACCTTGGTTCTGTAGAGTACAGGGCTTTCCTTTCCGAGGTACTCTCCTACCGCTAGTGTAGTGATTTCTCATTTTACGAGGTAGGGTTCGAGTGATCCCTACTGAGTCTTGTTCCGAGACTCATTCCCTGCGTGTTTTCACCGTGTTTCAGGTGAGGCGCCGTCCCAGGGGAGCGCGTCCGGGGTGCATCGTGGTGCGGGTGCCCAGAGGTAGTGCCATAGGTCAGAGCCGGGGTTTGCCCTGGGTAGCTGTACTTTTCTTTCTTGTCTCTGTACTAGTTGTGGACTACTACTACTGTTGTTGTTATTTTCTATTGTGGACCATGTAAAATGTTAATTTATTTCTTGCTTAATGTTATAACTGTTTAATTTATGCAATTACTTGTGATACTTGTGTAGTTTCCACACCATCCTTCTAACCCTTCCGAGTCTTCGGACTCGTGGGTGACGGTACGAGTCTCGGGTTATCGGGCCTTCCCGATAATCGGATTCTCGGGTCGTTACACTGGACGCCTCACTTTGAGGCGTCTAGGACCCCAGGCACCCCCTTTTTTCAACACCCGGACGGTGCCGATCCACCGCTCGGTTTGACGTTTCGGAAAAATCCAAACATAACAACATCTTGCCGATCATACGCGCCCTTCGAGAGTCACGGTTACGCGCTGAAACCACGCACCTTCTCCACTATCGACGGCTTCTGACGGCGATTCGGTGGGCGTACGTAGGCGCGTCTGGGGTCCTGGACGCCTCAATCTTGAGGCATCCAGGAGGGTAGACGCACCCATAACTTGATAATTATAAAAAATAGTTGAGGCGTCTGGGACGCTGGACGCCTCAACATGGAGGCGTCCAGGAACCCAGACGCCTCCATGAAATTTCCTCTATAAATAGAGGACCCCCTCCCTCGAAGGGAGAGAGCTTCAGATCCGACAGAGGAAAGAGAGACTCTGCTGGATCCCTTTTCTAACCCGTGGGCTTTTGCAGGAGGAGGTTTTGCCGAATTTCTGGGTGCCCGCGCTCGTGAAAGGAAGGCTATCTCCGTACACCGTGCTTCCACGTCATCCCCGCGTTACCGAAGCTCCACCGGATCCCGCCATCGGCACCTTCAATAAGCCAATCTCTCCCACTCTCTTTTGTCATTTCTGTCGCATACATCATCCGTCATCCGTCATCTCGCTTCATAAGAGAGATATGTTTTTATGCACGATTGCATAATTTTCCATCCATCATAGCATTTTCCTCCCACTCGTGTTTGAGAGGGGTTTAAAAACAACACCAACCAGGTGTGTGTCTCGCCATGATTTCACCATTTTCATCACAAGGGACTAATACTACACTGCCATTTTTCTGATTCATTTGTTATCTATCTGTTTCCTCTTTTACAAGGGTAACCAAGGAAAGCCCTCTCCATCGACCGGCCGAAGAGAAGAAGCAACCCGCCATTTCCCGCTTTTGAGGTAAACGCGATCACTCTTCTTATTTTGGGGTCTCCGGCCCCTGGCGATCACATCATATCTTCGAGGCCACGGTGAGTCACTTCCCGCTATGGCTGTTTAAATTTCTGTCATTTATATCCTATGTTATTCTTATATCTTCGATATCTTCGAGGCCGCGGCGAGTCACTTCCCGCTATGGCTGTTTAAATTTCTGTCATTTATATTATGTAATATTATCATATCTTCGATATCGTCGAGGCCGTGGCGAGTCACTTCCCGCTATGGATGTTTAAATTTCTGTCATTTATATCTGTGATATTCTCCTATCTTCAATATCTTCGAGGCCGCGGCGAGTCACTTCCCGCGATGGCCGTTTAAATTTCTGTCATATATATCCGGTGTTATTCTCATATCTTCTCATATTTTCGAGGCCGTGGCGAGTCATTTCCCGCTATGACCGTTTAAATTTCTGTCACTTAAATTCTACACCATTCCCATCCCCCGAGGTCGCGGAGAGTCATTTCCCGCTATGGCCGTTTAATCCCTGCATTTTATTACGATGTATCTGTTCTGCACACCCCGCCGGAGTAATCTCCTGTGGTGGTCTCTCTCTCTCTCCTTCTTTCTGTGTCACAGCAAAACGAGCCCGCGCGCTCCGCTCACCGCTGCATCCGCGTGACGTCGCTCACATCTTGGCGATCACGGTGGGACCTCTTTCGCTTTCCCTTGGTTACTCTTGCAATTTTGGCACCGCCGTGTGCTCCTCCACCCGGCACCTACTTGTGCCTCTCCTTATTGCGCCTTCGCGCGCTACAGTCGTGCTCACAGCAGCACTTTCAGTTCTCATCCCTCGTGCACCACGTGCACTTCACCCCTAATCCCTTGTGATTCCTTGAGGTTTGCATTATTATCTCTCTTGGGTGTTGATTATACCTTTGTTATCACTGTTATTTTGTTATATTCTGTATACCTTTTCAGCACTTCATTGCATACATCCACTCCTCTTTTTTATTATTTATTATTTTCACTTTTTTGTAAGGATTACCCTCTCTCGGTGAAGGAAGGACTCTCCGTTCAGAAATTCCTCTCGACGGACTAGGATCTCCTCCACCGGGACCTCCGTAAGTCCCCGACAGCGAAGGATTCCGTCTTCGTTCACTGGGTTGGTTGTACCATTGAAGTTCCCTGGAGTTAGTTGACCCATTCGTGGCGAGACGAGTGACCCTAGTTGACACGGCGGCGAAACAAAAATTAACTAGGGTCCTTCTTATTTTTGTGTGAACTTCAGATCTTGCTAAAAACACAAAAAATTATCAAAACAAAAACAAAAAAAGGGGCGTAAAGGAATCCACTTGTTTGATAATCTCTGCTATCTGTTTGTTGGTGCATGTTTTTACGTTCTGGAAGAACTTTGAAAATGGCCCACGAGTCTTTTGAGGAGAACCACCCTGGTCGTGGTTGTAGATCCTAAGAAATCCACTTAAGGAAAAATTAATAAAAAGCAATATAGGCAATAATATGGAGAATAAGCATGCACGAGGTGCAAAATAGGAGTTTGTGATCGCCAGAGACACAAGGCCTCAAAAGATATAACAAATAATAAACATGGAGGGATCGCGAAAAATACCTCGAATGCGGGGATTGTGAGTGCTCCTTTCTCTTCTAGATCGGCCGGCCGATGAAGAGAGTTTCTCTTTCTTGATTACCCTTGCAAGACAAAGACAAACACCAAAAGGATATGGAATTAGAACATGGTGAGTGTAGCATCAATTCTTAATAAAAATATGAGCATGAAAATATGTGCAAGAACACACCTTAAGGGTGGTTGCCCTTAAACCCCTATGCAAAGAGGGTGTGGGGAGATATGATGAATGCATGAAGATAAGAATAAAAATAAGGGGAAAGAGTGCAAGAGTTGCACTTATGGGAGATCTCAATGATGGTTGAGAGGAAAATCAACATAATAATGATATATGCATGCATGAATTATGAAGATAAGAAATAAGATAAAGAGGAGATAAGATAAAAAATCTTGTTTGTGGTCCCTGGCTTGAATGCTCGGCGGGGAGAAACTTCAAAAGATGGGATGAAGACTTGATGTTGATGTGAAGAAGCCTCCTTAGCCAAGCACCATTCGGTTCCTGTAAAAGAAAATAAACAGAAGAAGAGAAAAGAGGAACAGAAGAAGAAGAAGGAAGGAGAAGAAGAAGAAGAAACACCGAAGAAGAAGAAGGAGAAGAAGAAGAGGAGAAGAAGACAGAAGAGGAAGAGGAAAGAAGAAGAAGAAAACGGAAGAAGAAGAAGGAAGAAGAAGCCAGAAGGATAGAAGAATAGAAAGGGAAGAAGAAGAAGAAGAAGATAGAAAAGACAGAAAAAACCGAAAGAAGAAAAATAGAGGAAGAAGACAGAATACGGAAAAAGGGAACCGAAGCCGGAGAAAAACAAGGGGATCGAACCCCTTATAGGATTGATCAAAGGGATAAGCATGGCAAGAGTCCATCTCGGGAAAGATAAGAATGGGCAATGGCAAAGCAAGGGAGGACTCTGGGGGAGGAAAGATGCGAACGGGGGAAACGAAGGTGAAACACGACCTGGGTCAGGGCGTCAATTCAAGAATTGACGACCTACCAAAGGACGTCTTATAAAAACACGCCCTGCACAAGGGCGTTAATTCAAAACCCATTTTTAGAAATAAAAACTCCCCATATTTGAAAATTGTTAAACACGCCTAAGGAAAAGCCACTTTTAAAAAATACGCCCCTAGGAAGGGCGTTAATTTTCAGTCTTTAAAATGGGGGAAGTCGGTCAAACACCAAGAATTGACGCCCTCATATGTGGGCGTCCTTTCTCAAAGAAACGCCCCAGAGCAGGTCGTGTTTTGTTAAAAACACGCCCTTACCCAGGTCGTTAATTTAAAAATTTGAGATAAATGCCCAGAAAATCCAGAAAAATAGGAAAAAGGAGAAAATAAAGAAAAAATAAGATAAATTACAGAAAAGTGGGAAAAACCACTCAAACAAGTTAATGTGAGGGTCAAATGGGGCATTGCACGGCAATACGAGATATACTCAAAATAATGTCAATTTTAGCGTGTCTACAGCTGCCCCGCCTTGGCGTCTGCTTTACAAGAGAGCAGAGCAAACTGAAAAGTAGATGCCAAGGTGTGATGAGACACGCAATCAACATCACTTGATGAGAATGAAATCAAAAGCACGAGATGAAGCAATCCCGGGAAATTCACTGAAACCAGCGATGCTTGGATAAAAGGGGAAGTGTGCACGCGGTACACGAAGGAGATAAAATAAATGATCAACTTCCAGCGCGGTGGAAGTACCCCAGGTCACAAACATGTAGGTTTCACCATTGGGGAGCGGTTACCAGCCAGTGGACGTGCTGCAGCCAAGGTGGATCAAAGGAAATGAGATTAAAAATAAGATGATAAAATCCAAACAAGGAGCTTTCGAGAAAATGACCCAAAACAGCGACAAAACGAACTGAGGATTCAATTCGGCATGGAATATCTCATATCTGGAAAGATTAAGATCAATTCAACTCTCAAAATCAGCTTATCAAAATGATTTTTCAACAATTGATTCAAATTCCTATATGAATGCATGCTGGGTTTAAAGGGAAAAAATAAATCAAAATGTAAAATATTAATCAAGGATAATATTGTTAAGCTGCCCAGACTGGGTCAAGAAACCGTTCTGCGAGCCGATACTAAGCCGAAGCCCGTTTATCCACGCACCAACTCACAAAAGGGAACCATCGTCCCCAGTCTTGGACGGCTCAACGGCCTATCCGTATGACTAAGACTCCTCTGGAATCATCATTATTTTTGATGAAGGGGAACTCAAATACCAGATTTACCAAAGCCACAAGGTCCTTGATATAATCTAGTAGCGTATGTAACATATAGTAGAATGCATACAGGGATGGTGATAACAATAAGCATGGGGGAACTCAGAAATGAGGTGCAAGCATCGTGGGTCTTGGATGTTGATGATGCCCAGTCAGTGGGACCAAGAGCTTCTTCCTGCGCTCAAAGATTCATCAGCCAAGATATAAAAGATAACAAGCAATGAATAAGGCATTTAAGCATAGCAAGCATGGATCAAAGCATCAATAGCATGTATGTATCATATCATGAATAGCATAGATAGCATCATTAAAGCATAGATAGCATGAATAGCATTGTATTGCAAAACATCATTGTTTGTCGTTTTGTCATGAGGATGACAACTTGGCTAATCAAGATTTAGAGTTGAATGATCAGAATGATATAATGCCCAGTGGCAAAAGATCAGCAAGATTTGATAATGCACATTGGCAAAGTGATCAACATGAGTTGATTAAAAAGATCTGGAGATGAACGATAATCAGGAGATATGAGGAAATGATTATCAAAATGCCCAGGGTGGCATGTCATGAGAATATCGAGAAGAATTAATAGATTGATAGCAATAAGTGGAGATAGGACTTATCCCGTGCTCTTGATCCTTGCAAAGTTGTTCCTGCAAAACACCATCAGAAAAATACAATACAATTTTTTTTTGGATTTTGAAATATGCAATTTTTTATGAGTTTGGAAAAAGATATTCAAATTTTTATGGATTTTGGAAAATATTTTAATTTTTATGAATTTTGGAAGAAATATCTGATTTTTTATTTGATTTTGCTCAGGAAATATTCAATTTTTTTTGTTTGATTATGCAATATTCAAATTTTTTGGATTTTGGTTTAGACATAGCTAATGCAGTATCAAAGGGTGTTTAAACCACTAGCTAGGGGTCCTTGTTCCTTCCCTTTTTGCTAAAATTTTCCAAAGCCGAGCGTGCATTGAAGGGTGGCGCCCTATAGTCGACCGCCTTTGATCAACGGTGCCCCTACCAAGGCCATACCTGAGAAACGTTCGGTCTTGGAGGGAGAAGAGAAGAATAAGTTGGGATAAGCTTTATGCAGGATGGGAGATATCAGGATTTGAATTCCTTCCAAGGTATTTCCTCAAAGAGGTAGTCTGTTGTGCTGGGGCTTTGTGCCTTTGATTTTTAGACCCTTGACATGCATACGACCAGGGTTTTCCCTGCGGGGACTTTGCCACTCTTGTCATGCCATAATTCACAATTTTGCTTTTATCAAAATTTTGACTTGATTTTCATAATAGTCCTTTTGGCGAGATGTATATCATGAAAATTCATATGAAAACTCATTTTGATTTTGGGTCAAGACTGCCCCTATTTGAGACTCCTCTCGTATTGGGGATTACCGAGGTTGGTCATCTCATCCGTCAACCTCTTGCCCCTGCATTCGGTCGAGTAAAGAAGAGAAAAGACTTTCAGATATACCCATGGCATGGCCAAAGTAGGAACGGTGTTTTACCCAAAGGAGCCGGCTAAGGACGCCGTGAAGTGTGTGAAATGCCCAGCTGAAGGTTACTCTTACAAGCGGGGAGAGAACGTTGAATTCCCAACGCGGGGTTCTTATAACCAAAGTGCTGCATAGCAAGCCTAAAGACTCTTTTTGACAATGATTTTTAATTAAACAAAAATCTAAGATAAAGGTCTAAAACACCACTCTTAATCTTGTTAAGAAGCACTTCATTTTGAAAATCATGCGTGAAGTAATGAGATAATGATATCACAAAAATACGTACTTACGCCAATATGTTACCTTGCAACCTTTGTAGAAGCAGCTGTCAGAGGCGAGGTTGATCATCTTGGGATAGTCCTCTTTGGCAGAAGCAAAGGATTTGGAAGCAAAGGGTTTGAAAGTGGCTTAACAAGAAGGAGTGGTGCCAAAACCAGACTCAGACGAATAAGGAAAAAAAGGAAGAGAGGCGAGGGCTAGAATTCCCTCACTAAGGTGTGGAGACCCTGATCACATGAAAGGTCTACAGAAGAAGCGGAGAATTAGAAGGAGGAGTGAGGACTAAAGCCTCGAAAGCAGTGAGAGAATGGGTAGATGCCCAAGGCAGTGGATGTGGAAGAAGTTGGGTCGGACCCAGAATCAGGAGGAATTAGAAGAAGAAATTGATAGATGGAAAGAGGCGGATCTGGAGGGTCCGGGAGTAAAGGAGGAGAATCGTGATAGGAGGAATTATCCGGAGGCTCCGGAGGGATGACGAAAGAAGGGACGCGATGCCCTGGGAAAAAATAGGGAAAAAGATGATGGGTAAGGAAGAAGAAAATGAATGATGTAATATTCTGGAAGATCAGAAAGATGAATTGGAAGAAAGATGGAGGGTCTGGAGGTTCCGGGGGAAGCAAATGGAAAGGGGCGCGATGCCCAAGGGATAAAGAGAGGGGTGAAAGATCCGGAGGTTCCGGAGGAATAAGATGGAAAGGGGCGCGATGCCCAAGGGATAAAGAGAGGGGTGAAAGATCCGGAGGTTCCGGAGGAAGAAGACGGAAAGGGGCGCGATGCCCTGGGAGAAAGTCCGAAGGTTCTGGAAGAATAAGGTGGAAAGGGGCACGATGCCCTGGGAGAACAAGGGAGAAATCCGGAGGGTCTGGATGCAAGAGCTGAAAAGGGACGCGATGCCCTGAGAAGAGATTGGGGAGGGGGCAACGCCCGAGCAATGTAAGGGGACCCACAGATCCCGAGGATGAAGATGAATAAGATGGGAAATTCGAAATATCCAGAGGTGCCGGAAGGCGGGGAAGATACGGGTTTGGAAACCCGGGAATCAGTAGGTGTATGCAAAATGATGGATGCGATGAATGTAGTGAATGCGCGAATGCAACAAAATGCGTGAGATGCAAAGAAGGTGGAGAATGTGAAGGGCGAGAGGACGAAATCCTCCTCCTAACCCCGGGAATGGCCATGAAGAAAAGGTGATAGAAACGGATGCATAGAAGGTGGAACAAATAAGGGACGGCCCCTTAGCGCCAAGATAACTGCCCCTCCACGGCAGTGAAAGAGTATAGCCAATTGGCCCAATGGAAGAAGCTTCACTAATAAATGACAACCCCCTTGGAAGGCAAAGATCAATGATGTGAGGGAGTTGGAAAGTTGGAACATGAAGCATTGCCATGTTCATTAATTGTGGTGTATAAGAAGTGTTGAACAAAATGGGCATTCGCCCCTTGTATGGAGGAATGGAATCAAGATTTGGAAGATGGAACAAAGGGTGCCCTGCCCGGCCCTTGGATGGCATCAACGCTTGGCATTCTCTGAGCAATGGCGGTGACCTGGCCCCTTCGACCATGTTTGGCACAATAACCCGGATCGGCATCTGGTAAATAAATTCTTGAATCTTAAACGGCACAGCCACAGCCAAATTCTCCTTGCGCGGCGCTTGATTATCCTTGGCACAAGTTCTTACAGAAGGACGCCCGTTCCGAGTAGTAAAGGGGGGTGAAGCGGAGGCGGAAGGTTCCATGGATGGTGGAGGTATAGTGGAAGGTGTTGGAGAAAGGGTGAGTGGAAGCGAAGGTTCAAACACGTCGAGCTTCCCCCTTTGCTCGGAAGCAGTAGGGGTTGGCTTGAGTGTAAAAAGGGGTGGACCTTGCTCAGGATTAGCCACGGGTAAGGGTGATAGGTTAAGTGGTGGAATAGGGGAAGGGCCTGGCAAAGCTGATTTTGGCGTTACAGGGATAATGGACGGCTTAGGTAGCGAACAAAGAGGAGGGGTAATAGAAGGCTTGGCAGAGACCGGCGTAGTAGAGGGTGATGGGGGTTCGGCGGAGGCCGGTGGAGTGGAGAGTAGTGGAGGTTTGGCGGAGGCCGATGGAATAGAGGTTAATGGTGTAAAAGGAAAGGGTTTGGTGCGCTGAAAGTGTCGGATGGGGCGAGAGGTGTCAGGTATAGGGGAAGGCGCATGATGCACCGGTGTGGGTGACTGGAGTATCGACCCATCATCGTAACACCAAGTATTGGGGTGAGGAGGAGACTCATGGTGCGGCGGTATGGGTGATTGGAGTATCGACCCATCATTGTAACACCAAGAGGTCTCATAAATGGGGGTTGGATCAGGGACTGTGGCATAGTCCTGAGCATAGGGGTCTTCTGACAGTGGAGGAAGAGGATGGCGAAGGAAACTCGGAAGGGATGCCTGCGGAGCTTCATCGTCATATGCCGCGAATTCTTCAATTGCCGGTTCCTCATCATCAAATGCAAGTGGACACCGTAGTGGAGGCATATATGTGGATGGAGGAATGTAATGATGTTGCGTATGTGGAGGTGGAAGGCCATATGAATGAAGTGTGCGGATGGGTGGAGGGCGGACGGTGTCCACTTGATCGTCGAAATCTTCCGGCTGTTGCTTGCTTGAGCTGCTGATACCATAATCATCTCTCCTATCTTTCAACTCTTTCTCCATCTTTGTAATGTTGTCCAGAGCAGCATGGAGAGGATTGACCGGAGTAGGAGGAGCCGTGACCCTCTTTAATTGTTCCTCCATCAAAGTGATTTTGTCAATAAGAAACTGTTGGAGGGGTGTAACTTGAGCAACCAAGGGTTGGCAGGGCATTGAAGGAGGGGTGGCATAACAAGGTCGTGGAGGGGAGTTAACGGGATGACCCGAAGAAGAAACCGGATGAGCCGGATCACAAGGAATAAATGGGCCTCGGGGCCGTGATGGAGGAGGAATAGAAGGAGGCGGGTGTCGGACCACCCGAGTAGGAATATGAATAGAAGGAGATGGGTGATGGGCCATCCTAATATGAGTAGACAGGGGAGGTGGGTGATGGGCCACCCGAATAGGATTAGAAGGAAGATGAGATGAAGGAGATGCACCCTCAACGGCGGCCTTAAAGGCTTGGATCTGTTGAGGGGTGAGATGATCTAATGCACGCAAGATTTGGGAGACCTTCTCATCGTTGGGGGGAGACGGTCCCGGCGGAGTAGTGGCTCGAAATTGAGTAGGGGGACCATGAGAATGGACATTGCCCGTGGGCCGGGTAACACCATAAGAATGAGGACGTGGTCCCTTGAAAGTATGGTGAGAATTTTGATGAACATGTTGAAATTGAGGGGAATAAGATGTGCACGGTTGTGCATCCTCGTGAATTGAATTAAACATGTTGTTTTGTTTATGGTAAGTCATTATGCAATCAAAGTTCAAAATAATATGCAAAAAAGCACACAAGTTGGAATGGTTACCTTTTGATCTTGATTTGTTTAATCCTTGGTGAATTAATGAATTTTAGCAAAGTTTGGAATGAAACACACAAGGGGGGATCCTAGTTACAACATGAGTTCACTTCAATGCCAACTAGGAACCCTCTCTCACCGTGTATAGGCCAACTAAAACCCGGGACTTCAAAAGGGTACAACCTGCCCGGCGTCCGTGAGGGAATCCACGGGTGCGGGACTTACGGAGGTCTTGGAAAAGGGATCTCCGGTCCAAAGAGACGGAATGCTCAATGGAGGGTCGTCCCGATTCCAAGAGGGGTGTGTGGAATCCTAATGTAGAGAGAGGAGGTCTCCCAAACCAATGCAAAGATGAATGAATGTAGCAGGGTAAACAAGCCAACCACAGCAATATAATCAATCAACAAGTATAAGCATGAATCATGATGAAAAGCCACACACGGGAGGGTTGTGCAAACCCACAGTAAAAGGCACCCTGGCAGGGGGCGCTACCAACAAAGAGACGACAGGGTCACTGTCGTGAATAACTGTGAGGGGCCCAGGGGCAGCGAAAAATGCGCCTTAGAGTGAGGCGCTATAAGTAAAAGGACGCCCCTTCCAGAAGGCGTCAAATCCAGAAAAACGCCGTGACGAGAGGCGCTAAGCAATAAATAGACGCCCTTGAGGAGGGCGTGAATTGACATGTAGTGTAATAAAATAAGGGGGTATGCTGGAAGACGCCCTGTAAGAAGGCGTTAAAAATGAAGCAGACGCCCTGGATGAGGGCGTTAATTAAAAAGCGCCTCTGGCTGAGGCGTTAATTTCCCAGGAAAGCAATATCAAGATACTCACAGTCACAACATAATCATGGCAATCAATATGAACGATACAACATGCTCATCAAAATTTTGAATAAGTGGAATTTTCAAAAAAATCTAACAAGCTGACAGATCACTTGGGGAGAGTGCAAGGCACAATGGAGGGTGCCCGAGGGGCACAAAGGAGACGCACCGAGGGTGCAAAAGGGGAGATGGCACACGTGGGTGCCTAAGGGGAAGGGGTAATCAAAGAAAAACGAAAAGGTGTCCCACCGTGATCGCCAATTTGTAGATTCTAAGAAATCCACTTAAGGAAAAAATTAATAAAAAGCAATATATAGGCAATAATATGGAGAATAAGCATGCACGAGGTGCAAAATAGGAGTTTGTGATCGCCAGAGACACGAGGCCTCAAAAGATATAACAAATAATAAACATGGAGGGATCACGAAAAATACCTTGAATGCGGGGATTGTGAGTGCTCCTTTCTCTTCTAGATCGGCCGGCCGATGAAGAGAGTTTCTCTTTCTTGATTACCCTTGCAAGACAAAGACAAACACCAAAAGGATATGGAATTAGAACATGGTGAGTGTAGCATCAATTCTTAATAAAAATATGAGCATGAAAATATGTGCAAGAACACACCTTAAGGGTGGTTTCCCTTAAACCCCTATGCAAAGAGGGTGTGGGGAGATATGATGAATGCATGAAGATAAGAATAAAAATAAGGGGAAAGAGTGCAAGAGTTGCACTTATGGGAGATCTCAATGATGGTTGAGAGGAAAATCAACATAATAATGATATATGCATGCATGAATTATGAAGATAAGAAATAAGATAAAGAGGAGATAAGATAAAAAATCTTATTTGTGGTCCCTGGCTTGAATGCTCGGCGGGGAGAAACTTCAAAAGATGGGATGAAGACTTGATGTTGATGTGAAGAAGCCTCCTTAGCCAAGCACCCTTCGGTTCCTGTAAAAGAAAATAAACAGAAGAAGAGAAAAGAGGAACAGACAGAAGACAGAACTGAAGAAGAAGAAGGAAGGAGAAGAAGAAGAAGAAACACCGAAGAAGAAGAAGGAGAAGAAGAAGAGGAGAAGAAGACAGAAGAGGAAGAGGAAAGAAGAAGAAGAAAACGGAAGAAGAAGAAGGAAGAAGAAGCCAGAAGGACAGAAGAATAGAAAGGGAAGAAGAAGAAGAAGAAGAAGACAGAAAAGACAGAAAAAATCGAAAGAAGAAAAACAGAGGAAGAAGACAAAATACGGAAAAAGGGAACCGAAGCCGGAGAAAAACAAGGGGATCGAACCCCTTATAGGATTGATCAAAGGGATAAGCATGGCAAGAGTCCATCCCGGGAAAGATAAGAATGGGCAATGGCAAAGCAAGGGAGGACTCTGGGGGAGGAAAGATGCGAACGGGGGAAACGAAGGTGAAACACGACCTGGGTCAGGGCGTCAATTCAAGAATTGACGACCTACCAAAGGGCGTCTTATAAAAACACGCCCTGCACAAGGGCGTTAATTCAAAACCCATTTTTAGAAATAAAAACTCCCCATATTTGAAAATTGTTAAACACGCCTAAGGAAAAGCCACTTTTAAAAAATACGCCCCTGGGAAGGGCGTTAATTTCCAGTCTTTAAAATGGGGGAAGTCAGTCAAACACCAAGAATTGACGCCCTCATATGTGGGCGTCCTTTCTCAAAGAAACGCCCCAGAGCAAGTCGTGTTTTGTTAAAAACACGCCCTTACCCAGGTCGTTAATTTCAAAAATTTGAGATAAATGCCCAAAAAATCTAGAAAAATAGGAAAAAGGAGAAAATGAAGGAAAAATAAGATAAATTCCAAAAAAGTGAGAAAAACCACTCAAACAAGCTAATGTGAGGGTCAAATGGGGCATTGCACGGCAATACGAGATATACTCAAAATAATGTCAATTTTAGCGTGTCTACAGTGGTCAGTCAGTCGAGCCGCGTGTCCATGCTATGGACTCGGCCCCTTCCTATGAGCCCTCACGAGAGGTGCAGGTTACCGCAGGGGACACATCCCCACCACAGGACATCTCCTCTTTGCTGGGTGTCCTCGCCAATACGGAGCTCACCTCTGAGCAACTCCGGGCCTTCCAGGCCATTCTGAAAGGAAATCTATTTCTCCCACTCCCCATGAGTCAACTCCAGCCATCGCACCCCTCCAAGAGTCGGTGCAGGCCATCCCATCTCCTTCACCGAAGTAAGCCATCTCTTCTCCCTCACTTCAAGGGCAGGCAAGCCAACAACCACCCCCATTCCAGTTCCCTTCACAATCTCAAACCCCTGCCGTTCCTCACACGCCACTCCAGCCAGGGCTAGCTGCCGGCGGCCCGGCAGCTCCCTCCCATTCGGAGTTTCCTCCTCAAGACTCCGGGAGACATCCTCCTCCTCAGTGGCAGGTGCCACCTTCATCTCCCGAGGAGCTTGCCCAATCGCTCCTCAACAGGTTCAATAGAATGGACGAACAGTTTCAGAATTTGAAGAAAATGGTGGACGTAAAATCTACCCCGGAGGTTGCTCTGCCAATCCTTCCGGTGATCCATCTTCCTCCCTTCGAAATGCCTACGTACTGCAGGTACAATGGCACTGGCAACCCCTTTATTCACCTCAAGGACTTCATGTATGAATCCTTCTATTGGCAAAATGACCAGAGATCCCTGGCATACCTCTTTCGAAGATCATTGGATGGCCCTACGCTAGAATGGTTCTATTCTTTGGAGCCCGACAAGGCCGAGAATTTTGATATAGTGCAAAGAAGATTCTTGAAAAAGTATCGGGATAGGGTTGGTCCCTCTCTTTCCATCACCAACCTAGTGGCCGAGAAAATGAGGCCCGACAAAGATTTTGCCCGCTATTCCGACAGATGGAGGTCTCTGGCAGAGAGGATAAGAGATACCCTCTCAGAGCCCGAACAAGTGAAAATGATTGTGTCCAATGTCAACCCACAGTTCAGACACGTCCTGGCCATGAACAAGCTTACCACAATGGAAGAACTCTATGAGAGGGCCCGGTATATCCAGACCCAGTTAAAAGATTTCCCTATCATGCACATGTTTGAGCCGCCGAAGCCCAAGGTGGTCAGAAAGACAGGCACTGGTGTCCCAAGCGGAGCGACAGAAGGGGTCGTAACAAATGATGAGGTGAGTGCAGTCAACAACGCCAACTATGCAGCCAACCCAAGGCATCCACAAATGCCTCGACTTCCTCTCTAGTAAGGTCCATTACCATCTCGTCCTCCACCCCAGAATAATATGTACTTTGGCAGATATTTTCAGCGCCCCCATGGCCTCAAATACACTCGTCCTACCTAGGGAAAAGCTCGCATGGCCCACGAATGTTGATACCTCCAGATACTGTGTCTACCACAGGCAGCGAGGACACACAGTAGAGAACTATTTCCATTTTAAAGATTACATCTATGATATGAATGATGAAGGCGGAATTGACTGGGATGAAATGAGGCGATACATCGCCACTCTCAAAGCCAGGAGACCTCCTCCTAGACCACAGTTCTAACAACAACAACAGCTACAACAGCAGCCGCAGCAACAACCATAACAACAACAACAGCCTCAGCATGCCCAACCACAACAACCCAACATGGACATAATCCAGAATCCATTACCGGAGCACCAACAACCCAATCACCAGGTCAACCCCATCTCCTCCTTCCCGGAAGTCGGGAGAGAATAGGGTTGGCACCTAGAAAGTACCTCCGTTCTTGCTGCCGTCAACCCTATCGTCAGGCAACTCCCCCGCCTTGTCCGGGTAGCACCTCTCTCTCATCAACCCGCATCACAACCCATAGTGCGGCCTTCACCATTTCCATAGCCATCACGCCCTCTCATTCGCACCCTTCCCACTAACCCACCAATGACCTATCAGCCGACGCCCTCCACTATGCCCTCGCACCCTCTCATCTTCTCTCACCCATCCATTTTGCCATCCACCCCTACTACACCTACACCTATGTCTTCCAAACCTCTCATCATCCGTCAACTGTACGTGACCCCGCCTACCTCCACCATGCCTCCACTAACGCCCTCAAAACCACTCATCACCCACCATCCATCTCAGAATCGTTATCCGTCTCAAGCCTTATCCACTTCCACTTTGCCTCCGCCTCCACCTTCCAAACCCCTCACCATCCTAGCCCATATGAGATCCCCTCTACCTCCACCATGCCTCCACCTTCCAAACCTCTCACCCTCCATAGCCCATATGAGATCCCCTCTACCTCCACCGTGCCTCCACCTAACAAACCCCTCATCAGAATCCCCACTCCCATCATCACCCCTACTCCATCAACCATTCCTCCATCGCTACCTCTCAAACCCCTGCTAAAACCCACATCTAACCCCATAGAGGTGCAAAAGCTGCAAGCAATGGTGCTCCGGAGTGGAAGGATTTTCCACATGGTTTTCCCCCAGAACAGTCAGAACCCCGAGCAGTCTCAGTCAGAGAAAGATAATGGAGAGCAGCCAGAAAAATCCATCCCTAGAACACAGTATGATTTGTTAAAACACCTGGACAAGACGCCCGCTCGGATCTCCATCCTTGAGCTACTTCAGAGATCCACATCCCATCAGGCAGCCTTAATGGAATATCTTTAAAGGGTCATGGTGAATGAGGACCTCCCTGTAGAAAAGGTTTCGACCGTTCTGACGCCGACGGACACACATCCGGCCATTGTGTTCCACAACCACGAGCTCGCCCCCAAGGAAGCTCTAAAGTATGTGTTGCGTGTTTCAATAAAAATCAATGGAGTGTCCATACACCCGTGCTTGGTGGACACGGGTGCATCCATAAATGTGATCTCCATGAGCACCCTTCAGTTATGTGGAGTCGGTGAGGAATAGATAAGACCTTCCTCAATCACAGTCACAGCTTATGACAATAGCAAAAGGCCACCATAGGGGATGATTATCCTGAAGGTAGAATTAGGCCCTGCCTGCGTCAGTCTCTACGGAATTCCATATCCTCGACATGGATCCCACATTCAAGGCTATACTGGGTCGCCCCTATATTGAAGTCATGGATGATGTACCCTCCACCAACCACCAATGCCTAAAATTTCCGTACAATGGGAGGATTATTAAAGTAATCAGTACGCCTGTCCTTCATACAGTGGATGCTATTAACATCTCTCTGCCATCTGTTTGGCCGTCTCATCAGCCCATATTGTCACTACTGGATGTGTATGACCCATCGCGCATTCCGTCAACACCAAAGAAGCCACTTTCAGTACCAATGTCACGTCTCCCTTCTCATTCTAAAGGATGGGAGATAATGAGAAATATCAGCTATCAACAGGGTAAAGGCTTGGGCGCGCAGCTACAAGGAAGGCTGAAACCGCCAAACAAAAAAAGGTTGAGCCACAAGTTTGGCCTAGACTTTGAAGGACCACTCGAGGCAGATGGAAAACCCCTCACGTGGACCCTATCCTCTCATTTCAAGAAAGGACCCATTATTCAGATGGGGGATTACCCGCAAGAGACACATGGGGGATCGCATGTTGTATACTTGGCTGAAAAATGTTCAAGGGCCACTAAGAAAGACAAGATCAAAGATCTGGAATGCGAATGGAGCAAATGGTTTGACATACAAGATATTTCCATTGCACTAGAAAGAATGTTCTCACCCCCGCAGTTGGAAGAGCCGCCATTGATCTCTAAAATGTCAAGGGATATCACTCATGTTGCCAGAGTTCCAAACCACCCTCGCCTTGAGGACTGTGTCATCAACGGATCTTCATCCATCATCCACTTTACCCCCGACGGCCCATTAGCCGTCATCTTCTCCATTCACTCCTCTCAGCCCTCGTTGCTGTCTTCTTCCTGGGCCAGACGGTTGTCTGACGATCTTCCCAGGTCCCCTTCTCCACTTACATACCTGCGCAGGTTTCTCAACCCACGTCAGGTTTTCAATCATGATCTTCTCTTTGAGCCTCCCAACCCTTTAGCCATGATCACTTTTCCCCCTCCTACGATTTCTTTTCACTACTTTGTCAACAAAAATGAAAACAAAAAAAAAACGTCATGATGCGGGACGGACACGGGGACCGACTCTAAGTGACATGGACCTCGGACTCTAAATGCACACACGACCAGCACATACGATGGGAGAGACATTAGGCCCGACACTAAGAGCTCCTATGGGCTATACGTCGCTAACAGAAACGTAAGCTCACTCGTCGTCCCAAGCGAGGGAAACGCGGATCGTGCACGGTTGAGGAACCGGCAGAGTTAAAGGTAGTCCGACTCACTTCCGTGCTCGGATCGAGTCACGGGATGGGTCACTCTCTCGCTCACAGCGGTGACATGGACTCACAGGCTAGAATCCTACGCTCTCACAGCGGCATACGACCATATACTAAACTAGCAAATGAACGCCAAGGAGTTAAGACAGTTACCTCCACGCTCCCGGCGTGGGGAAGACAACCCCGGCCAAATCCGGACTCCCGGTTAACAATTATTACAGCGGTACAATGGTTTTGACCCACTCCACGTAGGGAGGTAAAAGGTCATATGTGGGGCCCGGGAGTCACGCGAATTGGGTTGACGGGCAGCATCTTGATGTCGCTCCGTCAGTGCCGAAACTCCCATTTAGTGTTGTCCGGACGGCGTGATCTACGGGTTCGTGGGGCCCACGGACTGCTCTGTCCTCCGGGTCTGATGGGGCGGGTCCCGCTGTGATGGAGACCCCTGGTGGCACGCCTCCTTGGAAGGCGCTCGGGCGGGAACGCCAGTCGGAGGCCGATCGGCTCCGATCTCCAAGCTTTGGAGTTGCTGCCTACGGACTGGTTGCTTCTGTTTTACAGCGCGCGATCCGGCGAGATCTGCTGCTGCGATCAATCCTGACATCGGATCGACACACAGAAGGTATCTTTGGAAAGCTCTTTCAAAGTACCTCGATCTAGGGCCAGAGAGACAAATTGGATCTGCACGGATCTGGCCTTAGTCGATTTTTGAAGTTGCTGTTGGATAGGGTCCGAAATCTCAGGGCAGTAATGAAGTTTCTTGAGAACTGCCATTGACCGTGGGGTAGACCTCAGATTCAGATCTCGAGCTCTTCATTAAAATTGTAGAGGGGAGAGAGAGGAAAACGGCAATAATTCTTATGATTGATTTGGTGGAGATTTGGATTGGGAAAGCTAATTTAAACTGGCGGGTGGTCGGATCTGGACAGGAGCAGACACAACTGAAGGGGATCTGAAAATGATTTTTAGAAAATAGGTGGTGGCCTGGGAAAATTCCACGAAAATTCTTGGGTGGTGGGGAGGGTGGAAACAACTTCCAATAAATTTGGGGGTTCTAGAAAAATTCAAAAGGAGGTCCGGAGATGGGAAACTCAGGGTGGCTGTGGATCTAGACTGAAAACAGGCAGATCTGGAAGGAAAAGATGGACGAAAATGGAAAAATGTAAATTGGAAGTTGGAAGCCCAACCAATGTTTATGGGACGTGGGGGGAACCTCTAGAACTCACCCTGAAAGTTTGAGCTCAAGAAGAGTCCGTGGTTGGGAGCAAAAATTCGTGGAAGGAGGATATATCCTGGATGGACAGAACTCCGGCGAACACGACGGTGGTGCGATCGCGGCACGGTGGCGGCGGCGACGACGATCTTCACACCTGATAGAGGAGGCTTCACACCTCAAGAATACAGCCTTCTCAGCTGCGGAAGGGGGAGAGAGGAGAGAGAGAGGGGCGGCCCATGCTCTTTGGAAGAAATTCCTGATATTTCATTCATTAATGCCAATCAAATGAAAATACAAGGTATTTATGTGAAATGACAAAAGACACTCATTAACCCTAGATCTAGGGTTGGGGAGGGTAAAAGAGGGAGTCCACAAACTATTTCTCCCATGTGGTTTGGACCAAATTAGAATAAAATTTCAAGTCCTAATTTAATATACTAAATGGGGGGCGCCCCCTTGACTAGAATGGCCTCCTTCTTGGACTTTGTTAACCTCTTGTCCCCCCCTTGGTCCACTCTTCTAGAAGCCCACTATTGAAAGGTTGACTGACCCCACATGGGTCCTAGAGATGAGGTGGATCAATGGGGAAGAGGTAGGGGGCCCGCGGGACCTGGGTGGTCCCAAATTACACATAAACCCCTCTTACAATCCAAATTACAATCTGAATAAAACACACAATACACACAAACAAAGTTCCAATAAACTATAAATATCGAGACTCAAGGGGGAGTCTCCAAGCTATCTCCGAGCCAGATGGAAGCCGCTGTAGCCCGGGTGGTGCTTCGCGTACGGTACCGGTGGCTCGCCAACTCGTGCCGCTCGTGTGCTCTGGTGTCCGCACCAATTCTCCCCGGGTGGGAGAAACTCGACCCTGTCGAGTAAGGGTCTGCATCACTCTGGTACCGCTCCAGTAGGTCCGGATCTATCCTCTGCAACTCGGCCCGTGTGATCCAAGTATCCTCGGTGGCGGGTCGCCCTCTCCAACGCACTAGGTAGCGCGGGTAAGATCCACTCCTGGTAACTGTCACATTCTCATCCAATATATGATCGATATGCTGTCGCTGCTGTGGAAAAGGGGCTGGAGGTGGACACTCAGGTGTGGGATCACTCTCAATGGGAGGAGATGGCTCAAAAGGCTCACTGGGGATCACCGCTGGGTCCCTATAGGCAACTAGATCTGACACATTGAAAGTTGAGCTTATACCATAGTCCTTGGGCAGGTCCACAACATACGCATTGGATCCAACGCGTTTCAACACTCTAAATGGACCGGCTCCGCGAGCTTGCAATTTCTTTACGGTTCCAGAGGGAAACCGTTCAGGTCTTACCCTGATCATGATATATTCACCCTCTTGGAACTCACGGTGGTGTCGATGGGTATCGGCTAACTCCTTATACCGTGCATTGCTGGCCTCAATGTGACGACATATGTCGTCATGCAGATTCCTAACATGCCTAGCAAACGACTCGACAGACTCTAACACTCGTGCATGGATGGGCATGGGAACAAGATCCACTGGCTTCCTAGGCCTACGACCTGTGACAGTCTCGAATGGACTCATACCGGTAGACCTGTTAACCGAATCATTATATGCAAATTCTGCCAATGGTAATATGAGATCCCAATCCCCTAGACGATCCCTGACAAGACACCTCAAAAGGTCACCCAGACTTCTATTGACCACCTCGGTCTGACCATCTATCTGGGGATGATATGCAGTGGAAAAATTAAGGTGAGTACCCAACATATGCCATAGTGTCTTCCAGAAATAACTGGTGAATCTAACATCACGGTCAGACACTATGGTACGAGGCAACCCGAACTTGCACACCACACGAGTAAGGAATAGGCGGGCTACCCTCGAAGCATCCGAAGTCTTCGAGCAGGGAATAAAAAGGGCCATCTTCGAGAATCGGTCAACAACCACATAAATCGAATCATGCTTCCTGGAGGTACGTGGCAAACCCAAGATAAAATCCATGCTAATATCCTGCCACGGGGCATCAAGCACGGGAAGAGGTGTATAAAGGCCCGAGCTTTGCTTCTTCATTTTGGCCGTAGCACATGTACGGCACTGAGCCACAATATGAGCAATATCACGCTTCAAGCTCGACCAATGAAATCTATGCTCAACAGCCTCGATAGTCTTGTTCCGACCAAAGTGGCCGGCTAGACCTCCCGCATGTAGCTCCCAGACTAAGAAGTCTCGAACCGAAGTTCGGGGAACACAAAGCCTGCCTCCTCGAAAGAGGTAACCCTCCTGAAGCACATAATCATCAAGGTCTCTTGAGGGTTCGGCCTGGAGAGTGGTATAAATTTGATCGAAGTCAGGACAGTCAACATAGGCCTCTCTCATCTTCTCTAACCCTATGACCTCGGCACTCATGGTGGTAAGAAAACACGCTCGCCGACTCAAGACATCGGCCACCTTATTCTCCACTCCAGCCTTATGTTTTAGCACAAATTTGAACTACTGGAGATACTCAACCCAACGGCTGTGACGCGCATTAAGCTTCTTTTGGGAATGGAGGTACCTCAAAGTCTCATGATCGGAGTATAAGACAAACTCCTGATGTAATAGATAGTGCCTCCATTGCCTAAGAGCCTGAACAACTGCGTAGAATTCCTTATCATAAGTGGAGTATCGCAGTTTCGCATCATTCAGCTTCTCACTGAAATATGCGACTGGGTGGGCCTCCTGACTCAACACTCCTCCTATCCCGACACCCGACGCATCACCAGAGACCTTAAACACCTTCGAAAAATGATGGGGACATCACCTCCCATGCCCACGTTCACAGCTCGTCTCCTCGCCCCGGTTGCATCCGGAATGTTCTAGTCATTTAATTTTGAGTCCTATGTAATTTTTATTTGAGTCATTTGATGTATTTTCCCTTTTATTTGAGTCATGTTCCTAGGTCTTGTGTTCATTTCCCTAAGTTTGAGTGTCATCAGGTTGTCTAGTTAGCTATTGGGCCCAATTCATTGGGCTTGGCCCAAGGGCTCTCCCCTACCCCCTCGGTTATTTGTCATTGAGTCAATTGTCAGGGACTTTTGTAGAAATGTGGGTTTCCTATATATAGGACCCCATTCCCCCCATTCCAACTTAATGAATCAATGAATGAAAAACTTGCCATTTTGAGAGTTTACACTTCTTATCTAGTGGAGAGATTCCATTTTTTGAGTGAGAAACCATAGGGGAGAGATTCCCCACCATTCCCTCTCTTAATCTCTCTTTTTCACTCCACTTTCTCTCTCCTCAACACCCAAATTCGAATTTTCTTCTCTCTCCTCCCTTCCCAACCACCTCCACTCCCCACCTACCCCATTTAAGCCTCTTCCCATTCCCCACAACCCTCATCAATACTCCATCCCTTCCCAAGACCCCCTCCACCAATCCTCTCCTCACCATCCAACCCCCAACTACCCCTCCCACTTTCCCAAGCACCCTTCCCACTTTCCCAAGCACCAATTCCCTTCCCTAACACAACCCCCCTCCATTCCCAAGACAAACAAATTAACCCCACCCTTAAACCCATTTTCAAATACCCTTTCCCTCTCACCCACCTTCCCAAATTCGCAGCCCCCACTACCACCATCTGTTGGACCCTCTTCCAGACCTTATTCTCCACCTCCCACACCTTAGAACACCCCCTCCAAGACCCCCTTACAACCAGGGGTCACTCCCACACTCATCTACCCCCTTCCCCTTCTTCTTTCTTGGTCATTGGAAGCTACTTCGAAGTTGTAGTTTGCTGTCCAGAGGTTGCAGATGAACCAGCAACTTGCAGCGGCCACCACGACTTCCTCCAGACGAGTTTGAAGGCACAAGAGGCATCCACAGAAGCGTCTCCATGTCTTCTTCACAACAGAAGTGGTTTCGTCTTCATCCGAGCTGTGTGCTGCCCAGGAGCTTCGTTCTTCCACAACGGCGCAGAGCTGTCCCTGCTGAGTACCAGAACCGGATTAGAAGCATTGCCACGACGAACCTCGGAGGAATCAGCCCCCAAGCTCTTCTACAAAGTTCTTCATCGCTCTGTCTATGTTCAGAATCAAGAAGCAGAACTCTGTTCGGCATCTAGTAGCAGAAGTTATCAATTTTCTCCCTCTGCTGCACAGATCTACTTCCCCACAGTCTACCCCAACCAGTCATCCTTGTTCATAGCCTCCAGGTCTTCTCCAGCAGCTTTTAGCATCCCCGTCAGTTTGGCTGTGAAGAAGACTTGTCCACAATTCCAAAAACTCTAGCGGTTCTCGATTCGGAGTCCGGGAGCCATCGGAGCATTCTCTGCAACCTGCGGTTAGAAATCTGAAGCTGCCAGTCCCAGAACTTGCCACTCTGTTCGAAGCTCCACCCCGGTCAGCAGTGCTACTAGAAGAAATTTAAAAAATTCTGAGGTGTTCCAGTACCAGTCACGAAGAGTTCCCCTCTGGTCTCGCCATCAGAAAAATTCTGTATCAACTTCTGCATCCCCAACTTCGACTGTCAGTCCTCCCTCCCAGACAGCAGGCAGATTCGGCTTCCCAACTTCTTATCGCTTTTGGTCCTAGTTTCCCCCTCCCCGCTTGGCCGGCTGAAGGCCCCTCCCTGTGTGGAGGTAGTATTGCTTGTAATATCATTAACCCCCACCCCAAGGTCCCCCTCCTGCGAGAGGTGTAGTGTTGTAACTTCTTTGGGCAGGTCAAGCGACACCGCCGCGGCGTGTGGGGATCCACTCGCCTCCCCGCTCGCCCTCGTCTCCGAGCGGGATCGGTTTCTTCAAACCGGTCGAGTAAGTGCTCACACCTCACTCCATTAGTGCTTGTCTTTCAATATAAGTTCTAGTTCCGCTGGTTATGTGAGTGAGAGCTCGATCCTCAAGCCCCATTGCCTTGAGTGATCACCGTGGGAAAAGTGCAACCGGTGCCTTCGGCACTTCATCGGCCCCATTGAATTGGGCTTCCACACCCATTGGGAATCCCATCTTGGCCTTGCTGGCCCTCTACCAGCAAGGGCCCAACCCCTCAACCTCACCTTGGCATTGCCAAGTTACCCCGGGCTTGGGTGAGTATCGATAGAGCGGTGGCCCAATTCGGCCCATTTGAATGCGATTGTGCTTGCTTGCATTAGGTCCGAGGTTGTGTCACATCAATTGGTATCAGAGCAAGTCATTGATTTGTCTCTATCAAGTCAAGTCCTAGGGCATGCTTGCATTGGAGTCATCATCAATCCGACCCTTGCATTGATTCCCCCGATCATCATGGCCACCTACTTAGCCTACTCACCACCCATGGACTTCATCCTAGATAGGGATATTACCTTTGACAGATCGCATTCTAGTGACTATCTTAGGTGGGAGGCTACCATAGAAAAGTACTTTGAAAAGACTTGGGTATATGGATGCGCGAGAGTCCGAAAGGCCAAGGGACGACTTCGGGGTCAAGCCAAGAGTAAGTGGGAACACATAGAGGGCTTAAGGAGGGTTAGAAGACAAGAACCTATTCACTCATGGGAAGAGATGAAGGTAGAACTTAGAAAGATCTACATCCCCAAACATTTCCACCCCTCCTACTCAAGCACCCCTAACCCGAGGAGCACTACCACTCCTCCACGCCCACCCGGCCAACTTGAGACCGACCATTGGTCTCCACCCCCACCACCCCCAACAACTCATCTCTCAACCATCATAACAACACTTCGCGACCAAGTCCTCTCCCTTAAGACCCAAATAAACCAAACAACCACCTCTCCACCAAATCCCATGAGGATCCCCACACTCCAACCAAAACCTCCTTCCGCAAACCTATCTATCCAAACTCAATTGGCCCCCACTACCACCCCTCCACAACCAGCCGATCCCAAGGGGAAGAGACCCCTAACCGACCCGGTTTCCCCAAAAGGGACCACCACTCACCCTATTCTCACCATTCAAACCCAAGTAGACCCCGTGTCCATCCCTCCACCTAGAACCATGACGGCCACCACCACCCAACCCAAATCCTGTCACCCAACCCACCTTCCACTTCCAAACCCCATCCTACCCCAACCTAGACCTCCACTACTTCCACTCCCAAACCACATCCTACCAATCCCAATCCAAGTTTCCCTTTACCCTCTACCCTGGGAACACCACACACAAACCCTCATCACCCCAAAAGACTCTCTCACCTCCTTGGTAGCAGAACTCATACCCAATCCAATAGTTGTGAGCACTCCAAACCCACCACCCACTTTGGAAGAAACCCAAGTCCAAGCTGAAGAAGGAACCTCACATGATGGTCTTTACCTTATACCACCCTCTCTAGTTGAGGCAGAGCTCATCTTAGGAGAACCCATTGTTAGTTGGCTAAAGGAGAGCCCAATTCGAGAGACCCCGGCCCATATTTTCCCTCCCATAGAACGAGACCTTCCCATAGTGCCCTTCTTCTCCTATCACACTACAATCCAAGCATCCTATCAAGTGGAGACCTTAGAGGACCTCCTCAAGGGCATAGCATGGCAAGTAGAGATGACTAGCATGTTGACCCCTATGGTCGAACAACCTAGGAGCCTTAGCCTCCTACACCTATGCATAGGGTCTATCACCTCGGTTTGCACCATTAGTTGCTACACTAGCGACCTCCTTCTATTCCTCCCTACACCCGATGAGCCCAACCTTCTCCTCGATTTAGAGCTTCTTATCTCGGGTAGAAAGCCAAGCCCTCCACTCATGGCCGACTCACTTGTCAAGAACATTGGCCCAACTATAATGGAGAAGGATGACTTAGCACCTTTTAAGGATCTTGAGGACATGGAGTTCCTCCCCCTAGGTGACCCATTTTATGATCCATATGATCCATTCCAATGGGAGTCAAGGGACTCATATGACCCAACCATCTTACCAACCACCCACCCTTTCCTACCCTCACCCACCATATTGGGCCAAATCCACCTCATCTATGACCCGGGTTACACCTTGGGAGCCATGACCTTGGGCCACATTTCCCTAGGTAATGAGGTTGTGCTCCATCCCATGATGACCACATTCTTAGATCCATTCGATCCTTTCCAATGGGAGTTCAAAGGTTGTCCCACACCTATACACATGGAAGTCACCCTTAGGAAAAACATGCATGTGTCTAGGCCTACCACACCACTTGGCATGAACACTATGTTGGGTCCATTCATTCATACCACCCACATGTCAAGTAGAAGGCATGAGTGGCCCATATTCGGATGTATTGGTCCACCTTCATTTATCATGGGTCTTAAGCATGTCAAAAGCATCTACGGATGTCCAGGTCCCCCTACATTCATCACCACTTTGCATGATAGGTTCACCTACGGGTGCCCCGACCCACCTAGGCCCACCAAAGTCTACATGACAACATTGTATGATAAGTCCACATATGGTTGCCCCGGCCCTCCAAAATCCATCAAAGTCTTCTTGGCATCAAAGTATGATTGATCTACTTTTGGTTGCCCAGGCCCACCCATCACCCCTAGAATGTCAACATTCACAAAATTGCA
Organism: Amorphophallus konjac; assembly: GCA_022559845.1. Lineage (NCBI taxonomy): Eukaryota > Viridiplantae > Streptophyta > Magnoliopsida > Alismatales > Araceae > Amorphophallus > Amorphophallus konjac. The sequence continues at coordinate 86,597,237 of CM040121.1, forward strand.
TGAAAGCCTTTGCAAGCACATAAGCAAAAAGAATGAGGCTTATAAGAGGCGGGCCGACTCTCATCGGCGTCACCAAGAATTCCATGAGGGTGACTTTGTGATGGTAAGGACGGAGAGGCTCTCCCCGGGAGCCAACTCTAAACTGAGGCCACGTGGGGCTGGTCCCTTCCAGGTCTTGAGGTGCATTGGTGCAAATGCCTACGAGTTAGATCTCCCTGAGGAGTATGGAATAAGTCCCACATTCAATGTCGCCGACCTAGTGCCATATAAGGGACCCACGGTGGTACCTAGTGAGGATATTGAGCCTATTCCCTCTGTTGAGAGAGCACCCACCCGTGAGGAGAGTCCACCAGCCAATAGAGTCCAGCGTGAGCACATTGAACGAATATTGGATGAACATGTCACTACCACCAGGAGCAAGGTATACGAGCGCTATCTCGGCAGGTGGATAGATCGGTCTCGTTTGGAAGACTTGAGGGAAGTACCACTTCTACACCCTCCGAGGAGGGAAGGACACTTACTCGACGGAGTCGAGTTCTCCGCACCTCGAGAGTATGATGGGGACATCACCTCCCATGCCCACGTTCACAGCTCGTCTCCTCGCCCCGGTTGCCTCCGAAATGTTCTAGTCATTTAATTTTGAGTCCTATGTAATTTTTATTTGAGTCATTTGATGTATTTTCCCTTTTATTTGAGTCATGTTCCTAGGTCTTGTGTTCATTTCCCTAAGTTTGAGTGTCATCAGGTTGTCTAGTTAGCTATTGGGCCCAATTCATTGGGCTTGGTCTAAGGGCTCTCCCCTACCCCCTTGGTTATTTGTCATTGAGTCAATTGTCAGGGACTTTTGTAGAAATGTGGGTTTCCTATATATAGGACCCCATTCCCCCCATTCAACTTAATGAATCAATGAATGAAAAACTTACCATTTTGAGAGTTTACACTTCTTATCTAGTGGAGAGATTCCATTTTTTGGGTGAGAAACCCTAGGGGAGAGATTCCCCACCCTTCCCTCTCTTAATCTCACTTTTCACTCCACTTTCTCTCTCCTCAACACCCAAATTCGAATTTTCTTCTCTCTCCTCCCTTCCCAACCACCTCCACTCCCCACCTACCCCATTTAAGCCTCTTCCCATTCCCCACAACCCTCATCAATACTCCATCCCTTCCCAAGACCCCCTCCACCAATCCTCTCCTCACCATCCAACCCCCAACTACCCCTCCCACTTTCCCAAGCACCCTTCCCACTTTCCCAAGCACCCATTCCCTTCCCCAACACAACCCCCCTCCATTCCCAAGACAAACAAATTAACCCCACCCTTAAACCCATTTTCAAATACCCTTTCCCTCTCACCCACCTTCCCAAATTCGCAGCCCCCACTACCACCATCTGTTGGACCCTCTTCCAGACCTTATTCTCCACCTCCCACACCTTAGAACACCCCCTCCAAGACCCCCTTACAACCAGGGGTCACTCCCACACTCATCTACCCCCTTCCCCTTCTTCTTTCTTGGTCATTGGAAGCTACTTCGAAGTTGCAGTTTGCTGTCCAGAGGTTGCAGATGAACCAGCAACTTACAGCGGCCACCACGACTTCCTCCAGACGAGTTTGAAGGCACAAGAGGCATCCACAGAAGCGTCTCCCTGTCTTCTTCGCAACAGAAGTGGTTTCGTCTTCATCCGAGCTGTGTGCTGCCCAGGAGCTTCGTTCTTCCACAACGGCGCAGAGCTGTCCCTGCTGAGTACCAGAACCAGATTCGAAGCACTGCCACGACGAACCTCGGAGGAATCAGCCCCCAAGCTCTTCTACAAAGTTCTTCATCGCTCTGTCTATGTTCAGAATCAAGAAGCGGAACTCTGTTCGGCATCCAGTAGCAGAAGTTATCAATTTTCTCCCTCTGCTGCACGGATCTGCTTCCCCACAGTCTACCCCGACCAGTCATCCTTGTTCATAGCCTCCAGGTCTTCTCCGGCATCTTTTAGCATCCCCGTCAGTTTGGCTGTGAAGAAGACTCGTCCACGATTCCAAAAACTCTGGCGGTTCTCGATTCGGAGTCCGGGAGCCATCGGAGCATTCTCTGCAACCTGCGGTTAGAAATCTGAAGCTGCCAGTCCTAGAACTTGCCACTCTGTTCGAAGCTCCACCCCGGTCAGCAGTGGTACCAGAAGAAATTTAAAAAATTCTGAGGTGTTCCAGTACCAGTCATGAAGAGTTCCCCTCTGGTCTCGCCATCAGAAAAATTCTGTATCAACTTCTGCATCCCCAACTTCGACTGTCAGTCCTCCCTCCCAGACAGCAGGCAGATTCGGCTTCCCAACTTCTTATCGCTTTTGGTCCTAGTTTCCCCCTCCCCGCTTGGCCGGCTGAAGGCCCCTCCCTGTGTGGAGGTAGTATTGCTTGTAATATCATTAACCCCCACCCCAAGGTCCCCCTCCTGCGAGAGGTGTAGTGTTGTAACTTCTTTGGGCAGGTCAAGCGACACCGCCGCGGCGTGTGGGGATCCACTCGCCTCCCCGCTCGCCCTCGTCTCCGAGCGGGATCGGTTTCTTCAAACCGGTCGAGTAAGTGCTCACACCTCACTCCATTAGTGCTTGTCTTTCAATATAAGTTCTAGTTCCGCTGGTTATGTGAGTGAGAGCTCGATCCTCAAGCCCCATTACCTTGAGTGATCACCGTGGGAAAAGTGCAACCGGTGCCTTCGGCACTTCATCGGCCCCATTGAATTGGGCTTCCACACCCATTGGGAATCCCATCTTGGCCTTGCTGGCCCTCTACCAGCAAGGGCCCAACCCCTCAACCTCACCTTGGCATTGCCAAGTTACCCCGGGCTTGGGTGAGTGTCGATAGAGCGGTGGCCCAATTCGGCCCATTTGAATGCGATTGTGCTTGCTTGCATTAGGTCCGAGGTTGTGTCACATCAAAAAATCTGGCAATCGAAGGATAGGTGTCTGGGTCATGCGCTCCTTGATGTCCTTGAAGGCAACAGCCGCGGCCTTCGTCCATACAAACGTGCCCTTCCGAATACAATCCGTGATTGGGGCAGTGACGGAGCTAAATCCGCTGATGAAACGATGATAGAACATCGCGAGGCCATGGAAGCTGCGGACATCATGGACCGTACGGGGTTCCGGCCACTCAACAATGGCCCGGACCTTCTCCGGATCGACGGAGACCCCAGTACTAGACACAATAAAACCCAAGAAGGTAAGCTGAGGTGTCATGAAGGCACACTTATGTGGATTCGCAAATAACTGCTCTCGCCTCAGGAGTAGACAGACCTGCCGTAGGTGGTCTAAGTGGTCCCCCGTAGTACGACTATAGATAATAATATCATCAAAGTACATAACCACAAAGACTCTAATGAATGGTCGAAGGACCTGAGTCATGAGTTGCATGAAGGTGCTAGGGGCATTGGTCAACCCAAAGGGCATAACCAACCACTCATATAGACCATCCTTGGCCTTGAATGCAGTCTTCCACTCATCACCTGGTGGTAGCCACTCTTAAGATCGATCTTAGAGAAGATAATGGCACCGGCCATCATGTCTAGCATATCATCTAAGCGAGGAATAGAGAACATGTACTTCACGATGATTTTGTTGATGACACGACTATCAATGCATATTCTCCACATGCCATCCTTCTTTGGGGCGAGTCCTTGGTGTCATCTTTTAAATTTACTTTAGGTGTATGGTCTGAATCCATCGCCATCTACAAGCGCCTCGTCCCTGCTGTTCAGGACCCTTACCTTTTAAGAATCAAAGAAAGAGTCCTACGGAAGCTTCAGGAAGGGGAAATTCTTGAGAAGAGGGAAATCATGTTGGCAGAATTTGAAGAAGAACTGGCTGATGAGTAGAAACCTTGGTTCTATGATATTATCAAATATTGTAAAGATCAGTCTTACCCTGAAGGAGCCACCATAGAGGATAAGAAAGCCATAAGAAGGGTGGCCCAGAAATACACATTGGTTGGAGATCTACTGTATAGGAGAAGCCTTATTGGTGTTCTATTAAGATGTCTTGATGACAATGAGGTCTGCAAATGTGTAGAGGAAGCACACTCAGGTGTGTGCGGTGGCCACGTAAATAGCCAAATGCTCGCTAAGAAGATCATTATGCAAAGCTTTTACTGGCCTACTATGGAAGAGGATTGTACTGTCTATGTCCGTAGGTGTGTCAAGTGTCAGCTTCACGCCGATAAGATTCATTCACCATCTTCGTCACTTCATCCAGTATCCTCCTCATGGCCTTTCTCCATGTGGGCGTTGGACATCATTGGTCCCCTAGGTGATCCCAACTCCCTCACCAAGCAGAAATCTTTCATCCTCACTGCGACAGAGTACTTCACCAAATGGGCCGAAGCAGAAGCCTACGCGAAAATCAAGGCGTCAACAGTCTGCAAGTTCATCATGAAGAACATCCTCACCAGGTTTGGCATCCCAAGCACAATCATCACCAACAATGGGCCACCGTTCATTTCTCAAGACCTTCAAGACCTCTGTAAAAGGTACGCAATCGCATTGCATCATTCATCACCTTATTACCCACAATGTAATGGCCAGGCGGAGGCCACCAACAAAACATTGATCAAAATCATAAAGAAAACCTGCGAGTCTAGTAAGTTTTCAGACTGACCAGAAAAGCTTATCGAAGCTCTATGGGCATATCACACTTCAATCCGTACCCCCACCGGGCAGACTCCGTTTACCCTTACTTATGGGATGGAATCGGTAGTCCCGTACGAGACTCTGATTCCTTCTCTCAGGGTACAATTGGATAAGGAATTTCTCCTCGACGAATGTCGTAATTCACTCCTTGTCCAGTTGGAACTCTTAGACGAGAAGCAGTTGGCCGCTGCCGAGCATGCACGTGTTTATCAAAATAGACTCGCTCGTTTTTATCAAAAGAAAGTCATTGAGAGAAAATTCAAAGTCGGCGAGATGGTCGTAAAAAGAATTTTTGTCAAACCTAGAGGGCCGCGTTCTAAATTTCAACCCAATTGGGAAGGACCATATGTGGTTTAGGCTACGTACCCCGGTAACGCCTACAAGTTAGTCAATGCCGAAGGGACCAAGTTATCCCACCCCTGGAACGGGCTTTATCTTAAGAAATACTACCCTTAGATAAGTGTAACAACTGGCATGGTACGAGGACCATCGGAGCCGAAAATTCACTTTTCAGTCTTTGTAGCCTAACTCAGGGTTAACCTCCGCATACTCCCACACCCCGCTTTTGGGATCAAACGAAGTGGAACTTGAGGGAAGATCCAAAAAGAAAAAAAAAAGAAAAAAGAAATGAAAAAAGAGAGTGCCTAGTGTTCATCATACAGTCAAGTCTTTGCATATGTCCTTCATGTAGGATAGGATCCATTAAAGCTCGGTAGGTCTCGGGTCTTGTCGGCTTACGCCCGAACCGCGGAGATTCCTGTCCGGTCATGTCGGCTTACGCCCACTAAAAGAAGGCAACACACACACACGCAGCTGTTTTAGCCAAAAAATTGGTGGTATTGCTTATTGTGGGGCCATACTCGAAGGTCTCCAGGAAAGTCGTAATCTTTGTTCTCTTCTTTCTCGACCCAATGAGACAGCCGGCGCTCTTAAAACGCTGACCATAAGGGATCCAAAATACCATACCCTGAAGGTGAGAGTATGATTCATCTCCTCGAACTCGAGTCAGAGTACGAGAAGAGGGCAGTGTCCCCGCAAGCATACAAGAGGGATTCCCACATATCAAATTAGCATGTCTCCCTCAAAAAAAGAGAAAAAGAAGAGAAGAGATAAATCAAAGTAAAATGAAAACCTGGTCGTGGCTGTGCCTGATTTCAACAAGCGAAACCCCTCAAAATAAAGGCTAAATTCCACAAAAGGGGCCGTGGAATGTAAATGCTCGAGATTTGGTCCGAAGTTGTCCGAAAGGAAAGAGTTAATGGGCCCTTATTCGCTCGCCGGGTTAACGGCTTTGCCGGTCTCTCAGGAGGTTTATCCCCTACACCCTTCCTTCTCCCTCTAAAGATGAAGGTTCGATGGTGTTTCTGAAGGGTGAAAACTGCCCAGGGTCTGCGACCTTATTTTAATATACACATTTGGTTGCCTACTTTGAAAAGCAAAAGCTATCACTGCGAAGGAGTCTCCGTGTTTCTGGCTGGTCAAGACCCCTGTTTACCACCTTGATGTCTTCTTGTTTAACCTCGGGCTTAGGCCAATGCAAGCGCGTCACCTATGGGTGCGACGGCGTCTGATTCTGGGTCAGCATCGCGCGGTTGGTCATTTGGGTTCCAGGGTGTTCCATCATATACCATCTAGAGTTGTGAGGAAATAGACCCGGGTCGAGCAAATCTTTTACCTCGAACACTCTTTCGGTGCATCCTTGCGGTCGGAAGCAACTGGGAGCCTAAGTATGGCATGACGGTTTTGTCATTAGGTTAAGTCTTAACCGGCAGGATTATCATTTGAGGAGTCTAGGGGCCCAAATCAATCTAGATGTGCACACAGGATACCTGGGAGGTTAGTAAGAAACCCTGTCTTCATAAGAGTCAGGTGCCATAAGAATGGTCACTAGGCATTAGTTATCCCAAAAAAAAAATTTGAAGTGACCCTCGGAAGACGCCATCAGGTGAGTCCCCAAGTGGGAATTCTCTTGGAGCATGTTAACCCTGCATTAAGCTACTTAAGAACAATTTAAATACCCATGATTCAAGAACCATGCCAGTTGTAATAACAAGTGTCTTTCAAAAAAAGAAAAGAAAAGAAAAAAACACATAGACAAACAACAAAAACAAAAAAAAATTTGCATCAGTGTGATCTCATTTGTGTGCTTTTTTTAATTCTCATTCTCGTTTGTGTCCCCGTGTGTTGCATTCATTGTCTTTGCTCTTGCCTTAATTGATAAAGGCTTGACCCCTTGACTCGTTATCAAGGCTAGTTTCAAAACAATCACCCACTTATTGAGCAAGGGGCCAAGTCAGAACGGAAAAAATAACTTGTTTCATTAAGCAATGTGTACAGGATTGAAAAATAGAAATGAAGACAGAAGACATGAAACTGAACATTCATTCCTTTATTTCCTTCTAGAAGTTGTACACTAAGTTCCGTCCTCTCTCTCAACATTACCCCTCTCTCCGCTCTCCAGGCGAGGAACCCTGGAAGGTGTTGTCAAACCATGGAAGGCGGTGCCTCTACTGCTCTATACCCCTCTTCCCGTCTCTGCTCCCCGTCGAACGACAGGGGCGGCAAAGAAGCTACTAACACGAAAGCCACGCTCTCGTGCTCTTTGGTAGCGCTCTTCACCATCTCTTAGCCATTGTTCAACAAGACCGAGGCTAGTTCGGAGTTCAAACAGTTGGGCCTCTATGGCCCTCCGCTCCTATCTCTCAACCAATCTGTCGGCTCTCTCTATTTTGGTGACTCTTTCCCTTTTCGCACGTTCTCTCTCTCTCTGTCCTCCCTTTCTAGCTGAAGGGTGATCCTCAGCTCCACGGCGTCCCGAGAAGAGCCATCGTCTGGACGTGCCGCAACTCTTCCTCCAGTTTTGCTATTTTGGCTTCCCCATGCGCAGTGCGGGCAAGTGCATCTTGCACCTCTTTCGTCTGTCATAACCATCATCTCAGATATGTGGAGGCATGGATAAGTGAAATCCAATGGCAAGACGCTCACCTGTGTGGAGAGCATTCCTTCTGCCTCCGCGACTCGCTGCGTAGTATGAGCAAGCTACTCATGAAGCAAATCGAGTTCGGAAGTGGGGATCCATAAACTGGAAGAGACATCATCCGCCCCCATTGCTAAGGAAGCCGCATCAAGCTGGGCGCGCTGCAACACACATAAGGCGACACTAAGGACCTAGCACCAGGAATCTTGGTCCATGATCATGTGTATGCAGGCTTATCGAAGAACTCAAGGCGGCTCGAGTATCACGTAACTGCCGCTCTGTACCCGTCAGACGAGCTTGCAAGTTCGCTATCATGGTGTCGCGAGCGTCCTGTGACCAGGGCATAGGTTAACCAAAAAAAAATTAAAAAAAAGAGACAAAAAAGCCCAGTCAAATCCCAGTCTAACCCTCAGTCAAATCTCAGTCTAACCCTCAGTCAAACCCCAGTCAAGCCCGCAGTAAACTCTCGGTCAACCCAGTCAAACCCCCCAGTCAAGCCCGCCTGCCTAAACCCCATTACAATAAAAAAAGCATTTTTTAATTAAAGAACACCCAACCCAGTCCACCTAAACCCCCATAAAATAAAAAAACATTTTTTTAATTAAAAAAGCCCCCAGTCCACCCAAACCCAAAGGTTTAGGCAGACCAGCCCAGCCCCTTGGGCTGGTCCGCCTAAACCCTCCCTCCCCCACTCCGTAACACCAAAAAAAAAGCATTTTCAAGGGTTTACCCGGACCAAGTTGGGCCCCCAACTTAGTCCGCCTAAACCCCTTCCACCCCTTCATCTTCCACTATAAAACCCCACATTTGAAAGCCCAAAGGACAAGAAGATCAAGCATCAATGCAAGGAGCTCAACCCCGGACTACAAAGGCACGCTAAGGAGATTTGTGTGTGTGTTTGCTAGGCTTACACTGAGGGCATGTCGCATGATCATCCCTCATACGGCGTCTAGCCCAAACACCCACCTCTGAAAAGGCGGCCCCCTGTTGTGATGAGCGTATGTCGTCTCGATAATCGTGCACGACCCCAGATGCCGCTTGGTGAAAGCACTCTGCCTGGGTCCTACTTCGATAGTCATGCACGACCCTGATGCCTCTTGATAAAAGCACTCTGCCCGGGTCTTGCCTTAATATTCGTGCACGACCCTGATGTCGCTTGACAAAAGCACCCTATTCGGCCTCGCCTCGATGATCGTGTGCCACCTTGGTGTCATCTCGATGAGCGTGCCCTCAGTGCCGTTACCCAGACAATGGGCACAATTTACAAGTCCTAGCGCAAGATGAAGTGTCAGGCCCCTGCCTCTGTCAATGGGCCCCGAGCACGACCATCAAGGTCTCGCGGCGCCCATCCACTCCAGTCACATCGGGACCCCCAGCGCCCCATCACTCAACAACTTCAGTCACAACGGTGCCCTCGGCACCCGACTGCCAGCTACTCCAGTCACAACGGTGCCTACGACACCCGACTGCCAGCTACCCCAGTCACATCAGGGCCCACGGCACCCGATCACTCAACAACTCCAGTCACAACGGTGCCCCCGACACTCGACTGCCAACAACTCCGGTCACAACGGTGCCCCCGACACTCGACTGCCAACAACTCCGGTCACAACGGTGCCCCCGGCACCCGACTGCCAGCTACTCCAGTCACATCGGGGCCCGCGGCACCCGATCACTCAACAACTCTAGTCACAACGGTGCCCCCGGCACCCGACTGCCAATAACTCCAGTCACAACGGTGCCCCCGGCACCCGACTACTAACAACTCCAGTCACAACGATACCCTCGGCACCTGATTGCCAACAACTCCAGTCACAACGGTGCCCCCGGCACCCAACTGCCAGCTACTCCCGTCACATCGGGGCCCGCGGCACCCGACCACTCGACTTCCTCCGCACAATGGTGCCTATGGCACCCCTACTGCCCCGACCTCAACACTGTCTCACGTCAGGAATACATTGTGACGCCCCTCGGGTGCCATCCTGCTGAGTCACGGGTCCTTTGACGGACGACACGTACAAATGCAAAATTACCCGCATAATAATGCAATGACCCGGGGACCGTCATGAATGACGGAATTGTCCCGTGGCTTGCAAGCAATTGTAATCGGGCTAAATGCCTTTCATGGCATATAAGTCATGTAATCCAGTCATGGAGCGGATCTCCCTCCTCGCCGGAACCAGTCTCTCTGCCCCCCAGTTATCCTTGTTGTGTTGCTGTTGCCCTGTCGCTGTTGCACGGACTAAACCCTCCCGATGTTGCGGCTACCAAGGTCCCTGACTCTCTCTTTGGCAGAAGAAACAAAGGTATCCGGATTCAATCCGATGTAAAATAAACATCGATTGCTTGCGGCCGGTGGGGAAAGACGTCCAGTACACGAATCCCCATAATCACCTGTACACTCGCACCCATGGAACCCCTTCTATCCACGTGTCTCCCGATCTCTCGAGCCATGTGCCACGTCCGGACGACGCTTCCCCGATCAATCCTCAGTTCCATAGGTGATTGTCGAGAAATCGACTAGCACGCCCGCATTCCATCCAGCCATCCCTATCCCAATCTCCCAAAATGAAGAACCATACGCCATCCCTTCCAGTGCGTTTCTGTCGTTCTCTCTGCCTTCCTCTCAATACCCCCAGAATCTCCGTGTGCCCAGTCAACCTATCTCGGCCTTCCATAAAAGGCGAGTGTACACCCCCGCCGCAAGGACAAAACGACAAGTGACTCCCCCGCGGTTGCAAACAGTGAGTCACAGCCAGACTCAGTAGGGGTCACGCGGATCCCTACCTCGCAACTAAACATGCAAAAGCAGTAAAGCATGCATTGGCAAAAATAAATGACAATCTAGTAAAGCTGTAAAACTATCTAAACAGTTTAAGAACAGTTAACTAATATGCCAATTGTAATTTAAATACGAGTACTCAAAATCTACCAATAGAATAATAACTCAATCATTTCCAAGTGACAAGAGAGAGAAGGAGACCACAAGAAAGAAGAAACCAGATGCGTCAACTAACGACTTACACTGCGTTTCAAGCATCTACGCAAGTCTAGATAGCGACAAGCGAGACGCGTAACAGTACCAGTAACAAGTAACTAGTCAAAGTAACACTCGTCAGTGTCAGTCCAAGCCTCTGACCACGTGTGCACACATCGGCTCGTCGCCTCGAGCCAGGCCTCTAGCTAGTTTTCCCCCTCAGTAGGACGCTACTGTAAAGCAGGGGTCCACGGAAACTAGCTTAAAAACCGTAAAACGGGACTACCCCGCCACCTCTCTCAGGTGGGATCAACACTGAAGGTCGTCGGGCTACGACTAGTGGTTCCATCACAAGGAAAGAGAATATAATTCTATTGGGATCTAAAAACATGCCACAGTTTGCGAAATGATTTAAACATGGCGAATATGCAAGATTAAAAGCATAATTAAATGAATATGCTAATAGTTGAATTCTGTAGGGATTAAACGGTTTAGAGGAAACCGCTCCAGTCGTACGCGGCCGTATGACTGGCCGCTCAATGTGCCTAAACGGTCACGGGTAAACCGCTCTATACTAGCCCTCTATTGGGATTTAGGGCATACGCGGTTCAGGCTGGGCCGTTCAATGGCCTGAGCGGTCCTATGACTACCGCTCAGTGTGGTGGAGGGCCTACTGGACGGTCCCACGATAGGCCGTCCTGTGGACAGAACGGATCGGTCTGGGCCGCGCTAAGGACTTGAACGAACCCTATTGGGCTGTGCTATCTACACCGCCTTACTGTTCAACGGGGTTAAGCTGTCTAGGGTGAGCCGCCCTAAAGTCTAAACGGTCTTCATAAGAACTGTTCTAATGGTTTAAACGGTCGGGCTGTAGACCGTGGTCTACTGGACAGTCTCGCAGAGGACCGTGCCATTACCGTTATGGTGAAAACGGGATGAACCCCATGGGAAACCCGCCCGGTCGGTCCAAATGGACGACAAAACCTTCCAAACCTGCCAAACCACAACATATAACCACCATACAACCCTCCCAAGCCCATAAAACGTAAAGACGATGGCCATGGTATGATTTTCATGAATTAAAACAAAATACAATGCTCATGGAATTTCACACAGAAATCGAGGAAAACGAAGGGCAATGGGGGTGCATGGGGTACGGAAGTGATCCTAGCGAGGAGAGGATTCCATCCCCCTACCTCGTTCGCGATGAAACCGTCGATCCGGTGCCGAATGGCCGAGGAAAGCCGTGCCGTCCTCTCGTCCGTACACGTCTCCACGCTTCGTGGATCGAGGCAAGGTTAGCGTCAGCGCGATCCTCGCGTCACGAGCAACCCGATGACGTGCTCCACGCCTCCGTCTGCGGCCCGGTCGGACCACACCACCGAGAGAGGGGGAGGGCGTCGCCGCGAAGAGAGAGAGAGAGTGACAGAAACATGAGGGGAGAGAGAGAGGGTCGATCGAAAGAAAGAAAATGTTTGATATTTTTTTTATTTTAAACTCTTTTTGCAGTTTAAACCCTCAAAGAAGCATAATTGTAATTATGCCCATTAATTTCCTGAAAAGCTTTTACCTAATTAGATTAAATGTTAGGAAAAACTCATTAAATTCAGAAAAATCACCTAAATTCACGAAATAAATTCTATTTTATTACCGGTAAGGATCCGTTAATGAACGGGTCTTACAGTCCGTCCCTTCTAATAAAAATTTTGACCTCAAAATTTAAAAGGAAGAACAAGGAGAGAACTGGAAGAAATCATACCTTATTCAAATAAGAAAGGAAACTACTGACGCATTTCATCCTCACGTTCCCACGTAGCCTCATTACCAGAGTGACGCTGCCAAACAACCTTAACCAGAAGTATTACCTTGTTTCTCAATCGTTGCTCACGACGATCTTCAATTCTGAGTGGATATTCTGGTGTGGATAAATCTGCAATCACTTCAGGCCAAACTGAATCATCAAGCACGTGAGATGCATCAGGAACATGTTTCCTCAATTGGGACACATGAAATACATCGTGTATTGCTTGCATCGCCGCTGGCAATTGAAGACGATAAGCCACTTGGCCCACACATTCCAGGATAGGAAATGGACCAATATAACGGGGACTGAGCTTTCCACGCTTCCCAAACCTCATAACGCCTTTCATCGGAGATATTTTTACAAACACCATATCTCCAGGCTTTTCTGTCGACTGTGAGCTGTCAACATTTTCTGCCTGATCGACTGTGAGCTGTTATTACAACTTTAATGGTTGCCTGCGCTGATATGCATAACTTTTCTGTCGACTGTGAGCTGTCAACATTTTCTGCCTGATCGAGCGAACCACATCAGCACACTGTTGAACCATATCATGTCATGTCAACAATCTGTCACCGGATTCAAACCAGTTCAAAGGTGTACGACAAGGATGCCCATATAAAGCCTCATACGGTGCCATGTCAATGCTGGAGTGATAGCTATTATTATAAGCAAATTCCACAAGTGGCAAATGATGACTCCACGAACCCTGTCAATCTAGGTAACACGATTTCATCATATCTTTCAAAGTCTGAATAGTCCTCTCTGACTGACCATCTGACTGCGGATGATACGCTGAACTAAAGGCTAACTCTGTGCCCAACGCCTTTTGAAAACTGCGCTAGAAGCCAGAAGTAAACAGTGGGTCACGATCTGACACAATTGATATTGGAATTCAATGCAATGGCACAATCTTTTCGACATAAAGCTCGGCCAATTTCTGCACACTCTAGGCAACTTTAATTGACAATAATCTTGCGGTCTTTGTCAGACGATCAACCAACAGCCAGATTCCATCGAAGCCCTGTGAAGTCTGAGGTAAACCCACAACAAAATCTGTTGTGACATGATCCCATTTCCACATCGAAATTTCTAAAGGTTGACACATTCCTCCAGGTTTTTGATGCTCGGCTTTAACCTCTTGGCATGTCAAACATTTAGACACAAAAGTAGCTACATCCTTTTTCATTCCTGGCCACCAAAACTTTCTTTTCAGGTTTTGATACATCTTGGTAGTGTCGGGGTGAATAGCATAACGGGATCCATGGGCTTCACGCAAGATGGCATTCCTCAATTCATCAATAGCTGGAACATACAGCCTTCCTCTGAAGCTGATTACTAACTCATCATCAAACTCAACATTATGCATCATTATAATGCGGGACAAATTAGAATCTACCTACTGAGCTTCCTTGATCTGCTGATAAATAGCTGGAGTCATCACAAGACTAGCACATACAACTACCATCGGATCAGAAGTAATGTCCACATTGAATGTCTCACAAGGAAATTGTTCCCATAATTTCCATTCTCGAACCAGCAAATGACTAATTTGCACTTTCTTGCTCAGAGCATCAGCCACAACATTCATTTTACCTGGCTGATAGGAAAGGGTGAAGTCATAGTCTTTCATATATTCCATCCATCTGCACTGCCGGAGATTCAAGTCTTTTTGAGAAAACACATACTGCAAGCTTTGATGATCAGTGAACATCTCAAATTTCTCGCCATACAGATAGTGTCTCCAGATTTTCAGTGCAAAGATCACCGCTGCAAGTTCTAAATCATGTGTTGGATAATTCTCTTCATGCTGTTTCAATTGTCGGGATGCATAAGCTATGACTTTACCACGTTGCATAAGCACTGCACCCAGACCCACTCGTGAAGCATCCGTGTAAACTACGAATCCACCCGAGCCAGAAGGTAACACCAGCACTGGAGAAGAGGTGAGATGCCTTTTCAGTTCATTGAAGCTCTGCTCACATTGATCTGACCAGACAAAAGGCACATCTTCACGTGTCAGTCTAGTCATCGGCACGGTAATCCGTGTAAAGTCTTGAATGAATCTTCGATAATAACCAGCAACACCCAAAAAACTTTTGATCTCTGTCACAGTCTTTGGTCTCTGCCATTGAAGAATAGCTTCAATCTTTGCCGGATCAACTGCAACTCCATCACCAGAAATCACGTGGCTCATAAAGTGAACTTCCCGAAGCCAAAACTCACATTTATTGAACTTGGCATAGAGCTCGTGATCTCGCAAAGTCTGCAATACAATCCTGAGATGATATATGTAATATCCCGGACCTTTCAGATCCTTCTTCGTGGGTCCCGGATCTGGTTTTCGGAGTGTCCGGCTCCGTTGTGTCCGAAATTTCGTTTCGGACATCTTTCGTGTTCGGATCGGCGCGATCCGGAGTTGTTTCGGAGGCCCGGAGGCGTTCCGCGGCTTTTCTGCGCGTGTTTTCCGATTCCCGGTGTGTGTTTCGGCTTTTTCTTCGGAAGCTCGCTGCGGGCGAACCGGGCGGTTCACTCGGGCACGAGTGGTACCGTTGCGATCGGTGCGTTCCGAGGATTCCGGAAATATATTTTTCTAATTTTTGGTATTTTCCCAAAAAATCGGATTTTCTTATATAACCCATTTCCTTTTCTTTTTCTTTTCTCCTTTCTCTTTCTTCTTCTTCTTCCTCCTTCCTTCCCCAATCGTGGCCGCCCTCTTCTCTCTCCCTCTCTCCCGTTCGAGCGCGGCGACCACCGTTTCGGCTGCAGACGGCGGCGGTGCGACGCGGCGAGGACGTGGGTGACATCGAGACGATCGTGCGGGCGTGCGGCAAGCGTGGGAAGCGTGGGGAGGCGAGGTTTCTAAAAGCGTTCTTCACGATTCGTGGGTGATTCGGCGGAGCATTCGCTCCATTGAGGTAGGGTGGCGTTCCTTAGCCTCTTGTCGATCATTCCCGTGTTTTATAGGCCGAGGGGAGGCCGAGAGGGGCTTTTTTGAGCATGTTTGGGGTTTTTCTATGTTTTGGGGAGAGTCGCCCGATCTATGGATTCGATGCATGGATTCGTGTTTTGATGGCCTAGAATCATGCTAGGGGTCCCCAGGGGTCTTCCCCTTTGATTTCCCCCTCTCCGGTGGAGGTATGGGGGCATGGAATGGTGTTTTTAGCCGTTCCCGGCCGTTCTCGGTTTTCTGGGATGATAGCGGTCCACCAGTAACCGCCTTCATCAGGTAGCGGTCAGGTGGGGACCGCCTTCATCAAGGTTTTGAGCGTTGGGGCTTGTGCTGTCGGCAGGCGGTCGCGGTCTCGCGACTGACCGCGACTGTTGGTGGCGGTCGGGGGGCGACCGCTTTCAGCCTGGGGTCCGGCACGGTCTTCGAGACGGGTTTTTGACCGTTGGAGTCTGGTCGCGGTCTCCAGGAGACCGCTACCAGGTGAAGGCGGTCTTCACGCGACCGCTTTCACGTTTTCGTGCACCAGGGTGGTCGCGGTTCCAGGCCGACCGCGACCAGGTGATAGCGGTCCTGGGTCGACCGCTACCACTGGAGGCGGTCCTCCGGTGACCGCGACTCCCCTTCTTTACCGATTTGAACCCCGGACGAGCTAGTCTCGATCCCTGTGCTGACCCGTAGTCCGATTGATGCGGGGCATCATGTGGGGCCTACACGTGGGGGTGCCGTGGGGTCCAGGGAGGTGGTGGCTCCGGCTTGTGTCACCGTGCGTCGGTGTTGGTACAAGGAGCGTTCCTCGTACCTGTGGTTGCATCGTTGTTTTCCGTGACTCGAGAGTCTACTCCTTCAGTGACCCTCCACTAGTCGTAGCCCACCAGTACGAGGTGCTGGTCTCACCTGGGAGTGGTGTACGGGCACCCACCTTTCGAGACGGTTTGTGGACCGGTTACCGTAGGCCCCTCGTCAGTAGCCAGAGTCCGGCTACGGGGGAAAACTGGTCAGAGGACCAGACCTAGTGACGCAAGGTCTGTGTGTGCACACGTGGTTAGGGGCGGTTGGACCCACGTCGACGGGCGTGACCCCAGCTAGTTACTTATTCGTGGTTACTTGTACGGTGTCTGCGCCTCGGGTAGGACCTACCACGTCAGGCGGTTCACCTGCGGTGCGGTGTAAGACGTCAGGGGACGCTACCGGCTGTGCTTCTAGTGGGTGGTACTCCTGTCGAGTACGGAGTGTCAGACTGTCAGTCGAGTGTTTCCGACCTTCGGGTTTTGGCGGTTCGACCGTTGAGTTTTGGTCTTCTCGTACCGTGGCACGTGTGTCGGTTTGCGTGCCGTAGGGTCTAGTTCTGTAGAGTACAGGGCTTTCCTTTTCGAGGTACCTTCTTACCGCTAGAGTAGTGGTTTCTCGTTTTACGAGGTAGGGTTCGAATGATCCCTACTGAGTCTTGTTCCGAGACTCATTCCCTGCGTAATTTCACCGCGTTTCAGGTGAGGCGCCACCTTCGGGGAGCGCGTCAGGAGCGCAGCGTGGTGCGGGTGCCCAGAGGTAGTGTCGGAGGTCAGAGCCGGGGTATGCCCCGTGTAGCTGTACTTTCTTTCTTGTCACTGTACTAGTCGTGGACTACTGTTGCTGTTGTTGTTGATTTCTATTGTGGACCATGTAAAATGTTAATTTATTTCTTGCTTAATATTATAACTGTTTAATTTCTGCAATTATCTGTGATGCTTGTGTAGTTTCCACACCATCTTTTTAACCCTTCCGAGTCTTCAGACTCGTGGGTGGCGGTACGAGTCTCGGGTTATCGGGCCTTCCCGGTAATCGGATTCTCGGGTCGTTACAGCTGGTATCAGAGCGCGGTTGTGGAATTACATGAGAATCATAGGTAATTGTAGTGGTCCACTAGTCCACAGCGATGATGTACAGGTGACGCTGGCATTGGGCATCGTGTGTTTTTCTTGACCTTGCCGTTTTCGTATTTTCTGTCTTTTGCTTCAGGAGCGAGTATGGCGCCGAGGAGGAGCTCTCGCTCTCAGCAGGGGCAGTCGGCTGGAGGCCAGGAGATTCAGCAGGAGGTCCAGAGGGACCAGGAGGAGCATAGTAGAGCACCATGGGGGGCTACCGAGGCCGCGGATGATGCGAGAGTTCCGGGGGCCGAGGATTTCTTCGTGGCATGTACCAGCTTATGTCTCAGCAGTTCGGCGGAGAGGCCGGTGAGGGCTCGTCTGCTAGGGGTGGGCCAGGCCGAGCAGTGAGGGACTTCATGCAGTTCCATCCACCTTACTTTAGCGGCCAGGCAGACCCTGATGCGGCTCGTGATTGGCTCGATGAGATGGAGCGGGTGTTCAGTTCCGCGAGGAGTGCTGCCGAGGATAGAGTGGTGTTGGCCTACAACCAGTTGCAGGGTACGGCTCGGAGGTGGTGGTCTTCCGAGTGGAAGACGTCTTTTCAGCTTCGTCCACTTGAGCAGATCAAGTGGGATGACTTCGTCAGTGCTTTCGAGCGTACGTACTATCCAGACGTCATTGCTACGCAGCGGATGCGGGAGTTTCTGGAGCTGGTGCAGGGTGACATGTCCGTGTTGCAGTACAGGGCCCGATTTGTCGAGCTGGGTCGGTACGCACCTCATATCATGGAGCATGAGAGGGTGAGGACCACGCAGTTTGTGCAGGGCTTGAGGCTGGAGCTGAGGCACCATTTGATCGCGAACGGGGCCACTGATATAGAGACAGCGTCTCGTGTTGTAATTTCTTTGGAGATGGATATGCAGAGGACTCGAGGACCGATCAGCCAGGGGCAGTCCTTGTCAGGTCGCAGCCAGCAGTCGGCTACCCAGCAGTAGGGTTCCTTCCAGCATGCGTCGGGTGGTTAGGAGTACCGGCGTAGGCAGCTTCGGTGACAGGATCTGCGTCCTTCGGCTCGAAGGTCAAGAAGTTCTTGAAGAAGAGTTTCCGTAAGAAGCACAAGGATCAGGGGCAGGCTTCATCGGGCAGTGTACAGCAGCCGATTCCTTTGTAGCGTCAGGGATCAGTGGGTGGATCGCGAGGACCTTGTCCACGGTGTGGTGGGACCCACCCAGGCAGGCAGTGCACGGCGCCGATCATCTATTTTTGGTGTGACCAGTCAGGGCACATGGCGCGTGACTGTCCTCAGAGGCCGCCGCAGCAGCAGGTTCCCCAGCCGCAGCAGCAGTAGGGACAGTATCCGCCGCTACCCAGGTCAGCTAGCGTGGGAGGCAGGCAGAGGGCTCGAGGCCAGATCACGCACATGACCAGGGCAGAGGTAGTGGCGTCGCAGCTCGTGGAAGGTACCGTTCAGATTTTGGGTTGTGCGGCTCGGGTTTTGTTTGATTCTGGCGCGTCTCATTCGTTCATTTCGGAGGATTTCGCGTCGAGTGTCGAGGAGCCGGTGACCCAGTTGTCCTGTGATTTGGCAGTGGAGTTGTCTTCGGGTGACCTTATGGTCACTCCGTATTGCTTCGACCAGGTTTCGGTGTGGATCGATGGGCGGAGTATGCCAGGCAGGTTTTATGCGTTGCAGCTTCGGGATTATGATGTGATTCTAGGCATGGATTGGCTCGAGACTTATGGAGCGGTGGTGGATTGTGGGATGAAGAGGGTCTACTTCCAGCATCCGAGCAAGCGGACCTTCTATTTCCAAGGTATCCGTTCTGCCTCTTCTCGATTCCTTATCTCTGCTATTCGAGCCCGTCGATTACTTGATTCTGGTTGTCAGGATTTTCTCGCGTCAGTGGTTGTGTCTGACCGGATGGAGCCGGATGTCGAGGACATTACGGTGGTGTGCGAGTTTCCTGACGTTTTTCTCGAGGAGTTGCCTGGATTACCTCCCCGGCGGGAGATCAATTTTGTGATCGAGGTTGTGCCTGGTACGGGACCTTTGGCGAAGGCTCCCTACCGTATGGCCCCCGCTGAGTTGAGGGAGTTGAGGGCGCAGTTGCAGGAACTGCTGGCCAAGGGGTACATTCATCCGAGCTTTTCCCCTTGGGGTGCGCCCGTGTTGTTCGTGAAGAAGAAGGACTGTAGTCTGCGGCTATGCATTGACTATCGGTAGCTGAATGATGTGACCATTAAGAACAAGTATCCGTTACCGCGGATCGATGATTTGTTTGACCAACTTCAGTCTGCGCGAGTGTTCTCGCGGATTGATTTGCGGTCCGGTTACTATCAGCTGAGAATTCACGAGTCCGATGTGGAGAAGACTGCGTTCAGTACGAGGTACGGGCATTATGAGTTTTTAGTGATGCCGTTCGGGCTCACCAATGCCCCAGCAGCCTTCATGGACTTGATGCAGAGGGTGTTTCATCCGTATTTGGACCAGTTCGTGGTCATCTTTGTGGATGACATCCTTGTTTATTCGCAGTCTGCTGAGGAGCATGCGTACCATTTGGGTGTGGTGCTGCAGACGTTGCGAGATCACCAGTTGTATGCGAAGCTCAGCAAATGCGAGTTTTGGCTCAGCGAGGTGCACTTTCTGGGGCACGTGATTTCTGGTGATGGCATTTCCGTGGACCCCGCCAAGGTCGAGGCCGTGATGCAGTGGCCGAGGCCGAGGTCGGTGACGGAGATCCGGAGTTTCTTAGGGCTTGCGGGTTATTATCGCCGGTTTATCCAGGATTTTTCCCGCATTGCGGCCCCGATGACGAGGCTCACACGGAAGGATGTGCCTTTCGTTTGGTCCGAGGAGTGTGAGCAGAGCTTCAGCGAACTGAAGAGATTGCTCACCTCGGCTCCGGTGTTGGTCTTGCCTTCTGGATCGGGAGGTTTTGTGGTGTGTACAGATGCTTCCGGAGTCGGATTGGGTGCTGTTCTGATGCAGCATGGTAGAGTGGTGGCTTATGCATCTCGGCAGCTAAAGCCCCATGAGGAGAACTACCATACCCATGACCTTGAGTTGGCGGCGGTGATCTTCGCGCTGAAGATTTGGAGGCATTATCTGTACGGTGAGAAGTTCGAGGTATTCACTGACCATCAGAGTTTGAGGTATGTGTTCTCGCAGAGAGATCTGAACCTCAGACAAAGGCGTTGGATGGAGTTCATGAAGGACTATGACTTCACCCTGTCATATCAGCCGGGCAGGATGAATGTCGTCGCCGATGCACTGAGTCGGAAGGTTGCGGTTAGTGCTGTGATGCTGAGGAAGTGGAGGCTCTGGGAACAAGTGCCCGAGGTATCTTTTAGGCTCAAGATTCCCCAGGAGCTAGGGTTGGCACTGCTTGCGAGTCTGACTGTCACTCCTGCTATCCGTCGTCAGGTGACAGAGGCTCAGCATGCAGACCCTGAGTTGCCCCGGATTCTTGCGATGGCTGACGTAGAACTTGGCGAGGACGGTGCTGCGAGGTTTCGTGGCAGGCTGTACGTCCCAGCGGAGGAGCAGGTTCGTCGTGCGGTGTTACGCGAGGCTCATGGGAGCAGGTACACTGTGCACCCGGGTGCGACGAAGATGTATCGGAACTTACGGAGGCAGTTCTGGTGGCCTGGCATGAAGAGAGATGTCGCAGAGTTTGTGGCCAGGTGCCTGATCTGTCAACAGGTGAAGGCGGAGCATCAGCGACCAGGCGGTACTCTCCACTCCTTGGATGTTCCTGCTTGGAAGTGGGACCATGTGACCGCATATTTTATGGTGGGGTTGCCGAGGACCCTGACTGGGCAGGACAGTATTTGGTTGCTGGTGGATCGGCTGACGAAGGTGACGCGGTTGTTACCGGTCAAAGTCAGCTGGAGCGTGTCCAAGTTGGCTCGACTTTATGTGGAGCGGATCGTGCCGTTGCATGGGGTTCCCATTTCGATCGTGTCGGATCGGGATCCGCGCTTCACTTCTGGATTCTGGAGGAGTTTCCAGCGAGCTCTTGGCACGGAGTTGGCATTTAGCTCGGCGTATGATCCTCAGTCAGATGGTCAGTCTGAGAGGACCATTCAGACTTTGGAGGACATGCTGAGATCCTGCTGCCTGGAGTGGCAGGGAAGTTGGATTCATCACCTACCGTTGGTGGAGTTTGCCTATAACAACAACTTTCATTCGAGCATCGGCATGGCTCCCTATGAGGCTTTGTACGGGCATCCTTGTCGGACTCCACTCGATTGGTTTGAGGTGGGTGAGCGTGTTTTGCGGGACCGGAATTGGTGCAGCAGTGTGTGGATGTTGTGCACCTGGTTCGTCAGAACATGTTGGCGGCCCGGTGTCGGCAGAAGAGCTATGCTGACCGTAGGCGGCAGCCTCTCGAGTTCGCCGTGGGCGATCATGTGTTCTTGAGAGTTTCTCCGATGAAGGGGGTGATGCGTTTTGGACGGCGTGGGAAGCTGAGTCCCCGCTATATTGATCCTTTCGCGATTGTGGAGCGCATCGGTGAGGTTGCTTACCGGTTGCAGTTACCTCCTGAGTTGGCGTCGGTGCATGACGTGTTCCACGTCTCAATGTTGCCGAAGTATATGCCCGATGACTCTCATGTGCTCGAGTTTTCGGTTTGGCCTGAGGTGACTCCAGATCTTTCTCTCCCAGAGTTTCCGATCCGCGTGGAGGATAGGCGAGAGCAGCGCCTGCGGAACAAGGTTATTCCCTTGGTAAAGGTCGTGTGGCAACGACACTCTGGTGGTGAGGCTTCGTGGGAACGTGAGGACGAGATGCGTCAGCCGTTCCCGTATCTGTTTGAGTGAGTCTTCCTCTTCTTTCCCCTTGGGTTGTTCTCAATTTCGAGGACGAAATTCCTTAAGGGGGGAGGGCTATAATATCCCGGACCTTTCGGATCCTTCTTCGTGGGTCCCGGATCTGGTTTTCGGAGTGTCCGGCTCCGTTGTGTCCGAAATTTCGTTTCAGACATCTTTCGTGTTCGGATCGGCGCGATCCGGAGTTGTTTCGGAGGTCCGGAGGCGTTCCGCGGCTTTTCCGCGCGTGTTTTCCGATTCCCGGTGTGTGTTTCGGCTTTTTCTTCGGAAGCTCGCTGCGGGCGAACCGGGCGGTTCACCCGGGCACAAGTGGTACCGTTGCGATCGGTGCGTTCCGAGGATTCGGAAATATATTTTTTTAATTTTCGGTATTTTTTCAAAAAATCGGATTTTCTTATATAACCCATTTCCTTTTCTTTTTCTTTTCTCCTTTCTCTTTCTTCTTCTTCTTCCTCCTTCCTTCCCCAACCGTGGCCGCCCTCTTCTCTCTCCCTCTCTCCCGTTCGAGCGCGGCGACCACCGTTTCGGCTGCAGACGGCGGCGGTGCGACGCGGCGAGGACGTGGGTGACATCGAGACGATCGTGCGGGCGTGCGGCAAGCGTGGGAAGCGTGGGGAGGCGAGGTTTCTAAAAGCGTTCTTCACGATTCGTGGGTGATTCGGCGGAGCATTCGCTCCATTGAGGTAGGGTGACGTTCCTTAGCCTCTTGTCGATCATTCCCGTGTTTTATAGGCCGAGGGGAGGCCGAGAGGGCTTTTTTTAGCATGTTTGGGGTTTTTCTATGTTTTGGGGAGAGTCGCCCGATCTATGGATTCGATGCATGGATTCGTGTTTTGATGGCCTAGAATCATGCTAGGGGTCCCCAGGGGTCTTCCCCTTTGATTTCCCCCTCTCCGGTGGAGGTATGGGGGCGTGGAATGGTGTTTTTAGCCGTTCCCGGCCGTTCTCGATTTTCCGGGATGATAGCGGTTCACCAGTAACCGCCTTCATCAAGTAGCGGTCAGGTGGGGACCGCCTTCATCAAGGCTTTGAGCGTTGGGGCTTGTGCTGTCGGCAGGCGGTCGCGGTCTCGCGACTGACCGCGACTGCTGGTGGCGGTCGGGGGGCGACCGCTTTCAGCCTGGGGTCCGGCACGGTCTTCGAGATGGGTTTTTGACCGTTGGAGTCTGGTCGCGGTCTCCAGGAGACCGCTACCAGGTGAAGGCGGTCTTCACGCGACCGCTTTCACGTTTTCGTGCACCAGGGTGGTCGCGGTTCCAGGCCGACCGCGACCAGGTGATAGCGGTCCTGGGTCGACCGCTACCACTGGAGGCGGTCCTCCGGTGACCGCGACTCCCCTTCTTTACCGATTTGAACCCCGGACGAGCTAGTCTCGATCCCTGTGCTGACCCGTAGTCCGACTGATGCGGGGCATCATGTGGGGGCTACACGTGGGGGTGCCGTGGGGTCCCGGGAGGTGGTGGCTCCGGCTTGTGTCACCGTGCGTCGGTGTTGGTACAAGGAGCGTTCCTCGTACCTGTGGTTGCATCGTTGTTTTCCGTGACTCGAGAGTCTACTCCTTCAGTGACCCTCCACTAGTCGTAGCCCACCAGTACGAGGTGCTGGTCTCACCTGGGAGTGGTGTACGGGCACCCACCTTTCGAGACGGTTTGTGGACCGGTTACCGTAGGCCCCTCGTCGGTAGCCAGAGTCCGGCTACGGGGGAAAACCGGTCAGAGGACCAGACCTAGTGACGCAAGGTCTGTGTGTGCACATGTGGTTGGGGGCGGTTGGACCCACGTCGACGGGCGTGACCCCAGCTAGTTACTTATTCGTGGTTACTTGTACGGTGTCTGCGCCTCGGGTAGGACCTACCACGTCAGGCGGTTCACCTGCGGTGCGGTGTAAGACGTCAGGGGACGCTACTGGCTGTGCTTCTAGTGGGTGGTACTCCTGTCGAGTACGGAGTGTCAGACTGTCAGTCGAGTGTTTCCGACCATCGGGTTTTGGTGGTTCGACCGTTGAGTTTCGGTCTTCTCGTACCGTGGCACGTGTGTCGGTTTGCGTGCCGTAGGGTCTAGTTCTGTAGAGTACAGGGCTTTCCTTTCTGAGGTACCTTCTTACCGCTAGAGTAGTGGTTTCTCGTTTTACGAGGTAGGGTTCGAATGATCCCTACTGAGTCTTGTTCCGAGACTCATTCCCTGCGTGTTTTCATCGCGTTTCAGGTGAGGCGCCACCTTTGGGGAGCGCGTCAGGAGCGCAGCGTGGTGCGGGTGCCCAGAGGTAGTGCCGGAGGTCAGAGCCGGGGTATGCCCCGTGTAGCTGTACTTTCTTTCTTGTCACTGTACTAGTCGTGGACTACTGTTGCTGTTGTTGTTGATTTCTATTGTGGACCATGTAAAATGTTAATTTATTTCTTGCTTAATATTATAACTGTTTAATTTCTGCAATTATCTGTGATGCTTGTGTAGTTTCCACACCATCCTTTTAACCCTTCCGAGTCTTCGGGCTCGTGGGTGGCGGTACGAGTCTCGGGTTATCGGGCCTTCCCGGTAATCGAATTCTCGGGTCGTTACAATGTACATGTTCTTCTTCAGAAGCAGAATAGACTAGAATATCATCGACAAAGATCACCACAAATCGGTCCAGATATGGACAAAACACACGCTGCATCAGGTCCATAAATGATGCTGGAGCATTGGTTAGCCCAAATGGCATAACCAAAAATTCATAATGACCATAACGCGTGCTAAAAGTAGTCTTTTCTACATCAGATTCTCGAATCCTCAATTAGAAATAGCCAGATCAAAGATCAATTTGTGAAAAGACAATAGCAGATTGTAATTGATCAAACAAATCATCGATCCTAGGCAGAGGATACTTGTTCTTGATAGTCACTTGATTCAACTGCCTGTAATCAATACATAGCCTTAGGCTTCCATCTTTCTTCTTCACAAACAAGACTGGAGCACCCCATGGAGAAAAGCTGGGATGAATGTAGCCTTTTTCTAACAAATCTAACAGTTGTGCTCGCAATTCTTTTAATTTAGCTGGAGCCATATGGTAAGGTGCCTTTGCCAATGGTGCCGTACTTGGAATCAACTCAATCACCATTTCTATTTCTCGCTGAGGAGGTAAGTCTGGTAACTCATCAGGAAATACATCAAGAAATTCACAAAGCACAGGAATAACATTGATGTCCTACTGTGGTGCCTCAACGGCAACACGGAAGCTAAGAATCCCTGACAACCTGCATTAAGCAATCTACAGGCTCAAATAGCAGAAATAATCAAGCAAGAAGAGCGAGATCGAATACCTTGGAAATAGAATGCTGGTTTCCCATGTGGCTGAAAATAGACTTTCTTCGATCTGCAATCAACCACAGCTCCATACTTTTCTAACCAATCCATGCCCAGAATGATATCATAATCAACTAGCTGCAAAGCATGTAATCTAGCCGACAACTGCTGATTCCCAATAACAATCGGAGTCTCTTCCAGACAAAGAGTAGTGAACATGAAATCTCCAGAAGGTAATTCAACTAGCAACTTGCAAGTCATTTCAGAAGTTAGCTCCTCAATACAAGCAATAAAGTCTTCAAAAATAAATGAATGAGAAGCACATGAATCAAATAGAACACGAGTTGCATGACCATAAATCATAATCGTACCTTCCACGGGATGGGACGCCATCGCTTCAGCACGAGTTATATGAGAAACCTTCCCTTTTTGCTTCCCGCCTGCTCCAGTAGACTGTTGGGAAGAAGACACTGAAGCTTGAGGATAATACTGCTGAGACGGTGGTGGTGGAGGAGGTCTGAACTGAGAAGGATGTGGTTGAGAAATTGAGAAAATTGAGAAAATTGCACCGGTTGTGGTCTCAGAGGATAATCTCAAACCACATGCCCTGGTTGATCACAACGAAAACAAACCACCGGCATCGAACACTACTTGCCTAGGTGGCTCCCACCACATCTCGGACACAGTCTCGGCTGACTTGCTATTGAGCCTTGACGTTGGAAAGAAGGTGCTGATTGCTGTTACGCGGTACCCGAAGAAGCTTGACTGCCATACCTCTTCTTAAACTTCTTGAATTTCTTAAACTTGGGTTTCAAAAAAGAAGTGCCACTGGCAGCAGGTACATCAGATGGAACTCCTGCCACAGACGGCTGACTGACTTGCTGAAACTGCACACTCGGCTGAACTGATGCCGCTTGAGTATGCCCTCGGGATCTAGCCATGTCAAGCTCTAAAACCGCAGCTGCCTGGTATGCTGCGTCCATCTCTGCTACCCTGGTCGCAATCAAAGGCTGCCTCAACTCTGCTTTCAACCCATGCAGAAATTGCTCGGTCTTCATACCTTCATCAGCAAGAATGTGGGGCGCATATTGACCCAATTCCATAAACTTGTTCCGGTATTCCAGCACAGTCATGTCACCTTGAGTCAGTTCCATAAATTGGTGCATCTTGTCCATTCTGAGGTAAGCTGGTGTGGACGCACTTTTCAACACGCTCATTTGTTTGTTCTTTGGGTCGATTTATCCGGTGGGTTTATTCGTTTATTAAGTGTGTGGGCGTGCCAGTCACCGAGTGACGGTTTATTCGAGCTCCGAAGAGCCCATGGTGCGCTCGATCCGACTTCGTCAGACGATTGTGTGGTTCGTGTCGGGACCATATCCCGTCGTGCCGTAAAGACCACGACGTCATTTACATCCCCCATACGAGGGAACACCCTTGATTAATTTTCGAAATTATGGGCCCTGCGGCCGAAATAACTAATACTAACTGCGCGAGAAAGAGGCAGGAATAAATCACATTAAGGTCCACATCGGGATACGAGCCATGGGCTATGTTGGTCACTCGTGGACCTTTTTCATGTTCGGACAAAGGTCCGTAATAGAGACGCGGTGGACGCCGAGATAAACTCGTTCAAATGTCTACCGGATGCACGGTAATTTTATGAAGGCTCGGAGAGGATCCGGCCTGAGAAACGGGTCCGGTTCAATCGGAATGTCGGCCCAAGGTAAGGTCGAGTCATGGCCATGTTGGGATAATTCCCGAGACTCAAGCCCGACCTGCAAGGGTGGCATTACTGTTCCTTCAGCACCGGATCACGGGAAAAGAATGGGCTGCACTGTGGATTATTACTATATTATTTATTATTCCCTTTTCTATCTGGGTTTCCGATTACACATTTTTTTATTGCTTATTCTCCTTTTATGTTCTTTTCGGATGGTTTTATTATTTAGTTTACTACTTGTTTACTATTTATTCATTGTGATCCCCTTTTTATTATCATTATTATTATGGTTATCATTATCAGATATATATATGTGTGTATTCATATATACATATTTGGTCCTTTCATCGTTTAGGTCATTATGATTATCATATTTTCCCTCTCTTGTTTACACACATTTTTTTATAGAGGAGCAGGCCCCTGGAGGTGAAGGAGGGGTGTGCTGCTGGGCTAGGGGTAGTGTGCCGGCGAAGGGCATGAGCAGGCGTGCCGGGGGAGAGCTAGGAAGGGTGTGCTGGGGAGGGAGGTGATGAAGAGTGCACCGGTGAAGGCCCCTAGCGCATGTGCCGTGTAGGGGATGGGAAGTGTGCCGGCGAGGGGGGGGGGACAGGAGGTATGGCGAGTGTGCCGGCCGAAGGCGGCTGGGGGGGTGTACCGGCGAAGGCATGGGGAGGGTGTCAGCCAGGGATGTAAAGGGTGTACCAGAGAAGGTGTGGGGAGTGCGCCGGCCAGGGATGTCAAGGGTGTGTCGAAGAAGGAGTGGGGAGTGCGCCCGCGGAGGTCTGGCCAGGTGTGCCGGTGAAGATGAGGGATGGAGTGCACCGGGGAAGACCAAGGGCAGGGCGTACCGGTGGATATTGGAGGTGTATCGAGGAATACACCAAGGGAGCATGCCGGGCCAAGGGCAGCAAGGGACCGACTCCTCCTAGATTTCTTGTGCTTTTCTCCTCTTCTCTTCCTTGATTTTATGCAGTCTGTATGGGTCTTCTCTTCCTTTTCTCATAATCGTTTTCCTTTCTTCCTTCCTTGCAAGACGAGTGTTCAAGTTGCTTAGCCGTCGTTCAGTCCGGTTCTCTTTGTGTTGATTGCGATTCCCTTGCCTTGGTTGAAGTGTTTTACCGTTGTTCTTTTCATTTGTCTGTCGCTTTCTTTTTACCTTTTAATTCGTTATTGCCCCATTTGTTTGTTGCTTCATTTTGTCCTTTTAATATGTTATCGTTTCTAACAAAAATTCGGCAGCATCTCCCCTTGACCCGAGCGTAAGGGAGATACAGGGAACGCACCCACATGGAGTGACGGAACCCGACAACTAGAGGTGGGCGCCCGAGAGCGACAACACCTTAATAAAACCTCAGAAAACCCGAAAGCAGCGATGGACAAGAGACCCCTCTAGGGGCGGCTGGGAAGTGTACCGGGCTAGGGAGGCTGGGGGTGTGTCGGCGAAGAGTGGCCTGGAGTGCACCGGGGAAGACCCGCAGGGGTGTGCTGGCGAAGAGATTGGCCAGGGCGTGCCGGGGAAGGCCGTAGGGGTGTGCTGGGGAAGGCCCGTAGGGGCGTGCCGGCGAAGGGTTGCTGGGGTGTACCGGCGAGGGCCCAATGGCGGTGTGCCAGCGAAGGCCTGATCAGGTGTGCCGGCGAAGGGTTCAAAGAAGGTGTACCGGGGAAGGCACCAAGGGGGCGTGCTGTTGGAGGATTGGACGGGGTCTGTCGCCTGAAGACTAAGGGGGCTGGACTGAAGGAAGGCCAACTAGACAGGATGGAGCCTAAGAGGAAAAGACCAGGGGTCTTGGGTTGGCTCATCCAAACGGGGAGCGTTGGTTAGTAACGGGGAGGTTGTTCGAAGGAAGTGGCCTGGTGGTGTTGGCGGTTGGGTATGCGAAGAAGAAGAAAAGAGCAGTGACGAGGGGGACGAAGGCCCACGCTAAGGATCAAACGATCGGGAGGCGGAGGAAGAAGCGTTCAAACACGCACGCGGATTCAAACCAACGGAGACCAGAAAAAGAAAGAACTCAAAAGAGAGATTTTTATTCATGGATGACAAGGGCCGCAACCGACACATACACCGCAGAACGCTGGAGCAGGAGGTACAACGGGGGGAAAGAAAGAAAAGAAAGGGGAGAAAGAAAAGGGAGGAGCGGAGGTCGAGCAGGGGCGACAGCTCCCTGTCTTTCTCCACTCCCCTTAATACACCACACACTCTCCTTCTCTCTCCCTTACTCTCTCTTCTGGGCGACCGTCGGAGGGGAACCCCACGGCGGAGCTCCCTTCTTCCTCTTCTCTTCCTCTTCTCTCTGTGGAGCACTTCTTCCATCTCTCTGTGTGTGTCTGTCTGTGTGTTCCCCTCTCTCCATCTTCGCCTCCCTTGTTCGCCGGAAGAGGAGGACTTTTATACTCCCAGTGGCGGAAGCGTCGAGCCCGAACGGCGGAGGCGGGAAGTGACTGGCCATGATGGGGTTTGACCTTCTCCGTCCTTGGTGACAGAGGAGTAGCCTGCGTGGCCCAACCTCCGGCCGACACCTCGGACAGCCCACTGCGCGCCAAGGATCTATAGGGCATGGGCGTAAGATCTCGTCTGCAAGGCGTGCCGCTGAAGGGCCGGAATAGCGTGTCGCTGGAAGACATAGGGAACGTGTCACTGGAATGCTGCCAAGGCGTGCCGCTGAAGGGCTGCCAAGGTGTGCCGCTGAAGGGGGCATAGGGGCGTGCCGCTGGAGGGCCAAAAGGGCGTGCCGCTGAAGGGGCACAGGGAGTGTGCCGCTGGAGGGCTGCCAGGGCATGCCGCTGAAGGGGCACAGGGAGTGTGCCGTTGGAATGCTGGCAGGGGCGTGCCGCTGAGCGGGGTGTGCCGCTGAGCGGGGTGTGCCGCTGAGGGCACATTAGCAAGCATGCCGTTGAAGGAGCACATAGAGTGTGCCGGCGAAGGGGCGGCCTGGGCGCGTGCCGGCGAAGCGCCCCATGGGTGTGCCGCTGAAGGGGGCACAAGGGTGTGCCGCTGAAGGCCTAAATGGGCAGTCCTGAGCCCGTTGAGAGCGCGAGTTGTAGCCCATTCGATTTTCTTCGAGGCCCACGGATTATAAAGCTCTTGGTGGTTGATTTCTCTTCACTGTCGTGACTCCGGAGACAGCTCCACGGCAGTGTGTGTGCATTCGGAGAGTCCAGATGGCCCCTCTTCTACACAGCTTCTTTAGTTGAAGTTGTTGTTAATGCTGGACTAGTTGGGACGTATGGGCGCGTAATTTTGCACGTCCACAAATGCCCCCCACCCACGGGTAGCGCAGGCGAAGGATGAGCCGGGTGGTGCCCGTGGGTGTACTGGTCCCTTCTTCTCTTCATCGGTGCCGACGGGGTGTCCGGAGCTGACGTGGTACGCTTGTCTCTTCTTCTCTTCATCAGTGCCGACTGGGTGCCGGGAACTGACGTGGTATGCTGGTCTCTTCTTCTCTTCATCAGTGCCGATAGGGTGTCGGGAACTGACGTGGTATGCTGGTCTCTTCTTCTCTTCATCAGTGCCGACAGGGTGTCGGGAACTGACGTAGTATGTTGGTCTCTTCTTCTCTTCATCAGTGCCGACAGGGTGTCGGGAACTGACGTAGTATGTTGGTCTCTTCTTCTCTTCATCAGTGCCGACAGGGTGTCGGGCGCTGACGTGGTATGCTCGTCTCTTTTTCTCTTCATCAGTGCCGACAGGGCGTCGGGCGCTGACGTGATTTGTTGGTCTCTTCTTCTCTTCATCAGTGCCGACAGGGTGCCAGGCGCTGACGTGATATGCTTGTCTCTTCTTCTCTTCATCAGTGCCGACAGGGTGTCGGGAACTGACGTAGTATGTTGGTCTCTTCTTCTCTTCATCAGTGTCGATAGGGCATCGGGAACTGACGTGGTATGCTGGTCTCTTCTTCTCTTCATCAGTGCCGACAGGGTGTCGGGAACTGACGTAATATGTTGGTTTCTTCTTCTCTTCATCAGTGCCGACAAGGTGTCGGGAACTGACGTAGTATGTTGGTCTCTTCTTCTCTTCGTCAGTGCCGACAGGGCGTCGGGAACTGACGTGGCATGCTTGTCTCTTTTTCTCTTCATCAGTGTCGATAGGGCATCGGGAACTGACATGGTTTGTTTATCTCTTCTTTCTCTTTTCTTTTCTTTTTAAACCACATTACCGGTACAAGCGCCCTTTCAGGTTTTCACTGGCACCAGCCCCCTCTTACTTTTGCCCACGCACCCTCTTGGGTTTTCACGTGGCGGGGTACCCGATTTTGCCTGTACCGCCTTTTCGGGTTTTCGCCACAGCTGGGTTGTTGCTATTTTTGCCATTGTCCCCATGTAGGGGCAAGTCCGGCGGGGCACCTTTATTTTAAGTCCATTTCTCTTATTTTTTTCTTTTTTTTTTGGCGAGTGGATAATATGTAATTGTTGG
The DNA here is from genome assembly GCA_022559845.1 of Amorphophallus konjac. Classification (NCBI taxonomy): domain Eukaryota; kingdom Viridiplantae; phylum Streptophyta; class Magnoliopsida; order Alismatales; family Araceae; genus Amorphophallus; species Amorphophallus konjac. The sequence continues at coordinate 86,628,696 of CM040121.1, forward strand.
CTAGGGCCCGAAGCCTTGCGCCGAAAGGTAAGGTTCATTCGTCGGCAAGAAGATAATGCCAACGCAACGGAGATTTTCTGCCGATTCAGACGTAAGGTCCGTAATGGCAACATTGTGTGGGAGTGGGTAGCTGAGGCACGAAGCCTTGCACCGGAAAAAGACTTGTTCGTTGGCAAGGGACTAATGCCAGCGCAAGGATAGAGATTTTGCCGATTCAGGCGTAAGGCCCGCAACGGTGACTTTGCATGAGAGAAGGTGGCTAGGGCACGAAGCCTTGCGCCAGAAAAGGACTTATTTACTGGCAAGGGACTAATGCCTAGTGCGGGGTAGAGTTGTCTTCGCCCGCACAGGCGCCCGTCGGCACATAGGAATGTGTGGACGGAATGTTCCCATGGAGACATCTATCATCGTGCATTATTTACGTGCACACACACACACACACACACACACACACACACACACACACACACACACACACACACACACATATATATATATATATATATATTTATTTATTTATTTATTTATTTATGCACATACCCATGCATATGTATATATGTACGTATACATGTACATATTTATATTTATTTATTGTTGTTGTTATTTCTCTCCCTTTTTTCATCTCTTCTCTTTTTATTCCCCCTTTTTCGTTTCTTCTCCCCCCTTTTCTTTTCTTTTTTTTCGTCAAAATTCCTCCCCCATCTCTCTCTCTCCTTTTTTTTCTCTTTTTTATTCTCTTTTTCCCTTCTCATTTTCTTCTCTCTTCCTCTCTTCCTTTCTTCTCTCTTTTCTCTTTTTTTTTTCTTTTTCCTCTTTTCTTTTCTCTTCTCTTTCTGTTTTTGTCGTATAAAAGGGCGGGGGTGGCATGGTGAGCCATCCCCCTCCTTTGAACTCTCTCTTTCCCTCTCTTTCTCTCTTTTCAGTGGCCGAACGGGCGAGCCCCCTCCTCTCCCCTCTTCTTCGTCCGTCGAACGCCGCGGCCGCCGTTGTCGTCATCGACATGGTGAGGGCACCTCCGTGGAGGCGCTCCCCATCCCTCTCTCTTCTCCTCCTTCTCCTTTTTCTTCTTTTTCCTCCTCTTCATCTCCTTCGTCTTCCTCTCCGTTCGGGGCACGGCGGAGCCCTAGGCTTCCCCCTCCCTCCTCTTTCACTTCTTCTTCTCCTTCTTCGTCTTCCCTGCTCCTCTCTTTCTCCCCTTGCTTCTTCTTCTTTTCTCATGTGGAGAACGGCTCCGGCGAGTGGGGCGCCGGGCGTTCCGGAGACGGGGTAGACGGGCGCATCGAGATCGAAGGGCGCATGTGTGCCGGGTAGAGGGTAGGTGATGAGTGTGCATTTATGCGAGTTAATTTATGATATTCACACTTTTTAGGAGCTTTAATGTTAATCATTATGCACTTATCATACTTAATATCAATTTTTGATCAAAATATTTAATTTGGTAAAATTATTATAACTTGATCAATACATATGTTATTTTGCGGGCACTCGGCAAGAATTCTGCCCAAGAATATGCCAAATATCATTAAGCACGAAAAGAAAAAGAAATAAAAATAAAAACTAAAACATTATATCTATATCGATTCATATATGTTCACTTATATAATACAATACATTAATTATATATATATTAACTAATATAGATATTATGATATATATCTATATTTACATAATATATATATATATTCTAATATTTATATACATAATATATCTATATACATAATATATCATATATATAATCTGCATATAACGTAGGCTAATGTATATAACGTAGGTTGTAAATTGGCCAAAAAACTTCACGTGCTTCAAACATGACCAAGCTTTAACAAATAACAAAAGCCAACGAATGTTCCACCTTTACAACACATGGGCCAAAGCCCATTCAACATTCGAGAGGAGATCGACACATGTTAACCAAATCCCATTCACGTGGCCAGCCATGCAACGCATGGCAACGTGGTGGCCTCCGCACGCAACAACATGGACATGGCCTTCTCACGAGAGTGGCCTGATGGAAGCTTTGACGGGTCTGCTAGCTGGCAGGCGGTGGAGCTTCACGCGGGTCAACGTATCCCCACGTTGGCAGGGCGGCTTCAAACGCACCAAGGCGAAATGGCAAGGAGCGTGGGAGGTTTTCTCACGAACGGCGAGTCAACGGGCATTGGCCAAACGCTGTCTGGTCACGTCGGCAGCGACCCTTCACGCGGCAATAAATGGGCTAAGGTTTTTTACGTACACGGGCTTCTTCACAACGGAAGGGAGGCGAGGACGGCGGCTTGTTCGGCAGGTTGGCTGCGGCTGCAGCCTTCACACGTACGGTTGAGAGCTTCACACAGGTAGAGAGAGAAACATAGAGGAAAGAGGGCTAGTGTAAGCCTATAAAAGGAAGGGGTTGAAATGGTTCAGGGTGATAAACTTTGTAATATATTTTAGTTCTATACAATATTCTTGTGAGAGTTTGTGAGTTCTTAAGAGTTTAAATTACGTTTTTGAAGAAGAGAGAGAGAGGGGCAGGAGGCCCCTTCAGGTTCTAAATGCTTTCACTTTGTTATCCATTTTAAATTATTAGAAATTTTGACTTTTATAAGTTTAAGTCATTGTTAGTGCAAATTTTAAGATTTTTTTCATATCTTAACCATTTACATGCCTTTATGATTGTCATTTCAATTTCTTGTCTTCTTCAAAGTTGTTCATATTTCAATTCTACACATTTTCTATTTTTATCATTTCCTCTAATTCTTCTCTATTTTTAAGTTATTACACATTTTTCTAAGTTCTATCCTGGTCGATTACTATTCATCCGAGTTGATACCTTATGCCATTTCTCTATTTTGAAGCCCGTCGAATCCTCGTTGCATTCTGAGTTCTTCATGAAAGTTGTTCCTCTCTTATAGATATAAATTTTATTCTTCTACCACTTTTTCTAATTCTTCACCGTTTTTAAGTTATATTTAATTTTCCAAGATTCTGTCTTTTACATGTTTACTATTCACCCGCGCAGGTAGACTCTCTTATTTCCCAGTTTTCACCTTCTTCCTCTCATTTTCTCTCTCTATACTCTTCGTGAAAGTTTTTTCTAACCCTCCGATCTTCAACTTTTTCTTCTGTCACTTCTTCTAATTTTATCTGATTTAAAAGTTATTTCTCTTCCTAGTTCACCTTAGTTTATTATAATTTTCTATTTGTTCTTCTATCGATTCCACCTTTCTAAATTGCATCACAATCTTTCTAAGGCGGTTTAAATTCAATTCTCTTGATTTTTAAATCTTAACGACTCAAGGTTTTCAACTTTCAAATCTACTTCTCCCTGTGGATTCGACTCGGTCTCACCACTTAACTATTCCATTTATTTAATTTGTGAGCCGGATATTTTAATTTGGTAGCGGGACATATTAACGATGTGCGTTTCCAGCGTATCGGTAGGCTAGGTGTGTCGGAGATGAGGCGTTGAGACGTGCCGGCGAAGGCACTCCGTAGCGTGCCGGCGAAGCAGCTGGAGGGCGTGCCGGGGAAGGCCGGTTGAAGCGTGCCGGCGAAGGCTGCTTGGGGCGTGTCGGCGAGGACCCGTATAGGTGTGCCGGTGAGGGCCTGTATGGGGGTGTGCCGGCGAGAGCAGCTTCGGGGTGTGCCAAGGAAGACGCCAGGGGCGTACTGGCGAAGGAGCTTTGGGCAGTGCACCGTGAAGGGAGGAAGGAAGACTTCTTCGATCGGAGGACTTCCGATGTTGCCTCTCGGGGCCCACCATGACTTTGTTGGGCCGTCACTCCTTGTAGACGTGCACCCGTGTTTTCCCTTACGCCTCTGACCTAGGGGAAACTCTGCCGAAATTTCGTCCGAAATTAGCGGAGTCTTGTTTGTTTTTCTTGTAGGAGAGTCCCCTTATAGTCTTCATTCCCCATCATTTCTATTCATCCTTTCACCTTCATTTTTCATTCATTCTCTATCCTTGGGTTGGTGGCATCTAGTAGAGCTTGCCAAGCTGTGTCGGGGAGCGAGCACTAAGTGTGCCGGGGAAGGACTATAGGGGGAAGGAATATAGGGGCGTGCCGGCGAAGGCCACCACAGGGTGTGCCGGGGAAAGCCAGCCCAGGGCGTGCCGGCGAAGGCCACCACAGGGTGTGCCAGGGGAGGCCAGCCAAGGCGTGCTGGTGAAGGTTGCCTGGGCGTACCGGGGAGGGCCATTCTAGGGCGTATCGGAGGAGGCCTTAGAGGGCGTGCCGGCGAAGGGCTGCCAGGGGCGTGCCGGTGAAGGGGCGCTTGGCTGTGCCGGGTAGCCGCCTCAGGGGTGTGCCGAGGAAAGCCATAGAGGCGTGCCGGCGAAGGGACTTTAAGTAGTCTACCGGTGGAGGGAGAGGACTTTCGCAATCGAAGGACTTCCGGTGTTGCCTCTCAGAGCCCACCGTGACTTTGTTGGGGCCGTCACTCCTTGTGGACGCACACCCGTGTTTTCGCTTACGTCTCTGGCCTAGGGGAAACTCTGCCGAAATTTTGTCAGAAATTGGCAGTGTCTTATTCATTTTACTTGTAGTAGAGCCCCTTTATAGCCTTCATTTCTCTTTGCCCGTGGCTTGTTCTGATCTTTTGTTTGTTGTATCTTGCAAATAGATGGCTGCCCCAAGTGGTTCTTATATTCCTGCTGCCACTACCGGTGCCGGCCTTGTTCCGCCGCCTCCAGTGCCAGCCGTCACATGACTCAATGTAGAGGAGCTGGACAGGGAGCACGCTGAAGTAGCGACACTAGCCGAGTCCTCGGGCTCTGAGGCCGAGACAATGGACTATCATCGGCTTTCTCAGGTCAAGAACCATTTTACCTTCGACCGAACCGGCGAATATCGAAAGGACTTCCCGAATGATAAGCATCTCATCCGATTTTTGAAGTACTTCCGCTCCCGGGAGAGGCGAGAGTTACGCGCTGTGCGGGAAGTCGAGCAAGCAATTTTGCAGGCTCATGACAGCTTGTTATACAGTGTCCCGAGAAGCATTCCGATGTACCTGGTGGGAGAAGCCCGGGAATGGAAGCCTGTTTTGGGGATCGAAGGAGTGTTGCCGACTGAGGACAAGCTGGTGCGGGCCCCTCAATTCATCCGGCAAAGTGGGACATGTCTGCTGGGCGGGTGCAGGGCGAGTTGCCCCGTTTTGGTCTATTCTTGGCTCCCCTGAAATGGGGCTACAGGGAAGAGCCATTTATCCTGGACTGCCTGGCCATCCGATTCCAGCACGAACTGGCGCTGGGCTGGTTCGGGGAGCTGAAGCTTCAAGATGCTCACAGTTTCAGGGAAGGGGCGGTAGAATTCACAGAGTATGTGCTGTTTAACTACGCCCCGCTACTGGTCCGGGCTGGCATTTACCACAGCGTCTACGCCTCCCGCTACGGCTACCCCATCTCCAAGGGCCTCTGCTGTGGCATGATAGAGGTGTTCAGTGCTGAGACCAACACTTTCTATACAGCATAGGGCGAGACTTTGCTGGACCTGTGGAGTCTTAGTCAGCTCAGCGGCTTGTCCATTGACGGGGAGCCTTATGAAGAAGTATGCCTCCTGGATTTGATCAAAGATGAAACCAACGGGGATGTCTATTATTCTCTTGGGTATTCATACCGGTATCTCATGAAGGCGTACCGGGAATTATATCAACTGGCGCATGGTGGGAGGCAGCCTCCCCGTGGGGATAGAAAGAGGGTTCGCATGACCCTGTGGTTGTAATATTTCTATGATGGGCTGAAGCAATATGAAGCGTTTCCATGCATTGGCACCGCCGTTGCTCGTAAGAAGCGCACCAAGCCCAAGACTGATGTGAAGATCCCCTCCAGAGGATGCTGAAGTGGCCCCAACCCGATGGGGGTTGACCCTCTAACACATTACGCCGCGTTCCTGACGTACTGGCTGTGCTCGTTTGCCATGTCGTACGGGGACTAGACCGTCATTCGGCCGGATGCCATCTACCCATCGTGTCAAATGGCGTGAGGAATAAAGCTGTCTTTGTGCCCGACTGCTCTCTGCTTGATATACAAAGCGTTGGGGGACGTCATCACTCGTCAATTCCTGAGGCAAACCCGATATGTGTGCCCGTTGCATTTCTTCAATGCGTGGGTCTGTTCGTTGTTTCCTGAGTTCGCCCCCCGCACCCTTCAAGACTGGGGGCTGGTGCCGCGGATGCTAGAATTCGCAAGCGCGGAGCCGGGCTCTACCTCCCAGCGATTGTATGATATTCGGGGCCGGCTGACGACGGTTCCATGGGACGCGGCCGGCACCATCCACTTCTGGACGTTGGCCGCACATTCGAGCCCTCTGGTGAACAATAAGAGGGAATGCAAAGATGATCATGTGGAGAAATACGTCCACCCCATCAGCCAGGAGAATGTGGTCCGCCCGTTGCTGGAACCTGAGCTTAGGGATTGGGCGTTATCCATTCGTCCTAGTGTGCTGGCGTTCAGGAAGGTGGATACTCTGCTGTTGGAACCAAACTACCCCTTCCGCTTTGGGCAAAATTTCGGGTATGATCAGCATATCCCGATGCATAGCGCACAGTTTGGCCTGCCCACCCGAAATGTCTGGGGAAGCTCAACCGCTGAGCACGCGAGGTCCTGGTGGGATTTCTTCCATCGGACGGACTCCGTAACTTTCAGGGTGCCTGCCCCCGGCCGTATTCCTTGGGTGACCCCAGAGTACGTAAAATGGTGGAACGCCCGGACTGCCTTCTATCGGTTGTGCAAGACCGATTCCTGGGACGGGGCAGAGAGGAAGTTCCTGAGCAAGCAATCAGTGCCGGTGCTCGACATTGGTCCGGAGCACCTCCTTCGGCTCAAGAATAGGCAAGATAAGGAGGTGGCGGCGTATCTAGCCGCTCGCCGGGAGGCTCGGGAAGCAAGGCCAACACCGCAAGCGAAGCTACCCCCAGTGGCCAAAGATGATTTTAAGAAGACCCTGAGGGATCTCTGCCGGATCGGGAGTGACCGCCTGAAGAGGAAGAGGGCACTCCCGCAAAGAGCTGGCGTCCGGAGAGGGACCCGATCTGCCCGTACCGCACATTCATGAGGTGGGAGGAGAGGAAGCCCGAAAATTATAAGGACATCACATGGCTATATGTCCTTCTCCGAGTGAATGGGCTAAAGATTGAGGATCAGACGGCCGCCATCCTGGGCAAGCGCCTGTAGGTCTCGTATTATTATGCCGATGGGTGGGGCATGGACCACTTCAATCTTTTCTGCCACCTTTCATTGAGGAAACATGCAGACCTAGCTGCCCTTACTGACCGCTGCCAGAAGATCGAAGACGTGTGCTGGCTAGTTCTGGAGGCGGCGCGTCGGGACAAGGAGCCGTCCCTGAGCTACTGGCCGATAACACTTCAGCTGTATACTGGCCCCCATGGTATTTGATCTTCCCCTCTCCTTTTATTTTCATCCTTTATCGTCGCAACCTTTGCAGGGTACCAGATGCTGATCAGATTTTTTTTTGGCAGACCATCCTGACAGCACCCAGATGGAGACATATCGGAATCTTCTTCGGCTCGTCCAGAAGCCCACCTATTTTGAAGCCGCGTTATCGGCCCCGACCACGACTCCCTTGCCCAAGGCCACGAAGAGGTCCCGGGCTAAGTCGCCTGTGAAAAAGGCGGTGGATGCTGCCAAGGCGATCGGGCAGCGAGAGGCGAAGCGGCGGAAGACGGAGGCCGCTAAGACTTCGGCGGCTATTCCTCCGGTGCCACGAATTCTGACTTTCGAGGAGTTCGAAGCCGGCCGGACCGAGCTGAGTCAATCTGCCGGTTAGAATTTCGAGCCCTCCGTGTCCTTCAGGGCCCGTCTTTATCCCGAGGCAAGGCCTTTACACGTGAATGCTCCTTCCCTTTTTGTTTCAGTTGCTGTGGAAGAGCTCGCACCCGCGCCCATTCCTGACGTGGAAGCGCCAACGCCCGTGTGCATTCTTGACGTAGGAGAGGCCGCGGTTGTAGCAGGGGAAACTCCAGCGCCGACTCCGACTCCCCCACCACAAGTCAAGGAGAGATCCTGGGCGAAGTCACCCATCAAGAAAGCGTTGGCCGCCGCCAAGGCGACTGGGCGGCAAGTGGCGAAGCGAAGGAGGGCAGAGGCCACCCCAGCTCCGGCGGCCGTCTCTCCGGTAGCCCCCATTTTATCTTTTGAAGAGTTTGAAGTTGCCCGGGTTGAGCCGAGCCACCATGCCGGTGAGGTTCACCGACCACCGATGTAACGACCCGAGAATCCGATTACCGGGAAGGCCCGATAACCCGAGACTCGCACCGCCGCCCACGAGCCGGGAGGGCTCGGAAGGGCTAAAAGGAGTATGGAGGCACAAAGAAATAGGAAATAAAGCAGGACAACCAACAACAACAAGCTGAAAGAAAGAACAACGACAGCAACGACAGAGTCCAGTCCAACAGAAAGTACAGTCTAAAGCAGTAAAACGTACCACATGCCAAGTGAACACTCGGCCCGGCAAGCTGGCAACTGAGAACCTCTGCTCCGCACCCTCGAACCTCGAGGAAGAACCGCCACACCTGAAAAGCAGGGAATGAGTCTCCAAAATAGAGACTCAGCAGGGATCCCGCGGAACCCCAACCGGAAACAACGGCGGTAGCGGAAAGGAGAGCTACGACTACAGTAGGAACAGCGAACCGGTGGCCGGTCAAAACTCGGCACTACAGCTACTCCTACTGCCAGAAGGCAGACCTCGACCACGCAGTCGAAGCTACCAAACCACGCTAGTACCGCCTACCGAAGTAAAAACACACGGCAACCATGCCGTAGAGGCCTGTCCCCCGGACACAGCCGACCTGGACACGCTGTCCAAGGTGCAACCCCGACCATCCGATCGCGGGTACCGCACAACAAGACCCAACCTCGGTAAAGCCACTAGCACTAATCTCACGGCGCAAGAACCAACACACGCGCCAAGATGAAACAACCGAACTCACCGGTCAACACGACCAAAAACCCGAAGGTCAAAGACACAGAGACTGACAGTCTGTCACTCCGTACTCGAAAGGAGTACCACCCACTAGAAGCACAGCCGGTAGCGTCCCCTGACGTCTTACACCGCACCGCAGGTGAACCGCCTGACGTGGTAAGTCCTACCCGAGGCGCGAACACCGTACAAGTAACCACAAACAAGTAACTAGCTGGGGTCACGCCCGTCGACGTGGGTCCAACCGCCCCCAACCACGTGTGCACACACAGACCGTGCGTCCCTGGTCTGGCCCTCTGACCGGTTTTCCCCTCAGCCGGACTCTAGCTGCAAGACGTGGGGCCCGACGGAAACCAGTCCAAAACCGTCTCGAAGGGTAAGCCCGTACACCACTCCCTGGTGCGACCAGCACACGCGTACTGGTAGGCTACGACTAGTGGAGGGTCACTGAAGGAGTAGACTCTCAAGTCAACGGAAAACAACGTCCGAATCCGACGACGTACGGGGACCACCCCACGTACCGGCCCCGTCTCACGGTGACCACAGTCGGAGAAGGAACGGGACTCACAGTCCACGGCCACGCACGCACCGTGCGCTAGAGTCGAGAAAACTCGAGTGGCACTTAAGCCACTAGACTCTGGACAGTCCTCTAGACACACTACAGCCAACGGTCCTTGAGTCACCAGACTCGGGGTCAAGACCGTTGCACGCAACAGCACAAGGCCGTCGATCTAGCCCAATCTCTAGGTCCAAAACCACGATATCACGAATACCGAGACAGCTCACAAGCCACCAAGACTGTTCCCTCAGGAAGGGAACGCAAAGGACTAAGGCCACCCACACGGGCCACACAGAAAAACACAGAAGCACGATTCCCAGGGCAGCACACAAGCCGCCACGACGATTTCCCATCTTGAAGCAAGCGGGAAACCTCCAGCCCCAGGCCGGACAACTGGACTCACAGTCCAAGGCCAAACACATGGCCCACACGAGAATCGCCTTCCAAAGGAACCCACGATATGCGGGGGAGACCCCACCGCACACACACCGACACACGGTGACTCGATCAAGCGTAACACAAGAGCCCGGAACACGTGGGGTCACCCGGACCCACCACACCTACGGGCACGCTAATCGAGGTAACACGGTCCCTCCTGACACCCCAAAAACACAGACACAGAACCCATGGGGTGTCCAGGATACTCACAAGGCCGGAGGTCGACCACTGGGTCCCAACCGGGTCGACCGGAGACCAACACAATGCGAACGGACGCCAAAAGGTCACCCGGACCCTTAAGCGTACGGGCACGTAAAACGAGGTAAACGGAATCTCCAGACACCCCAAAATACGGTCACGGAACTCCACTGGGTGTCCAAGGCACACACGGCCCAAGGGGAGTACGATCAGCCGCAGACCGCCCACCCCGGGCAGCCCGGATGGTCACTTCAAGAACGCGCTATAGGTCCATAGCGCGTTCAAGCAGAACGCGCTAGGAGCCTATAGCGCGACAAGCCAGGTCGCGCTATGTTTCCATAGCGCGACAGTCCAGAACGCGCCCAAGCCCTATAGCGCGACAGGAACCGCCATACTGTTCATCTTCTCCGATGAACGCGCTCGGTCGGGGCAGCGCGACCTTCAAGAACGCGCTACTGGAGTATAGCGCGTTCTCAGTCCGCGCCCAAAAACGGTAGAAACCGCGGGAAAAGCCATGCCACGCCCCGTTCACCCCCAGGTGAAGGGGAAACAAAAGGGGAAACCTTCCCCAAGCCCCTAGGCATGCATCTAAACCCCTGGATCGCCCAAAAACACCATAAAACGGGAGATCCTGCTCACACCCCAAAAACATGCATTTTGCCCAAAATGCCCCGTTTAGCCCGCTCGGCTCACCACGGCCTACGAAACTCACGGGAAAGGAAGTACACGGGCTGAGGGTCCATCACCCTACCTCCACCGAAGATTTCGCGCACCGTGGACGCCGATCCACGAAGAAAACGCCGTTGAAGCCTCGCCGTTCCACGAACTCACGGCCGAGCTTCCACGCGCCTCCACCGCCTCGATCCTCGCCTGTCCTCGCCCGCATCCTCGCCCGCGCCACCTCCACCTCGCCCCCGCCTCGCTCCGTCGGCCGCCGGAGAAGAGAGGGGAGAAAGAGGGCGTGAGAGAAGAGAGAGGGAGGGAAGAGAGAAATGAGAGGGGGAGAGAGAAAAGGGTTAGTATATATAGGAAAACCCGAAAATTCGATAAATTCAGAAAATTACGAAAAATTACCTCCGCGATCCTCAGGAGGAGCACAACCCAGTGGTACAGTCCCGGAGTCGAAGAACGCCACGGTTCGCCCTGCACAGAGTTCCGAAGGCACATCAGGGGAAAACACGTGTAAAGCACAAAATACACTCCGAGACCCGCTAAAATGATCCGAAAAATATCCGAAAACTCCGGGGCATTACAGCCCTCCCCCCTTAAAGGAATTTCGTCCTCGAAATTCAGGACCTAGCACGACGTCCCAGGGGAAGAACACTGAACCAACTGACACGCTGTCAGGGCCCCAGCACAGAAAAACCTCGATTCTCACGAAAACACCGATCATGAGGGACACAGCCAGACTTATAATCACAAACAACACCTCGCTCCTCGCGCCGAGCACACTGGCCAACAGAGCAGGCATATACCAGAGGACACAGTCCAGCGTCACCTCAGTCAACGCGAGAATCCACCATGGCGCCGCAGCCATGATCTCGTTCACCGAGGAATCACAACCCTCGACACGAGCAACATCTACCAATCCATCCAAAGGTCGACAGACAAATCGCACATCAGCTTCGCAGCCAGCTGACAGGTCGCACACCCTCCTCAAGGGAGCAACCAAAACAGAGCCTCCACCAGCTCAAGCAGTCATCCCAGCAGACCGCAACCAGCTCATCGGCTCCACACCAAGGAACACCTCACACATGGCAAGCCGAAAGCCGGACCTAACACTGCGCCAACTCTTGTCAGAAGACAAACCTCAAAAAGGCCCAGATCCCATCCGGAAAGGCACATCACAGAAACGACCACCAAGGGTCTCGCTGGCACACGGCTCTCGCCACGCTCGAGCCCCAACAACCAGCATCTCCTGTCTCTGAAAAGACCACACGCCGACGGTCACCAACCGCTCGCTCAAGTTCTTCCTTCTTTTCTGGTCCTCGACCGGGTCCAAAGGAAACATTCCAAACCTCGGCAAGCCATCCGTCGACTCACACACACAGACTGAAGCCGCATCTCGGGCAGCACCCCTCTCGGACACCGCATCCGAGCTCGAACATCGCTCCAACTCGACCCTCTCGGGGAGCACGACGAAACCAAATGACGGATCCTGGTGTCTTCAATCATCACCCTACTGGACTCAGACTCGCAGGGGAATCATCCCATGTTGGTCACCAAACCAGGGATAACCTTGCGACACCAACGTCCCGTCAAGGACCATCCTCTGACGCCCATCTCACAAAAGGCCTCCGCCCACAGGCGTCACTCATCCATCTGATCTCATCAAATCCTTCGATCAATGCAAGTGGACACCTGCCAATCCCGATTCCGCCCTTACCACAGAGCCACGGGACACCACCTGAACAGTGCTCACGGCGACCTAAGCAATAAACATCTCACCGTCACAATCCGACAAGACCGTAGAACCAACGGGAGCCCAAGCCTGCCAGAGATCACATCCTCAAAGCACGATCTCAACCGAGGACACGATTGGGAACACAAGTCGGGCGCCAAGCCACCGACTCTGACCAACACGTCCTCGACCTCCGTCAGGCGACATCCTCAACAACCTCATCCAGGTCCAACACCGACGCCTGACACGGCTTCCAACACAGGAACAGGGTACTCATGCGGCGCACTAGCCAGCACTTTTCCCAACACTCCATCTTGCCAGTGCCAACAACCATAATACCTCGAGCAATGACACGGCAACAACGCGTTTCATACCGAGGAACCAATCCTCCGATGCTCAACGTGAACTCAGGAATCCGCCCATAGCAACCAACGCTACGATCCTAAACCAGTGGGTTATGGGCCCACCACGCTTCCGCTGCGCACTCAAATCCGCGCGCACAGCCGAGAAAGCAAACACCGCCCAACCAGCACTCGTCTTTCCGGAACAGCGCCAGCACCCTCACACGACAAGGGAATGGACACGACTTCTCACAGGTAACCACCTTGCCAAGACAAGGAGCACGTCTCGCACAGACTTCATGGCGCAAAAGGCCAACCAATCCGAACACACTGCAAGACGACGATCCTTAGCCCAACACAATCTCTCCAACCAAAAGAGAAACCAACACACTTCCGACCAACGGAAGAACTCCACGCTCGACCTGACCTCAAACCTTGCGCACATGCTGGAAACAGCACCAAGGAAAACCATCGCTTACATCAGGTCAGCGCCTCCGACACACTCGACGAGTGTCACGTCAGACCACAATCACAGCATCTCTCGATGCACCACCGCTGCAATTCCTCGAACTACAACACGACATGCCAAGAGCCACAACACGAGCCATAACGACAACCGCCGACGCTCATCCTCGAGTCCCGAACTCGCCATGGAGCCTTCACATCTCAAGCCAACTCCAGAGCGAACACAACCCATCCACTGACATAAGCGCAGGAGCAAAGACTTAACGGGACATCTCTGCCAAATCCTGCCTCGAAATCAGCAGAACGATCAGGACCGACACGTCATTTCTGACGCCACAGAGCGCGACAAGAACATCAGGCTCGACGAAACAGCAGCCCACCGAGAAGACATTCCGCTCACCGGAGCACACTTCTCGATCAGAACACCTCAGGGGCTGGACAAACCTCAAGCTGGAGTGGCCAAAACCGACAGCAGCTCCCTCAGAGCACGCTCACGGCCACTTAACCACGAAAAATCCTCTCCAGCCACCTGACCACGCCGCAGATTCCTCGAACGCAGCACCGCGAGCTCACGCCTGCCAGCAACCTCTGCCCAACGCAGCACAACCAGGGCCACCACCGATGAGGGAGAAGACTCTCAACCTCGATCCTTAGACCCCATGCTGGCACGAAAGCCGCGGACAGCAACCACCTTCACAGCGCCGCACAGCGCACTCAAGCTCTCAAGCGAGAAACAAGGCGGAAAACAAGCACGAAACCCTAAGCCAACTGCCGACTGTACTGGACCTTACGGACTCTGATCACTGCAATGTTTTGAATTCCTATGCACGTCCACAACCACCGCTCTGATACCAGCTGTAACGACCCGAGAATCCGATTACCGGGAAGGCCCGATAACCCGAGACTCGCACCGCCGCCCACGAGCCGGGAGGGCTCGGAAGGGCTAAAAGGAGTGTGGAGGCACAAAGAAATAGGAAATAAAGCAGGACAACCAACAACAACAAGCTGAAAGAAAGAACAACGACAGCAACGACAGAGTCCAGTCCAACAGAAAGTACAGTCTAAAGCAGTAAAACGTACCACATGCCAAGTGAACACTCAGCCCGGCAAGCTGGCAACTGAGAACCTCCGCTCCGCACCCTCGAACCTCGAGGAAGAACCGCCACACCTGAAAAGCAGGGAATGAGTCTCCAAAACAGAGACTCAGCAGGGATCCCGCGGAACCCCAACCGGAAACAACGGCGGTAGCGGAAAGGAGAGCTACGACTACAGTAGGAACAGCGAACCGGTGGCCGGTCAAAACTCGGCACTACAGCTACTCCTACTGCCAGAAGGCAGACCTCGACCACGCAATCGAAGCTACCAAACCACGCTAGTACCGCCTACCGAAGTAAAAACACACGGCAACCACGCCGTAGAGGCCTGTCCCCCGGACACAGCCGACCTGGACACGTTGTCCAAGGTGCAACCCCGACCATCCGATCGCGGGTACCGCACAACAAGACCCAACCTCGGTAAAGCCACTAGCACTAATCTCACGGCGCAAGAACCGACACACGCGCCAAGATGAAACAACCGAACTCACCGGTCAACACGACCAAAAACCCGAAGGTCAAAGACACAGAGACTGACAGTCTGTCACTCCGTACTCGACAGGAGTACCACCCACTAGAAGCACAGTCGGTAGCGTCCCCTGACGTCTTACACCGCACCGCAGGTGAACCGCCTGACGTGGTAAGTCCTACCCGAGGCGCGAACACCGTACAAGTAACCACAAACAAGTAACTAGCTGGGGTCACGCCCGTCGACGTGGGTCCAACCGCCCCCAACCACGTGTGCACACACAGACCGCGCGTCCCTGGTCTGGCCCTCTGACCGGTTTTCCCCTCAGCCGGACTCTGGCTGCAAGACGTGGGGCCCGACGGAAACCAGTCCAAAACCGTCTCGAAGGGTAAGCCCGTACACCACTCCCTGGTGCGACCAGCACACGCGTACTGGTAGGCTACGACTAGTGGAGGGTCACTGAAGGAGTAGACTCTCAAGTCAACGGAAAACAACGTCCGAATCCGACGACGTACGGGGACCACCCCACGTACCGGCCCCGTCTCACGGTGACCACAGTCGGAGAAGGAACGGGACTCACAGTCCACGGCCACGCACGCACCGTGCGCTAGAGTCGAGAAAACTCGAGTGGCACTTAAGCCACTAGACTCTGGACAGTCCTCTAGACACACTACAGCCAACAGTCCTTGAGTCACCAGACTCGGGGTCAAGACCGTTGCACGCAACAGCACAAGGCCGTCGATCTAGCCCAATCTCTAGGTCCAAAACCACGATATCACGAATACCGAGACAGCTCACAAGCCACCAAGACTGTTCCCTCAGGAAGGGAACGCAAAGGACTAAGGCCACCCACACGGGCCACACAGAAAAACACAGAAGCACGATTCCCAGGGCAGCACACAAGCCGCCACGACGATTTCCCATCTTGAAGCAAGCGGGAAACCTCCAGCCCCAGGCCGGACAACTGGATTCACAGTCCAAGGCCAAACACATGGCCCACACGGGAATCGCCTTCCAAAGGAACCCACGATATGCGGGGGAGACCCCACCGCACACACACCGACACACGGTGACTCGATCAAGCGTAACACAAGAGCCCGGAACACGTGGGGTCACCCGGACCCACCACACTTACGGGCACGCTAATCGAGGTAACACGGTCCCTCCTGACACCCCAAAAACATAGACACAGAACCCATGGGGTGTCCAGGATACTCACAAGGCTGGAGGTCGACCACTGGGTCCCAACCGGGTCGACCGGAGACCAACACAATGCGAACGGACGCCAAAAGGTCACCCAGACCCTTAAGCGTACGGGCACGTAAAACGAGGTAAACGGAACCTCCAGACACCCCAAAATACGGTCACGGAACTCCACTGGGTGTCCAAGGCACACACGGCCCAAGGGGAGTACGATCAGCCGCAGACCGCCCACCCCGGGCAGCCCGGATGGTCACTTCAAGAACGCGCTATAGGTCCATAGCGCGTTCAAGCAGAACGCGCTAGGAGCCTATAGCGCGACAAGTCAGGTCGCGCTATGTTTCCATAGCGCGACAGGAACCGCCATACTGTTCATCTTCTCCGATGAACGCGCTCGGTCGGGGCAGCGCGACCTTCAAGAACGCGCTACTGGAGTATAGCGCGTTCTCAGTCCGCGCCCAAAAACGGTAGAAACCGCGGGAAAAGCCATGCCACGCCCCGTTCACCCCCAGGTGAAGGGGAAACAAAAGGGGAAACCTTCCCCAAGCCCCTAGGCATGCATCTAAACCCCTGTATCGCCCAAAAACACCATAAAACGGGAGATCCGGCTCACACCCCAAAAACATGCATTTTGCCCAAAATGCCCCGTTTAGCCCGCTCGGCTCACCACGGCCTACGAAACTCACGGGAAAGGAAGTACACGGGCTGAGGGTCCATCACCCTACCTCCACCGAAGATTTCGCGCACCGTGGACGCCGATCCACGAAGAAAACGCCGTTGAAGCCTCGCCGTTCCACGAACTCACGGCCGAGCTTCCACGCGCCTCCACCGCCTCGATCCTCGCCTGTCCTCGCCCGCATCCTCGCCCGCGCCACCTCCACCTCGCCCCCGCCTCGCTCCGTCGGCCGCCGGAGAAGAGAGGGGAGAAAGAGGGCGTGAGAGAAGAGAGAGGGAGGGAAGAGAGAAATGAGAGGGGGAGAGAGAAAAGGGTTAGGATATATAGGAAAACCCGAAAATTCGATAAATTCAAAAAATTACGAAAAATTACCTCCGCGATCCTCAGGAGGAGCACAACGCAGTGGTACAGTCCCGGAGTCGAAGAACGCCACTGTTCGCCCTGCACAGAGTTCCGAAGGCACATCAGGGGAAAACACGTGTAAAGCACAAAATACACTCCGAGACCCGCTAAAATGATCCGAAAAATATCCGAAAACTCCGGGGCATTACAACCGATGTCCTCCCCGATTTATTTGCTTCCCGGGGTAGGGCTTTCATGCGTATGTAACATATATATTTCTTCCTTTCAGCCGGTATGGAGGAGCCGGTACTCGTGCCGATTTCGGGCGAGGGCGAGGCTGCAGCCCCTGGGGCACCGTCGCCTGTCAAGGAGACCTGTGAGCCGCCTCGTGCTGTAGAAGCCGGAGGGGGTATTTATCTTTGTCCACTTAATTGACTTCTTTCATTCTTAAGGACTCATCGGCTCCGGTATGATCCACCCTTTCTTTTATGTGGTAGGCGCTGATGCAGCAATTATCGGGCCATCAGGGCCCCGCCTGCATCTCCCAACGACGCGCACGTACGAGAGGAAGAGGTTGAAATCCGACGTAGTACCCTTGCCCAGCCCTCGTGAGGATGCACCGATGATTGACCTTGAAGCGGAGGCCCCCTTGCCAGTGAGAGAAGAACCCGTGGGGGTTGAGTCTTCGTCGAGCGAAGAGGTAGATTATGACTACTCCTCCGACGAAGTGGCTTTTGACGAGGGCGTATCTGAGGTATCTGGGCCTCCCAAGCCGATCTTTAAGGCCCCCTTACTTGCTAGCTCTTTAAGCCTAGCGGGGAAGGCTGCTGTAAGTGTGAGCTTATTCGTGCAGGACTTCCTTCGTGGTCATCCACTGACTTTATTCTTGTTATTCCTGGATTTTCATGAACCAACCGAGCCGGAGGCTGTGGAGGGAGCTGCTCCAGCCGCGCCGGTCGATCGCCCGGCAGGAGTCGATGCGGGCCTGGGTAAGCTAGCCCTCTTGTTCGAGGCCCTACAGCAGGAGACGGCCGCGAAGACTTCAAGTGCCCCCGAAGCGAGGGACGAGCCTTTGGAGGAGGGGGAAATCGGGCCCGAAAGCAGCATAGTCCCGGCGGTTGAGGTAGGCGCGTGGGCTTCACGACTCCTCCTTGTCTTTTCACCCTTGGACGATTCGTCCTAGGTAGAGGATGGATAACCCTGCCTCATATGGTCAGGAAACGTCGGCACCAGGGAAGGCGTCTGCCCGTGTCCGCAAGGCCGTCGCTAAACGGAGGCCGACTATCAGTCCGCTAGCGGTGGAGGGGCCGGCTTCGGTCTTGGGCCAGGGGGCGGAGACCCTCGCGACACTCGTGCAAGCGGGAGGCAGACCCCGGCTGATGGTTCCTCTTCCGCCTCTCCCGAAGATCCCAGCTCAGATGCAGGATCCGCTCTTGAAGAAGATATTCGCGGGACTTCGTGTGCACCTGGAGGGGTCCCAGACGCGAGAGAGAGGTCCACCGGCTATGGCTTCAGGGCCAGCTTTGCTCGAAGCCCCTCCTTTGGTCCAATCCGAGATACTCGCATTCCCGTCCCACGAAGTAGCGATGGAGACGGCCCTGATGGAGAGGGAGAAAGTTGAGCAACCCCACGCGACGACGGTGCCGAGTGACTCGGCGGTCATTTCGCCCACTCCTCTAGCGGTGGCTGGCCAGGAGCTGTCTACCGAGCTACGGCGACCAAGCGACCTGGCCTTCGTTGTTCCGTCTTCTTCGGCCGGGGTAGACGCCGATTTGTGGGCGGAGGTGGACAGCTCCGTAGAGTTCCATCCCCCGGTTATGCCCTTAATTAGCCACACCACGTCAGACGCGGTGGTCCGGCAGATCCTACTGACGCTCCGGACAATGATTTTTACCGACCTCTCCTTGTCGTACCGGGAGGTACATAGCATAGTGACGCAGCTGACTGGGACGCTCCAGGTGTTAGGCTGCCCGCTGGGGGAGTGGTCGCGGCGGGCTCTGCTAAGTAAATTTATATATCACAAAATAAATATATTTTAAATATCTCAAATTATATTTTATCACATATGGCTAAGTAAATTTACATGTTTAACATAATTCAGGTCTCCCAAATACTTAGTCTAGAAAAATCAATTTATCTTGTAATTGGGAAAACTAGGTGATATTGTGTCCAAGTCCTTAACATGGATGGAACATCGTCTAGGTACTCTGCCAAAAGCAGAAGTTAGTCGATAGATCCTTCACGAGCTAACCTAGGATGATAAGATGACTTCCGCCTGAGGAATGAACGTTAAACATTACATCGTCTACTTTGGAATGATAGACAATGCATTGTCCACTTTGTAAAAGACTAAAAGGTTTTGTCTAAGTGTCATTGCCTAAGAATGAACACATACGAACTAACCTCTACCTTCGAAGTTAGACAATGCTCCGCCTACTATGAAAGACCAACACATTCCGTCTAAGTCTCTCCATGTAAGAGCAAAAGTTAAACGATGCATCGTCTAAGTCTCAAACATAGACGGAAAAGTGCCTAAAGTCTCAATGGTGGACGAAATGAACGAAAGATTAGACGATGCATCATTTAAGTTGAATAGTTAGACGATGTAGTACCCAATAATAAAACTTTTTGTCAAACTCCATATAGGCAATACAAGTTGGACGATACATCATCCAAGTGACAAGTAGATGAAAGATTATCTAAATCGCAACACATAGATAATTGAACACCGAAATGGAAAACTTGGATGATACATTAGCCAAGACCACTAAACAACAAACTTATCGTCTAACCGTGAATCATTCCATCTAAAATTTACATAGACGATACATCACCCAAGTCTACATATAGATGACCATTGCATTGTCTAAATAAAAAGATGGACGAGGTAACTTTCATCTACTAGAGTTTGTCAAATAATCTTACTTTTAATCGTGTTTTTTATGGTGCCACAAAATGACAAACTCCACGAGAGCACCTGTAAAAACACTTAGATGCTACAACAAAAATGATACTCTTATCATCTAATTTGTCTGAAATATTTAAACTACAAAACCTAGATGATATATGTCCAGATAAAAATATTGAACGGTCGAACGGTCATACATACATCCTACATTAAATGCACAGTAACAATTTTATACTTTTATCCTAGGGCGTAAAATATATTATTCTGTGTGCTCAATATATCATATCACTTTTTGAAAGTGAGATATACTTTATTTGCATACCGAGAATTATTTTATTCATGTATTCAAATACTAAGGCATGTGTTAAGGTGCATATTTCAAATTTCATTACTTTATATCACGCCATTCTAATAGTTGTATATGGAGAAAATATTTTTATTATATATGCATGATATACAGACTGTGGTGACAGAGATATGTAGCACGTAAAGAGAAAGATACACAGATAGGATATCTGCAGCAAGAGTTTGACTCACCTATTACCTGGGCAAAGATCTACATACATAAGAATGTTGAGTTACAATGAGTATTACTTGGGCAAAGACTTGCATACGTAAGAATGTTGAGTTCCAATGAGGAGTCAGAGCCACCGATCATTGTGATGGGATCAGACCATTGAAGACTATTTGAATCTAACGAATAAAAGTTCTCTGGACCTATAAATACCTTGGGCTTTAAAGAACGAAGTAACATTCGACACATCGAGCATTCAACGAGTATTCAAGCGATCCCTGAGTAAGAAACTTCATGCGCATTCACGCCTATGAAGGATTTCAATGCATTCACTTTGATCCCTGAAGTCTGTCATTCCGAGAAGCATTCAAGAGGAAGAATTTGCATTTCATTGACATTCATTACTCTCTCCTCTTCTTGTCTCTCACTATATTTATTTTCCAATTTATAAACTGTAATTATCTTTGTGACAGGGGTAAGAACATTTGCTACTCTTGGGAATAGCACTGCGTGTGCGGGGTCAGTTTGCTGAAACTTTAAATTAGCTAGGTGATTAGCTCTTGGAAAGTTAGCTGGTACAAAATCACCAGAAAAACTAAGTCATTTTCTATGACCGGTGGTTTGTTGAAACCCGACTAAAATTCAATTAGGTTGCTTGTTCCTAAAAGATAAGCATGGAAGGTTTGTTGAGATCTGTAAAGATCAGCTAGGGAGTTAGGCCCCTAAAAATCAACAAGTGTAACCTTTGAAGAAGGTTAGTGAAATCTCATGTGAGTTCCAAGGGGATTGGACGGAGGTTTCCCAAGGAGGGCAACCGAACCAGTATAAAAATTTGTGTCCCGTGTGTGTGCTAGAAATCTTGCATATTTATTTTCTGCCATGTGTCATAGTTTAAAATTTTAATACGTAATTATTTTCACATGGCACACTTATTCACCCCTCTCTAAGGTGTACCAAGTTACTAACATCGGGGTTGTGAGGTGGGGGGTGGTTCCGATGGGAAAGGAGGTTGTAGGGGGGACTATGGTGGGCTCTCTCTCTCTCTCTCTCTCTCTCTCTCTCTCTCTCTCTCTCTCTCTCTCTCTCTCTCTCTCTCTCTCTCTCTCTCTCTCTCTCTCTCTCTCTCTCTCTGGGGTGAGGAGGGGAGAGATATTTTGATCATTTGACGATCAACAAATGTAAATCTTAGAATCTTTGTAGAATATTCATGTCCCCACCGACGACAGTTAACCACCTTGATATGTTTAAATGTTTTTGTCAAAAGTAGTGATATGTATGTTAATATATTTTCAAGAGTGATGTATCTACAATATTGTCTCTAAGCGTGATTTATATGCAAAAAATCTAAAATATAATGGGTCTTCAATTTTCTCCCTTGTAAGTACATTTTAGTCATAGAAATAGGATAACGAAATCATTAGAAGAGAAGATGTGATTTGACTAAGGAAAATGATTTTCCCTTGAACATGCTTTGCATCTGGAGTAACACTCGCTGCACACCGTGTAGGACAAGCCAACTGTCCTCTATCCTACGCCCCCGTTGGTCCAAGGAGAACCAGAGCTACGGTAGGGTGGCATGGCCCCCAGCGTATGCAGCAAGTATATTATTCATGGATCTAATATCTATTTCAGTCAAGTATCTATTTCGACGCACAAAATCTATTGAAAATAAATATATAAAAATATTTTCAAAAATAAAAGTGAACGGCGTTCATTTGTTAAACACGAATGCACGTTGATAAGTTATTTAAATAGCACGGGCATTATACAATTACGTGGATTTAATTTGTCACACGAATTTAGGTTCGGGTGTTGAATAATTTCTCACCGACTGTCGTCATTATTTTTTTACATCGACTTAAAGTTTAAACACCTTTAATTAAATGCGCGAGAGAGAATTAAACAACTTTACGATTTGGTTACAATGTTGGGAGAACACCTATGATTTCGACACCTGACACCCCCGAGGGAGGACTCCTATATTCATACACCATAGCGACGAAGGTATAGGCCATCACATTTTTCGGCCCTTTCGTTGAGCGATGATACTCAAGTCCCTAAATGGACCTCTACACAATTTCAAAAAATATAGGGTATTTTTATAATTCTGGAGCATGTGCATAAAAGGAATATATTTACAGTTACAGGACTTTATAAGGCTCTAACGGTTAAATACATGATTTTTCAACAAATTATGGATTTAAAGAACTTTTTTAAAAAAAATGCAAGACATTTTTACAGTTTCTAGAGATTACAGGGTTATTTTATAATAATAAAATATTATAGAGATTTTCTCGTAAACTCAAGGGTCTTTGTGTAATTTCTAATTAATTCATAAAATTATATGACTTTTCTCGCAAGAGTTACTAAAAGAAATTACATAGACAAAAACTCGGGGACACATATGCAAAAATGAGAGTATATATGCAACATGCCCTTCCTCTGGGCTCAGAAACAAATGCACAAGTGGAGAAATCTTCAAGTCTTCACGAGAGTCTAAACTTTAGAATCCAATCAAGTGTCTCTTTGAGAAATGAGCCCCAACGGAACCTATTTATAGAAGTTCGAGATGGTTAGGCCAATTAAGACCTACTTGAACCGGATAGATTCTCTCATAAGGCTAACCGGGATCAGATAGGTCCCCAAAAGTATTCATTTGAGACCGGATAGCTCGAGGAGGTTCTGGGATTGGATAGATTCTCTGGGACCCTACCCGAACCGAGTAGGTCCCTTTGGGGGCCTATTCGATCTAGATAGGTCCCCATAAGACCTATCCAGTTCAGATGAGATTCCGTTGGGACCTTACCTCCAGTCCCCTAATCCCCAAGAGGGAGAAAGGGAGGCTGCCCCTATAAAAACCCCTTGTGAGGATTTTTTTGCCTACGGTTTTTGTGTCATGTGACATGTGTAATGGAGAAAATGACTCCTTGTGTTTTGTGTTTCGGCGTAGTCTGTTGCTTGTCACGTGGGGTCATTTCGATCTTCTAAGATTTCTTCCCGATCGCTCCTGTACATCTTGTGAGTTGTAAAGAATTTATTTCTCGCAAGATCCTTTTATTGTGTGGGTGTTTTTATCATTCCGAATATCCGTCGGAAGTTTCTCGAGACTTGTGTTTACCCAGTGTGGGTATGTTTGTTATTCCGAATGCTCTACGAAAATTTCCCAAGACTTGTATTTGACCCAATATGGATATGTTTGTTGCTCCGAATACCCTGCAGAAATTCCCTAGAACTTGTATTTGACCCGGTGTAGATATTTTGGTTGTTTCAAATATCTGACAAAAGTTTCCCGGGACATATATTCGACCCGATATCATGATGGCACTGAATTTGTGTTGTTTCGTGACCATTGTGAAATTAACCAGAATTTTATTTTATTTTTTGATTAATTTGTGAGAAAATAAACCGGTTCAACGACATCACATCGGGATTTCCTCGTACATTTCTCAACAACGAAGTTGTAAGTACTTTCATGTCTTGAAAACCCCTGCCGGTGGTTCTTAGGGTATTGGTTTGAGTTAATCTACTCGTAAAAAAAATTACCGTATGAAATTTTGTCAGGCAATCAACTTTGTTACCGCAAGCTCTTTTTCGATCCGTGAACTTTTAATCGGGTCTAAAAATTGAGCCCGACTTGACCTGCACGTCAGACTCAGACTTTGAATTCGACCCGCGGACCAGTCCGACCCGTTCTCTTTTTTTATTATCACTTTAAATTTTAAAAACTATTTAATTAAAATTATGCTAATTTATTTAATTAAAAAGTTTAAACTCTCTTTTCACATAAATTATGTAATTAATATTAAAATTTTAATTAATTTAGTGAGATTATAGATTACATATTATTAAATATGTTAATTTTTATTATTTTATTTAAACTGTCGGGATGAGCCGAACTTTAGTCGGACTTTGAATTTTTTAAATAATGTCGGACCCGGCCCGACCCGACATAGGGCGGGCCCGGGCCGGACTTGGACTTCAATATAAATAAGTCGGGTCCGGGCCGGGCCGACCTAAGCCCGGCCCATTGACAGCCCTAACTAGAACTAGGAGATGGCAAAGAAGTTGAAGGGACATGCTGTGTAGAAAATTACATCATCGAACCATTATTCATATCGGATAAGACAAACGGGTACATACGTAACTCTACGTAATATAATGCTAATTATGTATATGAATGTATAATCCATTCATTATATTGATTCTTTCTAAACTATATTAAGAGATAAAAGATAAATTTAATATAATCAAACTATCCGATAGCTTATCTAACACACTACTAGTGCTGCATCATGCATGATATGGAAATAAACCGATGCCCGGTTTATCAAAATCATAACATATTGCGGCAATTTGTTCCCTATTATCAGATTCAGATACACCTTATACCTACCCTATGATCCATCTTACTTGCACCTCTATGTCAGAGACCTCATTGAAGTTGCCCCGCTTAGGATCACCAAATCCGATGTCCATCTCCCCTCCCCAAAAGGAAAATGAGCACTAAAAAAACACTCCACATGCCTTGCTGAATCTGACTTGGAACTCAAGGTGATTTTGCATCAGATCTATACAAGATTGCAGATGATTCAGTTCATAAAACAAACACCTCTCATTTATGAGACCTATCTGACATAGAATCGTAGCAGTCAGCGCAAAAAGGAAACCAACACAAGGCGCTTTGGGGGAGCCTGAGCACCTACGCACGTAAACATGTGCCTAAGCGGCATCTTTGGCAATACCCCACACATCTTAATCACCCCAAACCCACTATAGATATCCCTCCTTCCCCACCGCTGCCAACCACAGCCCTACCGATCCCCTACACTTCAGCCACTCACCCACCCCATTGCAACCATCCCCCACTACAGCAACTCCCCACCCAATCCCTCCCACCCATCACAACCACCAAGGCATGTACCCCCCAACCCAACTCCACCTCACAACAGCCAATCAACCCTCCTCTAAGCAGGAGAGAGAGAGAGAATGGGAAGGTTATCACATACGTATCAACAGCAATGGCAATGCCCAATGGAGACAGCAGGCGATCGTGATACCTGCACTCCGGAGGAAAGGACGGCTGATGGACAGCACTGCTCGGCGAGCCAGAAAGAGGTGGAGAGGGAACAGAAAACAAGAGAGAGGGAGGGGAGGGTCATGAGGTCGAAGGTTCTGGGATGCAGGGAGGGGGGGACTTAGACTATTTGCCGGGTGGACCTGATCGAGCCCAGGCAGACCCAAGGTGATCAGGCCAAGTGGCCTCGAGCTCGCCTAGCTTAGGCAGCAGACTGGACAACTACAACAAAATATAAAGGGAAGAATGTACTTTGCTGAATTTGCAGCTATTCTGTCAACAAACTTGCAAGGCCTGATCTGCTCTCCAATGTACTTGATGCCCAAGTACAGGTTGCACTTCTACTTGTGGGAAAAATTGAACTGCCGCTCCAGCACTGTACCCCTTACACATCAAGAAGGAATGGCTTGTTGAGCAATGCCTTCATAATCAAGTCTTTGAAGCTTCTTACAGTTGTAGAGTTTCTTGTTTTACTTTTAAGAATTAGATAATGAAGAGGAAGACAAAGACATGCAGGGAAGCAGACTCGGACGGTTGTGTTTGAGGACTTTCTACAGTCTATAACACTGTATAATCAGACTGTAATCCCCTAGGTATAGACCCCTCAGAATGTCTCTAAGCAGGAATCCTCGAGAAAACTCAATTCTCCTCTCTACCTGTCTCTGGAGATTAACAAATTTCCATTGCGTAAGGTGGGCGTTGGAAAGCCAACCTGTTTATCTAGTGCTAATTTCTCATTCTCCCCATCTCTACATGTAAGCCACTAGTTGTAACTGCGGTAGGAAGCTTCAGAGTGGTGATGTGGTTGGTGATGCCAGGCCAAAGAAGCAGTAGCCACCACTACAAAAGCTCCTGTGAACAAACATGCACAAGCCTGCCAAACAATGTGCGACAGTAGAGGTATAGGTAACACTGTTCTCCACCAACTTGACATCCACTCTATCAACACAAGCAGGACACAGGGTAAGGATTAAAACATAGATCTCAGACACATGTGCTATGCATGGTTTATAACAGATTGCTTGTTCTTTGATAGTTCAACTATCTTCTGAACCTAGTCTTCGACTATGTAGCCTTGTCTATCTGGGTGTTGCTAAATCTGTCTAGATGATCACAAGGTCATCCTCAATTGTGTTGCTGTCATGCATAAAATCTCTTCAATAAGCCATCACACATGTTGCAACTTGCAAACATTTGACCCAAGAACATCACTTGGGAGAAAAGCCCGTAGAAAACGAGAAATGGGGAAGATGGGAGAAGATGCATACACGGCATAGGTTAGGATTGGTGCAAGGGAAGGAGAGGGGAGACTGTTTTGCTGTCTTAGTTCCTAACTGCATCTACAAATAATATTTATGAGAGAACCGGAAATCTTAATGAGACAAAATAGAACTCACATCAATGCAACAAATAATGCAAATCTTGGAATAGAAATAAGCCACAAAAGAGATCCACCTGATGGGCACTCCCCCAGTACTGCTAAAAAATGAAGAACTTCATATCAAGTTACAAAACATGCATATATTGAGACAACAGAAGGCTGGAGGGGGAAAAGGGTGGAAAGAAAACAAGTTCCTCTCTTGTCATTCTGCATCCAGTATAGCAAAGTTCACTATCTTCTCCCATCTGATACAATATATGAATTCTACACAAGTATGGGGAGTAAAATCCAAACGTCCGATAAGAATAAATTTCTCTAAGAGGGCATTTCATGTGATAGCCCAATAAACAATTTCATGTAAACAATTAACTGTTTTAGCAGCAACAGAATCATATTTCTTGGCCAAATGTTGGCAGGGTCTACGTATGAGGGGAAACCATGATGTCTGTATGCTCTTTATTGGCTCTCTTCTAAAATGCCGACCAAGCATTTCTCCAGTAAAAATTCTGCATTTACCCAAGCATGATATTTGTCTGGCATGAAGTCAAGAAATCATATACTACAATGCCACATCAGGTGCCATGAACTCACATACTCAGGGTATAGCCTAATATACGAACATAAAACTAATTTATTTTTCATCAACATTTAGAGAATAGCACAACTTTCTAATCTCAGCATGCTCAACCATTTTCAACAACATAGGAGGTAACTCCTAGTCCCAATTTTTTTTTTCAAATTAAGTAATCAGCTTATAAGCGCCTCCTCGAAGCTCACTATTACTAGAACACTATCTGAGTAATTGCATCTGATACTCAGTTAAATGGCATCAACGTGAACTAGTAAGGATAAATTTGTGAGATGCAGACCAGTGTAGCTAGCAGTACTACTATCCACAGGCCCATGGCACAATACCCTGCAGACCATCCCTTCCCACACTTACTACTTCCCTCCCGACCCCAGAAAGCATGCACATGGATGAGATTCATCCTGGAAAACTGACTAAAAATATGCAGAAGATAAAAAGGTATGAATGACACAGAGGATACTAAATAAAGTGGTGCAATCTTTCCCCGCTGCCTTCATTAGCATGTCGACACCTGCCAAAGGGAGAGATATACATCAGCCAATTTCCAGGACAAGAACCTGTAAATCAAAATCCACAACCCTGGACACAATAATACAAAGGAAACAAATTACAGAAAATCTCTCTTATAATATGTAACAAGGAGACCAAAGGCTGAAGGAGGAATTGAGGAAATTCCTATAGTACAGATGTACTGATTGCACAGTTAGGGACACATAATAGAATTTAATAAAATAGCAATATTGCATGTGTTTGGTTTTCAGTTTTCCTTAGTTTACTATATCCTCATTTGGCAGTACACACGGTGTAACTTCCTCCACCATAACTGGTAATGCGCATACATTTCTGAGGACAGTTAAGCAAAATAAAAAAAATGTACAGGGGCAATAACATTCATATGTGGTAGTATTAGCCTATGGGAGCGTGGTAACTAAAGAATAGTAACTTTGCTTTTGCAGCTGCAGCACTTCTTCTCTGAATGTTGGATGCATGGTGTCTCTGTAAGAGGAATTCGTATCCTTTTTTTGTTGGGAGTACGGAGGATAATAGCATAAGAATTTCAACACCGGTGCACCTTTTTACTTGTTAGTTTTTTCCTTTTATAGAAAGTGGAGGAACCTCTCCTCTTCCTCATCAATTGTCCGACCTCTCTTTATTTTAATAAATTGGTGATGCAATGCACTATATTTCTAAAAAAATTGTGGTAGTCTTAGCCTTTACCATGTTGCTCTACTGTTTTTCTCTTTTGCCCAATTTGAACTTCAGAAGTCTCAGAATACCAAGTGGAGTTTGCATAGGTGAAGTAATTAGACTCCAATAAACTTCCAAAAAGTGTCTTCTGGATATCAATCCCTATAAAGAACCACATTTTCAAATAAAAAAGGCTTCATCTAACTATTAATTTATAGCCTTCCAATATCCCAGATTATCTGTATACTTGTACTTTCCTTTTCTGTCTATTCGCAATACATCAGTGGTACTATCCACTTTTCAAATATATATATATATATATATACCAGATTATCTGATAAACAGTCCAGAAAGTTCAAAAAGACCCCAGTGTTTGGGGGAAAACTTTCCTTTTAAAAGGTGTTTTCTTTTCTTTCCCCTTGTATGGGGAGTTTTCACATACTTGACAAATTACAGGGAGTTTTCCAGAATTGCCTGGATTACAGGGAGATATTATCTAAAAACCCAATTAAAAATCATATTTCTCTTCAACAATCAACTGCTGTGCACATCTGAAAATCTTCAATTAAGCTGATCTTTACACAGATGCATACAAAAAAACATGGTTAAATCAATCTTCAACTTGGTCTGCAGATCATCAGGATCACTATAACTATCCCCATGAATCTGTGTGTGGCTTACAATCTACTCTAGTGCTATGAGATTTGAAAGCTCTACAAGCAGCAGTTGACTTGACATAGGTCAGTTCGATTATGGAGCCACTTTGATGTGCTTTAGCCACAAACCTCAATGTTGTCATTAAAAGGGTCAAGGTCAAAAATAAATTTATGGGTGATGGAGGCTTATTTCATGTTTGATGTGCTACGTCATTAGCACGAGATCTGTTGAAGAAGAAAGAAATTTGTAAGAAAAAAGGCCTTTAGTGCAATCCTACTAAAGAATCATATATACACAACCTTAGATGCTTTAGTAAAGATTTAGATGTGATGTTCAGCTGGATAAATGAACCAACAGCATTGAGATGATAGCACATACGGTGACCATTAGGGGCTTTTTTTCATGTGCAAATTCTACAGTTTTTTTGTTGCATATATAAGATTATTTGGGGGGTTTGCAAAAAATGACTGTTGATTTGGAAAACCAGAGAGTCAGTTTGAAAAGATCCAAAGGAATTGACATGAGGACTGACAATTGTTTGCATTTTGATGGAAACAAGGCTGAGTTTAAGGAATTTACAGCCCACGAGCATCAAGAACAGAAAGCTCAAAGATATTCATTTGTGTGTCCATATATCAATATCCCCTCAACAAGGAATAGAAGTTAGTTTTATGTGACTCTTTGAATGAGTTGATGTGATCATACACTTTTTTCAGGTACATTCCCACTCTGCTAACTTTTCTTTGAAGAACTTTGTGATTCAACTATAACCAACAGGATCATTGAGGCGTGTTTAATAATCTTAGTCCGATAATATTGGGATAAATGCAACAAGACCTTGACATAGCACCTCCCAAACCAGTGTTACAAGATGAAGATGTTAAATATAGTATTAAATGTTCCTATCACAATAGACATTTGGGACGTAGTGTGAAGATGTTGAACATGGTACTAGATGTTCCTATCACAATAGACATTTGGGATGCAGTCAGAAAGTGATATGACGAATACGCATCTAATGCAACATCCACTTAAATGAATTTCTAGTCAACTCCATGAAAGAGTAGCAGTGCACCTAATGGGTCTCAAAAGCGTGATGGCAATATGAACAAGCCAGAAGATTTGCTTAACGTTTTCAAAACAGCACCCTAAGGCAACACTAAACACATAGGTAAACACGCTGATGAGACATTATGCAACTTGAAAAAGAAAAAGAAAATTCTGACTTTTATTATTTCAAGTCATCTTAAAATAAAAATATTTGTAGATCTAGTTGCACAACAGTGGAATTTTTTGGCAATTGCAATGTCAATTCTAGCATCATAGTCAGCATTAGGTAAAATTAGCAATGAATGATATCAGAACCGAGAAACTAAGACAGGTGACATAGTAAACGGTTTTCTTATTATAGGAATGCGATAACATTTTATTTTTTATGTCAAAAAGACTATTTACGCCCTTCTGTATTGGACTAGAGAAGGAATCTTCACTGCAGACGAAATTCTTCCTTTTACTACAACTCATAGTCCAGAAAACACATCAGCAACTTCTCTGGTACATCTTTCTTCTACAGTAAGTTCTATAAACATGGCATGGTTATTAATCTGGCCTTCTGTCCATTGAACTCAATTTGTCAATGCACGAGTCAATCTGCTTACAACTGTAACATTCTATTT
Source organism: Amorphophallus konjac (assembly GCA_022559845.1). NCBI lineage: Eukaryota > Viridiplantae > Streptophyta > Magnoliopsida > Alismatales > Araceae > Amorphophallus > Amorphophallus konjac. Next base: position 86,659,781 of record CM040121.1, read on the forward strand.
GTCGTACGTTGACGAGACAAATCCGACAGCAATTTTTTCCTTTGTTATGGGTTTAAACTCTTTGAGAATATCAAGTGCACATTAGGCATGTTAATTCTAGTTATCTAATTGCTTGTGTTGGTAATAGTGAGGATGTTATTTTTACATGCACACAATATACATCCTCATAAGTTATAATGAAGATACAACAGTTATATATAAACTTTTTAATTAAACAACTTCACATCATAAGTATTGGGTTTAAATTTACGATTTACTCTATGTAGTCAAAGGCGCGCCTAGGCGTGAGGCGAGGCGGCGACAGCTCACCTTGCCTCGCCCTGCCTCGCCTCGCCCTGACCACAATTGTTCTCACTCTCTCTCTGTCTCACATAGACACACATAACTTGGTTTTTGACGGTGGTCTGTCTCACTCTCTTTCAGAATGTGAGAGATTACCTTTTGATTCACCAGAATTTGTTTTACGTCAGTTTTATGAATTTATTAGTTTCTTCATTATTGGTATCTTCATAGTTGTAATTTGGTTTGTTAAATTCTATGAGAATTTAGTCATCATCATCATCATCATCATCATAGCCTTATCCCAATTATTTGGGGTCGGCTACATGAATCTTGTTCCACCAAAGATTTCTATCAAGTGCAATATTCATATTTAAACCCAAGAAACTAATGCCCTTCCTAATAACATCGCACCATCTCATTTTAGGCCTTCCTCGAGCTCTTTTACTAACATCCACTAAGATTCGGTCACATCTTTTAACCGGCGCTGAGTTAGGGCGACGAAACACATGTCCAAACCACCTGAGTCTATTTTCTCTCATTTTACTATCAATTGGGGCTATCCCTAAGTCCTTACGGATGCGCTCATTTCTAATCTTGTCTTTCTTAGTCTTGCCACACATCCATCTCAACATCCTCATCTCTGCTACACACATTTTGTAGATGTGTTCTTTTCGTACTGTCCAACACTCGGTACCATATAACAAAGCAGGTCTCACAGCCGTTCTATAAAACCTCCCTTTGAGTTTCACAAGCATACGACGATCACAAAGGACTCCTGATGCACTTCTCCATCTTAACCAACTTGCCTTAATCCTATGTGTAACGTCATCATAAATCTCCCCATTCTCTTGTATGATAGACCCTAAGTATCGAAAGCTACTACTCTTCAGAATGTTATGTCCATCAATTAGAACCATGTCTTCCTGAACCACTCTCCCATTACTAAAATTACAATGCATAAACTCTGACTTACTCCTACTAATTTTAAAACCTTTAGACTCCAAGGCAAGTCTCCAACGCTCTAACTAAGTATTTAGAGCATCAATACTCTCATCAATTATAACAATATCATCTGCAAATAGCATACACCAAGGGATATCCTCATGCAATTGTTTAGTTACTTCATCCATAACTAAGGCAAAGAGATACGGACTTAGTGCAGAACCTTGATGCAAACCTATAGAAACGAAAAATTCACCAGTCTCCCCAGCAATAGTTCGAACACTAGTAATAGCACCGTCGTACATATCCTTAATCAAATCAACATATCCTTGAGAGATTCCTTTCTTTCTTAATGTCCACCAAATCAATTTTCTCGGTACTCGATCATACGCCTTCTCTAAATCAAGAAAAACTATATACAAATCTTTTCTCATCTCTCTATACTTCTCCATTAGTTTTTTAATATTTAGGAATCATAGGATTGAATAAACAATTGCTTTTGTATAGAACGGCTATGAGAATTTAGTGAGTCATAATAATTTGAATCATAGGATTGAATGAATTTAGGAAATTTATTGACTTTATATAGGCAATTTTGTAATATTTAGACATATAGTTTATTTTTTGAATTATATATATGTCTAATAAAATCTCGCCTCAAACGTCTAGGCCATCGCCTAGGCGTTTGAGGCATGAGGCGACCCCCTAGTCGCCTCGGTCGCCTCAGACTACATAGGATTTACCAAAGGGATTTTTGCATGAAAACCATTGTTAGAAGTGAATTTAGAAAAAAAAAAATCATTCCTAGAAATGCATTAACAGGCATATCATTGAGTTAATTCAAATAGTGCATAAATGCCATTTGATCATGATTTTTTTGCAAGTTTTTGGCAAAAAGAAGTGATATGCCTGCAAATAAAAATTACATTTTTGCACAATTCAGATTTACACAGTGATATGTCTGCTAATGCATTTGCATGAATATTTTTTTTGTAAATTTTCATTTAACAATGGTTTTCATGCAAAAAACCCTTTACTAAAAGGGTATGAATACAAAATTTAATTTGAAATCATACAGCCATCAAACAGCAAGAGCTGGCCAAGATGAAGGGATTCCTCTACTAGTAGATGGGCGCTCCCTCTGGAACTAAACCCAAGTCTGAGATGATTGTTTCACTTGTTTGTCAGATGCCATAGACCATTATGATGTATGCCACAAGCATACTAAGGGTCTATTGATCTACATTGTACCATGTACAAGGTTTTTAGGTAATACAATTGTATTCATTCGAAAAGAATATAGAAATGTACGAATCAAGTTAGTCTGTCTGCTAGGTTGGTAATCATCTAGACCCTGGCTGGACCTGCAAAGCATTGAAGCCCTGGCCTAGCCCAGTTTTTGATACGCTAGCATGGGCCTAACTCAGGCCTACAACAAGCCCTTTAACTCAGGACCAAGCCCAGGAAGTAAGAATATTGCTAAACCAACTTAAGGCTGTTAACTCCAAACATTATAATATAATTATAGAATTACACATGTATGGTAATTTAACTGGACTGGACTAAACTTGGGCCCATCAAAAGCCCATACAAAAGTATGTATTTTTGTGTATATCAATAAAATCTATCTTTCACGTATATATAACCATCTATCTATGTATATAGCATAATATGTATATACACACATACATATACATATTATGAAGATATGTTACATGAAACAGGCCCGTGTCTCAAGCCCGAACAAGCTCAGGCCTAGCTTGTCAAGCTTCCAGTCCAAGTCAGTAGGGCTGCAAAGACCTGATTCCGATTATTTTAATAAGTTTCAGATGCATTAAATGTCATCGATGAGCTATTAAAATCAGATATTCTGATAAGTTATCGGAATCGGAAAGTACAGTTTCCATATCCTATTTCCAATATGATTTTGCCATTTTGGTTTATTATCAAGTTGACACTTTTTTAAGTTTGAAGTTAGTCCTAAATATTTTGACAAGTTGAGAAGGTGGCCATTGGACAATTTTGATTTTTTTTATTTTTTCCAAAGAGAGTTTGAATAATGCACGAAAATATAGTTTTAAAATTAAAACTTCAAAGAGAGCTAATGTTCTGATACTTATCAGAACTGGTTCCATTTCCAGTAATCGAAATTGGAACGGAATTGGAAACACTAGGTTTCAAATTTACCAGAACCTGGACCTTCTTATCATAGTCGGAATCTGTTGATTCCGCAATCTGCATTTGATTCCGACCCATTTGCAGTCCTACAAGTCAGGCTGTGCATTTTCAAGCTTTTGTTGTTGGCACAGCCCAGTATATACCACATCATGCCTTCCAGGCCCTCAGACCAAACAGCCCATTGCTGCCTAATTTCTATCTGGTTTATAACAAATATGAAATTTACCCAGTATGTTTTTTTCACTCATTTTGTACCGATACAAGAACTAACTATGAGATTCATGTACTAATATAAGCCAAGACTCGATGGATGAAATAAGCCATGCACGATGGAAAAATAAATGAATGCAAACATGTAGTTACTAAATTACAACCACTCCATATGCAACTACATAACACCCTCATAATACATCTATTTGCTCATCTCTCTAAACAGTAACTGTAGTCACCTTCCAGGCCACCAAATTCAACTCCACTCTCAGCATTTCTAATATTCCTTGAATAAATTTCGCTTTAAGCCTTTACTGAAGAATAATTCAAATAAGGTGCAAAAAATGGCAGGCTACTACTTAACTAATGAAAGGAAAGTCTGAAGAAAAAAAATCTGTCTCATTGCAAGATGATCACTTTACCATGCAACAACTTCAGAACAAGTAATCAGTACCTCCGGGATGAAATTTCATGTAGGGTGAGATATTGTATACGCGGCCTTTTAAAACTGTCCAAACAGACCCTTCAGTTTTATGTTGCCTAACTTCCTCCATAGTAATGCGCCTTCTATTTGACTGGCCCTTCAACCCTGAAAAAGGATACAAAGATTGTTATATTGCATTAGATGGACCTTAGTTGAGATAAAAAGCTAATTTCTCAGCAAACATAGGAATTGCAGAAAACAGCCTAACACCTGAAAAGATCAGACCTTGAATTCATATAAACAGCTAACCAGCCCTTGACTCACCAAAATTGAAGATGAGCCTCTGAACCTATAGAAGTTGTAAATCGACCCTCACAAACTAAAAAATGTAGAAAGGACCCTAGAACTGCAAAAGTTACATGAGAGCCCCTGAAATGCAAAATAAACCCTGGAGCTTTAACTTCACCAAACATTAAAGGTAACTCCTAAAGCAGACTGCATGAGTTAAAAACCACCAAAGCACCATCTTAGGCCCTAAAAATTACCCATAAACATCCAAAACATTTCCCAGACCCCATCTACAGGAACTAGGTAGATATACATTGTTTTTGCAATAATATTTTCATTCAAAAGGATACCCATCATGTGTCAGAAATGGTGATTTCTTTCCGAAATTTGGAATAGCAATACCTAACAAAAAAAGTTGATTCATTCCATCTTGTGTGATGTCTGTATTAGTCAGTACACTTGCCCATCGCTGGATGATCAAAGTCAATTCAATCTGGTAAACAAATGTTGAAACATGTGACAAACAGGCATTCCAACTGCAATGATATAGTTCCCCGGAAAATGGTCACTATAGCCTATCAGAGAAGAAGACCAAAGGGAGGAGGGGCCCCAAGAGCAGTGACCTTCCCCTCAAACTCCAAGAAAACATGCTTGCTGCGGCAAGCAAGGAAAAGCAAAAAGATTCCAGAGCCAAGGGAGGGAGAAGTTCAGCACACACACACACAATATATGAGGAACATGGTATTTATATATATATATATATATATATATATATATATATATGAGGAACATGGTACATACCTTTGGATCCCGGTGCCAACGTGAAGAGGCACAGCATCTCACACACACACACACACACACACACACACACACACACACACACACACACACACACACACATATATATATGAGGAACATGGTACTTACCTTCGGATTTCTGTGCCAATGTGAAGAGGCACAGCACCTCCTCCCTTGGAGCAGAGCAATAACAACCGCAGCAGCAGCAGGGGCAGCAGCAAACTTGCACATACAAATAACAAGAGAGAGAGAGAGAGAGGAAGAAGAGAGGGAACAGGGAAGAGAGAAAAGCCTAGCAGCCACCAGCCACCACCTTCTCTCTCTCCCCCAAACCCTAATAGGAAGGCTATGCCACCTCTCTCCAATCAAAAGCCTAGCCGCCACCTCCTCTCCATGCAAAGGAAAGGAGGCAGCCAGCTGCCCCCCCTCCTTTCCTATTGGGGATTGGAAAACCAAAAAAGAGAGGGAAAAGACTAATTAAATGCTGAGTTGTGCATAGAGGAGGCGCCCCTCTCTCCTCTCCTCTCCATGCACAATAGAAGAAAGACAAGGAAACTTCTCCATGCACGATTTCCCATTTATAAATTATGGTCTCGACTAGGGAAGGTGCGGGTGCCAATCTCTCCTCCTCCTCCATGTACAATTTCAAGAAAAGGAAAAAAGGGTCTCCATGTACACTTGGGCCAGAATTTGGACATCCAAGGCTCCATGTACAATTCACAAGGGCCAAGGGCGGCCCCCGTTCTCCCCAATAAATACCCATGGGTTCTCCCATTATACATGTTGGGATTGAAAGGCCATACCTTCATCCCCCTAGCTGCTGCGAGGAGGGAGGTCAAGGGCATAAAAAAGAGCGAAGGAGAGTGGTGGTGCGCCCCTCCCTCATCCCCCTAGCTGCTGCAAGGACGAGGATTAAGGGTAAGCAAGAAAGCCAAGAGAACAAAAAAAATCTCAAGGCTCAGAAAAAATTGAGAAAAAATTCAGAAAGAGATTGTTTTTTGTTGGACTTTGAATGTAGGTTGAATGTCAATGGCATGTATATCATCATGACATCTTTATGTATTATCCAAAAGTATGATGAATAAGAAATACAATGATGTCACATTTTTATACATGAACGATGGTGTCACCATGATAATGCACGAATGGCATGATTCCTTTGAATTACACATAGATGATAATGCTCACATGATGACATATGTATATGTTGGATACTTATTGAGCCATGGTGCCTTAACAGATCTCACATTGAACCCAACCTATCAAAATGGATCCTAATTGGATCTCAAGGGCATAACTGATCCTAGTGAGGCCCCAGTTGCATAGTGGACTCTTAACGGGTCACAATGGTTCAAACAGATCCTTAATGGACCCCAAGCTATTAATGGAACCTTATTGGGCCTCAACCCATCACTGGATCCTTATTGGGCCTCAACCCATTAATGGATTCTTATTGGGCCTCATATGTCAATTGGACCCATGTGAATCCATTCCATTCATGGATCCTCAATGGGCCAAGAGCAACTTAAGCCCATCTCACTATAGCCCATAATCCCAATGTCGCCCATAACCGTAAGGTATCCCAAAATTACCAAAATACCCTCCAAGAAGCCCAGACACATAAAAAACATGTTCAATCTGGAACAATCTGTAAAAATCAGACATCAACCTGGAAAATGGCGAAAATACCCTGAAAATTGCATATTTCCCAAAACACCCTTGATCTTCACCAAAATATCCAAAATACCCTTCAAACCTAAAAATCACATTTAAACCCCATAAAAACTGTAAAATCACCAAATATCCCAAAAATTAGTAAAATCCCTGTTGGATCACGGAATTCTCCCCTCTATTTTTCTCCTCTTTGAAACAGAAGAAAATGGGGCGATGTATAATTTTTTCTCTGAGCCTTTCAAAGGAAAAGGGGAAATTTATAAGAATGCACATATAAGGCTATATAAATAGCATGTACAGGGTTCATTCCATAGATATTGATCTAGGATCAGACGATGTGGGTTTGAGTGCGGGACCTTTCCCAACTGACAGAGGTCAGTGTTGATTTACATCGGTGTAAAGTCCGAATACCCTTGAGTGTCAAAGAAACTCTAACGTCTATCTAGGTTCCTACACTGAAGGCATACTCACTTGCAGGGTTCCAAGTTAACTCTCGTTCACCACCAAAGAATTGACAAAATCGGAGTTTCATCAAAGGCCTCATTGGGTCAGACAAGTCTTATGATTTGAGGGTGTGTATGCAATTTTGCAGAAGCCGGAGGCATATGTCAAGATAGTTTCTAGACTCTAGGGGTATTTTGATGACTTCTGGGTTCTAAGGGTATTTTGATAATTTTATCAAGTCATGTGCTTCTCTGTAATTCCTGGGAGAAACTATGGTGCAATCTCTGACTTCCAAAGGCACTAAGGCGGTTTACGGAAGGTTCGAGAGCTATTTGGCTATTTCTGGACTACAGGGATATTTTGATAATTTTATCATGCCAAGAGCCAACTTAGAGTTTTGGATGACACTTGGGCGCAAGGATAGTCTGACAAGACCCCTAAGTGGAAGGACGACCATGTGCCCCATGAAGAGCGCACGTGAGTTTGTTCTCAGGAGAGAGGGGCATATACACAATTTTTTGAAAGTCATGGTTCATTCGCGATTTCTCTTGACACACATAAGAGAAGACAACTGAGTGCATTCATTCTCATTTATGTAAGTATAAGGACTGCCGGCGAGTTGTCGACTATATAAGATAAGTCTCCGCACTAACGTGGGAAGTAAGAGCATAGCCACCATTACAGAAAGTTGCAAGGCAGAACTGCAATTTATAGGACTTGGGTGTTTTCTTGCCACAGAGGGAAGGGCATTTCTATAATTTTTAATTAATTCAGAAAATCACAGACATATGCTGTCCAAGGCACGTAGAAAATTACACAATAATAACCCCAAGGGCATAGATAAGGCTGAGGGTATTTATAAAATATACCTGATAGGCCTTCACAAACAAACACACAACACTCGCTCCTTGGCACGCCTTGTCCGTCGCTCTCCGTGTATCTCCTTGTGTCCTTTTATGCCTGTATCTATGTGTCCCTCTTCTTGAACCCAGGGGGGTATGACAAGAAGAAAGGTTTTTAGACCTCACTCTGACCTAAAGAGTGACTTTTGACCTCCACCTTGACAACAAAGGCCATTTTTGGACCCCAAGTTGTCAAGGTGGGTCCTCCACCTCCTTTTTTCTTTTTCTTTCTTCTTCTTTTTTTTACGGAAAAAGAAACATACCCCAGCAGAGTCAATAGGAGGTTGGCGGGTCATTTGACCCCGCTGGAGGGTCCACCGGGGTCAAATGACCCGTCGGGGGTCCCGCTGGGTCCCAATAGGGTCAAATGGATCCGCGAGGGCCCATTTGACCTCGGAGTGGGGCCACCGGGGTCAAAGGACCCCGTCGGGGTTCGTTTGACCCCACCGGGGTCTGTTTGACCCCACCGGGTCCCAACAACGTCAAATGACCCTACGCAGGCCTTTTTGGCCCCGGATGGGCCTCCCCTCGGGTCTGGGAAAAGAGGCGCCCCCCTTTTAAGCCCTACTCCAGCCTTTTCTGCCCCTTGTGGTAGTAGCGGGACGTGAGGAGAGGAGAACAGGGTTGTTCCGTCGTTTATTTGTGTCCGTTTTGCGCCGTCGGCCACGGGGAAGGAGCTTGCATCTGTCTTGACCACGTGATACACGGCAGTTGGTCTCTTCTACGAGTGCACGCATGAATTCCCTGCTTCTTTCTTTGCTGCGATGCAATTTGCCATTTGATATGGTTGGGTCCCGGGACGCGATTGTGTGGAGATACTCTACAAAATGACAGTGCTGACTTCAAACCGTAGCTTGACCGTCAATTAACATGAGGAGGCCTCTTGAACTATTCGAGAAAGTTAGGAATGCCTAATGACGCATTTGGAAACATGTTTGCAAGGGATTCCAATCACTGGAATCCATGAAACTTGCAAATGTGTTTCCAAATGAGCCATTGCGGCCTTTCTGTGCAGGGACGGATTTTGGGTGAAGAGGGAGATAGACAACACAGAGCGTGCCATTCGTTACCCAAAAGCTGATCCCAAGCTGCTTATGGGCGTTGCCAGGCAATTCTAAATGCGGAAAACCCATTTCTACCCCCACTTCTGGGCATCGAGAGAGGCAACACAAGGCTCTCCTTCCCTCGGGGACGCCGGAGCCAAGCGCTGGTTGGGGGTGTATGGCTCCTGCGCGAAGAGGGTGAACGTCTTCTGCCACCCGCACTCGCCCTCGTCAGGTGCAAAAACCCACCCGCCCTCACCCTCGCCCTAGCCCTCGCCCTCGCAGGCCGCAGGAGTCCGCCTGCCCTCGCCCTTCCCAACCGCAGAAGCCCACCTGCGCTCGCCCTCGCCGACTGCAGAAGCCCGCCTGCCCGCCGCCATCCATAGAAACCCAGTCGCATCGTCTTCTTCCTCTCTCTGGAGCGACATATTGTTCACTCGATTTGAATGAATAGTACCATGATCGCACATAATGCTTTAGGCAAAATTTTCAAACACTGTTCATCCAAAAGAGCAACAGTAAAAAGGGTAGAAAAGTAATTTATGAATCGTCACCCCACAGATCCAGAACGACCGCAACCCACGCCAAATGGGATACAGATTTTTCAAAAAAATCTCTAACCAATCAGACATCGTACGGAATGGGGGATTGTGAAAAATCCCCAAAAGCCTAACGCATTTCTAAACGCAGCCTAAGACACTTCCGCAAAACCAAAACTTTCCAAAAATAGCAAGAAACTTCAAAACTTGAATAAAAATTATTAAAAATCTCAGAAGTTTTCAAAAAAATGTAAAAACCCTTAAAACATGTAAGATGCACCCAAAAATATCCAAATTGCTAAAAATGGAAAATATTTTCTTCAAGTCACCTGAAATCACAAAAAACCCTAAAAAATCGTAAAAACCCTAAAATACTTCAAATACCCCTACAATCATCCAAATTGCTAAAACTGGAAAGTTTTGCATAAGTCACCTAAACCATCAAAAAATCATGGAAAAATCTAAAAAAATGGTAAAAACTTTACCTCAAATACACCCCCACCACATCATGTTACTAAAAATAGCAAGGCCAACCTACTCTCACTAAAAAACACACAAAAATCCTAAAAATTGTAAAAACCCTCAAAATGCATAAGATACCAATGAAATGCCAAAGTTTCCAAAAAAATAGAAGGTGTGCTCTTGAACACCCAAAATGATCTAAAAAGGCACCCCAGGGTTTTAAAACACTCCCAATCCATCAAAACAAACCTAATCACCCAAACATGGACAGTTTGTCTGAAGGTCAAAACTTTCCATATTTAGAAAGGTTGACAAATTGGAATCAAACTTTCCCTAAACCTTCAAGAAACCCTTAATCATCCCTTACAACCCTCCAAGGTCACACAGAGACTCACGGGCTTGTAGTAAATCATGCTATAATGGGAGAATTTGGTATTTAAGAGGTTTATTTCGGGCATCAATAAAAGGCAGTTAATCAAGGGTCTTCACTCTTCAGAGTGATGTAATTAACACCAGCTGAGGTCCGTAGAGACAATCTATACTCAAACCCTGATATGCCAAACCCATTCAGGTAAATCTAAGCTAGGTTCAACAAAAGGGTTCATCCCAAAACCCTTTGAACCACCATGCTTAAATATATAGAAAGATAATCATATGAGAATGCTTTATGTTGTTTAAATATTCCTCGTTCCAACACATACAGAGTTAATGCATATTCAACTAAACCAAATATTTCAAAGCAATTTTTTTGGCCAAAATGGATAATACAGTTGAGCTAGTACTACTGAATATTCAAAAGAAATGTGTCCTTGTCTCTCTTTTAATTAAGCAAATTAATCTATCAAAACAAACTTTTGGGAAAAATAAATAAAAAATGACTTCAAAACTACCTGCAAGGTCAGGATGTGTACGGGTAAGTTTTAGCCAGTCCATTTGGCTGTATCCTTTCTCAAATGGGACCTTTGACCGCACAATGGGTTTTCTTTCAAGAAGCTTGAGTTCCTTTGATTCACTTGCTGGCTCTCTCATGACTCCCACTGACTGTTTCAGAGGGCCATCAGTTGTTGCTTCCTCCGATCTAACAGTATCTGATAAATGGTTCTGACGACTACTGATTTGATTATTGTTTGTGCCATCTCCAAGCAAGTTATTGCCAATATTGGGAATGGTTTTAGGTGACTCTAAATGATCATCCTCTGAGCCTGGACCAACCTACACCAAAAGATAAAAAAATTCACAGATCCTTAATGATCTGAGATGGATGATATATTTGAGCTTGTGCACAAATAAATCTATTTTAGGTTTAGACTTTATCAAAGACTACAGTAAACCAGTCACTGACATTATGGAGTTTCTGTACCAGTGAGAAAGCACTAGCATTAAGCAATACCAGTTTCAGATGCATATTACATAAATAAAACTTACAGATGCAATACTTAGCATTTACCAAAAGGCAACACTTCCCAGCCTGCTAGTTAGCATGTGCTGAATCTGATCGCAGTAAATGAAAGATTGGCATCATGCTGACAGCTGGTTGGATAGATCAACTCAGATCTTTTGAATCTAGTACTTCAAGTCCTATGTTAGCCATGTCTTGACAACATAAGGCATTATGACAATTATAAATAAAAAATAAAAATACTAATAAGAAAGATATAGAATTTATCCTTCAAGTTAAAGGAGAACTATGCAAAAATGGCTCACTGTTATGATCTGCTGGCACAAGGGTCACATTGGCAGGTTCCATTGCACAGGGCACTCAAAGATGAGGATTTCATTAACTTACAATTTTTTTAACTCTTCTTAATCATTTTTATATTAACATCAGCCGGAGCATCAGATGTGCTGATCAGTAGGTAGGGCATCTTTCGGTCAAGTCTCTGTAATGGCTGACAGAAAGACAGCAATCTCACCTCCCCCACCCATCAAAGAATTTGAAAAGTCCGGGCTCCACTCAAGGTTAAAGCTTTCATGTGGCTATTGACCCACAAAAGGATAATCACTAAAGTGTATCGCAATAAATGGTGGCCAAATAGAGTTAAAGCATATTTTATTTGCATATATGGTTAAGGCTAATTGGATTATGTGGAAAAGCATGTCTAAAGTCATATATGATCATTGAATACATTTAAAGCTTAAATTGAAGACAAGGTCACTGTATATGTTTGCCGGACATGAAGACATTGAGATGGGTGTGTGAAAACAGTAAGAAAAATAAGATATAGAATGAACAAAGACTTGGGGACTTAGGAGTAGCTCCAATTGATGTTTGGGGAAAATTCGACTTAAATGGCTTAGGCATGTACAGTGGCATCCGAGTTTGGTGCTAACGATAAACCTTCAAAAATCAACAAAAGAAAAAAGAAAAGGGGGAGATAAAACTACTACAACCTGTGAATAAGAGAATGTCAAATATCTAGTTAAAAATATGAGATCAAGGTCATTGTATCGTTTGATGCAAATTATATTGATGCACCATTTGCTAAGTACCAGTAGAGTAACACCATCTTTTCCAAAAAAATATACTAGATAATCTTAGCATGTAATTAGCATGCACAATTATGAACAGAATATTCTCAGAGTTCTTCACCATTTGATTCATGTAACTCGACAGTTTAAGATTTGGATGCATCTACAGGTTTTCATCTTAGATAAGACACATTATCTTTAACTATCCTTTCAGGCCAATAATAAAGTTCCTTTGAGATGAACTTCAAGCTTGAAAAGAATGTCCATCTAAAGAGGCATGATAGCGATCACCATGTCATCAAATGCAAACCAAACTTACCTGGCAAAAAGTGAAGTCAGTAGATTCACCCATTTGCCTCTGACCTGATGTAATCATTTCTTTTCTTTTCTATGTATACTTCCTGATGAAAGAAATAACTCCTGTAAAAACAACAATGTTTTATCAACTTCTTTAAGCAACAGAGCTATACTGAAAGAGAATGCCACTTCGCATGAATTATTGAGGAAGGAACAAACATAAAGACATATGAACTAATAACCAGAGGGGGTACAAAAAAGGAGGGTGATATAAATATGCCAGGAGATAAATGTTCGATTTCCATTAATATGAACATGAAAGGGCACAGTCATACTTTCCATAATATCCAGAAATATTACATTACACAACCAAAACCAACTTATGAAAACACCCACCTAAGAAACCTTCATAGCCACAACCGGTAAGCTCTATTAAACCCACCCAAAAACTTGGCCCATTCCAACAAATGATTACCAAAAAAACTCAAATAAATTTTGCAAGTCATAACAGAGAAGGATCAGTTAAAGAAAGCACCCATGAACGGCCCTATCCCATCTGCGAACACTTTAATCTTCCCACAGGAAAGGACGCGGGGGGAAAAAACAGTCACGCAATCAGATCCCAGCGATCAATACGTGCACCTCATCAGATATTATGACTAGAGAACGAGAGAATTTACCCCGACAAGGATGAATCGATTGGCTCCTTGGCTCCCGCCGAACTCTGCCGTCTCGGCGCTGCCGCGTACTCCCTTCTTGCTCGCCTGGGCGCCCACGAATCTTTGATTACTGTCCAGGAAAAATGCTGCCCTGCCGGGAACCTTTTCTTTCCTTCCTGCGCAACGTGGACGCGGGGCGGGGAGCTTGTTTTGACCGAAACTTGCTGCGGGTTGCCCCCGAAGGCGGAAAGAGGAAAGTGAGTTCTGAAGAGGGACTTTTAAGGAAAAAAAGTTAAAAACTATAAGTTTCGTAATTTCAAAAATATATCGTACTCCATATATTTTCTTCAAACCCCTCCCTCTCTCTCTCTCTCTCTCTCTCTCTCTCTCTCTCTCTCTCTCTCTCGCGTGGGGTGAGGGGCACAGATGAAGAGAGAGAGATTCTGCACTACCAGTCTACCACCCCCTACATGCATAGAGAGAGAGGGCGCTAGAGCGAAAACCACCTGAGAGAGAGAGAGAGAGAGATGACATTAGGGGGGGGGCACCAATACCTCCTACCCCATGCAAAGAGAGAGAGAGAGGATACGTGCACCCCCCCCCCACCACACACACCCAAAGAGGGAGGGCACTAAAGAGGTCCTCTTCCAGTGTCCTCACCCCCACCTCAATCTAGGGGGTCACACACACATGCACGTAGAGAGAGAAAGAGGTCTACAACCCTCAACTCATCGGACTCTCCACCATCCACCACCCATCACCCGACCCCCCTCTCCAATGACTCCATCACCCTCAACCCAGTAACCTTCTCTCTCTCGCACACGCAAGGATATGTTTGAGAAGAAAAAACTATTCATTTACGGAAAAAGAAATAAAAACTATTCCTCGTAACATTTCTTTTTATATGTCAGTTGATTATATGGGTGTTTCATTAACTTTAGCATATTGTGAGGGCTTTGAAGAAAATAAATAAAGTATGGGAGCTTGTTTGAAATTAAGAAAGAATACAGGGGCTTTCCTATAAACATAAGAAATCTTAAAAAATAACTCTCCTAAGACCTAGATGACTAATTACATAAATATCACTCCCATCAACCATATTACATAAAGATAAGTACAGAAATATATATACTTGAAGTTAACTACCATCAAGAAACACATCACAATTCACAACAAATTAACAAAAAAGTACTTTTGCTCCTATATGTATACAGTATGATTATTTTTACACTTAGTTTACATAGTAGGTTATTTTTAGATGATCAAGTCAATATATTATGAGTATTTCTTTACTATAGTTAGATTATAACTCCCGTTAATTTCATTTACCTAATGGTATCTAAGGGGAGTATATGTATGTATTCATGTAAGATAGTTATCAATATATAATTTTCAAAGAAAAATAAGTCATAGATCAATTCAGGATTGTATATGGTACGGTAAAAATACAGTAGAAGGGGGAGACTGTGGAGCATTAGTTCAGCAGGTGTGTTGTGTTTAAGGTGGGAAGTGCCTTTCGGACCCAGTAATAAAAGTTGATATGTCACGAAATAACTTCTCATCAACTGAAAGCTAGAATCATTGCCTCCTAATTCTGTCACATATTAACAATCATGCCCATCGTATTGTGTTCTAGTAAGACTTGTTGTACATTGTGATCCGTAATTTATATCTAGTCATCTTACAAATTTACTAGTTCATTCACATGAGATGATACTACTCTTGAGGCCAAGAAAGCTACCATTTAAGAGAAATGTGAACTCTATTTTCTTTGATTTCTTTATTGGAGATTTTTCTCAAGAACTTATTGGAGATTTTATTGAAGATCTTTTTATCTTCAAATCTTATCACCTCATGTAGATCAATTACAAGTAGATTTACAAAGAGTTTTACTTGCTACACCACTAGTTGGATGTGCTTGGCCTTTATATCACATCACGCGGAGAGGAGTACGCCCCGCTCTCAATGAGAAACCCATAGTATGACAGGACATTCCATTTAGTGAGTGGATGAAATTGCTGCCAGTTATTACGAGAACATATGGGCGTGTTTGTTAATCAATTCCAGTTAGCACAAGCGACTCCCGAGATCGCTTGCGCTAACCGAGCTCAATTAAAGACATTATGTGTGAGAGAGAGGTGGGATCCACCGCTCCCTTATTCTAACTCGTTCTCAAACTGACCCACATGGAATGACGACAAGGCCCTTCCATTCAAACAGTAGAGCATGAAAAAGGGCGGTTCCCTCTAAAATCGATCACGTGCATTTGATTCCTAGAGGCCGGTGACGAGTGTGCTTCTTGCACATATTGCGGTTTTGGTGGCGAAGGGCATCAAATTGTAGCGTCCATGATAGAAGTTTTGACAAAGGGCATCAAGTTTTAGTAGGAAAGGACAGTGGTTCTGGTGGTAGAGGGAGTCAAGTTACAACAACCATGTTTTGGGTGAATGGGATATTCCAGTTTATTCCAGAATAACTTATTCTCTCCTTTCAATTTCTCATTGCAAAAACCAAAAACAGTCAACACTCGAACTTCTCCGCAACTATTCCATTCCATCCTTATCCAATTATCAAGCATGGCTAATGTATAACTTATTTACCCTAGCTCTTTAGAAATTAAAAAATATGTTTTCAACATGGCCCCTCTGGATAGCGTGTGTGTTTGGCCCCACAGGGCACTGCCCCTCATTGAAGGGTTTGACTTGGATTCATGGATGGATTTATATTGAGTAATACTTTGAGCAACGCATATTGCACGTATAACACTTAATCCTTTTTGAATAGGGTTTTTTACATATTAGTCCCTATAAACATAGTGAATTTCTGATTAGTCCCTCTATTATGAGTATTGTCTTAAAGATCCTTACAATTATTAATATTTTATAAATAAGTCCACATAGTTTATCTCCGTCTTAAAAAAGGAATATTCTGTTGAATATTCTGTCAATGACATCGAAAAGACCAAAATATCCATCTCTCTCTCACACACATCCATGGACTGGGGAGGGGAGGGGGCCGGAGGGGGGAGGGGGGAGGGCGGCCGGCGGGGGAGGGGGAGGTCGCAGGGGATGGGGGGAGGGCAGCCGGAGGGGGAGGAGGGGGCCGGAGGACTGGGGAGGGGGAGGGCGGCTGGCGGGGGAGGTCACAGGGGATGGGGGGAGGGCGGACGGAGGGGGCCGAAGGACTGGGGAGGGGGGAGATAGCATGGGAGGGGGAGGGGGGGACGGAGGTCGGATGGGGAGGGGGAGGGGGAGGGGGGAGGGCGGCCGACGGGGGAGGGGGAGGTCGCAGGGGATGGGGGGAGGGCGGCCGGAGGGGGAGGAGGGGGCCGGAGGACTGGGGAGGGGGAGGGCGGCCGGCGGGGGAGGGGGAGGTCACAGGGGATGGGGGGAGGGCGGCCGGAGGGGGAGGAGGGGGTCGAAGGACTGGGGAGGGGGGAGATAGCAGGGGAGGGGGAGGGGGGGACGGAGGTCGGATGGGGAGTGTCGACTCAAGGAGTCGACACCCGCCCAGTTGCTTGCAGCCTAGCCCATAGTTTATGACAGGCTGACCATTCTTACAAAAAAAAGAGAGGAAACCAAAACAAAAAAATGATGACAATGGAAGAGTTGTCACGGCCTGTCCATGAAGTATCCATGCTCAAGAATTGGGATTCGGTCTGAACTAATACATGCAAGAAAAGTTGATGATCACACTTGATTTCTGAACTTGCTGAAAATCAAAATGGATAAAGCAAGAGCTTGCTATCCTGCAACAAGAACTCCATTCTAGACGTGTGAAGGATTTGGTGGGTAAAACACCTGCTACAATTTTAAGATCAGAAAATGAGAGACTTGGGGAAAGATTGTTGCAGGTTTCCAACAAAAATGCTGAACTGTTATATCCGGTCACTGCAAGAAATGCACAAGTTAATGTAATATATGATGACTAGGAGAGGACAGTCATTGATCTGTTTAATACATAGCCAATGCACGTATTAGTTAATTTGAAAACTAATTGACGTCTATTGTCTTAGTCTTGAAGGTGAGGGTTTGAGTGATAAATCAGATGATGCATTGGGACCCTTTCTATTTCTATCAATTCATAGATTTTCTGCTTGTTTAATGTCTTCTGTAGTTCACTTTCAAACAAAATGTCTTCTGTAGTAATTTTGGTTCATTTCTGTTGAAACAATTGGATGCTTATGCTTGAATACTATTTTGTTGAAGGACCCTTGTGAGGTGTCGACACCTCCTAATGGAGAGGTCGACCTTTCATGGCTAGACAAAAGGTGTTGCTTGCTGGATTGTCCGTGGTGTCGACGTTCCTTGATGGAGAGGTCGACCTCTCCCCACACCCCTGCACCTCCTCGCTGCGATTGCCCTCCTCGCCTCCCCATCGCGAACGGCCACTCCACCGCGCCCACGGCCTCCCTGTGCCACAACCGCCCCTCCACCTGCACCCCCCTTTCACCGCCGACCTCCTTCACCGTCGCCCCTCTCCCCACGTCGCCGGCCAACTCCCCACCCTCACCCTCTCTCGTTCTCCCCCTCTCTCACCCCACACCACATCGCCGATCGCCCGCCTCTCCTCTTCCTGCTACCACCCCGCAGCCTCCCCTCCGGCCTCCACTCCGCCACCAGTCCACTCCGCCACCGATTGTGGCCACGTAGCCACCAACCCACCCCCGACAGGCTTCTCCTCCTCTAACACCACGTCGCACACGCCACCGCGGCAGCCCCCTGCCACCCTCACCACCTCTACACACTTCCGACCACCTCCACCACGGCAAGCCCGGCCACTGCCTCCCTCTCCCACCACCTCTGGACCACCGACGGACACTGCCCCCCGTCGTCGGCCTTCCCCTCCGACCATCGCCTGCACCTAACCGAGTGGCCTGCCTGCCCGACCGCTTCTGGGCCTCCTCTCCGTACGGCGACGGTACTACAGCAGGGAGGAGTCTAGGGAGGGGGATCAACAATGGCGGCGAGGAGTCCAGGGAGGGGGAAGAGGATGATGGGGAGGCGGCCACGGTTGGAGGGGAGAGAGGCCAGGAGGGGGAGGCCGGGAGGAGGAGGCCGGAGGGGGGGGGGGGGAGAGGTCGCAGGAGAGGGGGGAGGGAGGCCGGAGGTGGAGAGGGAGGGGGGGAGGGAGGTCGCAGGAGAGGGGGGAGGGAGGCCGGAGGGGGAGGAGGGAGGTCGCGTCGGCCGGAGGGGGAGGGCGGCCGGCGGGGGAGGGGGAGGTCGCAGGGGATGGGGGGAGGGCGGCCGGAGGGGGAGGAGGCCGGGGGCCGGAGGACTGGGGAGGGGGGAGGTAGCAGGGGAGGGGGGGAGGGAGGCCGGAGGGGGAGGTGGAGGGGGGAGGGTGGCCAGAGGGAGCCGGAGGGCTGGGGAGGGGGGAGGTTGCAGGGGAGGGGGGAGGCACCCCTCTCTCTATCTCTTTCTCACACTCTCACATTTAACCCAGGGGTAAGTTAGTATTTTCATTACCTTTAGTATAAGGTAACTATAGTTTAGTTAACTGAATGAACGGTAGGGACTTAAACATGTAACGACTAAGATTATAGGGACTATTAAAATAATACTCAGAATGGAGGGATTAATCGGCAATTCACTAAGTTTATAGGGACTAATATGCAAAAAACCCTTTTGAATACTCTCACGTTAAATTATTTTGACGGGTAAAAATTTTACCTTATGTGAATAGTAAACAATAGTTGAAATTTTATTTTCATATAACTCTTACGTCACGTCATTTAATGACAGGACTAACACGTCAAATTAACTTAGTGTGAGAGTAACTAAAAAATAGAATAAAATAAATATTGCACGTGTGATACCCCGTGTGTAATTACGGGGTATTGCACAAAATATTATACATTTATATTCCTAAACAAGTGATTTGAAATTTTCAAGTGTCAAAATGTTACGTAATCTCGTTAATTTGTTGATGCTATGTAAACACACATCTATATTTTCAAACATAGATTAAAAAATAACTTATCATAATATACCTATTTTTTCGCTTTAATGTTTAGTGTAGCGGCAGGAAAATGATTCCTAGGCCACGTACCACCTTCTCCATTTATTTGTTGGGGAAGTCGTCTCGCGCCCGTTGATGTCTGCAAACACCAAGAAACCAAAGAGGCGTGAGGAGTCCCGGGTGTTACCCCACGGGACAACCCTCCGATGCTTAAGTCAACAAGAGATCAATAAGCAATAGAGAAGAGCTAAGTAAAAGAGAAGTAGAGGCCATAGTAGTCGATCCGAGAGGCGTGTAGTTCCTCTACACGCGTGCTCGCTGCTCCCAGCGGGTACTCGGATAGTGCTCGCTGGGTGGTAAGGCCGTACAGGAGGAAGATTCTCTCTGCTCGTAGCCGATAGCCTCTCTGTCGTAGTTGCAGGTCGGGTTGCTCTATTCTCAGTAGGAAGCTCTAATGGCAGAAGTATCCACCGTCTCTCCTCTTGCGTAGTAGTATGGGGTTTAGTAGAAGAATCTACCGTGTAGCCGTATCCTCTGTCGATGTCCCTTTTATAGAGGGTTGTCCTGGAGAGGATGCTTGGAGAGTGCTTGGTAGGCCCAGAGGGCATTTGGAGACTTGGAGAGCACTTCTGGGGAGTGCTTGATAGGCCTGGAGAGCACTTGTAGTCTTGGAGAGTACTTCTGAGGAGAGTGCTCCGCAGACTTGGAGAGTATTTGGAGGCGTGGAGAGCACTTCTAGAAGAGTGCTCGGCCTGCTTGGAGAGTACTTGTAGGCCTGGAGAGCACTTCTGGGGAGTGCTTGGTAGGTCTGGAGAGCACTTGTAGTCTTGAAGAGCACTTCTGAGGAGAGTGCTCGGCAGACTTGGAGAGTATTTGGAGGCTGTGGACGCACTTCTCGTTCGGCTATCATTCTGGTTCGTCTGTTGGTCTTATTAAGTGCGTGGGCGTGCCAGTCACCGAAGTGACAATTTATTCGGGCTCCGAAGAGCCCATGGTGCGCTCGATCTGACTTCGTCAGACGATTGTGTGGTTCGTGTCGGGACCGAATCCCGTCGCGCCATAAAGGTCACGACGTCATTTACATCCCCCATACGAGGGAATAGCCTTGATTAATTGCCGAAATTAGAGGCCCCGCGGCCGAAAGGAGTAATACTAATTATGCGAGAGAGATAGGGATAGGTCACACTGAAGGTTGTATTAAGGCCATAAACTGTCGGCCGTGTCGGCCACTCGTAGACCTTTTTTATTCGGACACAGGTCCGTGGCAGCGTCACAATGAGAAAACCGAGGTAGATCCCTTCAAATGTCTGCCGAGCATGCGGCAATTTTAATGAGGATTCGGAAGGCATCCGGAACGAGAAAAATAAATCCGGTCCGATTAGGATGTCGGCCCGAGGTTAGATCAAAGCCTGGCCATATCGGGGTAATTCCCGAGACTCGAGCCCGACCTGAAAGGGCGGCGTTGTTATTCTCTTTTGCCCCGGGTCCCGGGGAGAGAGAGGGCTGCAGTGTGGATGTTAGCGTCTTTTATCTGGGGCTTTCTTAGTTATATCTTCCGGGATTTCTGATTTGATGTTTACTGTTTATTCGTGCCTTTGTCCGGGATGATTTATCTTCTTTTATTCATGATTATTCTTGTTATTATCATTCACTTGTTATTTATTTTTTATTACCCCTCCCGCCTCTTTATTGTGATTAATATTGCGCATTCGGAGTCCTTTGATTAGCGTAACTTTTATTAATTTATTTGCTATTGTTAATGCCTTTATCAGGCTGTATATGTGTATATGTATAGTGTGCCGGCGAAGGGGAAAACGAGAGTGTACCGCTGAGGGCAGAGAGCGTGCCGCTGGGAGGCTAAAAGGGGCGTACCGCTGGAGGCCAAAGGAGCGTACCGTTGGGGCTCAAGGGAGTGTACCGCTGAAGGTTCAAGGGGCGTGCCGCTGGGGCAATTAAGAGTGCACCGCTGGGGGCTTGAAGGGCGTACCGTTGGGGCAATTAAGGGGTGTACCGCTGAAGGTTCAAGCAGTGTGCTGGCGAAGGGGTTAGGTGAGTGTGCCGCTGAAAGGTGAGAGAAGCGTGCCGGCTAAGGAGCCAATCAGAACGTGGGGGGGGGGGGTATAAAGTCTGTACGTTCCCCAGGCTCGAAGTCTGTACGTTGCCAAACCCAAAGTCCATACACTGGAGCAGAGTGGAGCAAAGTCTGCACGTTGCAATATGAAGTCTGTACGTCGACTGGTCCGAAGTCTATACACTGGCCGTCATGAAGTCTACACGTTGGCTGGCCCAAGTCTATACATTGGAACGTGAAGTCTGTACATTGACCCTTTGACTGCAGCTCGAAGTCTATACGTTGCCAAGCCCAAAGTCTGTACGTTGTAACGTGGAGTCTGTACATTGGCGGGCCCAAAGTCTGTACATTGGTCAAGTCTATACATTGGCCGGCCCCAAGTCTATACACTGCAACATGAAGTCCGTACATTGGCTGGCCCAAGCCTATACATTGGAACGTGAAGTCTGTACATTGACCCTTTGACTGCAGCTCGAAGTCTATACGTTGCCAAGCCCAAAGTCTGTACGTTGTAACGTGGAGTCTGTACATTGGCGGGCCCAAAGTCTATACATTGGTCAAGTCTATACATTGGCCAAGTCTCAAGTCTATACACTGCAACATGAAGTCCGTACATTGGCTGGCCCAATTCTATACATTGGAACGTGAAGTCTGTACATTGACCCTTTGACTGCAGCTCGAAGTCTATATGTTGCCAAGCCCAAAGTCTGTACGTTGTAACGTGGAGTCTGTACATTGGCGGGCCCAAAGTCTGTACATTGGTCAAGTCTATACATTGGCCAAGTCTATACGTCGGCCAGCCCCAAGTCTATACACTGCAACATGAAGTCTGTACATTGGCTGGCCCAAAGTCTATACATTGGCCAAGTCTATACGTCGGCCAGCCCCAAGTCTATACACTGCAACATGAAGTCTGTACATTGGCTGGCCCAAAGTCTATACATTGGCCAAGTCTATACGTCGGCCAGCCCCAAGTCTATACACTGCAACATGAAGTCTGTACATTACCTCTTTGATTGCAGCTCGAAGTCTATACGTTGCCAAGCCCAAAGTCTGTACGTTGGATCCCGCTGAGACTGTGACTGAGGGTGTACCGGCGAAGGGAGGGAGCGTGCCGCTGAAAGGGGCCAAGGGAAGTGTGCCGCTAAAGGCCAATGGGAGCGTGCCGCTGAGGGCCAATAGAAGCGTGCCGCTGAGGGCCAGTGGGAGCGGCGTACCGGCGAAGGGCCAATCGAGGCGTGATGGTGGAGGTTCGATCAGTTTTCGATTATTTGTTTTAAGGCTTTTCTTTTCTTCTTATCTTAACTTTCGTGTAGTTTTATATAAAATTCCTCCCTTTGTTCGTTCTCTTTATTCGATTCGGTCTCTTTCCTTGCGGGTCGGACGTTCGGGCTGCCGGGTAGTTAATTGGTTCGGTTCAGTTCTCGTTGTGGTGTCGGCAGTGGTTTGATGAGTTGGAAGGTTTCATTAATTACCCTGCTCGTTTGTTGCCTCCTTTTTTTGCCTCTTTTAATGTTTTGTTATTTCTTCACAAAAATTCGGCAGCATCTCCCCTTGACCCGGGGCGTAAGGGAGATACAGGGAACGCGCCCACATGGGGTGGCGGAACCCGACAACTGGAGGTGGGCCCCCGAAGGAGCAACACCTTTATAGAGCCTCGGAAAACGCCAAGGAGAACAACATACTGAAGGCCTCTAAGGGCATATAATGTGGACTGGGGCTGGCCAGGGAGTGTGCCGCCGAGGGGCCTGGAGAGTGTGCCGCTGAGGGCTGAAAAGGATGTGCCGCTGAGGGCCCATAAGGGTGTGCCAGAGTTGTGGACGCACTAAATTTCCGCTCATCACGCTCTGTTCTCGCGTCGGTTTATTCGGTTTATTGAGTGCGTGGGTGTGCCAGTCACCGAAGTGACGATTTATTCGGGCTCCGAAGAGCCCATGGTGCGCTCGAATCTGACTTCGTCAGACGATTGTGTGGTTCGTGTCGGGATCGAATCCCGTCGCGCCATAAAGGTCACGACGTCATTTACATCCCTCATACGAGGGAATACCCTTGATTAATTGCCGAAATTAGGGGCCCCGCGGCCGAAAGGAGTAACACTAATTATGCGAGAGAGATAGGGATAGATCACACTGAAAGTTGTATTAAGGCCATAAACTGTCAGCCGTGTCGGCCACTCGTAGACCTTTTGTATTCGGACACAAGTCCGTGGCAGCGTCACAATGAGAAAACCGAGGTAGATCCCTTCAAATGTCTACCGAGCATGCGGCAATTTTTGATGAAGATTCGGAAGGTATCCGGAACGAGAAAGCAAATCCGGTCCGATTAGGATGTCGGCCGGAGATTAGATCAAAGCCCGGCCATATCGGGGGAATTCCCGAGACTCGGGCTCGACCTGAAAGGGCAGCGTTGTTGTTCCTTTTGCCCCGGGTCCCGAGGAGAGAGCGGGCTGCGGCGTGGGCATTAGCGTCTTTTATCTGGAGCTTTCTTAGTTATACCTTCTGGGATTTCTGATTCGATGTTTACTATTTATTCGTGCCTTTGTCCGGGATGATTTCTCTTCTTCTATGCATGATTATTCTTATTATTATCATTGGTTTGTTATTTATTTTTTTATTACCCCTCCCGCCTCTTTTATTATGATCAATATTGCGGATTTGGAGTCCTTCAATTAGCGTGATTTTTATTGATTTATTTGCTATTGTTGATGCCCTTATCGTGATGGATATATGCATGCATGTAGTGTGCCGGCGAAGGAGAGACGGGAGTGTACCGCTGGGTATTGGGTGTACCACTGGGTGGCGAAGGGGTGTACCGGTGAGGGCTGCAAAGGGCATACCGCTGGAGGCCAAAGGGGGCGTACCGCTGGAGAGTGTGTCGGTGAAGGAGGGGGGTGATATAAAGTCTATACGTTCCCCAGGCTCGAAGTCTATACGTTGCCAAGCCCAAAGTCCGTACACTGGAGCAGAGTGGAGCAAAGTCCACGCGTTGCAATTTGGAGTCTATACGTCGACTGGCCCGAAGTCTGTACACTGGCCAAGTCTATACATCGGAGTGTGAAGTCTATACACTGCCCAGAGTCTGTACGCTGGATAAGTCTATACATTGGAGTGTGAAGTCTATACACTGCCCAAGTCTATACACTGGCCATCATGAAGTCTGTACGTTGGCTGGCTCAAGTCTATACGCTGGATAAGTCTATACATTGGAGTGTGAAGTCTATACACTGCCCAAGTCTATACACTGGCCATCATGAAGTCTGTACATTGGCTGGCTCAAGTCTATACGCTGGATAAGTCTATACATTGGAGTGTGAAGTCTATACACTGCCCAAGTCTATACACTGGCCATCATGAAGTCTGTACGTTGGCCAAGTCTATACAGTGGCTGAGGGTGTACCGGCGAAGGGAAGGAGTGTACCGCTGAAAGGGCCAGGAGGAGTGTGCCGCTGGAGGGGTTCAGGGGGAGTGTACCGCTGAAGGGTTGAAAGGGGGAGTGTACCGCTGAAGGGTTGAAAGGGGTGTACCGCTGAAGGCCAAGGGAGCGTGCCGCTGAAGGCCAATGAGGGCGTGCCGCTGAAGGCCAAAGGGGCGTACCGCTGAAGGTCAATGGGGGCGTACCGCTGAAGGTCAATGGGGCGTGAGGGTGGAGGCTCGATCAGTTTTCGATTATCTGTTTTAAGGCTTTTCTTTTCTTCTTATCTTAACTTTCGTGCGGTTTTATATAAAACTCCTCCCGTGTTTTGTTCTCTTTGTTCGGTTCGATCTCTTTTCTTGCGGGTCGGATGCTCGGGCTGCCGGGTGGTTAGTTAGCTCGGTTCAGTTCTCGTCGTGGTGCCGGCAGTGATTTGATGAATTGGAAGGTTTCATTGGTTATTCTGTTCGTTTGTTGCCTCCTTTTGCCTCTTTTAATTGTTTTGTTATCTTCTCACAAAAATTCGGCAGCATCTCCCCTTAACCCGAGGCGTAAGGGAGATAAAGGGAACGCGCCCACATAGAGTGGCGGAACCCGACAACTGGAGGTGGGCCCCCCCGGAGGGGCAACACCTTTATAGAACCTCGAAAAACATGAAGGAGAGAGCCCGGGGACGAAGCCAAGAAGGGGGGCTGTTGAGGGAATGAAGGGTGTGTCGCTGAAGGCCATAGGGGTAGCGTGCCGCTGAAGGTCACAAGGGTAGCGTACCGCTGAAGGTCAAGGGGTAGCGTGCCGCTAAAGGCCAGAACTGGGTGTGCCGCTGAGGACCAGGACTGGGCGTGCCGCTGAGGGCCAATCTGGGCGTGCCGCTGAGGGCCAGGATTGGGTGTGCCGCTGAAGGCCATTGGGTGTGCCGGCCAAGTGCCGGAAAGGTGCATCGCTGGAGGATTGAAAGGGCTGAGTGCATGAGCTGTGAGGTTTTACAGGGCTAGTATATGGGCTGGGAGACTTTTAAGGCTAGTCCAGGGAAAGAGGGGGGGGGGTTTGAGGCCAAGGAAAGGCTGCTGGAAATGAGTGAAAGGCTCACGAGGTCAGGCTTCGCGAGGGAGGCATGGCATTGATGTGGCGGCTCGAAAGAAACCGGAGGATCGGAGAAAATGGGCAACACATTACATGCATTGTGAAGGCGGGGTAAACCAACAGAAATTGCAAGAGAAGCCCAAAGAGGGTGATTCTTCATTCATGGGAGGCAAAAAGCCGTAGCCATACATGCATGTTACAGAGGAAACACCCAAATGAAGCCATGGACAAAAAGGAAAAGAATACAAGACGGAGAACGGAAGGGGGAATGGAATACGAAAGGGAAGAAAGCATTGGAGCCTAACACCTTAGCCACTGTCCCCACCCTCTCCCTCATTACATTAAGCTCTCTCCCTCTCCCTTACTCTTGCTCTCTTCACGGTGGTCGTCCGACGGAGCTCAGGCCGGGAGGACCTCTTCTTCTCTTCTCTCTTCTCCTCTGTGCGTTCTCCTATCTGAGCCTCTCCCTCTGTGTGCTCCCCTCTTTCTTTCTCTAGGTGTCTTCTTTCTTTTCGTCTCCCCCCCTTCTCCTCCTTTTTTTTCTTTGTTGAAGCGGAGGGTCTTTTATACCTCCAACAGCCGAAGCCCTCCAGCCCGACCGTTGAAGGCGGGAAGTGGCCTTGTGATGATGGCCTTTGACCTGCCCCGTCCTGGGTCGTCAGGGGGGTAGCTCACGTGGCCCAATGGACGGTTGCCACCTCAGACGGCTCACTGAGCGCCAAGGAAGCGTAGGGCATGGGCTGCACGTCGTCTTGCCGTTGAAAAGCTTCACCGCTGTGCTGCTGGAGGGTTGAAAAGGCGTGCCGTGGGGGAGCCAAAAGGGCGTACCGTTGGGGGTCCAAACGGGCGTGCCGTTGAACGGCCTGGAGGGCGTGCCGCTGAAGACCCCAAAGGGCCGTGCCGCTGAGGCCCCAAAGGGCCGTGCCGTTGAGGCCCCAAAGGGGTGTGCCGCTGAACACCCAAAGTGCCGTGCCGCTGAAGACCCCAAAGGGGTGTGCCGCTGAACACCCAAAGTGCCGTGCCGCTGAAGACCCCAAAGGGGTGTGCCGGTGATGCACCTGGGGGCGTACCGCTGAACCCCAGGGAGTGTGCCGCTGAACACCCAAAGGGGTGTGCCGGTGAACCCGCCTGGGGGCGTGCCGCTGAGCAGCCTTGGGCTGTGCCGCTGAGCACCCAAAGTGCCGTGCCGCTGAAGACCCCAAAGGGGTGTGCCGGTGATGCACCTGGGGGCGTGCCGCTGAACCCCAGGGAGTGTACCGCTGAACACCCAAAGGGGCGTGCCGGTGAACCCGCCTGGGGGCGTGCCGCTGAGCAGCCTTGGGCTGTGCCGCTGAGCACCCCGGGGGGTGTGTATTTGGGGGCCCGTTCTGAGCCCGTCGCGGACACGAGTCATGGCCCGTTTGATTTCCTTTGGGGCCCACGGACTGTGGGGCCTTTTGTGCTTGATTTCTCCGGGGTTTCTTCACTCGGCGCCGTTTGTTGATGCTGGGCCGAACATGACATTTGGATGTGCAATTTTCGGTGTCCACAAATGCCCCCCACCCACGGGTATCGCAGGCGAAGGATGAGCCGGGCGGTGCCCGCGGGTGTCTCCGTCTCTTCTCTCTTTGTCGATGTCGGCGGGGTGTCGAGAGCCGACCTGGTTTGTTGTTTGCTGGTCTCTTTGTTAGTGCCGACGGAGTGCCGGGAACTGAAGTAGTATGTTGGTCTCTTCATCAGTGCCACCGGAATGCCGGGAACTGAAGCAGTGTGTTGTCTCTTCGTCAGTGCCGACGGGGTGCCGGGAACTGACCTGGTCTCTTGGTCTCTTGGTCTCTTTGTCTCTTTGTCAGTGCCGACAGGATGCCGGGAACTGACATGCTTTGTTGTCTCTCAGTCTCTTCGTCAGTGCCGACAGGGTGTCGAGAACTGACCTGGTTTGTTGTCTCTTTCAATCTCTTGGTCTCTTCGTCACTTCGTCAGTGCCGACAGGATGCCGGGAACTGACATGCTTTGTTGAGCTCTTGGTCTCTTGGTCTCTTCGTCAGTGCCGACAGGATGCCGAGAACTGACATGCTTTGTTGTCTCTTAGTCTCTTGGTCTCTTGGTCTCTTCGTCAGTGCCGACAGGATGCCGGGAACTGACATGTTTTGTTGTCTCTTAGTCTCTTGGTCTCTTCGTCAGTGCCGACAGGATGTCGGGAACTGACATGTTTTGTTGTCTCTTAGTCTCTTGGTCTCTTTGTCAGTGCCGCCAGGATGCCGGGAACTGACATGCTTGTTGTCTCTTAGTCTCTTGGTCTCTTGGTCTCTTCGTCAGTGCCGACAGGATGCCGGGAACTGACATGCTTTGTTGTCTCTTAGTCTCTTGGTCTCTTGGTCTCTTCGTCAGTGCCGACAGGATGCCGGGAACTGACATGTTTTGTTGATCTTTTCTTGTCTGTTCTTTCTCTTTTTTTTTGTACCACATTACCGATACAAGCGCCCTTTCGGGTTTTCGCCGGTACCAGCCCCCTCTTGCTTTTGCCCACGCGCCCTCTCGGGTTTTCACGCGGCGGGGTACCCGATTTTGCCTGTAGCGCCCTTTCGGGTTTTCGCCACAGCCGGGTTGTTGCCATTTTTACCCTTGTCCCCGTGTGGGGACAAGTCCGGCGGGGTATCTCTATTTTTAACCCCATTTTCTTCTTTTTCTTTTCTTTTTTTTTTTTTTTCAAGTGAGTGATATGCGAGTGTCGGCTAGGGCACGAAGCCTTGCGCCGGAAGATAAGGTTCACTCGTTGGCAAGAATAGAATGCCAGCGCAACGGGAGAATCTGTGCCGATTCGGACGTAAGGTCCATAATGGCCATATTGTGCGGAGTGGGTGGCTAGGGCACGGGGCCTTGCGCCGGAAAGGGACTTATTCGTTGGCAAGGGACTAATGCCAACGCAAGGATGGGGGTTTTGCCAATCCGGACGTAAGGTCCGTGATGGTAGTTTTGCGTGACAGAAGGTGGCTAAAGCACAGGGCGACGTGCCAGGGACGGGCTTATTTGGCGGTAGGGTAGTGACACTATGACAAGGATAGAGCTGCAGGGGCAGAGTCGCCTTCACCCCTGCGGACGTCCATTTGC
The DNA here is from genome assembly GCA_022559845.1 of Amorphophallus konjac. NCBI lineage: Eukaryota > Viridiplantae > Streptophyta > Magnoliopsida > Alismatales > Araceae > Amorphophallus > Amorphophallus konjac. The sequence continues at coordinate 86,689,005 of CM040121.1, forward strand.
ATAGGATCAGGGGGATGGAACGTTCTCCGGAGACACCTATTATCGTACGATATTGACCCGCACATTGACACGTGCGAGCAGATGCGTGAGAAGATACCAGTATGCAGGCGTATACATGAGTATGTATATATATATATATATATATATATTAATATCATGTATATATATTTATTTCTCTCTCCTTTTTTGTTCCCCTTTTTTTTTATCCCTTGCTTTTCTTTCTTCTTCTTCTTTTTTTTCTTTTTATTTCCTTTTCTCCTTCTCTCTTTTTTTTCTTTTCTTCCCTTTCCTTTTTTTTATTTCCCCCCCCCCTTGTTTTTTTATTCGTTCTCCTCCTTTCCCTTTCCCCTTTTTTTCTTTCCTTTTCTCTTTTCTCCTTTCTTCCTTCTTTTCCTTTTTTGTATAAAAGGGGTGGGGGCGGTTCACTTGAACCCCCCCCGTTCGAACCCCCTCTTTCCTTCTTTTCTCTCCTCGGCAGACGGAGCCACCCCCCCATTCCTTTTCTCCTTCTCTTCTCCGGCGCCGGACGCCCGCTCCGCCACCGTCGTCGTCGTCGTGGTGAGGGCACCGCCGTGGAGCCCCCCGTCTTCTCTCTTCCCATCCTCTATTCTTCCCCTCTCCTCCCTTCTCCTCCCGTTCTCTTCTCCTTCCTTCCCTTTCCCGCCGTGGGGCGACGGGGCCCTAGCCCCTTGTTTCTCTTCTTTCCCTCCTCCTTTCTTCTTCTTCTCCATTCTTCATCTCTTCTCATTCCTCTCTTCTAGCGTCACGGTATGGGAGGCCGTCGGGCGCCGGTTGTGCCGGCGAGGAGGTGTCAGGGGTACCGGGGAGAGAGCCTTAGGGCGCACCGGCGAGGGGCCCCGTCGAGTGTGCCGGCGAAAGGTCCCATGTGCGTGTCGGGGAAGCGACGTTGGAAGTGTGCCGGGGACGGGCCTTCTGGGCGTGCCGGCGAGCGGGGGTTGAGTGTGTCGGGGGAGCCCTCTTGGGGGCGTGTCGGCGAAGCGGGGTCACGAGCGTGTCGGGGAGCGCCTGCTGGAGTGTGCCGGTGAACTGGCGGAGAGGTGTACCGGGGAGCATAGCAAGGGGCTGTGCCGGTGAGGATCACTGGAGGGTGTGCCGGGGAAGGCACTGGGCAGTGTATCGGTGAAGAGGCTTTAAGTCCCAGTGAGGGAGACTTTTGCTCGGCGGACTTCTGGTGTTGCCTCTCGGGGCCCACCATGTTTTGTTGGGGCCGTCACTCCTTGTGGACGCGCACCCGTGTTTTCCCCTTACGCCTCTGGCCTAGGGGAAACTCTGCCGAAATTTCGTCAGAAATTGGCAATATTTTGTTCATTTGACTTGTAGCAAAGCCCTTCTTTTACAGTCTTTCACTTCCTTTTGCATGTGGCTTATTCTGATCTTCTATTTGTGTATCTTTGAAGATAAATGGCTGCCCCAAGTGGTTCCTCGGCTCCTGCTGCTGTTATTGGTGCTGATCTTATCCCACGGGGCCCGGTACCAGCAGTTACCTGGTTAAATGTAGAGGACTTGGATCGGGAGCATGCAGAAATAGCCGCTTTAGCAGAGTCATCTGAGTCTGACGGGGAGACCATGGATTTCCAGAGGCTTGCCAGAGTTGACATCGGCTTTACATTTGACCGGGTCACCGGGGAGTACAGGAAGGACTCCCCGAAGGACAGACACCTGGTTCGATTTCTGAAGCATTTTCGCTCGCGGGACGGGCGAGACTTCCGGGTCGTGAAGAGGGCCGAGCAAGCCATACTGCAGGCCCGGGATAGCTTATTGTACAGCGTCCCCCAGAGTATTCCGATGTACCTGGTGGGAGAAGCCCGGGAGTGGAAGCCAGTCCTGGGGATCGAGGGGGTGCTGCCGACCGAAGACAAGCTGGTATGGGCGCCTCAGTTTACTCCGGCAAGATGGGACCTGTCTGCCGGAAAGGTGCATGGCGAGTCGCCTCGATTCGGCCTATTCGTGGCTCCCTTGAAGTGGGGCTATAAAGAGGAGCCATTCATCTTGGACTGCTTGGCCATCAGATTCAAGTACGAGCTTGTAGATTCTAAGAAAATCCACTTAAGGAAAAATTAAGAATATGAATAAATAAGCATGAAATAGCACGAGATGCTAAGGGGAATTTGTGATCGCCAGAGACACGAGGCCTCAAAGTATAATAATGAAAAGCATGGAGGGATCGCGAAAAAATACCTTTAAAAGTGCGGGGATGTGAGTGCTTCCTTTTTCTTCAAATCGGCCGGCCGATGAAGAGAGTTCTTGCTTTTATTACCCTTGCAAAACAAACAAATACCACCAAAAGAATTGAATTAGAAACAAGGTGGGTGTAGCATCAAATCCTTAATGAAAATATGAGCATGAAAATTGTGCAAGACACACCTTGTGGGTGTTGGCCCTTAAACCCCTATGCAAAAGGGTGGGAGATATGATGAATGCATGAAAATATGAATAAAAATTAAAGGGAAAGAGTGCAAGAGTTGCACTATGGGGAGATCTCAATATGATGGTTGAGAAAAATCAATATAACAATGAAACATGATGCATGTATCATGAACTAATGAAAAATACAAATACGGGGGAGATAGATAGAAAAATCTTGTTTGGTGGCTCCTTTGGCTTGAATGCTCGATGGGAAGAAAGCTTCAAAAGGGATGAAGACTTGAACCGTGAAGAAGCCTCTCCTTAGCCAAGAACAACACCTGCGTAAGAAGAAGAAAAATAAAAAAAAATTAAAACAAAACAAAAGAAAAAGAAGAACGGAGGGAGGAGAGGAGAAGAAGACAGAAGAGGAAGCCGAACCTCATTAACAGAGCCAATGGCTCTATTAAATAGGTTGAGGAAGAGATAAACATGGGCAAGAGTCCCAAGAGGGAAATGATAAGAATGGGCAAGAGCCCAAACCAAGCAGGTGTCTAACGAAGCAAGGACTCTCGGGGGAAAGGGCTGCGAAGACAGAAGATGAAACACGACCTGGACCAGGGCGTCAATTCAAGAATTGACGACCTGCCAGAGGGCGCCTTTTAAAAACACGCCCAGCAGAAGGGCGTTAATTTAAAAGCCAATTTTAGAAATAAAAACTCCCCTTATTTGAAAAATGTAAAACACGTCTCAATCAAAGTCACGACTTAAAAACACGCCCCTGGGAAGGGCGTTAATCTCAAAGGCATAAAACGGGGAAGTCGGTCAAACACCAAGAATTGACGCCCTCAGGTGTGGTCGTCCTTTTTCAAGGAAACGCCCCTGATCAGGTCGTTAATTTCAAAAACACGCCCCTGCCCAAGGCGTTAATTCATAAAAATCATAAAAATTATAAAAAGGAAATATATGCCCAGAAAAATCTGGAAAAATAGGAAAAATGGGGAAATTAGGGGAAATTCAAGAAAAGTGGGAAAAACCACTCAAATAAGCCGATTTGAGGGTCAAATGGGGCATCGCATTGCGATAGGAGATATACTCAAAATAATGTCAATTTTAGCGTGTCTACAGAGCTGTCCCTGGGCTGGTTTGGGGAGCTGAAGCTTCAGGATGCACACAGCTTCCGGGAGAGGGCGGTGGAGTTTACGGAGCACGTGCTATTCAACTATGCTCCGCTTCTGGTTCGGGTCGGTGTTTATCATAGCGTGTACGCTTCCCGGTATGGCTACCCCATCTCCAAGGGTCTCTGCTGCGGCATGATAGAGGTATTCAGCGCGGAGACCAACACCTTCTACACGGCGGAGGGCGAGACTTCACTTGATTTGTGGAGTCTCAGCCAGCTGAGTGGCTTGCCCATCGACGGGGAGCCTTATGAAGAAGTATGCCTCCCCGACTTGATCAAGGATGAGACCAACGGGGATGGTTATTATTCTCTGGGGTATTCATATCGGTACCTCATGAAGGCGTACCGGGAGCTGTACCAGGCATCGCACAAGGGAAAGCAGCCCGCCCGTGGGGAAAGGAAGAGGGTACGCATGCCCCTGTGGCTGGAATACTTTTATGACGGGCCGAAGCGGTACGAGGAGTTCCCCTGTGTCGGTACCGCTGTGGCCCCCAAGAAGCGTGCAAAGCCGAAGCTTGACGTGAAGATCCCCACCCGGGGGCGTCGGGGTGGCTCCAACCCGATGGGCTTGGATCCCCAGACCCACTGCGCCGCCTATCTCACGTACTGGTTGTGCTCATTTGCCATGCCGCACGGCGATGAGACGGTGATTCGGCCGGATGCTATCTACCCGGCATGTCAAATGGCATGGGGTATCAGGCTGTCGCTGTGCCCGGCGACCCTTTGTTTAATTTACAAGGCCCTGGGGGATATCAGCACGCACCAGTTCCCGCGGCAGGCCCGGTACGTGTGCCCACTGCACTTCTTCAACGCGTGGGTCTGCTCGCTGTTCCCGGAGTTTGCTCCGCGAGTTCTCCAGGACTGGGGGCTGATACTGAGGATGTTGGAATTTGCCAGCGCCGAGCCGGGCTCCACCTCCATGCGGATGTACGATATCCGGGGCCGGTTGACAACGGTCCCCCGGGATGCGGTCGGGTCTATTCATTTCTGGACTCTGGCGGCGCACTCGAGCCCTCTGGTGAACAACAAGAGGGAATGCAAAGACGACCAGGTGGAGAGGTACGTCCATCCCATTAGCCAGGAGAATGTGATCCGCCCATTGCTGGAGCCGGAGCTGAGGGAGTGGGCGCTGTCGATCCGCCCGAGCGTGCTGGTGTTCAGGAAAGGGGAGAACGTGTTGCTGGAGCCGTATTACCCCTTCCAGTTCGGTCGCAATTTTGGGTATGACCAGCATATCCCTGCTTATCACGCACAGTTCGGCCTGCCCTTGCGGAGTGTCCGGGGGAGCTCAGTTCCTGAACACGCCAGGAGCTGGTGGGACTTCTTCCACCGGGCGGACTCTGCCTCCTTCAGAGTACCGGCCCCGGGTCATGTTCCGCGAGTGACCCAGGATTATATCAAGTGGTGGAATAGCCGGACGGCCTTCTATCGGCTACACAAGACCGATTGCTGGGATGGGGCCGAGAGGAAGTTCCTTAATCGGCAGCCGGTGCCAGTTCTTGACATTGAGCCAGACCATCTTCTTCGGCTCAGGAACAGACAGGAAAAGGAGGTGGCAGCATATCTGGTGGCTCACCGGGAAGCCCGGGATAAGAGGCCGACGCCGAAGGTGGAGCTACCCCCGGTGGCCAAGGATCATTACCAGAAGACGCTGAGGGATCTGTGCCAAGTGGGGAGCGACCGCCTGGACCTCATCAATTATCCATTCCCCATGGAGGAAGAGGGGACTCCTGCCAAAAGCTGGCGTCCAGAGAGGGATTCGGCCTGCCCGTACCGCACGTTTATGGGGCGGGAAGAGAGGCAGCCCGAGAACTATAAGGACACCACGTGGCTGTACGTCCTTCTCCAGGTGAATGGGGTGAAGATTGAAGATCTGACGGCCTCCATCCTGGGCAAGCGCCTGCACATCCCTTATTATTATGCTGACGGGTGGGGCGTGGACCACTTCAACCTTTTCTGTCACCTCTCTTCAAAGAAGCACGCGGATCTGGCCAACCTCACGGACCGGTGCCAAACGATTGAAGACGTTTGCTGGCTAGTCCGGGAGGCGGCGCGTCGGGACAAGGAGACGTCCTTGAGCTACTGGCCGATCACGCTGCGGCTGTACACTGGCCCTCATGGTATTCAGTCCCTTCTTGCTCTTCGGTTTTGTCTCTTAGCACTGCGGCCTTCGCGGTGAGCTGAGTACTAATCGTAAATGCATGCTCGTTCTTTTCCCTCTTTTCTTTGCAGATCATCCCGACAGCACGCAGATGGCCACGTACCGGAATCTCCTCCGGCTAGTGAAGAAGCCTGCGTACTTTGAAGCAGCGCCGCTGGCCCCGACCACGGCTCCTTTGCCCAAGGCTGCGAAGAGGCCCCGGGCTAAATCGCCTGTGAAGAAGGCGGTGGATGCCGCCAAGGCAGCTAAGCAGCGGGACACAAAGCGGAGGAAGACGGAAATGGCTAAAGCTCCGATGGCTGTTCCTTCGGCACCACTGGTCCCGTCTTTCGAGGAGTTCGAAGCTGCCCGTCCCGAGCCAGGCCAACCCGCCGGTCCGTGTCCCCGCTCCTTAGTGTGTGCTTCGAATCCCCCCCTTTTATTTTGGAGTGGAGTTCTGACATCCGGGTGCTTCTTTTGTCTCAGCTTCTATGGGAGAGCCCGGGCCCACGCCTGACAAGGGTGAAGTTTCAATCCCAGCAGAGGCAACCACGGCGGCGGTTCCGGCTCCCTCGCCGCAGGCAGCGGGAAGGCCCCGGGCGCTGTCGCCCGTTAAGGAGGCACTGGCTGCTGTCAAGGCGGCAGGGCAAGAGACAGCAAAACGGCGGCGGACCGCGGCATCCCCGGCTCCGACGACAGTCTCGTCGGTGGCCCCTGTCTTGTCCTTCGAAGAATTCGAAGCCACGTTGACCGAGCCGAGCCACGAAGCTGGTGAGATTCACCGGCCGCCCGTGTCGTCTGCGGTCGACCGGCCTCTCGAGTTGGCCTCGGATTCGCGCATGGCGACGATGCGCTTCTATCTTACGGGCGGCACGGAGGAACCGGCACCCGTGTTGCTTTCGGGCGAGGGTACGGCTGGGACTCCCGAGAAGGCTTTGCCTGTTGAGGAAGCCCGTGGGTCACTTCGTGTCGCAGGGACTAAAGGGGGTAAATATTTTTGACTGTACGGTTAGCTCCCCTTTCTTGCCCCGGGGGCTAGTAGATTTAACATGGCTTATCTTCCTTTGCATGACAGGCGTTGCCGCAGCGGCCACCGAGTCATTGTGGCCTGATCTCGACCTCCCAGGGACGCTGATATATGCGAGGAGGAAGAAGATCGGGGTGCGAGCCTCGCCTAGCCCGAAGGAGGACGTGCTGGACAGGGACTCCGAGGTGGAAGCTCCTTTGCCGGCCCAGGCCGAGCCGACGGCGGTCGAGTCTCCGTCAGGGGAAGAGGTAGATTACAACTACTCTTCCGACGAAGCGGCTCTTGACGAGGGCGTGTCCGGGGCATCAGAGGCGCCCGAGCCGGTCATCGGGGCTCCCTTACTTGCCGGCTCCCCGAGCCTTGTAGGGAAGACCGCTGTGAGTGTGAGCTTGCTTGGGCCGGCTCCCCTTCCCTTTTTTTTGTGATCGACTGACGACCTTATTCCCCCCTTTCTCCCCTCTCTTTTTTTTTTGGATTTTCAAGAACCGGCCGAACTTGAGGTTGCAGGGGAGGCTGCCCCGGCTGCGTTGATCGACCGCCCAACGGGGGCCGATGTCGGCATGGGCAAGTTGGCTCTTTTACTCAACGCCCTTCGAGAGGAAATGCCCGTGGAGCCCTCCGGTACTACCAGAGCGGCGGGCGAGCCTCTGGAGGAGGGGGAGATCGCGCCTGAGGGTAGCATCATCCCAGCGGCTGAGGTGAGTATGCGGGCTCCGCGGTCTCCCTTTTTGCATGGTTTATTTTAGATGGCGAATAGCTGATTCCCATTCCCATGGTCAGGCGATGCCGATATCAGGGAAGGCGCATGGCCGTATCCGGAAGGCCGTGGCCAAACGGAGACCGAGCATTGGCCCGATAGCGGTGGAGGGGCCGGCTCCAGTCTTGGGCTTGGAGAGAGAGAGCCTGACTGCGCTCGTGGAAGCGGGACGTTTACCCCAGCTGGTGGTTCCGCTTCCGCCCTTCCCGAAACTCCCGGCTCAGATGGAGGACCCGCTCTTGTAGCAGATATTTGCGGGGCTCCGTGCGCATCTGGAGGGATCTCAGCCGCGAGCGAGGAGTTCATGGGTGGTGACTTCGGGCCTGGCCTTACTCGAAGCTCCTCCTCTAGCCGAGGTAACAGCCCCTGCACCCCTGCCCCTTGGAGTAGTGGCAGGGTCGGTCCAGACGGAGGCAGAGGGGGCGGGGGAACTCCACACGATGGGGGCACCGGAGGCTTCGACAATGGTCTCTTCCGTTCCCCGGGCAATGGTTGGCCAGGAGTCTCTCGTCGAGCTATGCCGGCCGGGCGACTTGGCCCTCGCCCTTCCTTCATCTTCAGTGGCGGCCGATACCGACCTGTGGGCAGGGGTGGACAGCACCGTGGAATTCACTCCTCCGGTAGCGCCCTCAGTCAGCCATATGTCATCAGAAGCGCCAGTACGCCAGATGCTGATCACCCTACGGACCATGCTCCTCGCCGACCCCTCTCTGTCATATAGGGAGGTGCATACCATAGTGGTGCAGTTGACCGGGGCGTTGCAAGTGCTCAGCTGCCCGCTGGGAGAATGGTCGCGGCGGGTTCTGCTGCTGCTGAAGTATGTCAAGCGCCGCGAGTTCCTGGAGACCCAGGCTCCTGATGAGCGCGCCGCTCTAGACGCCCAGGCGGGCGAATATCTACAAGCCCTGGAGGCCCGGCGTCGTAACAAGGAATGCCACGAGAAGGCCTTAGAGGAGGGCGAGGGCAGGGTTCGCTCCCTCGAGAGCCGGATCGGGGAGTTGGAAGGCTACCTTGCAGCGGCCAAGCTTGACCTCGCCGAGGCGGGAAAGGCGGTCGCGGAGGAGAGGGAAGCTCTTGCCGTCGCCGACGTTGAAATGGTGTCCGTCGAAGCGGAGATTGCCCGTCTTGAGGGATTGAGGGGCCGACTGCGCGACATGACGAACTTCCCTTGCGTTGGGATCCTCCCTCTCGAGGACATCTTCAGGGACATCGACTAAGCGTTGCATCCCTTAATTTCTCTCTCTTTTTTTTGAGTGTAACATAGGGGTATGCCCCGCAACACATGTAGTTTGATCCCCTTTTGAATAAAGCAAAGCATTTATGATTTCACGCATTCCTTGTGTATGCATTTGTCTTTCTTATCCTTTCTTTCTCTTCCTTGCATATTGTTTTCTCCTTTCCCTTCCCTCGCTCTTGTATCTTTTCCTCCTTTTTGTGTAGAGACCCATTAGCAGGGTATGAGTCTTCGCGGGGATTCACTTTGAGCGGACCAGGCAGGGACCCATGTCAGGGCACAGGAGAGTGCTCGCCTTCCCAGGGGGAGGACGAGGGGACCACTCCACCATACCGAGAGGGCAACTCCCTGGTTTTGCCGCAATATTGGAAGCGCGTGCCGGTCTCGAGTGAGGGGTGCTTGGCCAGAGACCCCTTTCGCCGTTCAGAGGTGGCGGATAGAAAGGTCTGTCTAGTCGGTGACTCAGACGGGAGGTCCGATCAAAAGGGGTGCTCGTCGCCCGGGGAGGACGGAGAGAAGAGTTTGTCTAGTCAATGACCCGGACGTGAGGTCCGAGCCAAAGGGGTACTCACCGCCCGGGGAGGACGGAGAGAAGAGTTTGTTTAGTCAATGACCCGGACGTGAGGTCCGAGCCAAAGGGGTACTCACCGCCCGGGGAGGACGGAGAGAAGAGTTTGTTTAGTCAATGACCCGGACGTGAGGTCCGAGCCAAAGGGGTACTCACCGCCCGGGGAGGACGGAGAGAAGAGTTTGTTTAGTCAAGGACCCGGATGCGAGGTCCGAGCCAAAGAGGTACTCACCGCCCGGGGAGGACGGAGAGAAGAGTGTGTTTCTTTCTCTTTAAATCAATTTTTAGTACCCCCGCTGATGCGGGGCGGTGACTAGAAATGGGGGGCGTTCCCCTTTTCTGGCTTCTTCTTCTTCTTCTTCTTTTCTCTTTTGTTTTTTCTTTCTTTTTCTTTCTTCTTTTTTTTTCTTTTTTTTCTTTTTTTTTGCTTCTTCCTTCTTTCTCTTTCCATTTTTTTCTTCTCCTTTTTTTGCTTCTTGTCTCTTTCTCTTTCCATTTTTTTCCTTCTTTTTTTTTTGCTTCTTCTCTCTTTCTCTTTCTATTCCCTTCTTTCTTTTTTTGCTTCTTCTTTTTTTTGCTTTCTCTTTTTTTTTCTTTTTTTTTGCTCCTTCTTTCTTTCTCTTCCTATTCCTTTCTTTCTTTCTTTTTTGCCTTTTCTTTTTCTTTGTCTTTCTATTCCTTTCTTCCCTTTTTTGGAAACCCGGCTGGTGGCCAAATCATTCGGACATTAATCACGCAAATCCGCCCCAAAATGGGGCGAAGAGTAATATTATTACCTGAATGGGGGCGCCGGAGCGTGGTACAGCCTCAAGTGCCTTCCATTAAGAGGCGGGAATTGAACCTCCCCGCGGTGGTTGACAATTACATAGGCTCCGCCTTCGTAGACTTTTTGGACTACGTAGGGTCCGAGCCAGTTCTCGTTTAGCTTACCCTTGGGGTTGGCCGCCATAAGACCTCTTCTCTTGACCATGACAAGGTCGCCCTTCTTGAATTCGCGTTCCTTGACGAGCTTGTCAAAGGCGCGTGCAATCCGGGCCTGGTAGACCTGGATATTCTGTTGGGCTTGAAGCCGCTTTCCTTCCAGACTGGAGAGTTCGTCGAGCCTTCGCTCGGTATTGGTCTGCCCTTCGGGGACAAGCCCATGCTGAATGGCGACCCTGAGGGACGGTATCTCCAGTTCGACGGGGACGATTGCTTCCGAGCCATATACGAGAGAGAAGGGCGAGCAGCCCGTTGGGGTCTTGTATATGGTTCGGTACGCCCAAAGTGCTTCATACATTCTTTCTTCCCAGTCCCTTTTGTTAGAGCTAACAGTCTTGGCCAGGAGAGTGCAAAGTGTCTTATTGAAAGCTTCGGCCAGCCCATTGGCTTGTGGATTGTAAGGAGTCGATGTCCTCCAGTCAATTTTGTATTTTTCTGCTAGCCGGTAAACTTTCTGGTTGCGAAAGTGGCTGCCGTTGTCTGATACAATCCGGTCGGGCACGCCAAACTGGAATATAATGTTGCGGCGGACAAACCTGACCACGATTTCTCCGGTGACCTCCCGTAAGGCAACAGCCTCTGCCCAGCGGGAGAAGTAGTCGGTTGCCGCCAGAATGTATTTGCAGCCTGTGGAGGATGCGGGTAAGGGGCCCACAACATCTGTTCCCCATTGGGCAAACGGCCAACTGGGCGCGGTTGGGTGCAGTTGCACGGGAGGCCTCCTGGGTATAGTGGCATGCTCCTGGCATCTCTGGCACGACTTAGCGTACTCGCAACAGTCGTTGAACATGGCAGGCCAATAGTAGCCAAGTTTCTTGATTTCAATTTTCATCTTCGGCCCCGCCTGGTGCGCGCCAGCTGTGCCGGCATGGACCTCCTTCATAACCCTCCAAACTTCTTCAATGGACAAGCATCGGAGGAGTAGCTTCTGTTTGGCATCTGCCACAATTCGGAACAATATTCTGTTTCGGAGCTCATAGGAGTCTTTGGTTCTGACTAGCTTGATCCTTTCTTCTCTTCGGTCAGGTAATTGCTGGTGTTTGAACCACTGCATCAGGGAGGCTCTCCAGTCAGGTAGGCCGACGGCTTCTGCTGCAGTGACCTCTAGGTTCTCTTCTTCTGGCTCTTCTTCTACCATGCTGGGCATCTGGCGCTGGTTTATTACTTGGATATGGAGAGATCCATCTGGAGGCACTGCCAGTGAGCTTGCCAATTTTGCCAATGCGTCGGCTTGTGCGTTCTCCCCTCTGGCGACATGGCCTATCTCAAGGAGGTAGAACCGCTCCATGAGCCCTTTTGCTTTAGTGTGATACGGGAGCAGCTCAGGTTTTCAGACATCAAACTGCCCCTGGACTTGCTTGACGACCAGCAACGAATCGCCAAACACTTGGAGCATCTTGATCTCCATTTGAAGGGCGACCTGGAGGCCGATGATCAAAGCTTCATATTCTGCTTCATTATTGGTGCAGGGTTTGCTAATGCAGCAGGAAGTATGCATCACTTCTCCGTCTGGCGACTTGAGGATGATGCCTGCTCCGGCTCGTACCTTGGCGCGCCCGGACGAGGTCGCTTCTGTTCTCGAGGCCCCGTCGAAGTATAGCTGCCAGAGGGCTTGTTGTACTTGGTCTACCTCTAGTGTTTCGTCTTCAGGTAGTTCGGTGGCCAAAGGGGAGTCTTCGGGCACGGGGTGTGCTGCGAAGAAATCCGCGACGGCTTGTCCCTTAACGGCCTTCTGTGGCACGTAGGTGATGTCAAATTCCATGAGTAGCATGGCCCACTTGCCGAGGCGCCCCTTTGGGACTGGCTGGAAGAGGATGTGCTTAATGGGGCCGGCCCTGGATATTAAGCTGACTTCATGGGACAGCATGTAGTGCCTCATTTTCTTGACTGCGAAGACCAAGGCAAGGCAGATCTTCTCAATCGGGGTGTACTTAGCCTCTGCACCCACCAATCTTCGACTGAGATAGTAGAGAGCATGCTCTTTTCCCTCATCATTGTTCTGGGCGAGCATTGCCCCCAGTGAATATTCGGTGGCCGCTATGTACAGAATCAGCGGTCTGCCTTTGACAGGTGCCCCCAGGACAGGCGGGGTCTTCAGGTACTCCTTTAGCTGGTTAAACGCGTGCTGGCATTCGTGGCCCCAGCTGAAGGGTGCATTCTTCATCATCAGTCTGTGGAAGGGTTGGCAGCGTCCTGACAGGTTGGAGATGAACCTGCGGATGTAAGCTAAACGCCCCTGCAGGGACCTCAGCTCTCCCAGACTCCTCGAAGGAGGCAGCTCCTGGATGGCCTTTATCTTCAGGGGGTCGATCTCGATCCCTCTGTGCCGGACAATAAAGCCGAGGAATTTCCCACTGGACACGCCAAAGGCGCACTTCATGGGATTCATTTTCAGCCCATACTGCCGGAGCCTTTGGAAGATGACCCTGAGGTCACTCAGGTGCTCGTCTCTTTTCTTGGTCTTGACGACCAGATCATCAATGTAGCACTCGACCTTGCCGTACAGCAGCTCGTCGAAGATCTTGGTCATCGCCCGCTGATATGTGGCACCGGCATTCTTGAGGCCGAAGGGCATCCTCTTGTAGTGAAATATCCCTTTGGGTGACCGGAAGGCTGTATGGACCCGGTCGTGGTCGGCTATCCAGATTTGGTTATAGCCGGACGACCCATCCATGAAGGACAGGGCCTCGTGGCCAGTGGTTGCGTCAATCATCACTTCGGTGATAGGCACTGGGAAGTCATCTTTCGGGCAGGCTTTATTCAGGTCGCGGAAGTCCACGCAAATCCTGATCTGTCCATTCTTCTTTTTCACTGGTACAATATTGGCCAGCCATGTGGTGTATTGATTTTCTGCCACGAAGCCGACATTTATGAGCTTGTCGACCTCTTTGCAGATCTGGCTGGTTAGCTCCGGCCTCATGTGCCGGGGAGGTTGCTTCACTGGTTCCACCTTGGGATCGATGGACAAGATGTGCTGAGTCACCTCGGGGCTGAGTCCGGGCATTTCTTTGTAGTTCCAGGCAAAGCAATCCCGGAACTCTTGCAGCAGTTTTATGTATTGTTCTCTCTCACGAGGGGGTACGAGAGCACTTAGAAAGGTCGGCCTGAGGTCGCCTTCCGTGCCGAGGTTGATCTCAATCAATTCGTCAACTGTGGCCTGGCCGCCATTTTCAATTTTCGGCGGGACTGGCGACAAATCGACGAAGTCTTGGTCTTCATTGTCTTCGGGCTCGAGGATGGCATCCTCGTCTTCTTGTTCATCATGACTGGGCATGGAGGCTGTATTCACCCCGCAGTCCTCCTGGGCCGTAGCCGCTGGGTCGGCGAGGTCCGCTGGTGCAGAAAGGTACGGGGCCACCTCGGGGTCTTATGTGTACTCATCGTAGACAGCTCGGACGGGGGCCGGGGCAGCCGCATCTTCAGGGGCCTGGTAGTGGATGGACACGGTATAGGCTCCTGCCCTGGGGCTGTTCGCCGCGTGGGGGCATGGCGGGGCTACCACATAGTCCCCCATCCTGAGCTCGTCCCTTTCAATGAGGTCTTGGACAATGTCTTTGAAGACGTAGCAGTCTTCGATGGTGTGGCCCAGCATCTAGTGGTAAGGGAAAAATCGTGGGTCCCCGCTTCTTCGGATGTCTTGCGGCCTCTTGGACCGTGGGAGGGAGACCTTGCCGTAATGGCGGGCCCAGTCGAAGATGCACCGGGTCTTCTCTCTCGGGAAGGAGTAGGGCTTCTGCAGCTTCTCTTGGAGTGTTAGGCCTTGCCTGGTTGGCCGCTCGATCAACAGGCTTGCCGCGTCTCTCAACTCCCTTCTTGACCAGACGGGGGTGTCGGGACTGGCATCTCGAGACCGAGGCATGCGGCCACCCCGCGGGGGGAGAGAACCCTGGATCAGGTCGGCGACTAGCGAGGTCAACTCAGCCAGTCGTACTTTTAGCGTCTCGATCTCCCGTTGCTGCCTATGGTACAAGGCGTACATGACGGGGTCGTATCGAGGGGATCTCGGAGCCTGGCCCATGCTTCTGCTCCTTGTTTCGCTGGCCGGCCGGGGTGGAGGTGCCTCGCTGGTGTGCCCTCTCGAGGTCGACACTTCGGAGAAGGAGGGGGTCTTCTCGATGCAGCGGCGGCGGAGAGGTTTCCAAAGGAAGATTTCTTCGTCTTGTGACTCCTGGACCGGGGGCCCAGGATATGCATCTTGACAGGCTTCCCGCGAATTTGTAGCTTCTGCGGGGTCGTCGCCAGACCATGTTGAGACCGATATGACGTTAGTCTCGTAATATTCCTCTAGTGAAAAGCCCAGACCGGGGTGCTTGGTGATTTTCAGCAATCGTCGATCCAGGTTTGGCGGGTTCCACATTCTTTCAAACATTTCTTTCCGGCTGGAGGGCTGGTAGGGAGGAATCTTCTGCTTTCTGACCATTCTGGCTGCCTGGTCAGTCATGTGGGGAAGTCCCGTGATGGGGACGTGCGGGTCGTGCAACTCGTCAGGGAACCGGCAATCGTCGTCTTCCCTGACTGGCTTCTCCCCGGCCACATAGAAGATAGTGGGCGGCCCCTCAGGGTTAGGCACCTCGAAGGTTCTCAGTTGTTCAGCTACTTGGCATTCAATTTCCACTATCGGCTTGACGGTCCCTGGCGGGACCCTGACATCTTCTAGCAGGTCTTCGAGGCAGGGTGCTCCTGGTGTGGGGTAGATAGCGAGAGGGGCTGCCCTAAATACCCCTTCTTCTTGTGCAATAAATGGTACATGTGGGGGAGCCACATAGCCTGGGGGCGGCGGAGGAAACCAGCCTCCTGATTCCATTTTCTTCTTTCCCTTGTCTTGGATGACTTGAGGAGCTTGCTTCGCCTTTTCTAAGTACAAGTTGGCATCTGACAGGTGACACTCGAACACCTCGAATGGGTGGAGGTCGGCGAAGATCCTGACTTCCTTTCCCTCATAAGGGTACTTGATGCATTGATGCAGGGTGGAGGGCACCACTCTATTCTGGTGTAGCCAAGGCCGGCCAAGCAACGCCTTGTAGGAAGTGCTGGAGTTGATGACGTGGAACTGAACCTTAGTGGTGAAGTTATCAAAGGTCAGACTGAACTCTGCAACCCCCATGGGCACCTCACATTTCTGGTTAAAGCCAGCAATCTTGACATTCTTAACCTCAACCAGGTGTACGTCGAAATAGTGTTTCTGGTACACCCGGTAAGGGAGTATATTCACTGCTGCCCCTGGGTCGATCAGGACCCTGTTGATGGGCTGGCCATTCAATTGCCCCTTCATGTAGAGGGGTCTGTTGTGACTGCAGGTCGGCAGGAGCATGTCATCTTCTGTGAAGGCCACGGCCACTTCAGGCGACATCTCTGTTAGACAAGCTTCAAGCTGTGCTGGGGTCTGGAGGGCGGCTATGATGGCTTGCCGTGTTTCCTCGTTCAAGGACAACATCTCCCATACAGTGAACCGGGTCGGGATCTTCTTGAGGTGTCTGACTATCCGCTCGGTAGCCAACACCTTGAGCAACTTCATTTCTTCGGGTTTGCCGCGTCTGCTCCCCTCCTGAGGTTGGGGTGTCAGATCAGGGGAGGCCTCTTTTGCGGGATATGTTGTAGCCCGTTGAGCAGGCGGGGCCTGTTGGGCCTCCTCCGCTGCTCGCATGAATTCGGCGAGGTTTGGGGTGCCGCTGAATTCTTCCTCTGGCTGGGCAGGAGTTGCAGCTGGCGGGGCTTGGGGGACGCTTGCTTTGCTGGTCGCAGAGGACCCCTGGGGGTGCGCCCGCCTTCCTACTCGAGCTGACAGGAACTCGGCGAATGACGGGGCGCCTTGACTCTTGGTGCCTCCGGGGTAGAGACCCGATGGGGGAGGGATCTCGATGCCCCGGACCTCGGGCTCGGGAGCCTGGTATGGCTGTTCCCCTTTGAGCATGATGTTTCCACCTCCTCCCTGACCTGGTGGCGTGCTGGGAGGTGGATGCTTCAGCTTGACTCACCTCTGCTGGTTCATGGGGTGGGTCTTCTTCTTTTTCTTCCAGGGAGAGAGCGGTGTCGAACAGCGCCGAGAGGGTGTTGCAGGCGAGGATGACCTCCTTCTTCTTCTTGCCCCTGGGTCTTCTCTTCTTCTTCTTCTTGCCTGCTGCAGCGGACGGCTGCTCTTGAGGAGGTTCACCCCACAGGGGAGGCTCTTTATCTGCATCAGCTTCTGTTCCCGGAGCCAGCTCGAGTGATTCGAACTCCTTCCAGGGGACATACTCCTTCAGCTCCACAGGCTGGACCTCGGGCTGTTCATAATCTTCGAGCCCATCAATAATATCCTGGAGTCTTTCAACCGCCGGGCTAGTCTTCTTGTGCATCCGCAGCGGGACAGAACTCTTCTTGTTGTGAGTGGGCCGCCTCATGACCAGCCGAGGGGCCGTGTCATGGCGAACCGGGTTTGCCGGGGGCAGTGCAGGCGGGGGTGCTAACACCCTCGGGTGAATTCCTGGGGTAGGTCGAGAGGCGTGCGCCTTTCTAGTTTTTCTGGGTATAGTCTGCCACCCTTCTTGGTCTTGAGCTGGGGCCAGGACAAAAATCTCATAAGTGGCGCGGGCACAGGCTTCTGCCCACTCTTCTGGCAACTCTTGATACAGTGAGATCATGTTGACGGAGGAGGCTATGCTGGGCAGCTCGTGTGGCTGCGGGGGGTCTACTTTATGCTCCCCCATGTCCAGCTCCCCGTCCTTGATTAAGGACTCAATAACGTCCTTGAAGACGTAGCAGTCTTCAATAGTATGCCCGAGCACCCGGTGGTACATGCAGAAGCGCGGGTCATCCTTCTTCTTTGAGTCGCCAGGCCTTTTCGGCTCTGGCAATGTGATCTTATTGTAGCTGGTTGCCCATTCAAACAGGAGCTTGGACTTGTCCCGAGAGAAGGAATATAGCTTGTTTCTCATCTTCTCTCTCAGCGAGGGGCCTTCCCGCCGCTCTGTAATTCTGGGCGGCGGAGGGTTGGCCGCTCCCTTGGCTTTCTCCTTCTACTTTTCAAAAGCTTGGAAGTCTAGCGCATGCACCTCCGGGGAAGCCGGCTTCTTCTCCGCCTGCTAGGCCCTCTGGCTTGACATGGCTGGGGTGGAGGAGTATCGGGCCAAGAATGCCTCGATCTCCGCTACCACATTGTTCAGGCGGTCAAATGTCTTGACCTCAGTGCCGATCATCCTTTCTAGGATCTCTTTCTTCAAGTTTTGCTTGCAGATCTGCACTGCGTCCTCCTGATGCGGGGGGCGTTTGCACCTCATACTAAGATTCCTCCATCTTTTAATGTAATCGAGAGCCGACTCATCATTCTTCTGCCTTGTGGCGTAGAGTTCAGCCATGGTAACTTCTCTCTCGGCGACGTAGAATCTTTCCTTGAACTTCTTCTGCAGATCGGGCCAATCGGCCACCGACCCGGGTGACAGACCGGAGTACCATTCGAAGGCAAGCCCGGTAAGTGTTGAGCCGAAGAACTTCAGGAGGTAGGCCTCATCAGCAGCCAGGTCTCCCATGACGTTCACATAGTAGGCAATGTGCTCTCTGGGAGATCCTTGCCCGTTGAACTTTTCAAATTTCGGCGGCTTGGTGACGCCGGCCGGCAACTTCCTGGCAGCATAGTGAGCCGGGTAGGGTACCCGGTAGACGTCGAAAGGCGTCTGATCCCCGTTGCCCCTCTCGGCCAGCCTCATATCTATCATCTGTTCGAGCATCAGACGGCTAACTGCCGCCGGGTCGACCGGATTCGGGTAGAAATGAGCGGGCTGCGCGCTCGGGGTGATCACCACGGTCGCCTGGGGGGCCATGGGGGACCCCTGTGAAAGCGGAGCCTGTGGCGGGGCCACTACTGCGTAATGTGTCTACTGCTGGAGCGCGCCCCCGAGAGGATTGAGGGTCGCCGGGAGAGCTGCCTCTGAAGACTGCCCCCTGTCCCTGGGTACTTCGGGTATGACCTCGGTCTGCCAGGACATCGGGGGCGGTGCGTCCCGCTCACTTAGCTGCTTCTTGAGTGACTCGATTTCCTGCTGGAATCGTTGTATCATGAGCAGCATTGTAGGGTCAGCTGTGGGAAGACTAGGCATGCCCACTGTCTCTCCGGCCGGGGCGTCCTCGGCTGATGTCGAGGGTTCGCCACTCGTGTCGCCGGTGGTGACCACATTGGCCGTGAGGGTCGCAAGGGGCTCTTCAGGTAAGGTCCCTTCGGCGCCTGCGGGTGTCGCGCCGCCTGCCGCTCTCCCTCTTCTAGTAAGAGGTCCCGGCCTGGCGGCTATTCTGGCCAATTCTCCTGAGTCGGTGGGTAAGGCCCCGTACCGACCATGAACTCCAGCCATATTGCAGGTGAATGTTTGCCATCTCTTATTCTTATTTCTTCTTGACGCCCTCCTAGACGGTCCTCCTGGGAATGTCAGCCTATCGAAGACCGACCGTCGGGGTGGCGCCTCCTCCCGCACGGGGGACTGGCGCGGCTCCTCCGGGCGGGTCCTCGACTCCATGCTAGGTGCGGGTTCCCCCCTTTCTTCCTGGAAGGCGGAGGCCATTGCCCCCAGTAGTCTCTGGCGGCCAGCGGGGGTGCTACCCGGGCCTCGGAGGTAGTTCCTCATGGCCTGCTCGATCCCTTCCCACTCCTGGTCAGGGAGAGCGGCCTGGGGTTGCGCGTCGCTGACGGCGGCAGGAGGGGAGTAGGCCGTGAGAGCCGGGCGGGCAGCATTGTGCCTGCGCCCTCGGCGACGGCGATGAACATCCTCGGACGGCACCGGGATGACGGGTGCCGGTCGGAGAGTGGGGGTCACTACCTCGACACTGTCATCGCGCCGGGCCCTCCTGGGGCAGAAAGTGCTGGGCCCTGCCTGGGCAGGTGCAGTGGGCTGGGCCTCCCTAGGTACCCAGACCTGCTTCAATTTTGCCGACCTATGGGTCGGTGCAGTCTTTGGTGGTGTCACGGCTGGGGTCGCGGGCGCTGCCCTCTCTTTTAGCTTCTCCAGTCCCTGGAAAGAGTTGCGGACTGGGACGGTCGAGACGACGCGGTCCGGCGCCGGTTGAGACTCCTGTCCATCTAGGCGGACTCGGAGGGCTCCAACAGTCATTGACTTTTCGGAGTTGGACATACGACGCCCTGAGCCGGTGCCGGTGTTGTTTCTCCGGAGCCTTCTCCGGTGGGATGTCGACTCTTGGTGGAGCGGGCCGGTAGTGCGGTGCAGGTGGTGCACGTTGCAGCTGAGCGTTGTCATGGGGACGCTATTGTTGTCTTCGGCCACAGCTCGGCCGGCAGCAGCTCCCGTAGCCCCCGGAGTGGGGGTGCTGATCTGGGCGTCCTCGGGCGCTTCCACGTCGAGGATCTCGGCGAAGGCCACCCCCAAGAAGTTGGGGAAGCCCACAGTGGGAGGGAAGCTCCCGAAGGTGAGGGGCACCGCCAGGTAGCCGCCTCGAACGTGGTTCTGGACGGGCTGAGGGCCGCAGACGACCGCCATGGTTGGTTCCATGATGTCTCTCTCTTTTTTTCTGCATTTAAGAAAGTAGCACAATTAGTATTACAAGAAGGGGGCCGCGGGGCCCCTAATTTCGGCAAAGAGATGAAGGGTGGATCGGTCTCACCGGGCGTGCCAGAGTTGTGGACGCACTAAATTTCCGCTCATCGCGCTCTGTTCTCGCGTCGGTTTATTCGGTTTATTGAGTGCGTGGGCGTGCCAGTCACCGAAGTGACGATTTATTCGGGCTCCGAAGAGCCCATGGTGCGCTCGAATCTGACTTCGTCAGACGATTGTGTGGTTCGTGTCGGGACCGAATCCCGTCGCGCCATAAAGGTCACGACATCATTTACATCCCTCATACGAGGGAATACCCTTGATTAATTGCCGAAATTAGGGGCCCCGCGGCCGAAAGGAGTAACACTAATTATGCGAGAGAGATAGGGATAGATCACACTGAAAGTTGTATTAAGGCCATAAACTGTCGGCCGTGTCGGCCACTCGTAGACCTTTTGTATTCGGACACAAGTCCGTGGCAGCGTCACAATGAGAAAACTGAGGTAGATCCCTTCAAATGTCTACCGAGCATGCGGCAATTTTTGATGAAGATTCGGAAGGTATCCGGAACGAGAAAGCAAATCCGGTCCGATTAGGATGTCGGCCAGAGATTAGATCAAAGCCCGGCCATATCGGGGGAATTCCCGAGACTCGGGCTCGACCTGAAAGGGCAGCATTGTTGTTCCTTTTGCCCCGGGTCCCGAGGAGAGAGCGGGCTGCGGCGTGGGCATTAGCGTCTTTTATCTGGAGCTTTCTTAGTTATACCTTCTGGGATTTCTGATTTGATGTTTACTATTTATTCGTGCATTTGTCCGGGATGATTTCTCTTCTTCTATGCATGATTATTCTTATTATTATCATTGGTTTGTTATTTATTTTTTATTACCCCTCCCGCCTCTTTTATTATGATCAATATTGCGCATTTGGAGTCCTTCAATTAGCGTGATTTTTATTGATTTATTTGCTATTGTTGATGCCCTTATCGTGATGGATATATGCATGCATGTAGTGTGCCGGCGAAGGAGAGACGGGAGTGTACCACTGGGTATTGGGTGTACCGCTGGGTGGCGAAGGGGTGTACCGGTGAGGGCTGCAAAGGGCGTACCGCTGGAGGCCAAAGGGGGCGTACCGCTGGAGAGTGTGTCGGTGAAGGAGGGGGGTGATATAAAGTCTATACGTTCCCCAGGCTCGAAGTCTATACGTTGCCAAGCCCAAAGTCCGTACACTGGAGCAGAGTAGAGCAAAGTCCACGCGTTGCAATTTGGAGTCTATACGTCGACTGGCCCGAAGTCTGTACACTGGCCAAGTCTATACATCGGAGTGTGAAGTCTATACACTGCCCAGAGTCTGTACGCTGGATAAGTCTATACATTGGAGTGTGAAGTCTATACACTGCCCAAGTCTATACACTGGCCATCATGAAGTCTGTATGTTGGCTGGCTCAAGTCTATACGCTGGATAAGTCTATACATTGGAGTGTGAAGTCTATACACTGCCCAAGTCTATACACTGGCCATCATGAAGTCTGTACGTTGGCTGGCTCAAGTCTATACGCTGGATAAGTCTATACATTGGAGTGTGAAGTCTATACACTGCCCAAGTCTATACACTGGCCATCATGAAGTCTGTACGTTGGCCAAGTCTATACAGTGGCTGAGGGTGTACCGGCGAAGGGAAGGAGTGTACCGCTGAAAGGGCCAGGAGGAGTGTGCCGCTGGAGGGGTTCAGGGGGAGTGTACCGCTGAAGGGTTGAAAGGGGGAGTGTACCGCTGAAGGGTTGAAAGGGGTGTACCGCTGAAGGCCAAGGGAGCGTGCCGCTGAAGGCCAATGAGGGCGTGCCGCTGAAGGCCAAAGGGGCGTACCGCTGAAGGTCAATGGGGCGTGAGGGTGGAGGCTCGATCAGTTTTCGATTATCTGTTTTAAGGCTTTTCTTTTCTTCTTATCTTAACTTTCGTGCGGTTTTATATAAAACTCCTCCCGTGTTTTGTTCTCTTTGTTCGGTTCGATCTCTTTTCTTGCGGGTCGGATGCTCGGGCTGTCGGGTGGTTAGTTAGCTTGGTTCAGTTCTCGTCGTGGTGCCGGCACTGATTTGATGAATTGGAAGGTTTCATTGGTTATTCTGTTCGTTTGTTGCCTCCTTTTGCCTCTTTTAATTGTTTTGTTATCTTCTCACAAAAATTCGGCAGCATCTCCCCTTAACCCGAGACGTAAGGGAGATAAAGGGAACGCGCCCACATAGAGTGGCGGAACCCGACAACTGGAGGTGGGCCCCCCCGAAGGGGAAACACCTTTATAGAACCTCGGAAAATGTGAAGGAGAGAGCCCGGGGACGAAGCCAAGAAGGGGGGCTGTTGAGGGAATGAAGGGTGTGTCGCTGAAGGCCATAGGGGTAGCGTGCCGCTGAAGGTCACAAGGGTAGCGTACCGCTGAAGGTCAAGGGGTAGCGTGCCGCTGAAGGCCAGAACTGGGTGTGCCGCTGAGGACCAGGACTGGGCGTGCCACTGAGGGCCAATCTGGGCGTGCCCTGAGGGCCAGGATTGGGTGTGCCCATTGGGTGTGCCGGCCAAGTGCCGGAAAGGTGCATCGCTGGAGGATTGAAAGGGCTGAGTGCATGAGCTGGGAGGTTTTACAAGGCTAGTATATGGGCTGGGAGACTTGTAAGGCTAGTCCAGGGAAAGAGGGGGGGGTTTGAGGCCAAGGAAAGGCTGCTGGAAATGAGTGAAAGGCTCACGAGGTCAGGCTTCGCGAGGGAGGCATGGCATTGATGTGGCGGCTCGAAAGAAACCGGAGGATCGGAGAAAACGGGCAACACATTACATGCATTGTGAAGGCGGGGTAAACCAACAGAAATTGCAAGAGAAGCCCAAAGAGGGTGATTCTTCATTCATGGGAGGCAAAAGGCCGTAGCCATACATGCATGTTACAGAGGAAACACCCAAATGAAGCCATGGACAAAAAGGAAAAGAATACAAGACGGAGAACGGAAGGGGGAATGGAATACGAAAGGGAAGAAAGCATTGGAGCCTAAGACCTTAGCCACTGTCCCCACCCTCTCCCTCATTACATTAAGCTCTCTCCCTCTCCCTTACTCTTGCTCTCTTCACGGTGGTCGTCCGACGGAGCTTAGGCCGGGAGGACCTCTTCTTCTCTTCTCTCTTCTCCTCTTTCTCCTCTGTGCGTTCTCCTATCTGAGCCTCTCCCTCTGTGTGCTCCCCTCTTTCTTTCTCTAGGTGTCTTCTTTCTTTTCGTCTACCCCCCTTGTCCTCCTTTTTTTTCTTTGTTGAAGCGGAGGGTCTTTTATACCTCCAACAACCGAAGCCCTCCAGCCCGGCCGTTGAAGGCGGGAAGTGGCCTTGTGATGATGGCCTTTGACCTGCCCCGTCCTGGGTCGTCAGGGGGGTAGCTCACGTGGCCCAATGGACGGTTGCCACCTCAGACGGCTCACTGCGCGCCAAGGAAGCGTAGGGCATGGGCTACACGTCGTCTTGCCGTTGAAAAGCTTCACCGCTGTGCCGCTGGAGGGTTGAAAAGGCGTGCCGTGGGGGAGCCAAAAGGGCGTACCGCTGGGGGTCCAAACGGGCGT
This sequence comes from Amorphophallus konjac, assembly GCA_022559845.1. NCBI lineage: Eukaryota > Viridiplantae > Streptophyta > Magnoliopsida > Alismatales > Araceae > Amorphophallus > Amorphophallus konjac. Next base: position 86,712,351 of record CM040121.1, read on the forward strand.
GCCGTTGAACGGCCTGGAGCGCGTGCCGCTGAAGACCCCAAAGGGCCGTGCCGCTGAGGCCCCAAAGGGCCGTGCCGTTGAGGCCCCAAAGGGCCGTGCCGCTGAACACCCAAAGTGCCGTGCCGCTGAAGACCCCAAAGGGGTGTGCCGGTGATGCACTTGGGGGCGTACCGCTGAACCCCAGGGAGTGTGCCGCTGAACACCCAAAGGGGTGTGCCGGTGAACCCGCCTGGGGGCGTGCCGCTGAGCAGCCTTGGGCTGTGCCGCTGAGCACCCAAAGTGCCGTGCCGCTGAAGACCCCAAAGGGGTGTGCCGGTGATGCACCTGGGGGCGTGCCGCTGAACCCCAGGGAGTGTGCCGCTGAACACCCAAAGGGGCGTGCCGCTGAACCCGCCTGGGGGCGTGCCGCTGAGCAGCCTTGGGCTGTGCCGCTGAGCACCCCGGGGGGTGTGTATTTGGGGGCCCGTTCTGAGCCCGTCGCGGACACGAGTCATGGCCAGTTTGATTTCCTTTGGGGCCCACGGACTGTGGGGCCTTTTGTGCTTGATTTCTCCGGGGTTTCTTCACTCGGCGCCGTTTGTTGATGCTGGGCCGAACATGACATTTGGATGTGCAATTTTCGGTGTCCACAGCCGCTGAGGGCTCAGAAGGGTGTGCCGCTGAGGGCCCAGAAGGGTGTGCCGGCCAAAGGCCGGAAAGGTGTATCGCTGGAGGTTTGAAAGAGCTGAATGTATGGGCTGGGAGGCTTGATGGCTGTTCAGGAAAAGAAGAAGAAAAGAGGGGGGGCTTCAAGGCCGGGAGTGGTCTATTGGTAACTGGGTAATCGGGAAGAAAGTAAGGGTCTCTCCCTCCCGTGGGGGGGGGGGGGGCAAAGAACCCAGGAGACTAAGGATCATAGGGGAATGATCACATCACCACAGAGACTCCAAAAACGCCGTAGAAGAGAAAGTGAACGAAACACCATGCATTATGAAGGCGGGAGCCAACCAATGGAAACAGACAGGAAAGGCCCAAGAAGGGTGGTTTTTCATTCAGGGGGGGGGGGCAAAGGCCATGGCCCTACATAGATATTACAAAAAAAAGGTGCCCAAGACGGGGCTTTAGACGAGGAGGAAGACTCCAAAGAAGAAAGCAAGAACGGGACGGAGAAGAACAAAATGCAGAAGAGAAAGAGGTATTGGGGAATCGGGACAGAGACCACCGTCCCCCTACTTTTCCTCCTTTTTCCTATTACATCAAGCCCCCCTCTCTTACTCTCGCTTCTGCCCGGCGGTCGTCGGAGGAGGCTCACGCCAGAGCTCTTCTTCTTCTCTTCTTTCTTCTCTTCCTTTCCGTGCGTCCGTCTGTCTGGGATCCCCCCTTCTGTCGAAAACGGGAGTCTTTTATACTCCCCAGCAGCTGGGGCTTTGGCCACGGCCATCGAAGGCGGGAAATGGCTTGTGATGATGGCGGTTGACCTGCCCCGTCCTGGGTGTCAGTGGGGTAGGCTATGTGGCCCAATGATCAGCTGCCACCTCAGACGGCTCCACTGCGCGCCAAGGATGTATAGGGCATGGGCTTCACGTCGCATTGACGTTGAAAAGCTTCACCGCTGTGCTGCTGGAGAGTTGAAAAGGCGTGCCGTGGGGGAGCCAAAATGGCGTGCCGTTGAAGCCCCTAAAGGGCGTGCTGCTGAGGCCTGCTGAGGGCGTGCCGCTGAAGCCCCTGGGGCTGTGCCGCTGAGGCCTGCTAAGGGCGTGCCGCTGAAGCCTGCTGAGGGCGTGCCGCTGAAGCCTGCTGAGGGCGTGCCGCTGAAGCCCTGAGGGCGTGCCGCTGAAGCCTGCTGAGGGCGTGCCGTTGAAGCCCTGAGGGCGTGCCGCTGAAGGCCCCAATGGGTGTGCCGCTGAAGCCCTGAGGGCGTGCCGCTGAAGCTCCATCAGGGCGTGCCGTTGAGGCCCCTTGGGGGCTGGGCGTGCCGCTGAAGGGCTCGCCACGGGGTGTGTATATGGGGCCCGTTCTGAGCCCGTTGCGAGCACGAGTCATGGCCCGTTTGATTTCCTTTGGGGCTCATGGGCTGTGGGGCCTTTTGTGCTTGATTTCTCCGGGGTTTCTTCACTCGGCGCTGTTGTTGATGCTGGGCCGAGCATGACATTCGGATGTGCAATTTTCGGTGTCCACAGAGGCCTGGAGAGCACTTCTAGGAGAGTGCTCGGCCTGCTCGGAGAGCACTTGGAGGCCTGGAGGGCACTTCTGGGAGAGTGCTATGTGGCCTTGGAGAGCACTTCTGTCCTCCGTGGAGTGGGGCTCTATTGGCATAAGCAGGCTCCTTGCTCTCTCTATGTGTCTCTGTCTCCGTAGTTGTGTCGCAGTCCCTCCTCCTTCCTCCTTGGCGTAGAGCTATGGTAGCACAAAGATGCCTCTCTCTCTCCTTCTCTGTCTTTGCAAGACTAGCCTATTGGGGTGCCTCCGATCGTCTCTCCCCTCCAGGGTGGCAGGGTCCAGAATCAGACCAAATAACTATTGAATATCTGAATCAAATATCTTCCGCCCATCCCTTCCGCTCAACATACACCCAAAATCCATGCCTCCATTCTTTATCTGAAAACAGAAGACAGCCATTATGGCCACCTCACAAGGTTCCACAAAGGAGAATTGATTTATCAGACAATTATTAAACTAGAACAATGATACCGTGACATCACATTTGCACTTATTTCAATGCAAAAATAGTAAACATGCAAAGGCCTTTCTTGATACATATTAATTGTATAATTTTAGTTTTAATGCCAGTGAGGAGGGTAAATCTAGTTTGACCCAGAAACGGCCCAAGCGCGAGCGGCCCATTAAGGTTTAGACGCGCTAAGCCCAAGCAAGGAGCGAACATACATGCTCAATCCAATAAGAGGATCACCGGCCCAGCAGAGCATTGGATTCCACGACGCCGATGAGGCCGGCCCAAGCGCAGTTCTCGCCGGAGGACACTCCGACGACCGACTGTTGCCCCCACGACGCCGGCCTTGACCCCGTAACGGGCGAGCACGTGCCATGAGTGCCGTAAGACTCGCCTAGGGAACGTCCGACGCCGGGGCTATCTCCCTCCAACGGGAAACCCCTGCCAACATAGCGGGGAACGTTACTCTACTAAACGGACCCTTCCCGATCAAGGGATGAGGCCCTCGCTCCAGGACAACCCATATAAAAGGGACATCGACAGAAGAGAAGAGGACGGGAGATTATTCTACTAAACCCTACACTACTACGCAAGAGGGGTTACGACGGATACTTCTGCCACCATAGCCCCCTATAGAGAAGAGAGTAACTCGACCTGCAACTACGACAGATAGGCCATCTACTACGTCCAGAGAGCCACTTCGTCCTGCACGGCCTTACCACCCAGCGAGCACTCTTCGAGAGCCCACTGGGAGCGGCAAGCACGCATGCAGAGGACCTACACGCTTCCTGGATCGATGACTATGGTCTCTACTCCTCTCTTACTTTACTCTTCTCTATTGCTCATTAATCCCTTGCTGACTTAAGCATCGGAGGGTTGTCCCCTGGGGTAACACCCGGGACTCCTTCTGACGCCCTTCTGGTTTTGGTGTGTGCAGGCATCCACGGGCGCGAGACGACTTCCCCAACAAATAAATTGAGAAGGTGATATGTGGCCTAGGAACCATTTTCCTACCTCTACACTTCTTGGCACCGTCTGTGGGAAGACGAGCGAAAGGCTATGGTGCCCCGTGGAAGCCTCCACGACGCCAGCAACCGGGGGCGGGGTTCCCATCATGGACCCAACTCTCGCCGGGGATCGCAAGAAGCTTCTTCCGCGTGCCCCCAACAAGAGTTCACCCCAGGTGACCTAGATGAGCTCCGCCAGGAAGTCCGAGCCCTGGCGGAATTCTGCTGAGAACTCCGGGACCAAAGGCCCCAATACGCCCCACCCGAGCGACGGCAGGGCGAAGGAGGCGAGGCCGGAGAAAATTTTCGGCAAGTACGGGAGGTTTCCCACGCCTCCATCGCAAGGACTCGACGGTCCCGCAGCGTGCCCGCGCCTAAGGTACGCAGCCCTCTCCATTCCAACCCGGACATGGACCGCCGGCTCCAATGGTTCAAAGAGATAGAGGACAAGGTCCGGTACCTAGATGACGTCCTCTTGGCCGTCAAGAATCGCGGCCTCATCGATGACGACCAAGACTTCCACGCTCCCTTCTCCAGAGAGATCATGGAAGCCCCCATACCGCCAAAGCTTCAGCTACCGTCATTCGCCTCCTACGACGGCACCACCGACCCGGCCGACCACCTGCACGGCTTCGAGTCCCACTTGGTGTTCCACCGGGCCTCCGACACAGTGAAATGCCTGGCGTTCGTCACGACCCTTCGTGAGAACGCCCGGGCATGGTTCGAGCCTCTGTCTGCCGGGACGATTTCCTCCTTCCAACAACTCAAGAAGCTGTTCAAGGAGAACTTTGTGGGATGCCGAAAGGAAGCCAAGTCTGTAGTAACCCCGCTCGCTCTCAGGTAGGGGAAAGAAGAGGTGCTATGGGACTTCGTCTAACGATTCATCTAGACGTCGGCATCGCCACCATGGCACTCACCCAGGGGACGCGAGACCACATCCTCTGGTGCGCACTCAGAGTTGAAGCCCCGATGACCCTTCCAGATCTCCTCGCGCTAGCCCAGAAGCATGCACACTGCAAGGAAAACACGGAGGCCCTACGCCGCGCGGCCGGGACCGACCAGCTTGACCGGAAAAGGGCCGTCGACCAACCGCGAGAGGGTCGGAACAAGCGGGAGCGGCGCGATGGAGACCACCGCGACCGCTCTGAGAAGGAAAGGGGTGGATACCACCACTACATGCCCCTGATGGCCCCACCCGACCAGATCCTGATGGATATCCGCGAGGAGCCATTCTTCAAATGGCCATCACGGATGAAGTTGGATCCTAACTCGCGAAACAAGAAGAAGTACTGTTGTCGCCCAGGTTTTTGTGCCGATTATCGGGGTGAAGGAAGGGATACAGCGGAGGAGGAAAATACGGGAGTTTGATGTATCTCGGGTATTCCCCTCATAGTTGCATGCCTCTCACGGCGGTATCGGGCACTCTCCTTTTACGAAAAGTCGGGAATGGTCGAATGGCACGGAAGTGTCAGGATAAGAGTTAACCGGACAGGGTGCGGGCGTGCCAGTCGATTTCTTGACAATCACTCATGGAACCAAGGGTTGACCGGGGAAGCGCCACCAGGGCGCGGCACATGGGCTCGGGTGATCGGGCCACACGTGGAGAGAAGGGGTTCCATGGGTGCGAGTGCGTAGGCGATTGCGAGAATCGTGTACTGGACGTCTTTCCCCACCGGCCGCAAGCAACCAGTGTTTATTTACATCGGATTGAATCTGAATACCTTCATTCCGAGCTGAAGAAGAGTCTGTATATAAGTCTGAAGCCAAGAGTAGAGGGCTTGTTGAGTCCCGAAAGGCGGCAATCAAGAGGGGAGGGGTGAATTGATTGGCCAATAAAAAATCTTTGGGAGTGGAACAAGATAATTAATCATACAAGCACTAGATCTCACTCGAGCATGAATACACTTGTGAATGCGTGTGGATATTGGTAGGTGTTTGACAAAGAAATTGGTGTACGCTCAACTCACCATGAAGCCCACTCGATTATGGACGCGGAAGAACAAACCACAAGTGACACACTGAACTTTTAGGTGGTTCGGGTACACTGCCGTGTCCCCTACGTCCACCCCTCACTCGTGAGGATCAAGACTTCACTATGAAGTGAGCCACATACAAACGCTGTGTAGAACAGCAAACACACACACGCGGCACCCGATCTGGGCTACCACACACACACACACACGTTCGTGTTTCTGAACACGAACAACACACACAGATCTGAATCAAGTTTTACATCAAATACTCAAGTAGACACAAAGTAAATCTGAGAGTAGAGATTGAAGAATGATTTATCATGGTTGGAGCTCCCCCTTTCACTTCTTTGAATGTAATTTAATGCTTCTGCAGGAGGAAGATCGATCCTTGAGGAAGAATGAAGCTTTATCGACCAAATGAGGTTTCAGCTTTGATAACCCAGGCATCTTGTTGTTGGGGTTGATATTGAGGCTTGATTTAAGCTTCTTCCCTTCACTTTCAGATTCAGAACAAGGTGGAAGAAGGGCTTTGAGCTGCTACTTCGAACCTGCACACACAATGGTTAGAACAAGAAAACCAACACTAGATCTTCCTACCTCCTTAGGGTTTTCGACCCAAAGAGAAGGTTATATCCTTCTAGGACGGTCAAGGGACACCATTGGGACAAGATCCATGAAATCTGGAGGAAAATAAGGCGGATGGACGTGGGTAGTTGGACAAATGGTTCGAGGACGCAAAAGTCCTAAATCATGGCTCCGTGTAGGTGTCGACACCTTGGGCATTACATGGAACAAAAACACCAAAAAGAGTCCCTGGATGTTGGGTGTCGACACCTGGTGTTTTGGCTTGCTGCCAAAACTACAACAGGTAGGTGTCGACACCTGGTGTCGACACCTCCTGGACAAGCTGCTGGAAGCCTGTTCTGGAACAGGGTGTCGACACCAGGTGTCGACTTTTGCCCTGCCAGAAGGCTCAATGACCTATATGCTAAGAAATATAGCATCAACTCCTCCATGGATGATGGCAAGATAGACTGAGATGCTAGGAGGTCTTCCAACCTGTAAAAACACCAAGTATGTGTCAGTTTGATACAACATCATAGATCTTACAAAATAACCATCACATTTCAACTTTTTAATGGAAGTATGGGGACTTAAAAAGATTGTAAACAAGGTGGACTTATTCAAAACCGTTTCCATTTTCCATTCCAAAAGTGACGGATCAAGGAGGAATGAAAAATCCATATCAAATCACATATCAACATTTACCTCATCATTTTACCTGAATACACCTTCGGTCCTCAATTGCTTGCTCATTTTGAGTTGCCCATTCAAAAAAACCATTTGAGTACCAAGCAGTAATCACCATTGCATGATTAAATAGATGTGGTGTTCATAAGAGTACAAAACTGGTTCACTCTAAACCATGATCGCACATTGCATTCATTAATCATCAAAACTCATTAATCCACACATCACAACCTCGGGGGCAAACAATCTCCCCCTTTTTGATGACGATAATAATGCTATGTGCTACAATTTTTACAAAGTGACTAGAGTGTGGGTTTTGGTGCAAATTACAAACATCCATCCTCATGTAGCTGGTCTTCATGCAATGAATCACAAGCATAACCATAAATATAAATATTAATGGATCGGAATGACATCACAACCACAAAAGGATTTCCACAGCCACACTTAAAAGCCTCTTTAATTGTTTTTGATTACATAATGCAAAAAATACCACCACACAAACTACTATGCTCATGCAATGACTGTTGCAAGGACTCAACGTCTGACTAAACTTAAGACACCGACAAACTTAAGACACCGACAATGCAACATGAGACCATGCAAGCACACAATCACCAATGTGCAAGCACACAATGACAGGAAAGTAACAAAACATAGCATATAGCTAGATAACTCTCCCCCTTTGTCATCAACAAAAACAAGGGAAGCCAGGAGGACAAGTAGCAAGTGCCAACGGGAAGTACTAAGACTTAATCAGATCCAGAGGATGGCGGAGGAGGAGGACGGCGAATATAATCCACGATGGCTTGGAACTGTTCGGTTTGAGCATCCATGGCGGTTTTGAGATAGTCAAGGGTGGTGTGGATGGACTGGAATTCCTGGAGATATGTGGTATGATTAAGCTTCAATTCGGCCACATCCTGAGTAAGAGTATCCACTGTCTCCCTTAGCTCACTCACATCACCACTCAAGGCCTCCACAATCAATTGTATCCCATGAACATCCGTGGAGGCGGCTGAAGTGCTGGATGTCCCGCCATGTACAGGCTTATCGCCGGCGTCTTCTTCTTCCTCATCAGAATCAACGGCAAGTTCTTTCTCTTTCACAGATTTTAGATGCCGAACCAAATGACCGTGAGCATTTCTCTCATAGCCCATATTCTTGCAAACTGAATGAACTGTGTAGATATCACCTTCTCTCAAGGTTTGACAAGGTTCCTTGCTCAAATCAATGGCAGCCTTACGAAAAATAGCAGTTAAGGCGGCGGCATATGGAAGAGTGCGATTCCGATTATGAAGACATGCATTGATATGACCAAAGAAAAGTGCAGGGAAATTGATCTGTTGCCCCTGCAGTAGATTATCAATAATAAAAGTCTGAATATCTGTGACTTTTTCCCTTCCTCCTGCCTTTGGAAGCAAAATAGTGGTCACCATATGATGGAGAATGCGCTGCAATGGGGGAAAATGATTGGCGTTTAAGCCACTGACGGTTCTATCTTGCATTTCATCCCCGGTCAGGAGTTCATATGCCACATCTTCATCAATCATTGCCTCCCCATGAAGTTCGCCAGTAATTGGCATCTTAAAAGCATTAGCTAACTGTTCTTCAGAGATACCAAGAATTTGTCCATTCACAACTGTCATGTATTTGTTGTTCTTGAAAAACATATTTCCATAGTATTGAAGGACAAGAGAATGATATATCTTCCGGTGATCAGCCATAAACGAAAGAAGGTTCGGTTGATTTTTTACCAAAGGGAGCAACTCAGGGAGTCCTTGGTGAAGATCGTTGAAATCAACTGCTCGCGGTCGGAGAACCTTTCGATCCATCATTTTGAATTGCGCGGGAGTGGGCTTCTCCAGAATGGCTTCATGCTCTTTGCGCTTAGCCCGAGCTTCCCTCTTTCGGCCGGATTCCTCAGCGGGTTCCTTGCCCAGCACACGTCGTTTGGGTGCCATGGGGGAAACAATCTTGTACGAAGACGAAAGAGGAGATGAGGAGTTGATTTGGGGCAACAATGTGGCCCTTACCGCGGATGGGAGGAGTCTCCAAAGATCATCCACGCTCCAAGGAACAAGTGGCCGAAGGAGAGGCCGCGGATGCTCGTCCAAGGTGAGGGCGCGGGTGCCGCGGCGTCGTCCGCTCTCTAGGGCTTGAAGGTGTGAAGGGAATAGCAAGAAGAGGGCTTGGGGACGAAAGGAGTGCAGCACTGGTAGAGGAAGAGCATTAGGGCATATTTAGGGCCGGGTTCAAGAGGTGTGGAGGGGGTATAAAACCCTTGCGAACCGGTCCGCACGAGGATGCGACCGGCAGGTGTCGACACTCATTTCTGCCCGAACAAAAAAAACAAGACTCAGGGTCGGGTGTCGACACTAGTTGTCGACACCTCCCTGTTGTCCAAGAAAAGGGAAGTTTTAGCAGGGATTTGGGATTCCAATGAGCAAGTCTTGAGCCCCAAATGACTACGAATAATTTGATCAATGCAAAAGGGATATTTTGTGGGAATGTCAATTTGGGGTAGTTCTAAGCCAAAATAAATCACATACGGCCTAACTCCATAACCGATTTCCCGAACATGATTCATCCTGAACTTCTAGTGGCAATGCATTATTATCCAAGGAATATATAGTCATAGAAAATCAAGGGAGGTCAAAAATGTTTGGGTTTTTCAATAAGGTATATATATTCACACACAACAAGCATTTGGATTTCTCATACAAGCATGCAAAATGCAACACACATTACAATCATGATGCACATGCATGATCCAAGAAGATTACACAAACTGAAAATCTAGTGGTGAAATGCAGATGCAAATGCATAAAATGAACTAAACAAGAATAAGGCACTCACTGACTGTCTAGACGACAAATGCCTAACTCTCTTCTAAAAGAAGTGAACTTGTCTTCATTGAGAGGTTTAGTGAAGATATCGGCAATTTGATTATTTGTATCAACAAATTTTATTTCAACATCCCCCTTGCTAATATGATCACGCAGAAAGTGATGCCTAACCTCAATATGCTTTGTGCGAGAATGATGCACTGGATTCTTTGACAAATTTATTGCAGATGTGTTATCACAAAGAATGGCTGTGTTTCCTAGTGTAATGCCAAAATCAATCAATTGTTGTTGTATCCAGAGCACTTGGGCAACACAGCTACCTGCGGCCACATATTCGGCCTCGGCAGTTGATAATGCCACGAAATTTTGTTTCTTGGAGGCCCATGAAACCAAGCAACCTCCAAGGAACTGGCAATACCCACTTGTGCTCTTTCGGTCTATTTTGCAACCCGCGTAATCAGCATCAGAATAACCGATTAAATCAAGAACTGAAGTACGTGGAAACCACAAACCCAATTCACAAGTACCAGCAATGTATCTGAAAATACGCTTCACGGCCGACATGTGAGATTCTTTAGGATTCGATTGAAACCTAGCACACAAACATACTGCAAATTATATATCGGGCCTGCTGGCAGTCAAATATAACAAGGATCCTATCATGCTCCTGAAAAGGGTTTGGTTGACGGATTTACCTTGGTTATCTTGATCAAGTTTCAATGATGTGGACATGGGAGTTGGTTGTGGTTTGGTTGTTGTCAAATTGAATTTCTTTAGCAGGTCCATAGCATATTTCTTCTGGTTTATAAACAAACCATCAGCAGTCTGAGTTACCTGCAATCCCAAGAAAAATGTTAGCTCTTCCATAAGACTCATTTCGAACTCACTTTACATCAATTCAGCAAAGTCTTTACTAAGAGCGTCCTTAGTGGAGCCAAAAATGATATCATTTACATACACTTGAACGACTAGAATTTCCTTACCATTCAATTGTGTAAAAAGAGTTTGGTCAACATTACCTCGTTTGAATCTATTTTGAATAAAGAAATCACTCAACCGTTCATACCATGCTCGGGGTGCTTGTTTCAGACCATAGATGGCTTTATCCAGCTTGTACACATGGTCTGGATGCTCCATATCTTCAAACCCCGATGGTTGCTCCACATATACGTCATCCTGGATATAGCCATTTAGAAATGCACTCTTAACATCCATTTGAAATAATTTTATGTTATTACAGCATGCATATGCTAATAAAATCCTCACTGCCTCGAGTCTTGCTACAGGAGCAAAAGACTCATCAAAGTCAATCCCAAGCTCTTGGCTATAGCCTTTGGCTACAAGCCTGGCCTTGTTCCTAGTTACCACTCCTTGATCGTTTGTTTTGTTGCGAAAAACCCACTTTGTTCCGATCACTGAGTGATTTCTAGGATATGGCACAAGGAACCACACTTTGTTCCTTTGGAACTGGTGTAATTCTTCTTGCATAGCCATGATCCATGACTCATCTTGCAAGGCCTCTTCTATGGAGTGAGGTTCAAACTGGGAAAGTAAGGCTATGTAATCCATATTTTCAACTTCCCTGAAAGAGGCTCGTGTCCGTATTCCTTCATCTACATTGCCCACCACATTTTTCGGCGGATGGTCCTTTGCAAATGTCCATTGCCTTGGTAGCTGCTGTTCAGGTTGATCTTCCTGATTTGCATCATCTTCTTGAGGTTCTTCTACTTCTTGTTTCTTAGTTTTTCCTTCCATCTTCCCGGTATCACCAACATCTAACTCTTCATCCTGCAAAACAGATTTTTCATTAGTTCTTTTGGAAGATGATTCATCAACAATAACATGGGGGCTTTCCTCAACTACAAGAGTTCTCAAGTTATACACTCGATAGGCTCTTGAGCTAAGAGAGTACCCAAGAAATATACCTTTATCACTTTTGGGATCAAATTTTGCCAGGTCTACTTTACCATTGTTGTGAATGTAGCAAATAGACCCAAAAGGTCTAAAATAAGAGATGTTTGGCTTCTTACCTCGGTACAGCTCATAGGGGGTTTTCTTTAACAATGGTCTTACCATGGCACGGTTGACTATGTAGCAGGTAGTGTTCACTGCTTCAGCCAAAAGTACCTCGGCAAGTTGTTCTCATTTAGCATGGTTCTTGCCATCTCAATCAGTGTCCTGTTCTTCCTTTCAACAACTCCGTTCTGTTCAGGGGTTCTTGGTGCGGAGAAGTCGTGCATATAGCCTTGAGCCCTACAAAATTTGCTGAACTCATTATTATCAAATTCCCTACCATGATCGCTCCGCACGGCTTTAATGCAGCACCCCTTTTCATTTTGAACTGCCCTGCAAATGCTTCAAACTCTATCAGGGCATCATTTTTATGGGTAAGGAAATATACCCAACAGAATCTTGAGAAATCATCCACAATTACAAAACCATAAAGTTTACCACCCAAGCTATGTGTTCTGCTTGGTCCAAAAAGATCAATGTGGATTAATTCAAGGGGCCTTGATGTAGTTACATCATTCTTGCACTTGAATGATGTCCTTGTTTGCTTACCCATGCTGCACGCCCACAGACTCCTTCATCGGTAACCTTCAGCTTAGGCAATCCAACTACCAAATCATTTCGAGAGAGTTTTAGCAAAACATTGAAACTAGCATGCCCAAGTCGGCGATGCCAAAGCCAAACATCATCATTATTCCTTGCAACCAAACACAGATTTTTATGAGATGGTTCATCCAAATCAATCATATATACATTGTTATGCCTAAAACCAATGAACTTTATCTCATGAGTATTTTTATTCACAACAGTGCAGTGGTTAGAATCAAAAATCACGTTGCATCCTTTGTCACACAATTGACTTATACTTAGAAGACTGTGGTGCAACCCTTTCACTAGCAAGACATTCTCAATTGCATGATTTTGATTCTTTCCTATCTTACCTTCTCCGATGATTTTACCTTTATCCTTACCACCAAATGCCACTGTCCACCATCCTTTTCATGCAGGTCCGCAAACAAATCCTTGTTTCCCGTCATGTGTCGAGAGCATCCACTGTCCAAGTACCATCTATTCCTTTGAGCTCTCAAGCAGACCTGCAAGCACAACACAATACTTATGCGATTTTGGTACCCAAGCAAGCTTGGGTCCACGATGGTTAGAGACATGAGATGTGTATGATCTCTTTCTCATTCTTGCAAAGCTTTCATCATCAAATTTCAGAATTCTGCAATCATACATGTCATGGCCTAACCTTCCACAATAAAAGCATGTAATGGCTCTATCCCTATTTCTTCTCCTTCCTACATTCAAGAAGAATTATGCACATGTGTTTTTGACGAGGATGGAGATGAACTTCTGGGAGGCATATGAGTTGAATGTGTTTCAGATTGTAAAGTTTTTCCTTTTTCAAAAATGGCAATAGCATCCTTCAACTCATGGTTTTCATGCATTAGAGAATGACTTGATTTTCGGCCTTTTCTTTTGCTTGATTGCATGCCATGCTTTCAAGCTTTTCTTGTTCCAGATTATTTTTCAAATCATCATGCATTTTACTTAGAGTGAATTGCTCCTCTCTCATGCATGAAATCTCTTCTTCAAGCAATTCATTTTTTGACACAAGAATTTCTTTCTCATTTATCAATTTCTCAGTTTCAGATTTCAACACATGGCAATTTTCACATGAGTTTTCAGCATGCACAAGATGTTCAATTTTCTTTTTCAAATGTCTATTTTCAGATCTGAATTTTTTTACATTTTTCATATAACGACTCATAAGCAATTTGCCATTGTTCACAAGTAAGAGTTTCAGTTTCAGAGTCTACCTCATTTCCATCGTCGTCATTGGCCATGAAGCACATATTCTGGACCAGCTCATCTAGTCCATCTTCATTCCCGGACTCTTCCTCATCTTCATCGCTCCAAGTGGCCACCATGGCCTTGGGCTTCTTGAATTTTTCTTTCTTGAACTTTCTCATTAGATCGGGGCACTCACCCCGCATATGGCCGGGTTTTTTGCATTCGTAGCAAATAACTTCATCCTTCTTGCTACTTTCACCTTTGTTAGGACCTTGCTTCCTTGGTCCTTTTTTGAATTGGCCACCGAACTTTCTTGTTCCTTTGACGAATCTTCTTGCTCTTCTTGTGATCATGGCAACCAGCTCTTCATCTTCAGTGTTGCCGGTTGAATCATTGTCACTGCCCTCTGAGTCTTGTGGATTCACTTTTAGGGCCAAAGGTGTGACTACCTTCTTCTTTTTGTGGTCCTCCTCGCTCCTCTTGATGTTGATTTCGTAAGTCATCAAGGAGCCTATTAGCTCGTCCAATTTCAAAGTGCTGAGATCCTTTGAGTCCTCGATTACAGTGGCCTTTGTGTGCCATTGTGATGACAAGGATCTCAGTACCTTTCTGACGAGTTCCTTGTCGGAATACTCTTTACCAAGACCCTTTAATCCATTCGTGATTTCCGTCAATCTTGCAAACATATCAGAAATGGACTCCTCTGGTTTCATCATAAATAACTCATAATCCCGGACCAACAGATTCGCCTTGGTTTCCTTTACTTCGATGTTCCTTCATAGATCAACCGCAGCTTGTTCCACATCTCCTGCGCAGAAGAACACATGGAAATACGTGAGTATTCATTAGGATGAATGGCACACTGTATTATATTCATGGCTTTAAAGTTTGCTGAACACTTCTTTATATCCTCATCATCCCACTCATCCTCATTTTGAGACAGAGTATACGGACCCTTGCTAATGACGCGCCACACGTCATAGTCTTGGGCTCGTAGAAAAACATACATTCTATTTTTCCAATAAGGGTAGTTTGATCCATCAAAGAACGGGGGTCTTTGGATCGAATGCCCTTCGGGCATCATCCCCTTATTTGCCATAATAAGGGATCTGCTCTACGACCGTGTGGTCGAGTGAAACAGAGACCAAAGCTCTGATACCAATTGTTGAGTCCCAAAAGGCGGCAATCAAGAGGGGAGGGGTGAATTGATTGGCCAATAAAAAATCTTTGGGAGTGGAACAAGATAATTAATCATACAAGCACTAGATCTCACTCGAGCATGAACACACTTGTGAATGCGTGTGGATATTGGTAGGTGTTTGACAATGAAATTGGTGTACGCTCAACTCACCGTGAAGCCCACTCGATTATGGAAGCAGGAAGAACAAACCACAAGTGACACACTGAATTTTTAGGTGGTTCGGGTACACTACCGTGTCCCCTACGTCCACCCCTCACTCGTGAGGATCAAGACTTCACTATGAAGTGAGCCACACACAAACGCTGTGTAGAACAACAAACACACACATCACCCGATCTGGGCTACCACACACACGCACACACACGTTCGTGTTTCCGAACACGAACAACACACACAGATCTGAATCAAGTTTTACATCAAATACTCAAGTAGACACAAAGTAAATATGAGAGTAGAGATTGAAGAATGATTTATCGTGGTTGGAGCTCCCCCTTTCACTTCTTTGAATGTAATTGAATGCTTTTGCAGGAGGAAGATCAATCCTTGAGAAAGAATGAAGCTTTGTCGACCAAATGAGGTTTCAGCTTTGATAACCCAGGCATCTTGTTGTTGGGGTTGATATTGAGGCTTGATTTAAGCTTCTTCCCTTCACTTTCAGATTCAGAACGAGGTGGAAGAAGGGCTTTGAGCTGCTGCTTCGAACCTGCACACACAAAGGTTAGAACAAGAAAACCAACACTAGATCTTCCTACCTCTTAGGGTTTTGACCCAAAGAGAAGGTTATATCCTTCTAGGACGGTCAAGGGACACCATTGGACAAGATCCATGAAATCTGGAGGAAAATAAGGTGGATGGACGTGGGTAGTTGGACAAATGGTTCGAGGATGCAAAAGTCCTAAATCACGGCTCCGTGTAGGTGTCGACACCTGGTGTCGACACCTTGGACATTACATGGAGCAAAAACACCAAAAAGAGTCCCTAGACGCTGGGTGTCGACACTTGGTGTCGACACCTGGTGTTCTGGCCTGCTGCCAGGGTCACAACAGGTAGGTGTCGACACCAGGTGTCGACACCTCCTGGACTGGCTGCTGGAAAATGGTTCTGGAATAGGGTGTCGACACCTGGTGTCGACTTTTGCCCTGCCAGAAGGCTTAAAGCCCAAAATGCTAAGAATTGAAGCATTAACTCCTCCAAGGATGATGGCATGATAAAATGAGATTGCTAGGACGTCTTCCAACCTATAAAAACACCAAGTATGTGTCTGTTTGATACAACATCATAGATCTTACAAAATAACCATTACATTTCAACTTTTTAATGGAAGTATGGGGACTTAAAAAGATTTTAAACAAGGTGGACTTATTCAAAACCGTTTCCGTTTTCCATTCCAAAAGTGACGGATCAAGGAGGAATGAAAAATCCATATCAAACCACATATCAACATTTACCTCATCATTTTACCTGAATTCACCTTCGGTCCTCAATTGCTTGCTCATTTTGAGTTGCCCATTCAAAAAACCATTTGAGTACCAAGCAGTAATCACCATTGCATGATTAAATAGATGTGGTGTTGTGGACGTCAAAAAAAATGATGATGACGATGATGATCATACGACACTCGCGTCTAAGCGTTCAAGCGCAAGTCGAAGACGAGAGGGCCGAACAAACCCATACCTCGCCCAACCAGGACGAGAACTCACTTGGTGGTCCGCCATCCGTTAAGGAAGCCCCCAGGCAGAAGATACAGCCACAACTCTACGACCGGCCATGCCGAGAGCAGAATCAAATAAAAGGCGGGAACTCGAGCATAGCCCGGCATGCATCGAAAGTCATGCAAAGTCTGGACCGAGTGTCACGCCCCGAGCGCGGAAGATTACCCGGAGGCGTGACACGTCTATATAGATCGTGTCAATCATGTAAATATCAGAGTGCGTAAATAACTAAGATTTAACTCAAAATTAATACAAATAGTACGAGCTGACAATTGTCACAACTAATCAAAGGACAAATACATATGTTCCCAGAGTCCAACGACTAGGCTTCAAAGCTTAAGCAGTTCTAATCAAGTTGACTAATACAAATGACATAGATGAATTGATATAACTGACATAAGTGAAATAATACAATAACACAAAGGACATGAAAATTTGATAACTTCACTCTAACACTCATCACTCAGTCTCATTCCCTTCCGAGTGTTGGTTGACATCCAAATTACCTGAAAATATTAGAAAATAACTAGATGAGCGAATCACTCAGTAGGAATTACATCTCAAGATTTAACATGCTTTAAGTGGTTTACAAGTTCAATTAATGTCAGTAAAGCTATGCATGTAGATGAGTAGATATCAAGGATTGTAAAAATCGACAAGAGCAGTGAAGGAATAACAAGTAAGAGTATAAGGATTCCAACTTCAATGCAGCAATAGCAAGAGATTCAAGCAAGTAATAACTGGAATTAACAAAATCTTTCCAAGAGAGTAAGAACTCATGTCAAGCAAGTAATATAAAGTAATATAAATTCAAGTATGAAAAACTGGAATTGGCTATTTATCAATTTCATTCAAGCAAAAACTTTACCCTTCTGCGGGTCTCAAGTCAAATCAATCAAGTAATATCACGAGAATGAGTGGAATGTCTAAAGCCTAGCAAGTAAGTACTCAGGTGCAATGCCAAACACCGTGGTCAATAAACTCCCATGGGCACAAGTACCTTCGGGTGCTCCTCCCAGGACCAAACCGAGCCCTATATGCACAACATTAATCATGTTTGTTGACATCCACTCTCATTTATAGCCAATATGGAATTTCAAGGTTTGACCAGTATGATATATAAGGTGGAATTATGGAATGGAATCCAAGGACGCATTGATGTGTAGGGATGAACTAGGAGTGGAAACCAGTAACGTTTGATACACGGAAAAAAAACTAGATAAGAGAGATGCCTTATGGGCCACCTGACAAGTTTAGAAAGACACCCTCACTATGGGATGCCCTTTCTGAGAACTATACAAGGTTTAGAGGACCCTGTCAGGAGTTAAATGACACCTCTTAGGCTGCCATCTATCAGTGGAGATGGCAAAAGTGAAAGCCTAATGATCACGTTAACGTAATGAGCTAGCTGTGTCAACTCACTAGTTCATC
The DNA here is from genome assembly GCA_022559845.1 of Amorphophallus konjac. Classification (NCBI taxonomy): domain Eukaryota; kingdom Viridiplantae; phylum Streptophyta; class Magnoliopsida; order Alismatales; family Araceae; genus Amorphophallus; species Amorphophallus konjac. The sequence goes on from CM040121.1 coordinate 86,730,232, forward strand.
GCGTCAACGCGGTGAACAGGTTGGGTCGACCCTGTGAACAGGCAGGGTCGACTCTGCAGTTCATCGCGTCAACGCGGTGAACTGGCTGGGTCGACTCTGCAGCTCATATCTGCTCAAAATGGCTTAAGGTATTAATCTTTGATTAAGCTAGGGTTAACTGGATGATTAGTTTAACATTATGCAGTTAGAAGGTGCCCATGGGGCTGCCATCTCTTAGAAGAAGGCGCCCTTGGGTCTGCCACCTTCTATTAAATTTTAATAGGTTAGTTAAATGATAAAACTTGCATCATACAGATATATCGTATGGATATGAAGCTAATTCATACCAATTACCCTAGATTGAAGCTAATACCTGCTAATCGTCTTGGGTATAAGACTAATACATGAGAAACATGCCGTATATACTTTATATCTATTTGCTAAACATGCAATTGAGAGGGGTCTTGGGTTTGTATGTTTATGTTGTTATTCATGTAAGTTCTTAAGATTATAGTCTTTCTTAGTCCTTTTCATACTTTTCGGATCTTCCTTTCAATTTCATATCTTCTGTAAACTTGTTCATCCTTAAGTACTTTACATTTTCTTCTTCAACCTCTTTCTCTAATTCTTCTCCGTTTTCAAGTTATTGCATGTTTTTTCACTTGCTGTCCTGGCACATTACTGTTCATCCGAGTTGATACTTTCTTTTGTTCCCCAGTTTTCATGCCCTTCCAATCCTCTTTTCTCTCTGAGTTCTTCACAAAAGTTCTTCTTCTCTTGTAGATATAGATTTTCTTCTTCTACCACTTCCTCCAATTCTTCTTAGCTTTTAAGTTATAATTAATTTTCTACGGTTCTCTTTTCTACACAGTCACTGTTCACCTGCGCCTATAGATCTCGATTTTTCACATTTTTCACCTTCTTCCTCTCATTTTCTCTCTTTGCACTCTTCATATAACTTCTTCCTAACCCTCCAATCTACAACTTTCTCTTCTTTTACATATTCTCATTCTCTCTAGATTTTTCGTTATTCTCCTTCTTAGAACCCCCTATTTTCAATATAATTTCATTGTGCTTTCAACTTAGTATTTTTCAACTTGGTCTTTTTCCACGTTTTTCATCCTCTTGGCTACAATTTCTTCTTTCACTATTTTCAAGTTTTAGTTTCTCTAATATAACATTTTTAACATGGTGGTTTCAATTTCACAGAAATTGACATAATGACATGCCCTTTACTAAAGCATGAACTATATCAAATATAGATATTAGCTAATACATGCTAATCGTCCTAGATTTAAGCTAACACATACTAATTATTCTAGGTATGAGACTAATACTTGCTAATACTTACTAATTATTCTGGGTATAAGGCTAATACATGCTAATTATCTTAGGTATGAAGCTAATACATGCTAATCGTCCTAGATTTAAGCTAACACATGCTTTATAAACACTAAATATCGCATGGAAATGAGCCCAAGACTAAATGCCTAGACTAATCATCCTAGATTAGCTACTAGTTTAGTTAAAAGTTGAGAACACCTACCTTGTTGGAAGATCTATAGCAGTAGCAGAACCCTTCTAGGTGACTGTGTAATCCCTGCAGAGCTTTGCCCCAACCTTAGCTAACCTAGAATGGGGGTAGCAAAGGGTATGTTATAGGGTCTGGTATGACCGGATAGGGGGGCAAGATCTGTACATCCTCAAAGTCTATACATTGGCCTCCTCAAAGTCTGCACGTCATCACAAAGTCTGTACCCTCTCAAAGTCTATACATTGGCTTCACAAGTTCACAAGTCTGTACATCCTCTCCCTCTCAAAGTCTATACATTGGCTTCACAAGTATGTACATCATCTCCCTCTCAAAGTCTATACATTGGCTTCCATCACAAAGTCTGTACATCATCACAAAGTCTGTACCCTCTCAAAGTCTATACATTGGCTTCACAAGTCTGTACATCCTCTCCTTCTCAAAGTCTATACATTGGCCATTTGTGCAATTCAAAGTTTATACATTGATGCAGCTCAAGTCTATACATTGCTGCGGTTACTGCGGTGGCTCAAAGTCTATACGTTCCCGCAATACATTGCTATTGCTAGCCTATTTACCAAGTCTGTACGTTGCTAGCCTATAATGTATAATTAATTGGCACAAAAGGTAAATGGTGGATGCTAGGATTTGAACCTTGGTCATTGGGTTGAAAGGCAAGTTACTTAACCAACTACACTAGGAAGCCACTTATTAAGTGAATAATCTTTACATATGATAACTTCGTGTTCCAACTTCTTACTTAAGCTTCCTCTAGAGTTTATCTAATATATTTTTTTATTTGGGAAATATTATATATATATATATATATATATTTATACGGGGTGCTACACCGAGCCCCAGAAGCTACGAACGGAATATTACGGAGGCCATGCATTGCAACTAAAACATTCCGGGAATGCCAACGTTCATATAAATGGCCGCGCTTCCGAGAAGAATCACTTTGAGGCTTAAAACGGCGCCACCCCATGATTGGTTTAAAACGGCACCACCCCCTTTGCATTACTTTAATCCGGCGCGCCCCTTGGCATACCCGGCGTACTCACAAAAGGGCCATTATTCCTTGAAATGCTTAATACGGTGGCACCTCTTACAACCTTACCCGGCGCGCTAATTTCATGTGGGTTTAAAACGGCGCGGGGAAATAGTGACCGCGCCGTTTTAACCTCATTCTATCCCATCTCTGGCACGATACTCTGTTCGGCATAAATGTGATGCGCAGGGGACATTCAATGCCCGACGCTCTGTCTCTGCCTCCGTTCAACAGCACAAGAGCGGCAATGGCGAAGCAACCCCTACGGACCTACGACCATCTCATCCTCGGACAAACAGCAGCGTACGGCGCGAACCAGCGTCATCCAGCGCACCATGTCAACTCCGATCTTCGTCGCGGATGAGGTGGAAGTGGCAAGAACCTCCCAGGCGAGCCATTCTATAAAAAGGGGCATTACTATGAAAACAAGAGAAGGAGAGGCTGGCTCTCTCTCTCTCGGTTGGGCAGTGTGCAACGGGAGAAGAAAGGGAAAGAGAGGTGAGATCTTCTGAGAGGAAGAGTCCGTCGAAGAGAAAAGGAGATGCTTACTCGCGTCGGAGAGGTGAGATGAAGTGAAGAGAGGGGAGTGAGGGTGATGGGGTGGTTCTGAGAGGGAGAAGCCTGTTCTCTCTCTCTCTCCTCCGGCTAATGCTATTTTCTCTCTCTATCGAATGTATTCTCCTTTTTTTTTGTAATACTTTCGTTCCCATCTTCTCTGTATCAAGACTCCTTCCCCAGTTTGTGTGGATGAATAAAGGAAAATCTTTTTTTTTGCAAGCTCAATCTCCGTCGCTCCGATCCTTGCTTCCCATTCTCACTCTCCGATCATCCGGGGGTCTTTGAGGTCTGCCGCTCCATGGCATGACCCTCAAGGTAACCCACTCGACGGATGAATACTTCCTGCCCTACTGTGCCAAACATTTGTCCCGCTTCAAAAATCATCGCCCGTGAGTCGTGGTCACTCTCGTAGGCTGGCCCTCGAGTGTTCCACACTCACACTTGGGCTAACGGACCGCCGTGAGGCCGTTCCGCATTTTTGAGGGTCACCCCGGAGCAATCAGTTTGGTGGCCTTCGCTTCTCTCCGGCAAGCCTCAGTCCAGGGGAGGTGCTGTCCGATTTTCGCCAGGGGCTAAGAACCCGCGAGAACAAATGAAGAAGGCACCCTCCAGAGAACAAACTCAACCTTCAAACTAATACACAGTAAGCCTATGTGAACAAACTCCCCGAATAAAACACTTGAACATTCATGCCGATTCATCTCAATAAACAACGAAAATGACTAAACCCCCCTTTCATCAACTTAATCCATCAGTCAGATGAACAAACGAACCATTCAACCAAACTACGGGTGAAAGAAAAAGAAAACGAAGTAAACAGAGCTTTGAAACAACCCCATATAGCTATTCCGGCGCGAGTTAAAGCGGCGCGGCCACTGTTCCACCGCGCCATTTTAAACCTCCTCACAAAAGCCCCCATTTCCTTCTTTGAATGCTAAAACGACGCGCCCTCCCTCTTCAGATCCTAAAACGGCGTGCCCATTTCCATTCCAAACCACATACACGGCGCGCCGGTTTAACCCCTTGTTCCTTCCTTTTTCACCCCAAAAACGGCGCGCTCCATTGCCTTACCTTTACACTCCACTTAATCCGACGCCGTGTGAAACGGCGCGCCCTCCTCCTCTCTTGCTCCTTGTGGCACCTTAAAATGGCGCGGCCCCTTTGTGCCATGTTAATCCGGCGTGCCCCCCCACACTTGCTCCAATTCCGGCACGCCATCTGCCTCCTATTGTTGCAACACCCATTCCGGTGTGGCCACTATTCCCTTTGTTTCAATCCTAAAACGGCGCGGCCTTAACCGGCGTGCCCCCTGGTCTCTCTCTTAATCCGACGTGACTCATACATGTAAAAAAGGGGGGGAGAAAGAGAGGCAAAAGCAATCAACTAAATAAGAGAGAAATGCTTTAAACTAAAGAATGAAACAAGAGAAACGCATAAATCAATAAACAGAATGAGGAGAATAATAGGAATACAAGCCACGCTTATGAGAATCGGAACAATGATAATAGTATACCCCCCTTATAATCCAAATTTTGTTCCGGGGGCGCTGCCCCCGGAAACCCCCGCAAGGGGCGCTGCCCCCTTGACCCCCGCGACCTGACCGCGCAGGTCGATCCGCGTACGAGGGCGCGCGTTGGCGAGTTCGGGTTTCGCATTTAACAACTCGCTTCCCCGGACTGTGCGTGAAGAGAAAAGCAATGATGCCCCGTGGTATCGGACGTGGGCCTCGGAATCCCCGACATGGTCATGATCCATGCACCTCTTGGGCCGATAGTCCATCAGCTTGACCCACCTCTTCTGGGATCCAATCCCGCATCCGCATTAAAACTTGCCGTACCTACGGCAGACATCCGTACGGTTTTATCGTCGTCTTCGATGCTACAAATGCGGACTTCCGTCCGAACACGAAATCGTCAGTGAGTGACCAACATATACGTATCTATGAACATTTTACGCCCCAACGCGGGTTCGTTTGAACGTGACCCGAGATCTTTGTTCTCGCTTTATTACCATGAATCTCAGGCCGCAGGGCCCTTATTCCCGGCAATCAATCAAGGGTGTTCCCCCGTATGGGGGATGTAAATAACGCTGTGGCCTTTACGGCACGGCGGGTTTTGGTCCCGACACGAACTACACAATTGTCTGATTAGTCAGATCGCGCGCACCATGGGCTTCCATGAAGCTCGAATAAATCGTCACTTTGTGACTAGCACCCCCTCGTACTAAACAAACGAATGAATCCTGATCAACAAACGAACTGATTCTTTCCGAATTTTAGTGCGTCCACAGGTGTTCATAAGAGTACAAAACCGGTTCACTCTAAACCATGATCGCACATTGCATTCATTAATCATCAAAATTCAGTAATCCACACATCATAACCTCGGGGGCAAATAGGGCTGGGGGCATTCAGCAGCTATGGGTGCGCATTAGACTGAGGTGTATGTTTACTGGGGTTAGGGTGTTGGGCACGGATGCCGAGTGGTGTAGATAGAAAACTGAGGGCCTGAACGTGGGTGCTAGGGCACTCGTCCAACCGGTGGTGTTATACTGAGATGTATTCTTCTTCACAAGAAGGTCGTAATGGCCAGGGTACAATTGGTGCATGCCACGGGACAACTCCGACGTGCTAGTCGGTCCCCGGGTCGATGCGTGATGAATGAACACACATGTGTTTTACAGAGGGTTCCACCCGTGGCGTAGGCCATGGCCGTGATGCCGGACAGGGGCCTGCAACTGGATGACTGGGGGATACATCGATTTGGTATCTGGGCGAGGGTCGATCACGACTCGAGTTGAGCTGTCGGACATGGCCTCGTGACTGCGACAGAGCATGACGTCATGGTACACGCGCGGTTGCAACCGACGGACACTCGAGGGGAAATCCCGGCATGAGGGGACGTCCGCCCATGTCGAAATGCCTCACATACGGTGGGTGTCGACTTGTGTCTGACAGCTACATACGGCGTGAGGGGAGTGCAAACGACATACCCCCGACGTATTAGACACCGAACAAGTCACCCACATACAATTCTCCTTCGCCCGTTGCTCGGGGCCGCGCTTGAAGTCTTGTGCTTGCCGGATGATCTCCTGGATGTTGATTGGATTAGATTAGATGCCCCACCCCGTGAGCTCCTAAGGGGTTTTTATAGGGGAAGTTGAAGGGTCACAAGGGGTTTACGCGGACCAGCTAAGGGGGGTGAGCTGGTCTACGTAAACCCAAGTGAATAGTGCTTGGGTTACTGTTGTACCTGGACAATTTCCCCCGCAAAATATCCAGAAATAAGGGTTCAGGAATTTCCTCGAACACCTTCAAGGCGCGGGCTACCCGGTCTGTCCGACAACCCAGTGGGCCCGGCCAACGGCCCCAACCCGCTAGCCGAGGTGCACGGCGGCACTAGCCATCGATCGGGACCACTCCCGACTCATAAGTCGAGGACTTCCTCCGCGCCCTACACGGCCACCCGAGCCACCCCGGGGGCACTCCGACTACAAGCCACGCCACGTGACACTCAGTGAAAAGGCCGGGGGCCTATCCCGGAACGCCTTCCCTCAACCCTCCAAGGTCAAAGGGAGATCTAAGTAGGTCAACCACAGGCTCAGGAGGCCCGTAGTACGCGTGTACGGCTCACACACACGAGTTCGGCATTCTGCCAAACACCTTGTGGGCGCACATGTTTCAACCCTTCTACACCAATCCACGGGCCATCTCATGGTCCCAGTACACCCATTGGGTCCTACAACGACCCCTCAGCAAGTCGGGGCCACCACCGACCCTCAGACATGTGGCAACATGCCACTCGTCTTCAGCTCTCGGGCCAACCCGAGGCTACTTTGCCAACCCGTAGTACAACGTGGCACGCAGCCCGAGGATGGGCACGTATACCCAAGGTGCCTCCTCCCAGCCCCTACAAACTTCTACCCTTGGCCCTTGGCCAAATCCAAGGCCCGTTGGCCACTTACGCGGCTCGATCGGCAACCCGGGGTGTTTCAGGCATTCGCCCGAACACCTTGTGAGCGGCCACTACACCTTGAAGAACAATGGCTCTCATGGGCCATTTCGACACCCCGACACTTCATATCCCCCAAGGGATATCCCCAGACAACGAAGGAAGACCCCGGGGGCCATCCCTCGGGGTTGCGACTCGCCCGGGGCCAGCTCGCCCCAGGGCATGGCCGCGCCCCTGGAGAGGGCGAACTCCCCGGGGGCCGCGCCCTCCCCTCAGCTCGGAGGCCGACGACACTCCCCAGTCCCAGTTCGTGGAAATCCCTAGCTTCACGGTCCGAGGTTCATGCAAAGCTCGTTCATCGTACCCGTGTGTCGAAGGATTCGCAAAGACGGAGTCTCGGGATTACGTCGAGTCACACGCGTCAATCCCTTGATCCTCGCGCACAAGCAGCCAGTCCACCTATGTATCCTCCCAGTATCCTTTATCCTCTTTCTTCTTAGCCAATTTGGGAAGAAAATACATAAAAAATCAAATTTTATAGAGGTGGGACCACTCCTCCTCTCTTGATGCGAGACGGATGACCGACTCGGGCTAAGACGTACGACCGACTCAATGTGCGACCAGCACTAGCACACTAAGGCAAGCCGGGCGGCTGACCACCGTGGTATTCTCCGGGTGGAGACGTCTCTCAACAGTGACTCTCTTGAGCCCGACGATCCTCCCTTTCGAGGGAAACGTGGGGATCGCGGCGATTAAGAAACCACCATCGCCTAGGGTGCTAATTCACGCTCGGTGCTCGATTGGAGCCACGGAACGGGCGCTCACAACTCACAATCGCTGTGAATTTGAACTGGCTAATGGCCCTAATCTCACAAACGCAGCAATATAGAAAGTATACTAAACAGCAAATGTGAGGATCGGAACGAGCACGTACCTCCACGCCTAGGCGTGGGGAAAATTCCCGGCCGATTTCCGAACAACCCCGATATACAAATGCAATAAGATTACACTTTCAGAAATATTTGCCCACTCCACGTAGGGAGATATAGGGCTACAAATGCCAAGGTTGGGGTTGCTGGAACCCGGGTTGACGGGCCACACTCGCAGGAGGCGAGGAACGCGTTCCGGAGCCGCTCGGGTACGTCGACGGAAAGCCGACCCGGTTCTGCCTGCGCTGGTCACCCTGCGCAGCGAGCTTGCGGAGGTTGGTACGACTAGATCCGATGCCCGATCGGAGCGCCGTTTATTGGAGAATGTCGGTGACTGGATGTAGTATCTTCACTCCGAAGGGCGTGATCAGATGCTTTCAGATCTGGGCGCAGCAACGAAACTTCTCTGGTTCTGGTTTTGTGCTCACAGAACTGCACAGCGACACGGTAAAAATATGAAATAATAGTTTCCGATGTCGGATTGGGGTGTTCTTTGTGGGAGAACGTCGGCGACGCCCTGAGGAAGAAATACTCTGAAGACCTCTCACATGGATCTTGGCCGGATGAAGATGGGGCATGCTCTGAAAGTCGACTCAGATCTCAGCCGGACCTGCTCAGACCTGCCTGCGTGATCCCACGAGATATGTTGGAACGATCAGCACCGATCACGGATCGAGGCGAAACCAGCGGCAACGCGAAGAGGACTTGAAACACTACGACTTCTCTTTAGAAAGCAACTGCATATGGTATCGGGGTTGGGCTCCAAGAATTAATACACAGACATCTTCAGATCTGGACTGCACTCTGGGATAGATCTACGCGCCGCCACGAGGAAAATCTCCACCGGAGCTCCCGAACTCGGATCGTCACGAAACCAGCCCTGAATCCTTGCTAACTCGTAGTAGTATCAGAGATAAATCAGGTGGAACCAGAAGATAAGAGGAAGAGGGGGGTAGAGGGTCGAGTCTCACGACCTGAATGCTGTCCAGTCACAGGACAGGGTTGGGAGTCACACCCAAAGAAGGAGAAGTGAATCACTCACTTAAGGTAATTTCTCACAAAATATTTTCATCAATCCTTAAACACACATTGTACAAGCCTTTAAATAGGCAATGGAGGGGAGGGGGCTGCGTGGGATACACAATGAGAGAGGGGGAAGGGTGCCATTACAATGTGATAGTGAAAGGGGGGGACAAGGGGCAATGGTGGCTCACCTAGCTTTGATTTTTTTGTAAAATATGAGGTGGCAGCCATTGGAAAATTGACCAGCAGCCTTTTTAACCTCCCATGTGGTAAATGGAGAGAAGAAAGAAGAAAAATAAGAATTTTCTAGCCTAATAAGCCAAGGAAGGGGGCGCCCCCTTCAATGGGCCTTGAATGGGCCACTTTGGCTCATGGCCAGCCCATTCTCCTCCTCTTGCTTAAGGCCCCTTCCAACCTTGTAAACCCATGAGTGAAGCCCATGCTTGTATAAGGCCTCTCCCATTTAGAGAGCCCATATAGAAAGGGAGCCCAATTAGGCCTTGCTAGGCTAATGGGTGTTTCATATTGGTCCAAGGCCTTTCCTTTCTTAAGGAAAGCCTAAGGGCCTTTAACCACTTGGCCTTTTAAGGGTCTAGCAACCAGCCCAATATGAAAACCCATGTATAATCTTCAATACAAGCCCAAATTTAATGCTAAAAGTGTCCAAATTGAAGCCAAATGATCCCCAACTCGATGGGAAGCCGATGTAGTCCACTTGGCGCTCCGCGTATGACACCGTCGGTTCGCCGACGTGTCACGTGATCGCCCTGGTGTCCGCACCAATTCTCCCCGGGTGGGAGGAACTCGACCCCGTCGAGTAAGGGTCTTGAATCTTGAACTATCCGCATGTGATCAAGGCGTTGGTCATCGTTGGGGCATCCTCGCCAACGCACTAGGACGTGTGGATATGCGCCGTTCCTTGTGGTGATCACCTGCTCATCCAGTATACAATCTATATGCATGCGTTGAGGCTGGAAGAGGTGGACTCTCGGGTGGTGTATCACTCACAATAGAAGGAGAAAGCCCAAAGCTCACTAGGGATCACCGCGGGTTCCAATATGCTACCAGATCTGAAACATGGAACGTCGAACTGACACCATAGTCACCCGGTAGTTCAATATCGTACGCATTCGGACCCACTTGTTTCTTGACCCGGAAAGGGTGGGGATCGTGGACTTAGAGTGGCTTTCGGTCTCGGGAGGAAACCAATCAGGTATGACCCTGATCTAGACGTACTCTCCCTTTGAATCCACGGATATATAGCATGCATCGGCTACCTCCTTATATGTGCTTGACTGGCCTTTTATTGACACGACTTAATGCAAACCAGATGAAAGAAAACAAACCATAGAAACAAACACACACACTTGAACTTAGACAAACCTATGGTTAGGCAGACTATGCATATGCAATGGTGGACCAGGACACCCGAACATGTGCCCCGTATACACTAGTGGCAACCGGTGGTTGGCGGAAAGTGGGACTCCTAGACATCCTACTTTGTCCCTAGCATGCGGCTGCCCATTGGATTTGGGAGACTTGGGAGGGCTAGGAGGGCCGGATGTAGGTGTATCGGGCTTGGTGGGCGTAGGTGACCCGGCCCGTGGGAAAGTGATGTGAAAGTGGACTTCCTCAAAGAGGTGGAGTGGAGGTTGTGAGCCAAAGGGCCCATGAAGAAAGGGATCGAAGGGATCAAAGAATGTGTGGCCCCTCGATATGGATTCCCTCATCTCAAGGTCCCATGTGTGGAATTCTAGAAGGTGTTGATGGTCACCTTCATCCATCGACGTAGATGGGACTGTGTATAGCAGATAGGGCTCCTCCCTCGGGATAAAAGGAGTGAAGTCAGGCTCGGCCGGTAAGGGGAGGAGTAAAAGAACCTCCATGGTGATATGGCACACAGTGTACACGGAGGTGATAGACCCTAAGGATGGATGTGTGAAGCTACGACCTATAGGTTGGTCAAAGCCTGGAGCCAACAAGTGCATAAAAGTTAGTTGCCGGTCTAACCCTTTAAGAAGGTCATCCAATGTATCCACACGGTGACTAGACCGGAAAGTGGTGTGAAATGAATGGATTGGCACCAGAGGTAGGATAGGGTCCATAGATGGGAGGGGAGATGGGACCAAACCTATCTTAAGCCAGCTAAAGAGTGGCTCGGCTATGAGTAGCTTTCCCGTTAGAAACACGGGTAGCTCTGGCTGAGAAGGCTCCAAATAAAGATCGGAGAGTGAGGCTTCTCCAACCCTTTTGTCCCCTAGAGCTCGAGATGTCCGAGTGGGACACTGTCCTGCAAAGTGGCCGAATCCCAGGCAGCGATAACACTGCTGTCGTGAACCACTACGCTCCTTGATAAGTGCGTCCTTACCCTTATCCTCCTGACGGACAGGGGGTATAGGCAAAGGGGCTCTCGTGGGTGGGGAACGAGGATCCACTATGATGGGGAGGGGACCGTGGGATGGAACCATAGATGGCACCGGATTGGGACTACCGGCTGTTACCTCCTTAGGTTCGTGTTTGGTTCCTCCCTGGCTAGGAGGTAGGCAAGGGGGAAGCAGGGACTCGATATAAGCACACTTCCTATCCACTTTATCCAAAATGAGTTGGAAGAGTTCGGCAATGGTGGGGTTTGGAGTAGGAGTAATGTGGTGGACTCTCCCATATGAACTCGGCTTAGTCGTGGACCTAGGCTCTTCTACATGCGCGGCGCGTTGCCTCCGATTATGGCCCACTTGGGTGGATGTGATTGGGTGGGGTCGGTTGGAGGTGACCGGGCCGGGTAGGTAGACCTTCCTAAGTTCGTCCTTCATCTCATGCCACGACTCGATGGGCCTTTGCCTCCTAACCTCTCTCATGCGCTCAATGCTCTCCCATTTCCAGGCGGCTTTGTGGACAAGCCTCTCTCGGGCAAAACTAACTTGCATGGCATCGGACATGGTGTAACATTCAAAATATTTGTCCATCGCGGCCTCCCAATTGAGGTAGTCGCCCGGATCATTAGAGCCATAAAAATCAGAGGCTTCGGGCCTACGGAAGGGGAGAGGATGGTTGCCAAGCCCATGGGTGGACCAACGGCCATATTGCCCGGGTGATGGGGATTCCATGTGAATTCGGCGGAACTACATGCTAGACATGACTATGTGGGAATGCACTAACTAGGAACCTAGACTTAACCCACTATTCGGTACGCGGCGGAGCTAAGCGATCCGAAGATCACTCGCGTAAGTGTGCGGCCTTCCCGATAGGCATAGCCTAACGTTCGTGTCACACCTTTTGATATACCGAGTAGAGGAATGCAAATGCAACCTTGGACTTAAATGACCCTAGACTTGAACGACGCTCTGATACCAATTTGATGCGGGACGGATGACCGACTCGGGCTAAGACGTACGGCCGACTCGATGTGCGACCAGCACTAGCACACTAAGGCAAGCCGGGCGGCTGACCACCGTGGTATTCTCCGGGTGGAGACGTCTCTCAACAACGACTCTCTTGAGCCCGACGATCCTCCCTTTCGAGGGAAGCGTGGGGATCGCGGCGATTAAGAAACCATCGTCGCCTAGGGTGCTAATTCGCGCTCGGTGCTCGATTGGAGCCACGGAACGGGCGCTCACAACTCACAATCGCGGTGAATTTGAACTGGCTAACGGCCCTAATCTCACAAACGCAGCAATATAGAAAGTATACTAAACAGCAAATGTGAGGATCGGAACGAGCACGTACCTCCACGCCTAGGCGTGGGGAAGATTCCCGGTCGATTTTCGAACAACCCCGATATACAAATGCAATAAGATTACACTTTCAGAAATATTTGCCCACTCCACATAGGGAGATATAGGGCTACAAATGCCAAGGTCAGGGTTGCTGGAACCCGGGTTGACGGGCCACACTCGCAGGAGGCGAGGAACGCGTGCCGGAGCCGCTCGGGTACGCCGACGGAAAGCCGACCCGGTTCTGCCCGCGCTGGTCACCCTGCGCAGCGAGCTTGCGGAGGTTGGTACGACTAGATCCGATGCCCGATTGGAGCGCCGTTTGTTGGAGAATGTCGGTGACTGGATGTAGTATCTTCACTCCGAAGGGCGCGATCAGATGCTTTCAGATCTGGGCGCAGCATTGAAACTTCTCTGGTTCTAGTTTTATGCTCATAGAACTGCACAGTGACACGGTAAAAATATGAAATAATGGTTGCCGATGTCGGATCGGGGTGTTCTTTGTGGGAGAACGTCGGCGACGCCCTGAGGAAGAAATACTCTGAAGACCTCTCACACGGATCTTGGCCGGATGAAGATGGGGCAGGCTCTGAAAGTCGACTCAGATCTCAGCCGGACCTGCTCAGACCTTCCTGCGTGATCCCGCGAGATATGTTGGAACGATCAGCACCGGTCACGGATCGAGGCGAAACCAGCAGCAACGCGAAGAGGACTTGAAACACTACGACTTCTCTTTAGAAAGAAACTACATATGGCGTCAGGGTTGGGCTCCAAGAATTAATACACAGACATCTTCAGATCTGGACTGCACTCTGGGATAGATCTGCGCGCCGCCACGAGGAAAATCGCCACCGGAGCTCCCGAACTCGGATCGTCACGAAACCAGCGCTGAATCCTTGATAACTCGTATTAGTATCAGGGATAAATCAGGTGGAACCAGAAGATAAGAGGAAGAGGGGGGTAGAGGGTCGAGTCTCACGACCTGAATGCTGTCCAGTCACAGGACAGGGTTGGGAGTCACACCCAAAGAAGGAGAAGTGAATCACTCACTTAAGGCAATTTCTCACAAAATATTTTCATCAATCCTTAAACACACATTGTACAAGCCTTTAAATAGGCAATGGAGGGGAGGGGGCTGCGTGGGATACACAATGAGAGAGGGGGAAGGGTGCCATTACAATGTGATAGTGAAAGGGGGGGACAAGGGGCAATGGTGGCTCACCTAACTTTGAATTTTCTTGTAAAATGTTAGGTGGCAGCCATTGGAAAATTGACCAGCAGCCTTCTAGCCTCCCATGTGGTAAATGGAGAGAAGAAAGAAGAAAAATAAGAATTTTCTAGCCTAATAGCCAAGGAAGGGGGCGCCCCCTTCAATGGGCCTTGAATGGGCCACTTTGGCTCATGGCCAGCCCATTCTCCTCCTCTTGCTTAAGGCCCCTTCCAACCTTGTAAACCCATGAGTGAAGCCCATGCTTGTATAAGGCCTCTCCCATTTAGAGAGCCCATATAGAAAGGGAGCCCAATTGGGCCTTGCTAGGCTAATGGGTGTTTCATATTGGTCCAAGGCCTTTCCTTTCTTAAGGAAAGCCTAAGGGCCTTTAACCACTTGGCCTTTTAAGGGTCTAGCAACCAGCCCAATATGAAAACCCATGTATAATCTTCAATACAAGCCCAAATTAAATGCTAAAAGTGTCCAAATTGAAGCCAAATGATCCCCAACTCGATGGGAAGCCGATGTAGTCCACTTGGCGCTCCGCGTATGACACCGTCGGTTCGTCGACGTGTCACGTGATCGCCCTGGTGTCTGCACCATCTCTCCTTCTATCCGGTCCACCCAAACCCCCCCTGGGGAGGGGTTTAGGCGAACCAGCTTGGGCCCCCAAGCTGGTCTGCCTAAACCCCCCGAAGGGGGGGGGTTTAGGCGGACATGCCTGGCCCCCAGGCTGGTCCGCCTAAACCCTTTAAAAATAAAAAAATGATTTTTTTAAAATTAAAAAAGTGGACACTTTGGTCCGCCCAAACCTCCCAAAGGGGGAGGGGGGGTTTAGGCGGACTAGCCTGGCCCCCAAGCTGGTCCGCCTAAACCCCCCCAAGGGGGGGGGGGGGGTTAGGTAGACCAGCTTGGCCCCCAAGTTGGTCCGCCTAAACCCCCACCCCTTCCACTCCGACACATACGCACACAAAATACATAAAAAATACAAATAAAATAATAATAAGAATACTATTTGGTGGTTTACCCGGACCAATTAACCCTCAACTTGGTCCGCCTAAACCCCACCCCCCACCCCTTCAAATTCCTATAAATTCCCCCCTTAGGAGCTCAAGGGGCATGGATGGATGCATAGCAAGACAGGAAGGAGGATGACGCACGGACGGACAAACTTCCCCGGCCTAATTGTCGCACCCTCGGACTCCCGAGGATTTCGGCAAGGGTCGGGAACGCGAGAAGACAAGTGCGTGCGCGGTTGGCTTGCTGGTCGGCTCACACACGCCGAGGGTATGTCTCACGTACTCCCCTCATGTAGTGTCTAGCCGTCTCACACCAAGTCCATCCCCGTCGCATGTAAGATGACTGTGCCAATGGCAAATACACCCGCACCTTGGGTCCGCCCGTGTACGTCAACTTACGACACTTACGATGGTGACGGAGGGTACTTCATAACGCCGCGTCGGCCCTCGACACGGAACCACGTGCCCACCGCTCACCTCCCGGTTGGCCGTCGGCCTCTCAGATAGGCAAAACGAGTCTAGTCGGACCTCTGGCCCGAGAATCCTACTCCCGGGGCCGACCTCAACTCTCCAGCATGACAACACTCGCCGTCCGAGACCCGGACCCGACCACTCACCTCGAGCCGCGTCCGACCTCCGCCAGGCGCCAGCCAGTGTCCGTTCTGACCACCAAGGCAGTCGGGCCCACATCAACTATTATGTAAAGAGTTCCAGCAGAACACGCGGACATCGGCTTTGTCACGCAATGACCCGGGGACCAACTCACATGTCGGAATTGTCCCGCGGCTTGCTCCAGTTGTACTTCGGCCCATTATGGCCCGCTTGTAAAGCCCATGTGGCTCATCATAAAACCAGTGAAATGTATGCGCCCGTGTTCGGGCTCCCAGCTTTCCACCCACGCCACTCGGCATCCGTGCCCAACACCCTGACCCCAGTGAACACCCCTGGGTCTAACGCATACCTCTAGCTGCTGAATGCCCCCAGCCCTCTACCCATGGCTTCAGACACATATACAGACTTCTCTTCAGCATGGACCGAAGGTATTCGGATTCAATCCGATGTAAATAAACACAGGTTACTTACGGTCGGTGGGGAAAGACGTCATGTACACGATTCCCGCAATCGCCTACGCACTCGCACCCATGGAATCTCTTCTCTCCACGTGTCGCCCGATCGCCCGAGCCCACGTGCCGCGCCCTGGTGGCGCTTCCCCGGTCAAATCTAGGTTCCATGAGTGATTGTCGAGAAATCGACTGGCACGCCCGCACCCCGTCCGGTTAACCATTATCCTGACATTTCCGTGCCATTCGACCCCTTTCGACTTTCCGTAAAAGGAGAGTGCCCGGTACCGCCGTGAGAGGCATGCACCCGTGAGGAGAATACCCGAGATATATCAAACTTCCATATTTTTCTTCCTCGTTGTATCCCTTCCTTCACCCCGGTTAACCGGCATAAAAACCCGCGCAACAGAGAGAATGGCATGCCCGGTGGGACGTCTCCCGCCTTCCTTCTTTTTGCTGAAGAAAAGTCTGTGCCAGCCCTGAAGCCCAGTCCCCTTTCCCTGTCCTTGCAGGAGAGGCAGAGGAGGGTACTTGTGCGCGTTCTCCAGCAGCTTTCGGTTCGCTTTCTGATCGTCGGACCACTCTCGGTGACTGTCAGCGACCGTCGCCTCCGCAGCACTCAGCTCTCCAACAACCATGGCAGCCGTTACCTATGGCCCCAACGTCATTGCCACTCGTGCCCGGGTGGGCTACTTGGCGACACCGATCGCTTTCGGTAGCTTCGCCTCGGTTATCGGATCACCCTACTTCCTGGGTGTGATCCCTGTGGCTGCTTCTCAGCCAACTCCAGCCTCTCTAGTGGCCCCTGCGGCCAATGCGCCATGCGCACCCCCAGCTCCAGTGTCCATCCCGAGTGTCGGGCGCCATATTGTCACTGCAGGACCCTACATGGCCCCCATATCAACGCCGGCCCGGGTGAACATCAGCTCCCGAGGCCAGCCCCGTCGGATCTCCAATACGGGCCCCGCGCCCCGGACTTCAGTCACTATCACAGCACCTGCCTCGGGTCTTCAACCCCGAGCCCCAACCAAGCCGGCACCCAACACGGGCTCCCTGCCCCGGGTCCACGGCTTCCCAGCACCTTCCTCGGGTCTTCAACCCCGAGCCCCAGCCCAGCCGGCACCCAACACAGGCTCCCTGCCCCGAGTCCACTGCTTCCCAGCATCTTCCTTGGGTCTTCAACCCCGAGCCCCAGCCAAGCCGGCACCCAACACGGGCTCCCTGCCCCAGGTCTACGGCTTCTCAGCATCCGCATCGGGTTTCCGACCCAGGATACCGGCAAGGCCGCCACTCGACAGGGGCTCCCATCCCAGAGTTCGCGACTCCCCGGTAGTGCGCTCAGGACCCCGGTCCCGAGCTCTAGTTGAACCGGCTCTCCCCGGCCGTGGGTCTCCTACCCAGGGGGCAAGGTTCCTCATCACCTTCCTCAAGTCCCCCGACCCGAGCTAGGACTATGCTGGCACCTACCACGGGTTCTCGACCCAGGGGCGTCGGCACCCCAGCACTTCCAACGGCGTTGCTTTCTGGTGCAAGAGCCTCATCGCAAGCATCGGCGACACTGCCCAACCAGCGGCTCCCGGTGCAGGTTACTTACCCCGGGGGCCGATCCCGGCACTTCGGACCGACGGCTTCATGTTGTCGGTCATTCCGGGCCATGTCTTCTCGGTCTACCATCTTGGGGCAGAGTCTTCCTCAACCCCTCAGAAGAAGCGTCGCCATGGCCGCAGAGGCAGGCACCTCGCTGCCGTAACCAGCAACTCCGGAAAGACAGTCCTTGTCGGTGACTTGCGGATCCGTCTCGACGGGGGTGAACCAATCATACCCTAGGAATGGACGGTCCCTACCATCCCCGTCTCCAATCGTTTTGACCTCTTGCGTCAAACACGAGAGTATGGGGCGAAGCTCAAAGGAGCGGGTCCCTCGGCCACAGCCCGGGGGCACCCACCGTAGCTAGGCACACCGGCTCCCAAGACAACCCGTCGGAAAGGCAGCAACAAGGGAGACCAGCAATCCGACTTGAGGAGAATCTGGGTCACCCCAGAAGAGGCACAAGCTGTTCAGAGGGCGTGGATCACCAACCCCCTCCGAGCACTCAAACGCGGTGTCAGGCGGAATGCAACTGGCCTTACAGTAGCACACTCTGACGATGCCCAGTCGTCCAATGTCCCCCGCACAAGCGAGCAGAGGCAAAGGCGGGCCCGTCCTCTGGCCCTCCAACAACCCGTCAGGGTTCCCCTCCTGCTGACATCGGGAGCGAGCCCCCTCCGCAACGCGTCTCGGTCTTTGATAGACTAGGGACGCCTGTTCGCCCCGAGCAACACCAGCGAAGGAAGCGGACGGCCCGGTTCATCAATGATGCGGTTCGAGTGTTCGCGTGCTACACTATCGGACACCAGCCAGACACCCAGTCTGACGACTTGAACCAGCCTCTGTTCCACTTCAGGAGGCCGCGCCACCCGGCTCTGCCGCCTCCCCCAACATGTCATATTGGCACTTCTGCCAGACCGCAGGCGTCAGAACGCGCGGAAGAGGTGCTGGTGGAAGATCGCGCCCCTCCTATCAACGCAGAGCCGGTCAACAACGACCCTCCTGCAAACGAGGTTCAAGAGGTGACTATCGACACTCTCATGAAGGAGAACCAACATCTGAAGGCCCTCCTGCAGGACCTCCTCCAGGAGCGAGAGGCCTCAGGCCGAGGCACCAGTACCCCCGGCAGCTCGCAACGCTTCCAACACCTCAGCGGCGATTGCCCGAACTCCGTTAGCAACTGGGTTTGGCACGCCCCCGGTTGAGGCCCAGCCACGAGCCTCCAACATGCCAGTGCCGGGGGATCTCTTGGCACAACGTCAGATGATCGAGCGCATCGTCGAGACAAAGCTCGCTTAGTATGGTGAAGGGACGGTCACGGTGGATCTCTACAGTGTACCCTACCTGCTTCACCACCAGTTGAAGAAGCTTCCCCCAGAATACTCCAAGCCCCCAAAGTTGCAAAAGTTTGACAGGCAGGGGTCGCCACATGAACACTTGGCCTACTATGTTACGGCCATGGGCGAGTTAGCGTTGGATGAATCATATCTACTCCGCTACTTCGCCACTTCGCTCACGGGAACAAGCTTCCAATGGTACTCCCTCCTGAAGCCTAACTTAGTCACTGACTGGGCGGATCTCCAGAAGAAATTCCTCGACCGATTTCAAATGGCCGAGCGAAGGGTCTCCCTAGCCGAACTCTGTTCCCTCCGATAGAAAAAGGGCGAGGGTGCCCTCGACTTCATCAAGAAATGGCGAGACCTCAGCATGAGGTGTGTCAATCCACCCGTTCAAGAGGATGCTATCACCATATGTCGTCGAGGTTTGGCGGCTGAGGTCAGCGAAAAGCTTCTTGGCACCAATATCAAAGGCTTCGACCAACTCAACTCGGCGGTCGCTGAAATAGAGATGTTCTTCGCCGATAACCCGAGCTACACCGCAGCCAAGGGTAAACAAGCGCGAGAATGCCAGACCGGTAAGGAGGTGAATATCGTAGAGTTCACCCCTGCCGCCAAGGCCAGTAAAGGGGCCGAATCCAATGGCTCTGACAAAAAGCCAGCAGATAAGCCGGGTGCTCCTTCTTTCTCGGAGCGCATGAAGACACCCTTCTCCTTCAAGAAGGAACACACAAAGATGCTCTTCGACCTCTGCATGGCTCAGAAGATCCTCGAACTGCCAGAAATCAGCAAGCCGGACGAGGCCCTGAAGACCGACGATTCCAGTTACTGCATGTACCATCGCATGCTGGGTCATTCAATTGAAGATTGCTACGTCTTCAAGACTTAGGCACATAAGCTAATCCGAGACGGCCTTATCAAGATGAAGAGCGGTATCGTTGATCCCCCGCAACCGTATACGTGGGCCAGGCCGGCTAAGGCCACACGCGTGGCTCACCCTTCGGCCAATGTCATCCACATGATGGCCGCATTCTCTCTCTCTGATGATGAGCCAGACGAGCCCGTCACCAATCGAAGGGAACGTTCGATCTGGTACCTGGGGTGGAGGCCCTGGCACGATCGGAGACCTCTCTCCTTCCCCAGGGAGAGAACCCGGTGACTCTTCGATATCCTCGTCGAGAACGGGAAAATCATGCCCCGTGACTTGCCTGCCGACTACACCCATTGGGACCGTAGTCACCCTCAATACTGCCCCTTCCACGTCAGAATCTGCCACCCGATCGAGTCCTGCTAGGAAGTTCAATATCTCATCCAGGAGCAGATCCAATGGGAGCAGATCGACGCGGACGGAAACTCCATGTCGCTCGTCAGGCTTCGGCAAGCTGTCGAAGAGACCCTGAATAACGCCAGGGATGCGCCAGAGCGGCCAGACTCTCCTCAAGAGAATGGGCACGAGCTGCCTTACCAGCATCCTCCAGAATGGCTCGAGTTTCGGACTGACAACCAAGAAGCGCTCGAGCGACTGTGAAGACGTAGAGAGCAGGATGCCAGTCAAGAGGCGGAGCCGGCTAACTTTTCGGTCAACATCATCCATTCTCCTGCTCCTCCGGCCCTTGAGGGCTCCCAGACATCAGCACCTAGCCAGTCAATCTCAGCCACTTCGGCCGTGCAGTGGCGGTCCTGGCGGGAGCTAAAGTCTCTCCCTTTTCCTGAAGAAGACACTGTCAGGCTCCTCCGGATCCTTCTCGGCCGAGAGGACGTTCTGGTAGGCGAGATGACGAGAAGCTCCTCAGCTCTTTCTCGTCCTCCTCTCATCCTATCTCCGCCACCGACAGCCGTGGATAGGAAGGGAAAGCAAAAGCAGGGTGAGGCCCCGCCTCAGCCTCGGTGCACCTCCTCAGCGGAGGGGCCGTCGGGTCTACCTCACCTGCTTGTTGACACAATCTGGAGTACAAAGAAGGCATCTTCGGAGTCTTCAGCGGCTTCACTTCAAGTGGCGGGCCCACCGCCACAAGGCTCCTTCATTCCGCAGAGTCGGGATAACTATGCAGAACGACAACGTCTTGCAACGCCGTCAGTCGTTGCCAGGCCTAGCTCTCAGCACGGTTGCAAAGGCAAGGCTAAGGAGTGGGACGACCAGTGCACCTCTCTGTCTGCCTCTCAACAGAAGCCACCGCCACCACGGGTAAGGCATCAAACCGCGCATATGTCCCCCAACACCGGTCTCAATGTACCGGCTCAGCGGAAGACATCTTTATCGCCACCGCGGCTAAGGCATCAAACCGCGCATACGTCTTCGGACGCCAGCACCAGCCTACCGACTCCTTGTAGGCTCCCGCCGCCACCGCGAGTAAGGCTTCAAGCCGCGCATACATCTTCGGACGCCAGTCCCAACATTCCAGCATACCATGAATTGTTGCTCGAGGTAATTGAGCAGGCGATCAATGCCACCTTCCAGATACAACAAGCGGAAGGTGCCTGGATCGAGATCCGGGCGAGGAAGAGTCATCGACCTCGCCCCAAAAGGGCGTCAACTCGGAGATATCCTCCTCAAGATTTGTCAACTCCGGCCCCATCACCTCTCCCTCCTACTCCCTTGGAGATGGCTATCGCCAAGAGACAAGAGAAAAATAGGAGGAAGAACTTGTGGACGCACTTTTTTGACCGATTGGTTATTGTGGTTTGTTTATTTGGTTTAGTAGGTGCGTGGGCATGCCAGTCTCACCGCAGTGTGTGTGTGTGTTCGGAGAGTCCGGATGGCCCTCTTCTCTGCGGTTTCTTTAGTTGAAGTCGTTAATGATGCTGGACTAGTTGGGACGTAAGGGCGTGCAATTTTGCACGTCCACAGAACCTCAGAAGGTGGCTCAAGAAACAAGCTGAACAAGCAGCCACCCTGCAATTTCCGGTAGAGCCAACGCCTCTCCAAAGGCTTCAGCGGCTCATTGACGACCTGGACTCTCCCACTCGACAGCTATATCCCGTGGGAAGAAATGCAGAAACGAGCCCGCCTCAGAAATTGGGTCCAAGAGATGATCCAAAAGCTCAAGAACGGCAAAAGACTCGTGATCCCTAACGAGCTCTCCTTGTGCTATAAAGAAAAGGAGATCACCACAGAGCAGCTGGAAGAAATGCTCTAACGCTGCACCTACAACATGGTGGCCATCCCACCTCCCGACAATATCAACGTTTCTCGGCGAGGCGAGCCAATCGCCTCTCGGACAAGACAAAGAACTGTTGCCCCTCTTGGGCTACAGCCAGCTCCAGAACACACCGGTCGCGGTGCAGGTCGTGGGAGAATCCCCGAGTTATGCATCTCCCCGTCCACATTCGACCTGGAGCGAATTATCCTCTTTCGAGGAGAGGAACCAGCTCCCATTCCAGAAGTAGAGATCCGGATCGAACCCGGCATCTTCGATCCTTCCAGCAGTGACGAGGCTACTGCTGGCCTCCGAGCCCCTGCGCCAGTACCAACTGCTGCAGTAGGGCAAGCAGGACCGTCCGGTAAGGATGAGCCAGCCCGCCAGTCACCCCCAGAAGAGCCATCATTGGCATCCTTGTTCCAAGAGCCCGCTGGCGATCGAGGCCAATCTGATCCTGATGGTAAGGGCAAGGTAGGGCTAGTCCCCGATGGGGAACAACACTACAGCTCGCAGAAGGTTCAGCCTGACATACTACCCTCTCTGGAGGATGCTCGAGCCCGAGCTGACCAGAAGGTCCTCCACCAGATGAAGCGCTTCCCTGCCAGTATTTCAATCTGGGAAGCCATCGCTTGGAGTAAGGATCTAAGGGAAACCCTTATCAAAATACTCTAAGAGCTGGAAGTCAATGAAGCACATGCCGCGAAAATGAAGGTGGCTGCCTATGGAGCCTTCACAGCCACCATCACCTTCACGGAGAAAGACATGTTGCTTTCTCCTCCGTGCCACAACCCTCCTCTTTACATGAAGGGGAAAATCAATGGGCACAATGTAAACCGGATCCTAGTGGACGCTGGTGCCGCTGTTAACATCATGCCGCTCAAGACATTCAAGTCTTTATATCTGACCCCGTTCCTCCAGAAGGTTCAAGCGGTCAAAATATCCGGCTTCAACCAGAACACCGAGGACGTCCTCGGCCGAGTGGATGTCGACCTGGTGCTCGATGATTTCACCTCGAAGGTGACATTCTATATCATCGACTCCAACACGTCTTATAAGATGCTACTGGGCAGACCCTGGCTCCATGAAAATTGGGTCGTCCCGTCAACTCTCCACCAATGCATCAAGTATGCCAAGGACGGAGAGCAACATAAGGTCTTCGCAGACCTGTCGCCGTTTACACCAGCAGAATGCAACCTAGCCGACGCTGCGCTTTATTTCAAGGGGATTAGTCCCTACCCCGTGATCAAGAGAAAAAGCAACGGCTGGCTCTCAGAGGAAGACGACGATGATCTCTTCTCTGTCGACGAGGAGAAGGCCAAGCTTCACCGGCTGCGCCTCGACTTCAAGTCAACCCCAGATCGCCTCGAAAAGGAGCCAGATTGACTTCAAGGCTAATCTCATTAGCCGGGCTATTGGCAAGAGTATATGCTTGCCACCAGACTGCATCCAGCTTCGATGTGTATCCGAGGAGCACAGCGTCGAGTCGCTGACAACATTCATTGTCACCTTCAAGCGACAATGTCGGAACAAGAGGAAGGCTAATAGGGACAAACCCATTATCTTCTACAAAGGAGACATGGTACCTCAAGCCCCACCAGATGATGACTTCGGCTGGTCTAGGCAAGCCGATGATACCCTTGAAGGGAGCGAGCTGTCCCCGCACATCCAAGAGATGTGTTTAAAGCAACACATTCCCCTGTGGCAGACTCCTGCACAGCAAAGATACTTCCGTCACCTGTGGACTCCTTCCCAGGCCCGGGGGCAACCCCCGTCCTTCTACAAGGAAACCATGGGGCTTGGCTACTACCAAGACCCGAACTTTCGCGTCCACTATGCAGTCAACGCCATAGGCTTGGTGCAACCCACCGACGATAGAGCTAGAGTCGAAGCCAAATTCGACAGCTTCGGGGATGAGGAAGAGGAAATCCTGATCCCGGTCTCCGCCAAAGCCAGAACCCCGGCTCAAGCCATCGAGGGACCTTCTTCGCCTCCCTACCAAGACAAAGGGGCGAGAGAAGCTTATCTAGTCTCTTAGTCAGTCGAGGGACCCAGTTTAATAAACCCTCCTGAGGGGGGGGATCTTACTGGTCCTAGCCGCGAAAGATTGTCAGCTTCGCCGGGCAACCCCGGGGAGACCTCGGCAGCCCCTGTTGACAACTGCTTGCCGGGAATCGGGGACCCAGATCAATCCTCGATGGACCTCCGCCAGGCGCCATCCAGTGTCCATCACCTCGAGCCACGTCCGACCTCCGCCAGGCGCCAGCCAGTGTCCATTCTGACCACCAAGGCAGTCGGGCCCACATCAACTCCTCTGTAAAGAGTTCCAGCAGAACACGCGGACATCCGCTTTGTCACGCAATGACCCGGGGACCGACTCACATGTCGGAATTGTCCCGCGGCTCGCTCCAGTTGTACTTCGGCCCCTTAAGGCCCGCTTGTAAAGCCCATGTGGCTCATCATAAAACCAGTGAAATGTATGTGCCCGTGTTCGGGCTCCCAGCTTTCCACCCACGCCACTCGTCATCCGTGCCCAACACCCTGACCCTAGTGAACACCCCTGGGTCAAACGTGTACCTCTAGCTGCTGAATGCCCCCAGCCCTCTACCCATGGCTTCAGACACATACACATACTTCTCTTCAGCATGGACCAAAGGTATTCGAATTCAATCCGATGTAAATAAACACCGGTTGCTTGCGGCCGGTGGGGAAAGACGTCCTGTACACGATTCCCACAATCGCCTACGCACTCGCACCCATGGAATCTCTTCTCTCCACGTGTCACCCGATCGCCCGAGCCCACGTGCCGCGCCCTGGTGGCGCTTCCCCGGTCAAATCTAGGTTCCATGAGTGATTGTCGAGAAATCGACTGGCATGCCCGCACCCTATCCGATTAACCATTATCCTGACATTTCTGTGCTATTCGACCCCTTTCGACTTTCCATAAAAGGAGAGTGCCTGGTACCGCCGTGAGAGGCATGCACCCGTGAGGAGAATACCCGAGATATATCAAACTCCCGTATTTTCTATTCCAGTTGTATCCCTTCCTTCACCCCGGTTAACCGGCATAAAAACCCGCACAATAGTTACGGACTGAGAGAGATAGGGGGAAAGAGGTTTACGCGGACCAGCCAGGGGGCCTGAGCTGGTGCGCCTAAACCCCACCCGGGGGGGGGGGGGGTTAGGCGTCTTTTTTCTTTTTCAAAAAATCAAAAAAAAATTAATTGAATGGGGGTTTACGCGGACCAGCTAGGGGGGTTAGTTGGTCCGCGTAAACCCCCCCAGGGGGGTTTAGGCGGGTTCACTCCAAGAGAGAGAGAGGGGCTGGTCCCCACCCAATAAAAATTTGATTTTTGGGCCATTTTCTTCCTAAATTGACTAAGAAAGAAAAGGACAAATAGCTGGGAGGATACGTGGAGGCTTGTGTGCGCGTTGACTTGCGGAATCCCCACGTGCTGTCGCTTTGCGCTCCCGCATCCACGTGTCACCTTCTCGAACTGGTACGGAACACAAATCGCGTCGTAGGACCGTAAATCGGATGAACCAGGGCTGAGTGGGGTCGTGGGACCACCGGGCTGTAGGGAGGGCACGCCCCCCAGGGAGTTCGTCCTCCCTGGGGCGCGCGGCCATGTCCCGGGGCGAACTAGCCCCGGGCTGGCCCCTGATAACACGAAAGTTCATCGTTTAAAACACGCGTATCAATCTTAAAAATTCCAACTCGCACTAGATGAAAGTAAGACGTAATAAGGTGGCGAGAAGGGTCGATTCCACAGGGAAGAAGAGATTTTTAGAGTTAAAAACCTTGAAGTCCTTTGGAAAACACTTGTGATTTGGCTTTGCTTAAAGAAAATAGTGAAATGATGAACAAACCAAACACTTAATTGAAAACACCTATGACTATGCACCTATGCTATAGAAAATAATTGCATGATATGAAAAGAAGAGATAGATAAAGGAGGTAGAGAGGGTAGAAGATCAAGAACTAGATCAAAAGAACAACTCCTTTCATTAACTTAAAAGAAAGAGTACATGAAGTGCAAGACAAGCTTACAATAAAGATATGACGAGAAATGAAACTAAAGCAATAAAAATAAAAGAAGCCTGAGATGTGAAGATGGTAGCAGAAATGGTGACGATGGCGTCGTCCTCTCTTGGCCTTGGATCACGAACCACCTTGCGGAAAATGTCGTCTACACCGGGAGGAAGTCACCTTCGTCGTTGAAGCTACCTTTGGAGGGTGAATAACTTCGAACCCAAGATTAATTAGGGGATGCCCAAGAAGAAGTAGTTGAAGAGGGGGAAGAGAGAAAGAACTTTGATGAAGGTCATAGAGAGAGAAAATGTGAGGAAGAGGGTGAAATCAGAGGAAGAAGAGAAATGGTCTGCACGGATGAACAGTAACTGTGTAGAAAAAACTAAACTGAGAAGAATTAAAAATAACTTAAAACGTGATAACATTAGAGGAAGTGATATAAGAATAAAATCTATATCTATAAGAGAGGAAGAACTTTATGAAAAACTCAGATAGAAAAGAAGTGCAGAAGGGCTTCAAAATGGAGGAATAACAGAAGCTAGCATCTCGGATGAACAGTATAATCACAGGACAGCAAGTTGAAAAATGAGAAATAAATTACAAATCAGAAAGAATTAGAAGATGATGTAGAATAAGACATTGTAGGATACGTAAAAACAAAGATCTTTCATGAAGACATCAAGAGGAGAAAATGACTAGAAAGTGGAGAAATAAGGGGAAGAATAGAGAGAAATACTGGTTCGCAGATGAACAGGATAGTACAGTGAAAAACATAAAATAGCTTAAAAACTAGAAGGAATTAGAAGATAATGCAGAAGAATAAGTTGTAGAGCATTTGAAATTGAAGAACTTACATGAAGAGTGCAAGAGCAGAAAACGAACCGAAGGGGGAGAAATCGACGACCTAATGTTGGGAGAAAAATTATCAAAAAAAGAACTCCCCTTCACCTCCTTGTCATGGGCTATTTATAGGGAAAGTTGGGTCAATGGAGGGTGGAGATTGTATCAAAAGGAGATGGATGGCTGAGATTTAGGTAGAATATGATGCATGAGGGAAAGAAAAAGGAGGTGGGCACCCCCTTTCTTAGACTTTGGACACCCCCTTTCCAACTTTGAATCTCATTTTCAAACATTGAATGTCCTTTTCCTCCTTTTCAAACTTTGAATTCAAAATTTTGAACTTTCTTTTCCCTCCAACCAAAATATTTTGAATTCTTTATTTGATTTGGTCAAAGTGGTGATGACCGTTTTACCCCCGGCTTCTTTTGCAATTACCTTCGATGTCCTGCACACACATTATTATGGTCCAGGAAAGTTACCATAATGTGCACATGAATCACAATTGCTTACAATTATGCAATGGATAATTAATGTTCATGACTCTCAACTTCATTTTATTAAATAAAATCGCTAAATTAATTAATTTACGTGAAAGGTCCAATCTACATGCGAAGTTGAGATTAACGATAGATCATGCATAATTGCCTAATTATATGCACATAAAATGGTGTACATGCGATGAATTATCATAGAAAATGGACGCTTATCACACCCCCCAACTTACTCATTGCTAGTCCCTTAGCAATGCAAATAAATTAAAATTTAGGACTAACAAGAGTTTACAAAATTCGCACTCTCATATCCAGCTCTCCCTTCATAGAATCAACTAAAGATTAAGAATCTGGAATCATTAATGCACACTAGCCTTATGTAGAAACTTACAGTACATGATCAAGAATTCAAATCAAAGCTCAATAGCACTTGTGCATGTGTAACTACCAAATCCACAGCTTAGACAGTTGCATCCCCCATTTGCTATTCTAAGCAAATGCCTTTCAACCCTGCACCTCTTAGATCAGAGCATTAAGTATATTAGCTTTTTGTCTGCCTTATTACTTTGTCCCTTAGGGATCTTTTATACCACACATGATGCTGCACTACCCTTCACTGCTCAACGTGAACCTCGACTCTTGCCTTGAGAGAAGCAGACCCAGTTTCACAGATCCAGGTTCCCTTTTCTGTTTTACGCGAACCTCAACACGTCTTAGGTGAAGTAGGCCCGGTTACTAAGACTAGGGACATTTTTCATGGTGCTTTTTTTCTCTTTTTTTTCAGAGTGTCATTGCACTTATTTGATAGATAATTTGACAGAAAGCTTTGTAAAAAGATCTCTTTTCTTAAGAAGTGCATAATATCAGACAACATACCCAAAATGGCAGGGGACTTGTCTTGCTTGTTTCATTAGTGTGTCAATGTGAATTTTTTTTCTAAAGTGCATGTGAACTTTAAAGAGATTCTTACATCAGTTTCCATGGCTAGATTGACTAAATTTTCCATCATCCTTCTCTCTAGTCTTTTCTATCCTAGAATTACTTTTAATTTAAGCATGAATCATGAAACTCAAAATGGGGTTAACATCTTTCTACTTTCATGCAACGATGACATGCAAGACAGAACTCCTATCAGGTTGTACTATATGAATCATGAAAATGCTTCTCTCCCCCCCCCAACTTGAATGACATTGTCCTCAATGGCATATAGAATTGAAAATAATAGAACAATGTATCAATAAATACTGCTGAGTAGGAAAGAGACAACCGGATATGCGAGATGAAACCTCCCTCAATGTCATGGACGGCGACGACTTCTTCTCCTTGGCATTGACCTGACTACTAAAACACACTCAAACAAAAACGTCAAACAACAAAAACCTTGGGTTGCCTCCCAGAAGCGCTAAATTTTTCATCTTCAGTCAGACGCATGCATAGAAGGTGCAAGTTTCATAACCAACATGTAGACTTGAGAATGAGCCACCACGTTATCTTTTCTTCTTTTAAATTCCAATATTCATGCCATTTGAAGACAAGATGATACATGTAAGTATGTGGGCCAGAGATATGCCGGTCTTGAACATTGTTGATTTTAACATTGGCAATACTTGTGAGCCAGTTCTCTTCTTTGTGGATCATGTAACAGTCAATGGCTATTAGTCTATCAAGATCGGGATGGAACCTCTGCCCGATATCAATCCATTGGTCCCCTTGTCCTGTATCCACCCACTTGACTACTTCCTCCTGGTTGGACACCAGTGGCATATGAAGATTGACATTATTAGCCACATTCCCCTCAACAATAGCCTTATGAGCATTAAGGGCCTTAATCAATTGATCTTCCTGACGGGGAGTTAAATTAAAGGTGAATATGGCTGCCACATCCCCCTCAGGTCTGAGATTGTCATATTGAAGAGGCTCAGCTTGCAGGGGGGTCAAAGTGGAAGGAGGTGTGAGCCCAAAATCTATCCCATCTGATGAGTCAAACTTTATGGGGTAGGGCTCAGGGGTTAGATCAAATGTGAATGTTTCTAAGATGGCCCCTTCATCAAACTCATCAATCGAATGAAGTTTATCAATCAAACTTTCCAGTAATAGGGTGGATAGACCAAATGTAAATCTTTCCAACAAGACCCCTTCATCACCCTCATCAATTACATTAAGAATATCAATGGAATGTTCCAATGGTGAGGTGGGAAGATCAAATGTTAATCTTTCCAGCCCGGACCCCTCATCATAAGTCAGTTCAAATGTGAATTTCTCTAAGAGGGTCCCTTCATCACACTCATCAATAGGAGGGGGATGCTCAGAATTTATCTTCATTAAATCAACAAGATTATTATCCACAAAACACTCCCCCTCTTCATACGTTTCCTTAAATGGCCCTTTGATGTTTGGAGTGATGTTCTCAATTTCTTCAAGTGAAGCCCCATTATCAATATCTTCTAAAATGAGATTATCAGTTTTGTTCTCCGCACGTGGGCCTCTAAATGAAAGATGAATTTTTCACTCAAACGTCCTTCACCATTCTCTTCCTCATGAGGGTTATCATTCAACATATCTGCAACATCAACTTTACTCGCTTCTTTATGTTTTTCCTCACATAAGTTAATAATGACACTCTCCACATCAAAGTGTTCACATTGTTCTATCATAGGGAGAATGACAATCAAAGCTTTAATTGTGGGACCGTGAGATGAAATAAGAAATCTTCCAATGCGATCCTTTCATGATATTCTTCCAAGTGAGAAGGGTCACATTCCAATACCTCGTCGTCATCATTTTCAACTAGATAACCCTCTTTTCTAAATTTTTCCTCAATTGGGCCATTAATATTCTTAATCTCATAATTTTGAATGACATCTTTTGGCACATCATTTAATTCACCCCCCAACTTATCTTCAACCAACTCATTGTGGCTCTCCTCATAAATGGGTGTGGACTCCTTACTCAAATAAGTCATATGGCTAGTCACCCCAAATTCTCTTTGATGTAATTCTTCCCAAATTCCCTCATTACCTTGGTCAAGCATTTCATTCAGCAAGGGAACCACGGGTTGTTGGCAAGAATAAATGTGTTGGGTGAATTGAGAGACTTGATCTTTAAAGGTTTCATCAAGGGGGTTAGGCAATTGGTCCATTGACAATTCATGTGTGACTCTTGTGAGTTGGTCCACTTTGGTTTGGAGGGAGCCAATGCTTTGTTGATTATTCAAGATGATTTGAATCAATTGGTTGAGTTTTTCTTCATCATTGGGACCATTGTATGGAATGGTGGAATGGATGTGTTGAGGGTCATATTGATAAGGGACAAATGTGTCATGCCCTCCATATTGATTTTGATCAAATTGGGTTTGGAGATTTAGCTCGGGAGGGCATGGAGCTTGATCTTTAGGATTTTCCCAGGAGAAATTATTTTGATCTCCCCACTCAAGGATAGGGGTGTAAGAAGGTGTATGGAGGTTTAGGCATGTTGAAACATGTTCATGAGAAAGGAATGACATATGGCCCCCTAAATAGGATTGAGCAAATTGGTCCTTATTTTGGGGAAGAAAAAGATATTGGGCCGCCATGCGTGTGGAGTTTTCTTGTTGGGCTGACCAAAAATATGGGCTTTCATTGAATTGGGTGGAAGATGGGTGTTGGGTCGGGTACTCACCTACATAATGGGCCGACCGGGCCCATGTGTAATCATCTTGAAATATAGGTGGTGTACAGGAGCTTGGGCCTATTGGGATGAATTGATTTCGGGTCAAGCAGTCAGTTTGATTAAAAACCCGATCCATGGATATGATTTTTGTATTTTTTTTTTGTATTTTTTGTGCTTTTTTTTAACACTAACAACGACGAAGGGAGAGAATAAGAGAATTTTTTTTGTTTTTTTTTATTTTTTTTATGCAAATACAAACAAGTTTTCACACAAATTACCTAATGATCTATATGTGACCTAAACCTACAAATTGGGTTTCACAAAATGGCTAAAGTGCAACTTAAGTTCACCCTCAATATTTTCACCGGCCAGGTAAGGGGTGGGGTAGTGGTAGGCTCCCCCTACTTTCGTAGGGACCTAATTATGTCAAACCACAATCCCGCTTAAGGCGTTTACCGTCCGACCGTCTTGCCTTAGGCACCGGTTTCCACAAGAGGGTAAACTCAAATCGTACTAAAATCACAGTGTGATCCTAGGGCCAATGTCTACTGACTTTTATTTAAGGCTTAGGTCATGCAAAGATGCAAGGGAAAATGTGGTTTGTGGGCTAAGGAAGGGTTATGAAATCTCCACCTTATGTTATTTAGGGGTGTTGCCCTTAGAATATTTTGAAATGAAATGCACACCATAATTTCGAACAAAGGGTTCTTATGCAATATGCATGCTAGAATAGGATAAGTAGAACGTACCTTGCCCCTTGCAATCTCCAAAATGTAATGTAAAAATTAAATAACAAGGAAAAATCCTATGCTAAATGATGCATGGCCTAGAACATGGATGGTGTGGTTTAGTGCAACATACCGTTGGATAAGAACGGCAAGAAACAAGCCGCCCAATACTTGGACGGCCAATCGTTTGATCGCCCTATCATTGGAACTTCAAAAGCCTGAAAGTAAGACGTAATAAGGTGGCGAGAAGAGTCGATTCCACAGGGAAAAGAGATTTTTAGAGTTAAAAACCTTGAAGTCCTTTGGAAAACACTTGTGATTTGGCTTTGCTTAAAGAAAATAGTGAAATGATGAACAAACCAAACACTTAATTGAAAACACCTATGACTATGCACCTATGCTATGAAAAATAATTGCATGATATGAAAAGAAGAGATAGAAGAAGCAGGTAGAGAGGGTAGAAGATCAAGAACTAAATCAAAAGAACAACTCCTTTCATTAACGTAAAAGAAAGAGTACATGAAGTGCAAGACAAGCTTACAATAAAGATATGACGAGATTACAATGAAGTGAAATGAAACTAAAGTAATAAAAATAAAAGAAGTCTGAGGTGTGAAGATGGTAGCAGAAATGGTGACGATGGCGTCGTCCTCTCTTGGCCTTGGATCACGAACCACTTTGCGGAAGATGTCGTCTACACCGGGAGGAAGTCACCTTCGTCGTTGAAGCTGCCTTTGGAGGGTGAATAACTTTGAACCCAAGATGAATTAGGGGATGCCCAAGAAGAAGTAGTTGAAGAGGGGGAAGGGAGAAAGAACTTTAATGAAGGGCATAGAGAGAGAAAATGTGAGGAAGAGGGTGAAATCAGAGGAAGAAGAGAAATGGTCTGCACGGATGAACAAAAACTGTGTAGAAAAAACTGAACTGATAAGAATTAAAAATAACTTAAAAACGTGATAGCATTAGAGGAAGTGGTAGAAGAATAAAATCTAGATCTACAATAGAGTAAGAACTTTTATGAAGAACTCAGATAGAAAACAAGAGCAGAAGGGCTTCAAAATGGAGGAATAATAGAAGCTAGCACCTCGGATGAACAGTACAATCACAGGACAACAAGTTGAAAAATAAGAAATAACTTACACACCAGAAAGAATTAGAAGATGTGTAGAATAAGACATTGTAGGACACTTAAAAACAAAGATATTTCATGAAGACATCAAGAGGAGAAAATGACTAGAAAGTGGAGAAATAAGGGAAAGAATAGAGAGAAATACTGATTCACAGATGAACATGATAGTACAGTGAAAAACATAAAATAGCTTAAAAATTAGAAGGAATTAGAAGATGATGCAGAATAAGAAGTTGTAGAGAATTTGAAATTGAAGAACTTATATGAAGAGTGCAAGAGCAGAAAATGAACCGAAGGGGGAGAAATCGATGACCTGAGATTGGGAGAGAAATTACCAAAAGAAGAACTCCCCTTCACCTCCTTGTCATGGGCTATTTATAGGGAAAGTTGGGTCAATGGAGGGTGGAGATTGTATCAAAAGAGATGGATGGCTGAGATTTAGGTAGAATATGATGCATGGGGGAAAGAAAAAGGAGGTAGGCACCCCCTTTCTTAGACTTTGGGCACCCCCTTTCCAACTTTGAATCTCCTTTTCAAACATTGAATGTCCTTTTCCTCCTTTTTAAACTTAAACTTTGAATTCCTCCTTTTCAAACTTTGAATTCAAAATTTTGAACTTTCTTTTCCCTCCAACCAAACTATTTTGAATTCTTTATTTGACTTGGTCAAAGTTGTGATGACCGTTTTGCCCCCGGCTTCTTTTGTAATTGCCTTCGGTGTCCTGCACACACATAATTATGATTTAGTCCAGAAAGTTACCATAATGTGCACATGAATCACAATTGCTCACAATTATGCAATGGATAATTAATGTTCATGACTCTCAACTTCATTTTATTAAATAAAATCACCAAATTAATTAATTTACGTGAAAGGTCCAATCTACATGCGAAGTTGAGATTAACGATAGATCATGCATAATTGCCTAATTATATGCACATAAAATGGTGTACATGCGATGAATTATCATAGAAAATGGACGCTTATCAGCCGCAACCCCGGGGGATGGCCCCCGGGGGTCTTCTTATGTTGCCTAGGGACGTCCTTTGACGGACTTTGAACTTCGGGAGGCTGGCATGGGCCCATAGGGCCATTGTTCTCCGAGTCGTAGTGGCCGCTCGCAAAGTGTTCGAGCGAATGCCCGACACACTCCGGGTTGCCGAACGAGCCGCGTAGGTGACCGACGAGCCTTGGATTTGGCCTAGGGTCAAGGATAGAAGTCCATAGGGATTGGGAGGAGACACGTTGGGCCCATGGGCATCGCCTCGTGCTGCGTGCCATGTTGTACGACGGGTTGGCAGGGTAGCCTCGGGTTGGCCCGAGAGCTAAAGTTGGGTGGCGTGTTGCCACGTGTCTGAGGGTCGGGGGTGATCCCGACTTGCTGGGGGGAGTTTTAGAGCCCAATTAGTGTACCAGAACCACGGGGTGGCCCGTGGGATGGTATAGAATGGTTGAAACGTGTGCGCCCACAAGGTGTTCGGCAGAATGCCGAACACACGTGTGTGAGCCGTACACACGTACTGCGGGCCTCCCGAGCCTGTGGTTGACCTGTTCGGGTCTCCCTTTGACCTCGGAGGGTTGAATGAAGAGTCTCGGAGTGGGCCCGTGGCTCTTTTACTGGATGCCACGTGGCGCGGCTTAGCGTCGGGGCGTCCCCGGGTGGTCCCGGGCGGCCATATAGGGTACGGGCAAGGCCCGTATGAGAGTGGCCGGGGTTAGCCCCGGACCATTGCTTGTGTCGCCTTGTGTCACTGCAAGTTGGTCGGGACCCCTGTGGGGACCCGCAAGGTTGTAGAAAGGGCTGGATAGCCCGTGCCTTGTAGGTGTTCGGGGAAATGCCCGAGCCCTTACTCCCTGTTGTTTTAGCTGGGAAATGGTCCGGGTACAATAAATGCCCCCCACGGGGCGTGCGTCGGAGGCGGGGACGAGGGCGTACGGCCCGTGAGACCCTCTTTCTGAGTTGTTGTAGTTGCATTTTGACGCTTCATATGTCTTTGTCTTGATGTGTTGTACATGTGGACTTTCTGGTATGCTGACTATCTTTCTGGGTGCCTTGTCTTGTTGCTATGGCATGCTTCGGTAGAGACGGGCGGGTCCTGAGGCGGATGGCTCGGGAGGAGGATCACTGGGTGCAGCGGACTGATCGACCAATGCGCCCTCTAGATGCACCCCTAATCACCGCGACTGGTGTAGAACAGCTGGACCGAGGCCATACGGTGGTGGCTAAGGGTCCGCTTGGTGAGAGGACAGCTGGAGCAGGGGCCGTGGAGGTGGCTAGGATTCTGGAGGCGGGTGATTTGTACAGTTATGACCGGAGCGGGGGTTATCCATTGGAGTTCCCCCTGGATCGTCATCTGCTTGAATTCATCCGTGGCTATGTCCCTCATGGTGTGGAGGAGGGCGACTCGCAAATTCTAGGGGCCTGTCGCCGGCTTGAGCGGGCCATCTTGATTGGCAGGGACAGCCTGCTTGGTACCACTTTCTGCAGCTATCCGAGCTTTTCAGAGGACTACTGGAGGCAGCGCCAGTTTCCCAGCGTTGATTGCCTGGGGTTCTTTGGCACAGCGGAGCAGTCCGGAGTCAGAGTTGGGCCGATTGGCCCCGCTAGCTGGGATTTGCACGGCCACCATTGCACGGAGACAGAGGGAATTGTTGGGTTGGTATTGGAGCCCGCTGGTGTGTAGTACGCTGGAGAGGGCTACGATGACCACAATGTGCTGAATGGAGTCATGCGGCAGACCGTCACTAGCTGGTATGGCCGTTGGATAGTGATCCCGTCACATTACTACCGCCAGGGTGCCGCGGAGTGGTTGATGGGGGTTGTCCACCACTACCGGGTGTTGCTGGATCGAGCTGGGATCAGGTACGCGGTGACCGTCGCTCTGTACGCGTACCTGTGCTACACCGGATTGCTATAGGGCTTGCTGGAGTGTTTCAACCGTCGTTGGAACACTGTGGCAACAGCAGAGGGAGAGACCAACCTTGACTTGTGGTCTTTGTTCAGGATTTCTGGCTTGCTGATTATTGGCGAAGGGTACGAGGAGGTAGTGCTGGATGACCTCCATCGCAGTCATACTGATGGACTGGGAAGATACTGAGTGCCTTACAGTTATCGGTATCTGATAAAGACCTGGAGAGATTTGGCTCTCGCAGGGAGAGAGAGAGCCGCACAGGCTCCCTGGGTGCCGCTGAATGTGTGGGTCCGCCATTTCTACAACGGGCTGTTTTGCTTCTACCAGGAGTTCGCCAGGGATCAGACTCCATGGGAGGAGTACACGAAGGTGAAACTATGCTTTCGGACGTACTCCAGGTATGCGTATGCACCACGGGAGGGATGGAATCCCCATGGTCTGCCAGATGTGACATATCTTGTAGCGTATCTGGCATATTGGCTGGCGACTTTTGTAGTTCCTCACGGAGAGGACGTGATGTTGAGAGCTGAGTTGTTGTGGCCGGCTTGCTTGTTGGCTGAGGAGAGATAGTTAGCTCTAGCTCATGTTGCACTGGCTAACATTTACCAGGGGTTTGGAGTTCTGGCGGCACACTCAACGCCGAGGGAGAGGAGTATACTTCTGTCGACCCACCACCTTAGTGTGTGGGTCGGGTTACTATTCCTGGGACTGGTGACGCGAGGTGCTGTGGCGAACCCGACGGCACCACTTTTGTTTAGCTTTACGGGGCAGCCGGATGGGGATGCAGAGGAGCAGCTTGAGGGGGCCAGGAGGGCCCTTTGTTACCTGCCCGCACGGGGCGAGGAGGGACTGCCCTTCGACAGTGCAGTGAGGGACTCTGGCCTCTTTCTGGGGGCTTCAGGTGGAGGGCCCAGTCAGGGGGCGACCGATACAGGACCACAGACTGAGTGGATATTGAGCACCCGAGCAACTGTGTTAGCATTGCACCGGTCGGCGATGAGTTCCTTGGAGCCATATTACCCACATCGCTTTGCCAGAAACTTCGGGTCCGACCAGGGGATTCCGCCGAACAGGGAGTTCCATCTGACGGGCAGGCAGTATAAGGGCAAGGATGCCCACCTACTTGCAGCGGCCTGGTGGGATTTTTACTGCCGCCGAGAGTCGAAGCCATTTTCGATGCTAGAGAAGGGACGTCGGGGACGATTTGATGTGCACTACGCCCGGTGGTGGTTCGGGCACAGCCACCTCTACCGACAGAAGGCCTCCGCGATCAGGAAGGCGGAGGAGAGTCATTTGCTGAGGGAGGATCTGCCTCCCATTGCACTGGATGAGGGGTACTTTAGGACCCGTGTTGCTCGAATCCGCCAAGAGATCGAGCGGATTGTAGCACAGTGGCCCCGGAGTGGCCGGGGTTCATCTTCCGGGAGCCGAAACAACGGAGGGGCACTGAAGCCCCTGAGACGGGCATCGGCAATAGCGACTGGAGCGAAGGTGTCTCGACCGAGGGCACCTAGGGCCTGGTGGACTCAGTTCTTGGCCGATTGTGGCATCCGGGGCAGAGGGTCGCTGGGCCTGGAACTCCCGCACGGGAGCTTCGCTGATACAACAGTCGATGACCGGAGGCGACACATCGCCCATGCGATTGGGTCAGCTGGACCTGTGGAGTTCGTGTCCCAGGTTGAGTGCGCACGGACTCCACGAGATATTCAGGAGGCCGTCACGATGGCGGCCCGAGTCTTGGCGATAGGGATGGAGCAGCTGGTGCCTCTACCATTAACCCCCTTTGGGGCTTCAGGTTAGGCTTTCCTTCTTTAGCCGGATGTTTCCCTTTCATTCTGTAATTCTTAGATACAGAACTGAGGTGTTGTATATTGTTGTGTTTGTCAGCAGGTTCTACGGCGGAGGGGGACCAGCCCTCCACGGGAACATCATCAGGGAATGGGGACGGAGGTCTGCAGCCTCATAGGAAACGCCCTCGTGTGGAGGATGCAGCGGTCGAGACTGGTGGGTCGTCTGAGGGACCCGGGACCGGAGAGCGAGTTGAGGAGGAGACGGCCTTGAGTGAGTGTCGCCACGGCTCCTTTCTTTTTATCTAGTTTAGCCAATATGATTGACTAATT
This sequence comes from Amorphophallus konjac, assembly GCA_022559845.1. Taxonomy (NCBI): domain Eukaryota; kingdom Viridiplantae; phylum Streptophyta; class Magnoliopsida; order Alismatales; family Araceae; genus Amorphophallus; species Amorphophallus konjac. Next base: position 86,768,215 of record CM040121.1, read on the forward strand.
CTATTTTGTTGGACTTGTCTGTCTGTCACAGCTCCGCTGGCGGCTGGCGTGGAGGCGACCTTTTCGCCCCCTCGGGAGGCAGACTTCCCGCATGAAGAGGAAGCCGGAGGGGAGGTTGACATGGAAGAGCTTATGCGCCTGATGAGCAAACCTTTCCCCAACATGGAGGACTTCCCCGACTTCGAGTCGTGGACAGCCACGGGAGGAGCCCGCACAGGTAAGAGTTTCGAACCTTGGGCGTGTGCCGCAGCTTTGGTTTGCTTCTGGTTATTTGTTGTGACCATCTGGATTATACAGGGGGGGCAGAGGCACCTAGGGCCGGGGCCCCTGCTGGGGCACAGGGTGAGGGGCCTGGCCAGGCCAATGAGCCAGGGCCCACGGTGGCCAGTAGTTGTCAGGGTGAGTGCCCGACTGCCGTCGAGGGAATATTCCTGTCATTGGTGAACTCCTCTTAGCAAGCCAAAATTATTGACTTGACTTATGTTACTGGTTTGGCAGGCGAGGACGCGGCGACGACCCTGGAGATGATCCGGGAATTGACGGATGCCGGCCCGTCAGTGGCCCTGCCATCTTTTGGAGATGAGCCCGGACCGGTGACCTCCGTGCCCCCAGCCACCGTTGAGGACACGTTGGATAGACCACCGCCGTTGCTGACGAGGGTGCCTCTCCACCTTTGTCGACCGTAGTGTCGGCCTGTACGGTGGGGCTGGTGGAGTCTCTAGTGTGGGACTGTCATGTATGTAGCTGAGTACTTGATCGCTTTAGGGTGGATTGTTTGACTTTCCCACCCGTGCTGAGCTTTGACTGGGATGAATTGCAGGTAGTTCTTCCCCTCTGGAGGAAGGAGAGCTCCCTCGGGATACGGACCGGCCATCAGGAGATGAACCTCCCGTCGCAGCTACTGCTGAGGGCGACGAGGAGTTTGTCGACATCGAGGGGGTTTCTGAAGGGGACGCCCCTACAGGTGAGCTTCTTCCCTAACATTTTTGACTAGGGAGCTATCTTATGTGAGGTTGGACTTGATAGTGATCTAATCTGGTTTCCCGATGTATAGGTGCCCCTGATTTGCCCACGGTCGAGGGTTCATCAGAGAGCTTGTCTGGTTCTTCAGAGGGTGGCAGCGCCACGATGGAGACTAAGGAGAGCTCGAGCTCTTCTTCCTCCGAGGCCTCTTCTACCGGGAACGCCGAGATGGAGGCGGCGTTGGAAGGTATATGCGGCTTCTCCTTCCTTCCGCATTGGCTTTGATACAGAAGTTACGGCAGAGAGCTGACATTTTTGTGTTATGTCCAGGACTGGAGTCTGAGGAGGAGCACACGCCGGCTCTCGTCGAGGAGGGTCAGGAGGGGCCCTCCGTCATCCCAATGGCCATTGGGGAGGATCGGGTTGCAGGGGAGTTTCTACCCTCTCCAACTCCGACAGAGGGCATTACCGGGGTGGAGGAGAGGTTACCTTCACCGACCCCGAGCGGGGAAGTGACATGCGCGACAGGAGCTACACCAGGTGAGAGTTAGGACCTTTCTCAGGTTTTTCACCTCACTACAAGAAAATAGACATTTAGGGGCATTTCAAAACTGCCCCAAAAAATAGAGATAAATGCCTTTAAAACCTTTAGGGGCAATTTGATGAGTTTTAAGGGCAATTCAAAATGTGCCCCTATTGCCTCGGTCCCTAAAAGATTTTGGGACACTTTTTGAAAAACGCCCCTAATATTGTCATTAGAGGCACTAAAAAATTGCCCCTAAATATTCTAATAGGGGCAATTTTACTAATCAAATGCCTCCAATAAACATGTTTTAGGGACAATTTCTTATTTAAACTGTCCCAAATAACCTATTTTAAGCATAATCTTATAAAAGCCTCCCTAAAATAATCACTTGAAATAATATGTTTTAGGGGCATTTTCTTCCCCAAAGTGCCCCAAATGACCAATGTGTAAGGGGTCTAGTTTCTAAATATTGCACCAAAATAACAATCCTAAAATACAAAAATTTGGGTCAACATTCTTAACATACAATTAGTACACAAACAGCCATCATTATACAACACATACATCAATTTGTCCACCTTTTAATAGTAACATATCATAAAAAGAATGTCTTGACATAGCTATATTATAAAATAAAATTAGAGTAATATCCCAATTACACAAGACATACAACATCCATGACTTTGAAATACAACTAAGATCATGGGGGCTCAATTTTCACTATGCAACTAAAATATAAAAAAATAATTTCCCCTTAGTATTCTTTAGATACAAACATTTTCTTTCTAATGGACAAATAGTAAGAGAAGTCAATTGGCTGGATGGTTTGACATGTAGCCATAACACTTGCATTCCTCTCTAGCAATGCATTGCAAAGACCTTGTGGTTGATAAAGCTACTATCCTGCAACAAAAACAGCAACTATAAGCATAACCGGAGAGCTGAAGAACTAAAACATGGTAGAATATGCAAAATAATGAGTCACTAGAATGAGAAAACCAATGGGCATGTCAGAATTACAAAGAACTTTTATGAGGGAGACAGGAAATCTATAAAGCATTAGTAACCCAAAACTAACCAATACCAACACAGACATGGAGGTTTCCCTTCTGCCATATAAGGCAAAACATATCTAACACACAAAGAATGTTAGACTAACATGTTTAGCCTGCATGTCTCATCCATTTTACAGTAAGCAATGAGGTGTCATCCGAAAATCAAAGTTATGCTAATTTAGACGAAGTAATACGCCTATAAGTGATTAATAAATAAAGTAAATACACAAAGATTAAGTACATTTGTAGATGAACAAGACATCAAAACAAGAATTTGTTCATCTTTCGACTGAAACGAGACCTTATAACATAAAATGATTGAATGTAAAGAATTAGCAGTTCTTTCCTCAAAGAAGACATAGACTAATAAATGCAGACAATTACTGAAGAAAACAGCACAAGCTCCATAATGTTGTTCAATATAATGATAGACAGATTGGAATTTGTATTATTACTTCGGATTGTTATGTGTTTTAAAATAAAGATGACAAAATCAAAATAAGTAATGTGCACCCATTTTATTCTATAAAAAGGAGAAAGTATGAATGTATGTACTGTCCTCACCTTCCAAAAAAAATGTTGTCCTTTTCTAAATTTATTACAAAGTAATGACCTAAACATCCTCTTGCCCAGAACTATCATTCAAGTATAGAACACAATTTATTAGGAATCAGATCAAAAATCATTAGAATCAGCAAACCAAACGATATTGGAAATCCACGATTTTACCTACCTCCTATTAAGCTGCCATTCAAAATTCAACTTGGTGGTGCATTATTTGGTATTCTATCGATGAACAAAAGATTGGTTGAGACTTTCAAAAGAAATAAACGATTGTTGATACTATCTCAAAAACCCAACATACGTTTCAGCCTAAACCTATATCTGATCATACAAACTCACTTCATCATTTGATGAAAAGACACTCAGATGACCAAGTAAAAAAGACAAGCATGTAGTTACGTACCATTCACATTTGCAATATATCAACAAAAGAAATTGCTTAGAGAAAATATTATACTGTACTCTTCATCACATGCCTTATATTTGCATTTCGTGTTCAATTATGGTACACAAAGGCATATAGAAAGGGAAAGTATTGTCACATCCCCATCTCAGTTTGGCTCAAATCAACCCATTCAGTGATGAGAACAGGCTATGCAGAATTTGGAACGAAGTAGAACATCAAATCCAAATTGAGTATTTCAAATTGTTAACAATTAGCAAGAAAGAGAAGACTGCATCATCATGTTATTTTGTAACTGTAAGATGGCAAAGACTAACATATCCTAAACTTGAAACAACATTTGCAAAATGTAAATCCTTTATATTTCTTAATATTACTGAGATACCCTAGAGTCAAGCTGTTGACACATAGCTTAGACTAGAACTCCCGGAAAGCTCTAGTTTCAAAATCAAAGATCAGTACCTTCAAACAACCAAATTCAGCAGAGAATAAATTGAAACATAACAAACCTGTACACCAAGGGAACAATAAATTAATACCACACAGAAGATGATCCCAAGGTATGGAATCAAGCTAGGAATGAGAGTTAAGAACGTTGCCAGAAATGCTCTGTATTGTTTGCAAGAACTAGGCCTGCTGTGTACCTCAGCCACTACCAGCACCATCTCTACAATCAATTCATCATCAAACATCCTCTATAGCATATTAGGAGTCCTCAGAGTACCATCATTTTTGTGACCACATTATATTAAACAATCTCAATGTTTTATTAATAAATTACTCATAACCACATTATATTGCCCCCCCCCCCAAAAAAAAGAAGGTAGAGGGTATGTGTAAAACCTACAACCACTTTTAAGGCTTCAACTTTTCAAGCTTTCTATGAAGAGGTACCATATAAAGTCCCACAATTAACACCACCATGGCAAAGGAAAAATTGCCAGTTAGAAAATGATTGCCTTGTCACACTTATTCTAACTTGCCAAACTTTAGAGCCATGCTATACAAGCATAAAAACAGTATAAGATATGTCAGTGTGGCCAGGAAATCATTGAGGAGAACTTTGAATATGGTATAATAAGAGTTTTATTCACAATAAAACCAGGAAATACCCCTTACATGACCTCATTTCAAGAGAACCTGGCTAAATTAATTCACCAAAAACCAGAAAGGACTAGACAAAAGAAGTCCAAATTTACTGAAACTGAAGAGCTCACAGTAGGAACATGAGTTTCCATGATTATTTCAACTACAATAGATCTTCCTGTCACCTGAGGGGCCTTCTTCAGCACTATAGAACCCCGATGCAAAATGACAAGGTGGCACAAGATAGACAACTGAAAACAACAACAAACCACTCTGGTAGTCATATGTTAGAAAAACATCTAATTGCTACAGTATGGCAAAATCAGAAACTTACCCAGCTTTGGCAGCATGGGAGTAACAGTTTCTGAATTGACAGGAATATGTGGTTCATATGAAGTCTGATTTTTAATGGAATAAATTAGAGGAGTTGATTCAGATCTTCTGGAATCTAACAACGAGATGGAAACAAATAGAGAGTGAACAATGGCTGATTTTGACTTAGTATCAGCCAGTGCATGATCAAATATCCTTGAAACGAATATTAAAAAAGAAGTCATAATAGAACCTTACAATTGATGAGAAAAACAAAAAAAAGCATCATTCAAGGGAGAAACAGAACAATAACACTAGCTAATTTAACAAACCGACCATGGAGGCTCCTCCAGGTTTTCTTTCCTTCCCTTCCCCTTCCCTCCCCTTTTGTTTGCTACAATCTATATATCTTCCTTGACAATAATTTGACTAGGGATGATATGATGACATGCTTCCAATCTTGAAGGCTCGTCTTTCTTGTGCTCTGCAATGAATGGACAATCTGAACACTTCAGTATGTGATTGAACTTCCCATGTGCATGTGTTATAACTAGTGGTATCTGCATCGATTATTTGTGTGTTGGATTAGAAGTCTTAGGGATACATGTACACTAATAAGGGGAAACACCCAGTAAAAATATTCATACCACTAGTTTTGTAGACTATATAGTATTCCATGAAATGGCAACTCGATTGATTTATTGTGGATGCTTTTGATGCATTGAAAGTAGAATATTTCAATATAGAGGTGGGCCTGTCAGTCAACTGATGCATTGTACAAACCATTCCGTGCTTTGAGTCTCATGTTACATTAAATCTGCAAGTTGCATTTGCCATATTTGCAATCAACTTTTAAGGCTGTTCTGTTGACTGATTTCAAGAAACCAGTTGAAATTTCTAATGCAGGTCATTTGGGATGAACCAGACTTGCTACAGAATGTGAAGTGTGTTAGTCCATGGCTGGTTGAATTGGACTCTAACATACCCACCACGTTGAAACTCTTGAAACAATTCTCTCTGACTTCATCAGTGAACACCCTGAGCCTGACTTCATCATTTACACTTGGATCTATTTCTTAGACATGCTTGTAAACCTTAACGATGCCTAGAATAAGTTCTCAGTAGGAATCACCATTACCAAAATAAACCTATCCACTTGCTAATATCAACATTAATGAGAGAGAAAATTTTCTTAAATGCTATCAAGGAAATAATGTAAAACATCCAAAACTTATAATCCATACCTCAAAATTCTCAAGTGTCCAGTCAACAACATTATATTATCCCATATTTGCAGGGCTTTTAATATGGAAACTTAATGCACCCAAAGAGATCAATAGATGACCATTAATAGCCAGAATGCCAATAAAATGGGAGAAGCCAAGAGATTGAGTTGGCTTTCTTTTTGGCAAATGGAATCACAAGAAAGAAAAGGAAAAGAGTCAAGAAACTTTTGAATGAACAGAAATAAGTTGTTTTGATGGTAGAAAATATTGAGGAAGTTCTAGGAGGATCCAGATTCAGTCTAGAAGCTGCAAACACATGAACCTCTCACAAGGCAATGTAGTTGGTTATAATTGGAAGTGAACAACAAAGTTAGCTTCCGGACAAACATTATTATCAGAAGTGCTCTCAAACCTAATTCGAATATCATGTTACATGGATCAGATTTCTCCCTCTTTATTAATAAAAGTAAGCAATCAATTAACTAGAAAAGCACAGAGCATAGCTTTCTCTCATCACCTCTACTCCGAGGATCACTGCCCCTTCTGCTAGGAAGAGCGTCAATATTAAGGAGTATTGTTTCGGTTTTACCCCCATGCTCTAGCACCATCAGAGTTAACAGAATATTCTATTGAACATGTAAAATATAAGGCTTTAGATGGGTATACAAGATAATATGAAAGATTATAGGGGTCGTATATGTCAATTATCTTAATTGTGAGATGATTAAACAAGTGCAGATTAGTCTTTTCTTCATCTTAATCTACTTAAAATTAAGTTAAACAAATGGCAAGTGACAACATGGGTATATATATGATGAAATACAGTTTAATAGAGGTGTATATATGACACTGAATAAATAAGAATAAATGGGCATGTAGAATACACAAGATTCTGAGGGTACATATGTAATTATCGCTAAAGAATTTCCTAACCAGGATTATTTCTGATAGCATCTGCCACAGAATTAGTTTGTTTGGGAGTATTATCACCTCTAACGTGATTTGATTCAATGCCTAAAACATGTCTTCCCTATTCTACAAAAATCCTAGGTACTATTGGCTATGCAACAGAATATCAAAACCAAAATTAAGAACCTGAAGCACATGAGCAGCATATTTCTGTGCAGCAGCATCTTGCTCGGCACATATTCGAGCATCTTCTGTCACTTTTTGTTCTTGCTCTACCTGCATCAAAACCTATAATGTTATCAAATGTCATAAAATTGCATCAAAGGTAACAGAAGCCACTAAAAAAGCAAGCAAGTAAAAAAGACAGAGAGACCATAGTCAAGATAGGCATTGTAGAAACAGATCAAAAGAACCTGAAGCATGGCATGTTCTTGTTCGTGCTTATCAGAAAGAGTTTGCTGTAATTCAGCGACCTCTTGCTCCAACTGTTCTACCTATTGATTAATGAACTCAGGGATCAGGAAGAATGATTCATTGCCAATTTGTGAGAATTATAATGTTGAACACAACCAACAATCAAAATAAGAGCAGCTTTGCTGCTACTAGCCTAAACCCAAAGTCCACCCGTGTGCTGGCTGAGATGGGTCACTCTTCTCTCGAGCTAGAGATTGAGTGGCCTACCTCCATTTCCCCACTGGAGCCGTTGCTGGACGCAAGTGCAGGTGTAGCCTTACTTCAACGAGCCCCGGGCTACGTAGGGGGTGACCCCCTACCTTCCCCAAAGGAGCTCTGGCAGCGGCTGAGGGAGTGCACACGCGGCTACCACGGCCTCAGATTCCCTTGTGGGCCCTGGATGTCTAGCTTGGCCGGCATCTGGGCGGAGTACCTGCGGCTTCGAGAGGCTCAGGAGCAGCGGGCACAGTGACTGGCGGCCATTCATGAGATACAGGAGCAGTGTGCTCATCTTGCGTCAGCTGTGACCGAGCAGAGGAGGCTTGCCAACGTGGCCATGTCCCTTGCCCAGGACCGTGCGAGGCAGCTGGGCGAGGCAACCAGTAGAGCAGAGGCCCTGCAGAAGGCCTTGGAGGAGCAGCGGCAAGCCGTGGAGCTTGTTGGAGTTGAGTGGCGGACTGTCGAAGTCGGGGCCGAGGCCAGTGTTCAGCTCGCGTCGACCTTGGAGGCAGAGCTGGCGGCTGCGGAGTCCCGCTTGGCGGAGCTGGAGGGGAGCGAGGCTAGGCCATGATTGTATCGCTTTCCTTCCCCCTTTTTGTTATCTGGGCTGTATGTCTTTTTGTTACCCCAAGGGCATGTCTTGGGCTCCCTTTTATAGAGTATCAATGACAAACTCCAGATTTTAACTTTGTTGTTTGTTGAGTTGTTCTCCCCCCTAGTATGTGGAATAGGGTTGAGTACAAGGAGTGGCTACCACTTACTGTCGGTCGTGCTTGATTGTTTTAATACGTACCGACGTGAGGGTCAGCGGACTGGGTTTTACCCGGAACTGGAGTTGGGATAAAAAAATGGGTGGGGAGAGTGGTGTGACTGGATTTTGAGTACTGGGCACTGAGTTCTAGTTGCTGGGAAGTAGGGAAAATCCCTAGCATAGGGTTGGCATAGGCCCGTCAAGACGTAGCGGCCTACGTGGTTAAGGTCGGGAATTGAGTCTGGGATGCATCAGTTGTAAGTTGACGCCTGAGTGTTGGTTGTTTGTATGTCGTTATCCGGTAATGTAGCACTTCTGGACTTAAGAAATTGGGACTGAGTTGGCCGAATGGCCTCAAAAGGCATCACAGCTAGGGGCCGTGATCGGGAGTGGGACTGGTTGGTCCACCCATGGAGGGATCGCGACCGAAACTGGAGTTGGAAGCTGGCGGCTGGCCCGTAAGGGCGTGGTAGCCAGTGACCGGGGTTAGGAGCTGGCAGCTAGCCTATGAAGGCATTGTAGCCGAAGTACTGGTACTGGTAGTTGGCGGCTGGCCTGCGAAGGCGCTGTAGCCGACGTCTAGAGTTGAAGACTGGCGGCTGGCCTGTGAAGGCGTTGTAGCCGATTGAGACTGGAAGCTGGCGGCTGGCCTGCGAAGGTGTTGTAGCCGAAGACTGGAGTTGAAATCAGGTGGCTGGCCTGTGGAGGCGTTGTAGCCAGGAGACTAGGACTGGCGGCGGGCCTGTGAAGGCGTTGTAGCCGAAGACTGGAGTTGAAATTCGACGGCTGGTGTGACAACCCAGAGTTGATGCGGGACGAGACCAAGGATACGACAAGCTCGTGACTGCCCCTTAACGAGGGAAGCGTCGGATGTGCGCGGTTGAGAAACCGGCTGTGAGCTAGGGTGGTCGGCTCTCACTTGTGCCCGGATCGGGTCACGGGACGGTAATGCTCTCTCTCGCAGCAGCGGTGATATAAATAGAAAGCGAGCTAATTACCCTATCATGCTCTCTAGCAGTGGCATAAGCAAGTATATATGAAAATTAAGCAAAATGCCAAGTAAGGGAGCGAATGCGATACCTCCACGCGCTCGGCGTGGGGACGACGGACCCGGCCGAAACTCGTACTCCCGGAACAATATTACACAATATTACAGAAATGCAAGCCGCTGCCCACTCCACGCAGGGAGGTAAAGGGCTACACAATGGGGTCCGGGAGGACCGAATTCGGGTTGACGGGCAGCTTCGTGTGTTGATTCGGCTACACGCGCGATCACGACCGTGGGGCCCACGTGCTGTCTGGAGGGGCCGTGTGGGACCCGGTGGCACCGCTGTAGTGTGGACACTTAGGGAAGTGTTCCCTGGGCTGGCGGCACACCGGAACGTCACCCGGAGGTCGGGCGGCTCCGATCGGCACCCGTCGGGTTTGCTGTCCATGTACTGGTGGTTGCTGTTTTGCAGCGCGCGCTCCGGCGAGAATGGACGCTGCGATCAGCCCCGATGTTGGATCGACACGAGACTGGCGCCGTTGGAAAACTAGCTTGAAGTTCTTCAACCTAGGCCCAAAGATCTGGCCTGGATATGCTCGGATCTTGACTTATGGAATTTTCAATCTCCTGTTGTACAGTAACCGAAGACTCAGGCCTGCAGAGAACTTGACTGTGGATTGCCTTTTACCATGAGGTAGACGTCCGAATCTGGGGTTGTGTCCTTCAGAGAAGTTGCTGGAAATAGAGTTGGAAAGACAGAAAAATTAGTTTGGACACGTTTGGATGTGTCTATGATTTTCTGTGATTTGTTTACTGGACAAAGGTCGGATCTGGGATCTGACTAAAAGTACTGTAGCTCCGGTAGAACATGAATTTCTAAAAATAGCTAGAGGGCTGATAAAAATTTAAGAAAAATTGTGGTGGTAGGGGACGATGAACAGAACACCCAGTTAAATTGGGAGGTCTAACAAAAATCAAAATGGTGGTCGAAGGTGGAGAACTCAGGGCTACTGTCACTGTAGACAGTGACAGAACAGATCTGAAATTGAGAGTTGAACGAAGAGGAAACAATATGAAACGGTGGCTTTTGAACCTGTATTTTTTTGTGGAGAATGGGATAGAAGATAGGAACCAACTCTCAAAATTTCAAATCGATCTGAACTCGTGGCTGAGACAGACAAATCGTGGAAGCTGCTGTGGTCGGATGAAGGCAGAACTGCAGAGGCGGCTCGATGGCGGCACGAACGGCGGCGGCGGCGGCACAGACGATCACCGGAGGTTGAGAGGAGATGAAGGGAGATAGAAACACTCTAGAAATGGAGGTTGGGATAAAGAAACCAGAGGGAGAGAGGGAGGAGGTCGAAATTCACTCAAGGCATTCAACAAAATTCTGATTTTTCATTGATTTTCTCATGAAAATACAACATTATATATGACTTACATCAAATGCAATGTGGACCCTTAGATCTAGGGAAGAGGATTGAAGGGCTGGGATTGCATGTCACAAACACACACAAAAAACATTAAATATTAAAGGGGGGGCGGCCTATTGACTCGCTTAATGGGTGAATGGAATTTTGACTTGGTAGGTGGCCTACCTTGGACAAAATGAGCCACTTGTCTACCATGTGGCATATGACTAGTCCACTCATCTAGAAGGCCACCTAGGCTGGTTGACCAGCCCCACATGGTCTAGGTGGACCAATGGGAAAGGGGTGAGGGCCCCCTGGCTTGGGCCTACTGGAATTTTACATATAAACCCACTAAGACTTACAATTGCGTACCCATATAACACAAGGGTATACATACAAATATGAAAGGACGTAAATGCAAACATAATGTGAGCGGGATGTCGTTGATGTCCCCATCAATTCTCCCCGGGTGGGAGGAACTCGACCCCGTCGAGTAAGGGTATGGCTGCTCCGGTACTCCGACGGATCCGTCACCGTGCCAAGTAGCGCGGGTATGCTCCACTCCAAGCGATCATCACCTGCTCATTCCATATATACTCAATATGCGAACTACTATGGGCTAAAGGTGGTCACTCCGAAGGGGCACTCTCAAAAGGAAAGGAAGCGGCTCGAAGACTTACTAGGAATCACCGCTGAGTCCTTATAGGTGACTGATCCGGGTATAGATGTAGAACCGGTCCCATACTCATCGGGTGAGTCTAATCACCTCTTACTCATAAGAGAACGACAACGAGCTTACACACGACACATGCAGACTCACCATGCACTAACACACGTATGCAAACCACACAAACAATCGACTCAAAACACACCACACAAACAAACCACACAAGAAAAACACACCGACTCATGCACGACTCTAGATGAAGGTGGTAGCATCAAGCCCACTAGGTGGCTGCATCCTGAGCGGCGGGAGAGCTCTCCCACTCTTCCCCTCCCAAGGCATAGTACTCCTCGGCTAGTGCCTCATCGGCCTCGTAATCAACACACTCAGGCTCGGGAGGTACGGATCCTCCAACACCTAAGGCTAGGGTGGCGCGAGCGGGACACGCGCTGGCAATGTGGCCAAATCCATGACAGTGGAAACACTGCACTCGCGATCGACTACTCTCCCCGAAAAGAGGGGCCTTACCCTTATCATCTCGTCGGGTAGGGGGTGTAGGCAGCAATGGGGGAGGTGTAGGTGCCTTGGACAATAGTGGAGGGGGTGCCAGTGCCAGAGGACGGGCTATAGGAGCTGGGGGATGGGCAACGGGTGCCGGTGGATGGGGTGGAGGTAGATCCCGTGGTGGGGGAGGTCGAGGTCTAGGAGCAAAGTGCTCCTGACGGGCGGGCTCCTGTGGACGAGTCATGGGTCCCCTCGGGTATGAACCTAAGGAGCCACGGGAGTCACTACGGGGAGGAGCGGGGCTCCACCGGGGAATAGACTCGAACTCACCCTCGAATTACTCCATCTCGAGAGCAACTTGGTATGCATCCTCCAGCTTGTCCACCTTGCGGCGGAGAAGCTCATACCGTAGGTGTGGGCGTAGACCACGCCGAAACCGAGAGACGGTAAGGGAATCCTCCTCCGTGGCATCGCATCGCAAGTAGTACTCATCAAATTCGGCGATGTAATCCGAGACGGACCGGTCTCCTTGGGTGAGACTTTGCCACCTCTCTATAAGACGCTGGCGGTAGGAGGTAGGGAGGTACTTCTTCCTAAGCTTCTCCCGCATATCGGTCCATGTATCGATCGGGGGTTCTTGACGATGAAACAATAGGTTCTCCATGTTTCTCCAATAGGTTTGGGCTTGGCCTAAAAGTTTCATCCTGGCATACTTGACTTTTCGTTGGTCCGACATCTCGAACCACTCAAAATATCGGTCCATACCAGCCTCCCAATCAAGGTAGACCTTCGGGTCTAAGGACCCGTCAAAGGTGGGAGGGTCGGCCCGAACGGTCCGAATGGCCCGTTCATCCATATCTTGGTCGTGGGTACGCCGTGTATGGCGATAATCACGACCATGTCCCCGATGCTCATTATCAGACTCGTAGTCATGCACCTCGGGGACTTCGTGCCTCCTAGTAGCTACCCCTTGAACCCTTGGAGTCGCGGGTTGATGAACCGGCTCCGGTTGACCTTGTGTAGGCGGGGCGGGTGCCTGGACTGGGACAATCGGGTGTGTCTCGGCTGGTCCTTTCTCTAGTGCGGTGACTCTCCCGACCAATCCTTGAACGGACTGGTTCGACCCAGCGGCCCTATCCTCTACAACTTTCATCCTCTCTTCTAGGCGGGCGCCTAGGCCATTCACACGAGTACTCGCTTCTTCCATCCTATCCACTCGAGTGCTTAACTCATCCATGCGCTCACTCAACCCATCCATTTTTCTCATAAGTGTTCAGAACATAGTGGCCACCTCATCGGAACTATAGACTCGGGATTCCGCCATTGGTGGTGGTGGGGGTGAGTATTGAGTACCTCGACGAGTGGGCATGCAAACACACCGACTAGACGACGCCGACTAAAGCAAACACACACTAATATGATGCACCTAGACGTAACCAAAACTCGGCACGTGGCGGAGTTAATCGATCCGAAGATCACTCGCGCAAGTGTGCGGTCTTCCCGATAGGCGTAGCCTAACGTTAGGACAACACCTTTTGATATACCGAGTAAAGGGATGTAAATGCAAAAGACACGCTTTTTCTGTTTGTTTTAAAACAATGATGACCCTAAGCACGACTTAGACTGACTAATGACTATACGTAAATGACACTTTTTTTGACACCCTAGACTCAAACTCGCTCTGATACCAAATTGATGCGGGACGAGACCACGGATACGACAAGCTCGTGACTGCCCCTTAACGAGGGAAGCGTCGGATGTGCGCGGTTGAGAAACCGGCTGTGAGCTAGGGTGGTCGGCTCTCACTTGTGCCCGGATCGGGTCACGGGACGGTAACGCTCTCTCTCGCAGCAGCGGTGATATAAATAGAAAGCGAGCTAATTACCCTATCATGCTCTCTAGCAGTGGCATAAGCAAGTATATATGAAAATTAAGTAAAATGCCAAGTAAGGGAGCGAATGCGATACCTCCACGTGCTCGGCGTGGGGACGACGGACCCGGCCGAAACTCGTACTCCCGGAACAATATTACACAATATTATAGAAATGCAAGCCGCTGCCCACTCCACGCAGGGATGTAAAGGGCTACACAATGGGGTCCGGGAGGACCGAATTCGGGTTGACGGGCAGCTTCGTGTGCTGATTCGGCTACACGCGCGATCACGACCGTGGGGCCCACGTGCTGTCTAGAGGGGCCGTGTGGGACCCGGTGGCACCGCTGTAGTGTGGACACTTAGGGAAATGTTCCCTGGGCTGGCGGCACACCGGAACGTCACCCGGAGGTCGGGCGGCTCCGATCGGCACCCGTCGGGTTTGCTGTCCACGGACTGGTGGTTGCTGTTTTGCAGCGCGCGCTCCGGTGAGAATGGACGCTGTGATCATCCCCGATGTCGGATCGACACGATACTGGCGCCGTTGGAAAGCTAGCTTGAAGTTCTTCAACCTAGGCCCAAAGATCTGGCCTGGATCTATTCGGATCTTGACTTATGAAATTTCCAATCTCCTATTGTACAGTAGCCGAAGACTCAGGCCTGCAGAGAACTTGACTGTGGATTGCCTTTTACCGTGAGGTAGACGTCCGAATCTGGGGTTGTGTTCTTCAGAGCAATTGTTGGAAATGGAGTTGGGAAGACAGCAAAAGTGGTGTAGACACGTTTGGATGTGTCTATGATTTTCTGTGATTTGTTTACTGGACAAAGGTCGGATTTGGGATCTGACTGAAAGTACTGTAGCTCCGATAGAACATGAATTTCTAAAAATATCTAGAGGGCTGATAAAAATTTAAGAAAAATTGTGGTGGTAGGGGACGATGGACAGAACACCCAGTTAAATTGGGAGGTCTAAAAAAAATCAAAATGGTGGTCAAAGGTGGAGAACTCAGGGCTATTGTCACTGTAGATAGTGACAGAACAGATCTGAAATTGAGAGTTGAACGAAGAGGGAACAATATGAAACGGTGGCTTTTGAACCTGGATTTTTTTTTGGAGAATGGGATAGAAGATAGGAACCAACCCTCAAAATTTCAAATTGATCTGAACTCGTGGCTGAGACAGAAAAATCGTGGAAGCTGCTATGGTCGGATGAAGGCAGAACTGCAGAGGCGGCTCGATGGCGGCACGAACGGCGGCGGCGGCGGCACAGACGATCACCGGAGGTTGAGAGGAGATGAAGGGAGATAGAAACACTCTAGAAATGGAGGTTGGGATAAAGAAACCAGAGGGAGAGAGGGAGGAGGTCGAAATTCACTCAAGGCATTCAACAAAATTCTGATTTTTCATTGATTTTCTCATGAAAATACAACATTATATATGACTTACATCAAATGCAATGTGGACCATTAGATCTAGGGAAGAGGATTGAAGGGCTAGGATTGCATGCCACAAACACACAAAAAAAACATTAAATATTAAAGGGGGGGCAGCCTATTGACTAGCTTAATGGGTGAATGGAATTTTGACTTGGTAGGTGGCCTACCTTGGACAAAATGAGCCACTTGTCTACCATGTGGCATATGACTAGTCCACTCATCTAGAAGGCCACCTAGGCTGGTTGACCAGCCCCACATGGTCTAGGTGGACCAATGGGAAAGGAGTGAGGGCCCCCTGGCTTGGGCCTACTGGAATTTTACATATAAACCCACTAAGACTTACAATTGCGTACCCATATAACACAAGGGTATCCATACAAATATGAAAGGACGTAAATACAAACATAATGTGAGCGGGCTGTCGTTGATGTCCCCATCAAGAGTTCAGGATACCGATATACCGATAAATCGCTATACAATACCAAGAACTGGGGAGGCCACCCAAGGGGCTGATGAGGCCCCTGAAGGGTTAGTGAGGGTTGTTGAGGGATTGCATTACAAATTGGAATTACAACGCGCAATATTGACAATTAGCAACAGAAATTAATATTAATGCGGAAGCAATTTAAAATATTAGAGTGGTAAATATATACACTAGTCCAGATTTACAACAGAGCACAAGTCCACTGTACAACTACACGGGGCATACCCCGGCCAAAAGTATAACAAAAGATGAACCGACTACAGCTGGCGACCCTACACGCGTTCACCAAACGGACGCGACGACGAAGCGGCGGGAGGCTGGGGCGGCTCACCTGCAAAAGTGAAGGGTGAGTCACAGCCAGACTCAGTAGGGGTCACGCGGATCCCTACAACGCACTAACACACAGGCATGCAAAAAGTAAAGGCAACCAGCATGCAATAAGCAATTAAACAGGTAAATGGCATAATTAAAACAATAATAAAGCTGTAAATCTAACTACGCAGTAAAATAAAACAGCTAACACCAAATCTCACAAAACACCAGTGCTGAAAATAAATCTACTCACTACTTCCAAGTGACAGGAGAAGTCTACTCCGTCGTAGAACAAGAGAGCCTCACTAGAAGAAAGAGACCAAATGTGTCCCTGACGACTTACTCTGCGGCTTTCAGCAACTCACGTGTAAGCGTCTACACGGAGAGGCGTAACAAAACCAGTACCAAACCGAGTAACTAGTCAGAGTGACACTCGTCAGTGCCAGTCCCTGTCTCTGACCACGTGTGCACACACTAGCTCTTGCCTGAACCAGGTCCTCCAGCTAGTTTTCCCCCTCTGCAGGACGCTACGGCCAAGCCGGGGGCCCACGGAAACTAGCTTACAAACCGTTGATTGGGATACCCTACCACCCCTCCCAGGTGGGTCGACCCACATCGTAGGGCTACGACTAGTGGCTCTATCACAAGGAACGTGAGGGAAACATCCCTATTCGCATCATAAAACACATTAAAACCCATTTCGAACTCTGCAAAGAAGGGCGGTCCAACCTTGGCCGCTCAACATATGTACGGTCCTCCTTTAACCGCTCAAAGGAGTTAAACGGTTTGCACTCAACCGCACGAATCAACATAAACGGCTGGCACTTAGCCGCAAGACTAAACGCTCTAAAAGAAGGGCGGTTCTGCTCTCACCGCACAAACCACATATACGGTCACCACGTGGTTGCATAACATGTTGAGCGGTCGGCCTCCGGCCGCTCAAGCCACAAACCAATTTAACAGAAATTGCAGAAAATAAATAAACCTAACAGAAAATACATATACGGTCTTACGACAGACCGCATAAGGGGTAAGGACGGTCTAGTCAAAGCCGTTCAGACGAACCGCCATAACTGGTCAAAGGGATATACGGTCCTGGCAGGGCCGCACAAAGAGGTAATATGGTTTAGGTCAAAACGCACAAGGGACGAACGATCTGAGGTTGACCATTGGGCAAACCACTTCACAGAGGTTCCCAAAGATGGACGGTCCACACTATACCGCCTATGGTCTTGGACGGTCGGGCTTCTACCGCCTAAAGGGGATATGCGGTCCAATGCTAGCCGCACAACGATGGATGGTCTCCCATCAGCCGTATTGACGGCGTGACGGTGGGTCGGGTTCGGTCTCGGCCGACACACCGCCCGGAAGGGCCTAAACAAATAGAAAACAAAAATAAACCAATCCACACATGCCATACAACCATTCTACAGCTAAACATGCAATCCAAACTCAAAAGAAAGCCCAAATCATGCAATTTCACAAATTGAACTAAAATGGGCCTAACATGTAAAAATGCATGAAAACCTAGGAAAACGAGCTCGGATGCCGATGCATGTGCTACCTATGCGCTCCTAGCGAGGTAAGGATTCCATCCCCCTACCTTTTTCGTGGAGCCGACGACAAACTCGGCACGAACTTCGAGAAATCACCACGGCGATCCTTCGCACCTACGCGACACCACGGCCGACGATCCACGCCCAGGCTAGCACCTACGCGATCCTCCCGTCGAGCCGGTCCTGTTGATTGCCCTTGCACTTCGGTCCGAGGGCCGCATGCATGTGAACCGAGAGAGAGGGGGGTCGCCACCGTCGCGAGAGAGAAAGAGAGAGAGAGAGAGAGAGAGAGAGTGAGGGCAGAGAGAGAGGCGTACGAGAGATTTTAAAAATTTATTTAATATATTTTTTTGAAAATTTAACTCTAATTGCAAATAAACCATATAAGTTTAAAAATCATGAATATGCCCTTTTTAATTCAATTAATCTTAAACAAATTCCTATAAATGCCAAACGAACGCCTAAAAATCTGAAAAAATAGCCAAAATGCTCCTAACAAAACCAAGATCCAAACTGCTAAGGATCCAATTAAAACACGGGCGCTACAGTCCCTCCCTCCTTAAAGAAATTTTGTCCCCGAAATTTAAACGGAAGGAAAAGGAGGCAACTGAAAGAACCAAATCATATCTTGAAAATAAAAAGTCGGTTTCCCCCGTGGCATGAAGATGACTCGCTTCGATCTGTAGTCTACCACGGCACCGTACTTCTCCAGCCAATCCATGCCCAGAATAGCATCGAAATCGACCAACTGCAGCTCATACAACTTTGCTGGCATCTGTCGATCATTGATGACAACCGGAGAATCTTCTAGGCACACTGGAGTGGCCATGAAATCACCCGATGGTAGCTCAACAAGCAAATTGCAGGACACTTCCACCATCGGCTCCTCAACACGAGTAAGAAAATCCTCAGAAATAAACGAATGAGTGGCACCTGAATCGAAAAGAACATGCGTTGGACGACCAAAAATCAAAACAGTACCTTCCACCAAATTTGACGCGATAGCCTCTGCACGCGTGATGTGGGTAACTCTGCCTCTCGGCTGACGGCTGGGGGCAGAAGACTGCTGCGAAGGCGCTGGCGCTTGCTGATAAGACGGCGGAGGTAACTGAGGTAAAGGGAGACGAAATTGAAACTACTGCTACGGCTGGGTAACTTGCGAGAACTGCACTGGCCTCAGCCTCTGCGGACAGTCTCGAGCAATATGACCCGGCTGATTGCACGCATAACAAACAACGGGTAAAGCACACGGAACACCTGGGTGACTTCCACCACACCTCGAACACAACCTCGGCTGACTAACAAAGGGTCCTTGGCGCTGTTGAAAAGAAGACGTCTGCTGCATAGTACCTGAAGGAGCCTGCTGGTCAAACCGCTTCTTAGACTTCTCATGCTTCCACGAAGAACTCGGCTTAGAAAAAGATGGAGAACCACCGGTACCAGAAACCACAGACTGAACTCCTGCTGCAAGCTGCTGACTGCCTTGCTGAAATTGCACGGTCGGCATAGTCGGCGGAACTGCAACGGGAAGCTGCCCTCGAGATCTCGCTAACTCCATCTCTAAGGTCACGGCTGCCTGATACGCTCCATCCAAATCAGCTACACGAGTCGCGTACAACGGCAATCGTAACTCGGGCCTTAATCCACGCAAAAACTGCTACGTCTTCATAGCTTCATTCGCAAGGATATGAGGCGCATATTGACCTAACTCCAGAAACTTAGTACGGTACTGCACCATGGTCATATCACCCTGAATCAGCTCCATAAACTGGTACGCTTTAGGCATCTGGAGACAAGTCGGGGTGAAAGCACGTTGAAATGCAGTAACAAACTCTGGCCAGGTAATCTGCCGAAGCGGCTGAGAACGGAAAGCAACTTGCCACTCCGCCTTTCACCATGTCAAAGTTGCACCCTGAAGTTGAAAAGTTGCCAACATGACCTTCTCGTCCTCCGCGCACTCCATTGCCAGAAATACGCGCTCCGTCGCATCAATCCATTGCCTTGCTACCTTGGGATCTGATTGACCGTCGAACGATGGTGGATTAAAAAGCAGGAATTCCTTGAGAGCTCTACCACGACCACCCGGCGGATCATCTTGCGGGACAGCAGCTGGGGCTAGTGCAGGAACAACAGAAGGATGAGAGGCACCACTTTCAGCTCTTGGGATATCCATCGGAACATTTTGCGGCACATTCCTTGGGACACGAGGAGGTCTTCCTCGACGAGGCAGCATATTCAATCTAACAAAGCAACGAATAATCCATTAGTAACCACGGAAAACATCCTAATCCAGCAATAGACGACTCGATGGACTTGTTCTGGACTCACTCAAGCAATTTCAATTCCTAATACAATTCCCTAACACATGCTCTGATACCAGCTGTGACGACCCAGAGTTCAGGATACCGATATACCGATAAATCGCTATACCAATGCCAAGAACTGGGGAGGCCACCCAAGAGGCTGATGAGGCCCCTGAAGGGTTAGTGAGGGTTGTTGAGGGATTGCATTACGAATTGGAATTACAACGCGCAATATTGACAATTAGCAACAGAAATTAATATTAATGCGGAAGTAATTTAAAATATCAGAGTGGTAAATATATACACTAGTCCAGATTTACAACAGAGCACAAGTCCACTGTACAACTACACGAGGCATACCCTGGCCAAAAGTACAACAAAAGATGAACCGACTACAGCTGGCGACCCTACACGCGATCACCAAACGGACGCGACAACGAAGCGGCGGGAGGCTGGGGCGGCTCACCTGCAAAAGTGAAGGGTGAGTCATAGCCAGACTCAGTAGGGGTCACGCGGATCCCTACAACGCACTAACACACAGGCATGTAAAAAGTAAAGGCAACCAGCATGCAATAAGTAATTAAACAGGCAAATGGCATAATTAAAACAATAATAAAGCTGTAAATCTAACTACGCAGTAAAATAAAACAGCTAACACCAAATCTCACAAAACACCAGTGCTGAAAATAAATCTACTCACTACTTCCAAGTGACAGGAGAAGTCTACTCCGTCGTAGTACAAGAGAGCCTCACTAGAAGAAAGAGACCAGATGCGTCACTGACGACTTACTCTGCGGCTTCCATCAACTCACGTGTAAGCGTCTACACGGAGAGGCGTAACAAAACCAGTACCAAACCGAGTAACTAGTCAGAGCGACACTCGTCATTGCCAGTCCCTGTCTCTGACCACGTGTGCACACACTGGCTCTTGCCTGAACTAGGTCCTCCAGCTAGTTTTCCCCCTCCGCAGGACGCTACGGCCAAGCCGGGGGCCCACGGAAACTAGCTTACAAACCGTTGATTGGGATACCCTACCACCCCTCCCAGGTGGGTCGACCCGCGTTGTAGGGCTATGACTAGTGGCTCTATCACAAGGAACGTGAGGGAAACAACCCTATTCGCATCATAAAACACATTAAAACCCATTTCGAACTCTGCAAAGAAGGGCGATCCAACCTTGGCCGCTCAACATATGTACGGTCCTCCTTTAACCGCTCAAAGGAGTTAAATGGTTTGCACTCAACCGCACGAATCAACATAAACGGCTGGCACTTAGCCGCAAGACTAAACGCTCTAGAAGAAGGGCGGTTCTGCTCTCACCGCACAAACCACATATACGGTCACCACGTGGCCGCATAACATGTTGAGCGGTCGGCCTCCGGCCGCTCAAGCCACAAACCAATTTAACCAAAATTGCAGAAAATAAATAAACCTAACAAAAAATACATATACGGTCTTATGACAGACCGTACAAGGGGTAAGGACGGTCTAGTCAAAGCCGTTCAGACGAACCGCCATAACTGGTCAAAGGGATATACGGTCCTGGCAGGGCCGCACAAAGAGGTAATACGGTTTAGGTCAAACCGCACAAGGGACGAACGGTCTGAGGTTGACCGTTAGGCAAACCACTTCACAGAGGTTCCCAAAGATGGACGGTCCACACTATACCGCCTATGGTCTTGGACGGTCGGGCTTCTACCGCCTAAAGGGGATATGCGGTCCAATGCTAACCGCACAACGATGGACGGTCTCCCATCAGCCGTATTGACGGCGTGACGGTGGGTCGGGTTCGGTCTCGGCCGAAACACCGCCCGGAAGGGCCTAAACAAACAGAAAACAAAAATAAACCAATCCACACATGCCATACAACCATTCTGCAGCTAAACATGCAATCCAAACTCAAAAGAAAGCCCAAATCATGCAATTTCACAAATTGAACTAAAATGGGCCTAACATGTAAAAATGTACGAAAACCTAGGAAAACGAGCTCGGATGCCGATGCATGTGCTACCTATGCGCTCCTAGCGAGGTAACGATTCCATCCCCCTACCTTTTTCGTGGAGCCGACGACAAACTCGGCACGAACTTCGAGAAATCGCCACGGCGATCCTTCGCACCTACGCGACACCACGGCCGACGATCCATGCCCAGGCTAGCACCTACGCGATCCTCGAGTCGAGCCGGTCCTGTTGACTGCCCTTGCACTTCGATCCGAGGGCCGCACGCACATGAACCGAGAGAGAGGGGGGTCGCCACCGTCGCGAGAGAGAGAGAGAGAGAGAGAGAGAGAGAGAGAGAGAAAGTGAGGGGAGAGAGAGGCGTACGAGAGATTTTAAAATTTTTATTTAATATATATTTTTTGAAAATTTAACTCTAATTGCAAATAAACCCTATAAGTTTAAAAATCGTGAATATGCCCTTTTTAATTAAATTAATCTTAAACAAATTCCTATAAATGCCAAACGAACGCCTAAAAATCCTTAAAAATAGCCAAAATGCTCCTAACAAAACCAAGATCCAAACTGCTAAGGATCCAATTAAAACACGGCGCTACAGCTGGCTTGTGAAGGCATTATAGCCGAAGCTGGAACTGGAAGCTGGCGATGACCGACCCTCGGGGGTGTAGTGGCCACCATTGTCGTGGAGTGATATTGAGCACGCCATCCGAGCGTGTAATAGCCGACGGCTTTTTAAGGGGAGAATAGAAAGGGAGAGAGAGCTTCTTTTTTTTTCTCTCTTTACCAGCCCTACCGCCCTTGCGGGTTTTCGCTAGAGCTAGCCCCCTTTAGCTCTTTCCGGTGCGCCCTTACGGGTTTTCACACCGAGGGGTTACCCGATTTTGCCTAAGGCGCCCTTTCGGGTTTTCACCTTAGCTGGGTCAGTGGTGATTTTTGCACCTAGTCGGCTCCCTGTAATGGATTCGACCAGGCCTGCCGGGGTATCTCTATTTTTAGCCCCATTTTTTTTATTATTTTTTTCCTATGAGACTGTCGTCCATAGCGTGTCGCTGTCAGGGGACGCGACCTGAGACTGGAGTGTGTGGATAGCCGGATATTGTTCGACCATTAATAAGGGTTTTTAGAAGTCCGGGAATGTTTACCGGGATATGAGTTTACCAGAATGACGACTGGGAGATTGACTATCACAGGGACTGGTTGATCTGTGATGTTGAGGCAAGGGCTAAAGGTTGGTCAAACTGAGCAAGAATAATGCAAGGTTAACTGGGGATTCGAGGGTTTGTGTCGTAGCAATACAAATGGATTGAAGACTGGCTCTGGATGAGGCTAACGGCCCACCAAGGAATAGGTGGAAGGTCGTTCTAACTGGTGGGGAGAAGAAGATTTTCTCGTTATCGGCTCTACCGCCCTTTCGAGTTTTCGCCAGAGCCGACCCCCTTCAGCTTTTTCCGACGCGCCCTTACGGGTTTTCACCTCGAGGGGTTTCCCAATATTGCTCGAGGTGCCCTTTCGGGTTTCCACCTCAGCCGGGTTGCTGGCCTTTTTGCCCCCAGCCACCCCATTGTGGTGAGAATGACTGGGTCTGTCGGGGCATCTCTATTTTAAACCCCATTGTTTTTATTTTTTTTTGTTTTGTGTTTTTTTTCTTTTTGACTTACATGAGAGCCTGGCGGCTAGACTGGTGTCGGTGCAGAAGTGCCTGTGCTCCCGTGGTGACGGGAATGAGGGCAGGAGATCAGTCCTCGCGGATGCCTGACGGCGTTTCCAAGGAGTTGGGTTGGCTGGTTGACTGGGAATTGCAGACTGGGAGGACTGGCCGGCTAGATCCTTCACGGGGGAGGACCGGCCTTATTGGTGGTAGCTGGGACGTGCGCCTTAGTCTGGCTGACGCGCGAACTCGTGCTCGATCTGGTGCCTAGTATAGCTTCATGTGTTTGCCGTTGAGAGGCGGGAACGGTCTATGACCTTTGTGATCAACGACCGTGTAGGCCCCGCCCTCGTAGACATTCTGAATGATGTATGGACCTCGCCAATTCGGCTGAAGTTTTCTGCTGGAGCGCCCTGCCATGACTTCTTTTTCCTTGATCATGACAAGGTCGCCTTGTTTGAAAGCTCGCTGCTTGACGAGCTTATCATAGGCCCGGGCCATGCGGGCCTGGTATACTTGCAGGTGTTTGTAGGCTTCGAGCCGCTCGCCTTCTAGATCGGTGAGCTCTTCTAGCCTTCTCTAGTACTCATTTTCGTCAGGGCCGGCAAGGCCGGTGTGGACTGCCACACGGTAAGAGGCTAGCTGGATTTTGATGGGGATAACTGCTTCTGTCCCGTAAGCAAGGGAGAACGGCGAGCACCCCATGGGGGTTTTGTAGACCGTCCGATAGGCCGACAATGCTTCGAAGACCTTCTCACCCCAATCGCGTTTCCGGTGGCTAACCATCTTAGCCAGGAGCTTGCAGAGGGTTTTGTTAAAGGCTTCCGCTAAGCCATTAGTCTGAGGGTTGTAGACCGAAGAGGTTCTCCAATCGATGTGAAATTTGGCCGCTAACTGGTATACGGCCTTATTCTTGAATGGTGTCCCGTTGTCGGACACTATGCGATTGGGAGTACCGAATCGGTATATGATGTTGTGCCGGACGAATCTGGCAACCATTTCCCCAGTGACCTCTCGCAAAGGGAGAGCCTCCGCCCAACGAGAGAAATAATTAGTGGCGGCAAAAATGTATTTATGGCCCTTGGAAGATGACGGGAAAGGCCCCGCAATGTCCATGCCCCACTCAGCGAATGGCCAGGTGGGAGCTGTAGGACGCAGTGGGTTGGGAGGTCTTCTGGGTACTGGGCCAAAGGCTTGGCATTGATGGCATGTACGGGCATACTGGACACAATCCACGTACATGGTTGGCTAATACAAACCTTTGAGCTTGATATTATGCTTTATTCGGTCTCCGGCCTGGTGTGCGTCGCACAACCCGGAGTGGACTTCCTGCATGACGGCTCGAGTCTCCGCGAGGGAGACACATCTCAGGAGAATTGACTTGTCCTTCTCGTGGACGAGCCTATACAGGGAGTCGCTGTAGACACGCCATTTTTAACATTTCTGTGAGTAAATTTCATATTACGCTACGATGCCCCAAAGTGACCTGCGCATTTGATTCATGTGGGTGATTAGTCAATTTTCAGGGTTTTATATGAAAATATATAAAAGGGTTAAAAAAGAGAAAAATTATAAATAATAATAAAAAAGATAAAAATGAATGGATGAGAAAAGCTCATAATATATATATCAAGAAAAACTTATAACAAAAATACAAAAAATAAGGAAAAGTTATAAAATAATTCAAAAAAGTTTTTTTTAAAAAAAAATTGAGATGGTTTGATGTGTGTGTGTATATATGAATATAAAAAGGAGATATATATGTGTATATGAGAAATAATATAACAAAATTTATCATTAATTTAATCTCTACTTTATTATCACTCATCTATATCTTAATCTTAATATTAGTCCCTTTCTCTCACTCTTCTCACGTCCACTTCCTTGCTAACTCTTCTTTGGCCTTTTATACTCATCCACCCGACACAAGGCATCTTCTCCCCTCTCATGTCCCTTTCTTCCTCTTATTATTCCCTTGGCACATAATCGAATCCCTCTCCCCACCTTTCTTTGTCCTTATCTCCTCTCTTCCCCACTTTCTTTTGTTCTCTGACAGACCTCTTATTCTCTAGCAACAACTCACGTGAAACCATCCGATCCATCACATACGAACACCACCCACTCCTCCTTCGGCCATCACCCCTCCCTCCCTCCTTTCTTCCACCAAGGCGAGCCATTCACCTCTACGACAACACCCCTCCCTCTCTAACCCACATGCATGAACCCACGTAAAAACCTCCCTCCCGTGGCCTCTCTCACCCTTCCACCGGTTAGCTGCAAAACTCCCCTTGCACGCCAACACCACCGGCCCTCCACTGGCAGCCTTCGCCAACCGCCTCCTCCCCCTCACTTTCATCTCACCACGCCACCTCCACCTCCGCTGCTAGCCCACGCTACTGCCATCTCCCACGTCCCCCACTCTCCCTCTCTCGCCAACCGCATGCACCCCCGCCGGAGCTCTCCTTCTCTCTCTAAACCACCGCTGTAGCCACCGTCCGAAGCCGACCACCCTCTGCTAGTCACCCATTCTACACCTCCCTTTCTCTTCTCTCTTTGCATGCAACTACCCCAGACGTGCGCCTGCCACGCACTCACTCCCTCTCCCTCACTGCATCCTCCGACGACTGCCACAGCACGCCGTCCGACGACCGCCGGAGCTATCTGCGACCCTACCGTTGCCGTCCTCGTCATCCACCTCTGCAACCGTCGACCGCCCGTCGTCGCCATCAAACGCCACGGCTGCCGTTCCAGCCGTCCGCAGCACCTCCGTCCACCACCTCCGGCTACCGTCCACAACCCCCCATACCCTGCGGACACTGCCGCACGCCACCACCGGAGCACCTCGTCGTCGCCGTGAAGGCCGCTGCAGCCCACCGCCTGCACCGTGATGCCGTGAAGCCTGCCGACGAGCACCACCGACCCTCATCATCGCCTTTACCCCGCCGTCCAACCGCCTCCGCTTCCCTTTGCCAACCTTCCCCTCCGTCTTCCTCCCCTCACCACTGCGTTTACCTCTTCCTCTCCCGTTTCTCTCTCCATCTCTTTGCTTCTAACTCCCTCTCTCTGTTTCTTCTCTCTCCCCCTCTCTCTCTCTCCTCTCGCGACCGCCGGTCGCGTTCTCCCCCTCTCTTTCTCTCCTTCTCTCTCTTCCCTGCTCTCTCTTCTGTTCTCTTTTCTCCCCCTCCTACGATCTCTCTCATCCTCTCTCTATCCCTCTCTTCTTCCTCCTCCTCCACCTCCTGTGTTTTCCTCCCCCGCGATCTCTCTCTCCTGCGGGTCTCTCTCTTCTCCTCCCCCTCCCGCGATCTCTCGATCCCTCTCTTCCTCCCATTTTTTTTATTTTTTTTAACTCTCTAACTCTCTCTCTTGATCTCTCTCTCTCACTCTCTTTCCCTCTCTCTCTCTCTCGATCTCTCCCTCAGTTTTCTCTTATTTTTTATTTTTTATTTCCTCTTCTCCATCCACCTCTCTTTCTCCCCTCTCTGCTTCTCTCTCCCCCTCACGTCTCTCTCTCCTCTCTTTTACTCCCTCTCTCTCTCCTCTCTCGATCTCTCCTCCCACTCTTCTTTTTTTATTATTTTCTTACCCCCTCTCTCTTACTCTCTCTCACGTTCCCCTCTCCCTCTTATTTTATCTCTACCTCTCTCTCCTTCTCACCAGATATCTCTCTCTCAACTCTTTCTTTTATTATTATTATTTTTATCTCTCTCTTTTAGTCTTTCATTCTTTCTCTTTCTCCCTTCCTCTCTCGATCTCTCACTCCCTCCATTTTTTTCCTCTCTCTCTTATATATATATATATATATATATATATTTGTTATTATCTTTTTGTTATTCTGTTTTATTATTATTCTCTTCTCAACTTTATATTTTCTTCCCCCCTAAAACTAAGATATAAAAAATTCTTTTAAAAAAAAGGGAGAAAAATCCCTCTCTCTCTCTCTCCCTTTCTCCTTTTCAGGACAGTATCGATACCCGGAAGGCCCTGTCGAGTTCCTGAACGTCGGAATATACGAGAGCATGTTACATCTCAGCGTACGCTCGTGCCATCCTCACCTCGGAGAAGCTTCCGCGAGCACGTCATCGGCCGCCCAATAAGTTTTCTCACCACGTCGTCTTATTTGCTTCTGTTTCACTAGTTACATTGCATTGCATGTATCATTATCTGTCGTTCATACTGCATCCCTCTCCCTAAGAAGTCCCTTTGCTTGTTCATTCATCATATTGTCTGTCCACCCTTTAGTCTTCAAAGGGGTTTCAAACACCACCAACAAGGTGCGTACTCGTATATGTTATTTTCAATATTGCTTTCTAAAGAATTGGTGCTACACCACCGTTGTCCTTATTTAGTAGTCGTTTCTCTTTGTTTGTTTTCTGTGCAGGGTTAACCAGTCCGGGAGCCCGCTTCTTCAGTCAGCCGAAAGAGGAGGAGGAGCAACTCACGTGCCTCCAGTTCGGGGATAAAACGCGACCATCCCTCCTACTTTTGAGGTACCCTACCATCACCTTCCCGTCTTGTTACATTCCTCATTTGTGATTGTTATTTGTTGTAAAATCTCCATCTCTATCCTCCTCTACTTTTTTGTTTAATATAAGTCTATCTTCTCTCCCTTGTTACTGTCATATATCGCTAACTCTCCACTTCCGTCCTTCTCTATTTTATCTAAAATAAGTTTCTCACTCTGTCTATATTTTCCTAGTGTTTTTTTTCTATATCGTACTATCTTATTCTACCATTCACCTCTCGATTTCTCTTTTACTTTCTCACCTCTCTCTAAGAAAAACATAAAAAAATAAAAAAATAATAAAAGCAACAAAAACACCAAAAAAATATAATAACAAAAGATAAAACAAAATAAAAGAATAATAAAATCAGGGTAACCAAAGAAGGCCCTCTTCGTCGGCCGGCCGACCGAAGAGGAAGAGAGGACCCGCACTGCTCCCGCTTCGGCGGCGAACGCGATCGGAACATTTCCTGTGGGGTCCTCAACCCCTGGCGATCACACTTCTCCTCCCCTTCTTTTGTTATTAATTTTTCTGTCCAAACCCCGTTGACGGAACCAGTTCCTCGCGGTGGTCTCATCTAGCTGGTGCGGTGGGCTATCTCCCGCAACTGTTTTATTTCAGTAATTGAATTTCTGCATTCTAACACCCTAACCGCTAACTGCTTAACTCTAACCCTCCCCTATCATCGCTTCAAAACCCCGCGGAGAGTGACATCTCGTGGCGGTTTATTTGATCCCCTTTTCATTTGTTCTAACCCCGATCAAGGAACTCATTCCTCGCGGTGGTTTAATTTTCTGCACTTTCAATTCCAACCCCGATCAAGGAACTCGTTCCTCGCGGTGGTTTAATTTTCTGCACTTTCAATTCCAACCCCGATCAAGGAACTCGTTCCTCGCGGTGGTTTAATTTTCTGCACTTTCAATTTCAACCCCGATCAAGGAACTCGTTCCTCGTGGTGGTTTAATTTTCTGCATACTTTTGTTCCGACCCCGATCAAGGAACCCGTTCCTCGCGGCGGTCTTATCTAACTGGTGCGGTGGGTCATCTCCCGCGACCATTTTCATTCCAGTAATTTAATTTCTGCACGCTAACCTCCTAACCCCTAACCATTTAGTTTTAGCATCCCCCATCATCGCTTTAAAACCCCGCGGAGAGTAACATCTCACGGCGGTTTATTTGATCCCTTTTTCTTTTCTCGTTATATATATATATATATATATAGTTATTATAATAAAAAAAAACCCCGCGGAGGGTAATACCTCGCGGTGGTCTTTTGTATATACTTATATCGCTGTAAAAACCCCGCAAAGGCCAATGTCTTGCGGTGGTATGTATATATAATATTTATTGTTTATATTACAGTAAAAATCCCGTAAGGCCAATGTCTTGTGGTGGTTTCTATATGTACATATATATTCATTACTATTGATACTACTATATTGCTGTTAGAACCCCACAAAGACCAATGTCCTGTGGTGGTACGTCTTTGTTCGTATTATCTTTATAATTGTCCGGAGAACGATATACCGTTGCAATTTATGAGTTTACGCGTCTCTCCATTTCAGTTACATAGATTCTCGGACTTCCCGGTATATGAAAAACTACTCGTGGAACGGTAGGTCATGCTTATCGGGAAAAAGTCAGTTTGCGCGAGACGGTCTTCGGACCCCTATCTCCGCCACGTACTGGAGTCTGTTCCGCATCCCTCTCTTCCCTTTCTCTCTCCTTGATTCGGTCTCGTTATCCCCATCTTCTAGGACAGACGAGGGTGGACGACCCCCGCCGTCTACACCTCTCTGCCGATCAACCTTTCATCACCATTCCATTTCGTCTATTGATTTTCCTCCGAGGGTGGTCGTGACGCGTTCACAGTCGCCAATCAACTCGTAAGAGGTTACTCGGTGGAGTAGCTGGACCCTTTGAGCTCGGTCAGGAGGGAGCCACCCTTTCTTGAAGTTGATGATGGGCGCACACCAATCATCCTCTTCTGGAGGCGTGCTCTGGTCAAGGTCGTGGACCTCGTAAATGGTGAGACCGGTGTTGCCTTCGAGTGAACTCGGCATCAAGCTTCTGTGCTTGATGACGATGTCGACCTCACCCTCGGGAGGGAGCTTGATGGTCGCGGCCAGTTTTGCTAAGGCATCCGCCTGAGCGTTGCTGCTTATGGGAATGTGATCTATTTCGAAGAAATAGAACTTCTTGGTTAATCTGGTGACGGCGGTATGGTACAGAACTAACTCTGGCTTTCGCACGTCATAGATGCCGAGGACCTGCCGGACTATCAGCTGGGAGTCCCTGTAGGCTTTGAGACATTTAATACGCATATGGAGTGCCATCTGGAGCCCAATGAGTAGAGCTTCATACTCGACTTCATTGTTGGTCAGGGACTTCATGAGGGCGCAGGAGTTGTACAAAACTCCACCCTGAGGAGTTAGAAAGACTATGCCGGCACCTGCCATGGTGGCTGGATCCTGGTTGCTCCGGGTGATCCCTCAGGCAGCACCGTCGAAGTAGAGCTCCCAACAAGGCACACTGGTTGCGAGAGCGCTTGGCTGCCAATAATGCAAGGCATCTCCGCTCCGTTCAACTGGTTGTTGTGATTGAGCAACAGTGGTTGTGAGAGCACTTTGCTGCCAGTAATGCAAGACATCTCCGCTCCGTTCAACCGGTTGTTGCGATTGAGCAGCAAGGGACTTATAACAGCCCGAGAATCCGATTACTGGGAAGGCCCGATAACCCGAGACTCGAACCGCCACCCACGAGCCCGAAGACTCGAAAGGGTTAGAAGGATGGTGTGGAGACTACACAAGTATCACAAATAATTACAGAAATAAAACAGTTAATATGATTAAGCAGGAAATAAATTAACATTTTACATGATACATGGTCCACAAGATATAACAAAATAAACAACAGTAGTCCACAACTAGTACAGAGACAAGAAAGAAAAGTACAGCTACACGGGACATACCCCGGCTCTGACCTCTGGCACTAACGCTGAGCACCTGAACCACCCTGCGCCTCAGTCACGCTCCTCTGAGGTTGCGCCTCGCCTGAAACACGGTGGAAACACCCAGGGAATGAGTCTCGGAACAAGACTCAGTAGGGATCACTCGAACCCTACCTCACGAAACGGGAAATCACTACGCTAGCGGTTAAGCGAGTACCTCGGAGGTAACAACCCTGTAACTACTACGCTGGTCTCACGGAATGAAAAACGAGACCCGCACCACGGCAAAACAATCGGGACTCAACGGTCAACCCGACCAAAAACCTGAAGGTCGAAGTCACAAGACTGACAGTCTGTCACTCCCGACTCGACAGGAGTACCTCCCACTAGAAGCACAGTCGGTAGCGTCCCCTGACGACTTACACCGCACCACAGGTGAACTGCCTGACGTGGTAGCACCTACCAGAGGCACGAACACCGAACAAGAACCACAAAGCAAGTGACTAGCTGGGGTCACGCTCGTCAGTGTGTGTCCAACTGCCCCCAACCACGTGTGCACACACAGACCATGTGTCCTAGGTCTGGCCTCTAACTGGTTTCCCCCTTAGCCGGACTCTGGCTAGTGACGTGGGGCCCGACGAAAACCAGTCTAAAAACCATCCTCAGGGTAGCCTCTCCACCACTCCCCAGTGGGACCACACGCGTGTAAGCAGGCTACGACTAGTGGAGGGTCACTGAAGGAGTAAACTCTCAAGTCAACGAAAAACACCGTCCGCATCCGACGACGTACAGGGACCACCCCACGCACCAGCACCGTCGCACGGTGAGCACGGTCGGAGAAGAAACATGACTGTGAACCACCCGGTGCAATCCAGAGCATGGCGGTCCAACACTGGTGCGCCATAGGCTCTGACGGTCTATCGCTGACCGTCACAGCCGTTTGACGGCCCAACACAGGTGCGTCAGACCCTCGGTGCAAAAACCACTATGACGCGCCTACCCTGGTGCGTCACAGGCCCTGACGCACCCAACCCAGTGTGTCACAAGGCGCGAGGAAACCAACTGTGACGCATGCCGCTCGGTGCGTCATAGGCTGTAACGGACCTACCCTAGTGTGTTATAGGTTTGGAACGCATCAGCTCTGACGCTCCCACACAGGGGCGTTACAAGGCTCTGACGCGTCAGCCCTTGTGCGTCACAGTCCTTGACCCCCAATGGTCAAAACCCAATGGTCAAATGCCAACGGTCGGATCGTCACCTGACGGTCCTACCCAGGCGCGTCACAATGCCCTGGCGATCTATCATGGCACCGTCACACCCACTGACCACCCAGTTGGCCAAAACAGAACTGTGACGCACCCACCCTGGGGCGTCACAAGATGTGACGGTCTCTGGAAGGACCGTCACACCGACCTGACGGCAAAACGGCGTGAAATGCCTAAAAATATCAACCACGCCCCCATGCCTCCATAGGAGAGGGGGAAATCAAGGGGGAAGCCCCCTATGGACCCTTAGCATGCTTCTAAGCCATCAAAACACCGAATCACGGCTCAAATCCATTGATCGGGCGAACTCTGCCCAAATCATGAAAAACCCAAACCCGGCATGAAACCCCGTCTCTCGGCCTCCCCTCGGGCTACAAATCACGGGAAAGGAACGCAAGAGGCTAGGGAACGTCACCCTACCTCGAACTCACCTCGAGGCGCGCCGGATCGTCCACAAATCATGAAGAATGCTTTTAGAACCCTCGTCCCTTCACGGTTCCCCACGAGCTTTACGCCGCCACGATCGCCTCGCTGTCGCCCCGCGCCGTCTGCTGCCGGAGGGGACGTCACCGCGTCATCATCGGTCGAATGGGAGAGAGAGGGGGGCGCTCACGGTGGGAAGAAGAGGGAAGGAGGAAGAAGAAGAGGAAGAAGAAAGGTGGGGGGAGAGAGAAAAAAGGGGGTATTTATAGAAAACTCAGAAAATCCAAAAAATACCAAAAAATTAAAAATCACACATCCGCGATCCTCGAACGCACCGATCGCAACGGTACCAATCTCGCCTAGGTGAACGACCCGGTTCACCCGCAACGAGGTTCCGAAGGAAAAGCCAAAACCCGCACCGGAAATCAGAAAACACACGTAGAAAAGCCGCGAATACACTCCGGGCCTCCGAAACAACTCCGGATCGCGTCGATCTGAACATGAAAGATGTCCGAAATGAAATTTCAGACACAACGAAGCTAGACACTCTGAAAAACTAGATCTGGGACCCAAAAGAAGGATCTGAAAGGTCCGGGATATTACAGGACTCCTCGATCGGGAGCTCCGAGCTGAAGGGTGAGTCGTCTGGCACTGGATGGGCCGCCAAGAATTCAGCCATACCCTGTCCCTTGATTGCTTTTCTGAGGACATAAGTAATGTCGTACTCCATCAGTAGGAGAGCCCACCTCCCCAGTTTGCCTGAGAGGACAGGTCGTCGAAGGAGATACTTCAGAGGGTCGTGCTTGGATATAAGCTCGACTTGATGAGACAGGAGGTAATGCCGCAGCTTCTTAACTGCGAACACCAATGCCAAGCAAACCTTCTCCATGGGAGAGTAGCGGTACTCGGCACCGATTAGCTTCCGGCTGAGGTAGTAGAGGGGTTGCTCTTTACCTTCCTCATTGATTTGCGCCAACAGAGCTCCTAGCGAAGCGTCCATGGCCACAATGTAAAGGATGAGGGGTTTACCCTTGATTGGTGCCCCCAAGACTGGGGGAGTAAGGAGGTACTCCTTGATTTGCTCCAAAGCCGCCTGGCATTCCGAGTCCCATGTAAACGGGGCATCTTTCTTCATTAGCTTGCTGAAAGGCGCGCACCTACCGGAGAGGTTAGAAATAAACCTCTGAATATAGGTCAGCTTCCCTTGGAAGGACCTAAGTTCGGTGATGTTGCTAGGTGGTGGAAGCTCCCGGATTGCTTTGATCATGTTGGGATCCACCTCGATTCCTCGGTATCTGACAACAAAGCCGAGAAATTTGCCACTGGATACGCCGAAGGCGCATTTCATGGGGTTCATTTTGATCCCATATTGTCGGAGACGCTCGAAGACTTGGCGGATGTCACGCAAATGGTCTTCGCGCCTTTTGGTCTTGATGCCGCGGTCGTCGACATAGCATTCGACGGTGTTGTGTAGCATCTCATCGAATATTTTGGTCATGGCCCTTTGGTAAGTAGCATCGGCATTCTTCAGACCAAAGGGCATGCGCTTGTAGTTGAAAATCCCCTTAGGGGATCTGAAAGCTGTGTGATTCTTGTCTTTAACGGACATCCAGATCTGGTTATAACCGGACGACCCATCCATAAAAGACAGGGCTTCATGACTGGTGGTCATATCGACCATCGTTTCTGTAATTGGGACTGGGAAGTCGTCCTTCGGACAGGCTTTGTTGAGGTCCCGGAAGTCGACGCAGATGCAGACTTGACCATTCTTCTTCTTGACTGGAACTATATTGGCGAGCCAGATCGGGTAGATACACGGCTCGATGAAGTCGACCTCCGCCATTTTATGGACTTTGGCCGAAACCTGGAGCTCCAGCTCGTGGCGCATGCGCCGCTGTGGTTGCTTGACCGGAGTGACTGAGGGAGAAATGGCTAGGTCGTGCTCCGCTACGGAGGGGTCTAGCCCTGGCATCTCTTGTATGTCCAGGCGAAGCAGTCCTTGAACTCGAGCAGGAGTTGCTTGTAGTCCTGCTTTTCTGCCTCGGTGAGGAGAGCACTGACAAATGTAGGCTGAGGGGCTTCATCTTCACCTAGATTGATTTCAACGAGCTCATCCACGATCGCCTGGCCGCCGTCCTCCAGCTCGGGAGGAGCGGGTTGGAAGTTGATGAAATCTCATCGTCAGTGTCAGCTTCGGGTAGTTCTTGGTTCTCGAAGCCACCAATTGATGCTGAAGGGGCTGGAGAGTGGTTGTCATTGGGATCCATTGAGGATTGATCTGGGTTGCCGGTTCATGGTGAGCAGTGGTCGACTGGAGCTGCTAAGGTTTCTCCAGGGTTGCCTGGCGAAGTTGGCAATCCTTCGCTGCTAGGACCAGTGATATCCCCTCCCCAGGAGGGTTTATTGAACTGGGTCCCTCAACTGGCTGAGAGACTGGAGGAGCTTCTTCTCCCCCTTTGTCTTGGCAGGGAGGCGAAGAAGGTTCCCCGGCGGCTTGGGCCGGGGTTCTAGCTTTGACAGAGACCGGGATAAGGATTTCCTCTTCCTCATCCCCGGAGATGTCGAATTTGACTTCGACTCTAACTCTATCGTCGGCTGGTTGCGCCAAGCCTATGGCGTTGACTGCATAGTGGACACGAAAGTCCAGGTCTTGGTCGTAGCCAAGTCCCCTGGTGTCCCTGTTGAGGACGGGGGTTGCCCCCCGGCCTGGGAAGGAGTCCACAGCTGACGGAAGTATCTTTACTGTGCAAAAGTTTACCACAGGGGAATGTGTTGCTTTAAACACATTTCTTGAATGTGCGGGGACAGCTCGCTCCACACTTGAACTGCTTCAGGGGTATCATCGGCTTGCCTGAACCAGTCGAAGTCATCGTCTGGCGGGGCTTGAGGAACCATGTCTCCCTTACAGAAGACGATGGGTTTGTCCCTGTTAGCCTTTTTCTTGTTTCGGCGTTGTCGCTTGAAGGTGACAATGAATGTCGTCAGCGACTCGACGATGTGCTTCTCGGATGCACATGGGAGCTGGATGCAGTCTTGGTGGCAAGCATATACTCTTGCCGATGGCTCGGCTAATAAGATTAGCCTC
The DNA here is from genome assembly GCA_022559845.1 of Amorphophallus konjac. NCBI lineage: Eukaryota > Viridiplantae > Streptophyta > Magnoliopsida > Alismatales > Araceae > Amorphophallus > Amorphophallus konjac. Next base: position 86,804,045 of record CM040121.1, read on the forward strand.
GAAGTCGATCTGGGGCCTCTCGGGGTGATCTGGGGTTGACTTGGAGCCGAGGCGCAGCCGATGAAGCTTGGCCTTTTCCTCATCAACAGAGAAGAGATCATCATCATCTTCCTCTGAGAGCCAGCCGTTGCTTTTGCTCTTAATCATGGGGTACGGACTAATCCCCTTGAAGTAGAGCGCAGCGTCGGCCATGTTGCATTCTGCCGGTGTGAACGGCGACAGGTCTGCGAAGACCTTGTGTTGCTCTCCGTCCTTGGCATACTTGATGCATTGGTGGAGAGTCGACAGGACGACCCAATTTTCATGGAGCCAGGGTCTGCCCAGTAGCATCTTATAAGACGTGTTGGAGTCGATAATGTAGAAGGTCGCCTTGGAGGTGAAATCATCGAGCACCAGATCGACGTCCACCCGACCGAGGACGCCCTCGGTGTTCTGGTTAAAGCCGGATATCTTGACCGCTTAAACCTTCTGGAGGTATGGGGTCAGATATAGAGACTTGAATGTCTTGAGCGGCATGATGTTGATAGCGGCACCAACATCCACCAGGATCCGGTTCACATCATGCCCGTTGATCTTCCCCTTCATGTAGAGAGGACGGTTATGGCACGGAGGGGAAAGCAGCATGTCTTTCTCCGTGAAGGAGATGGCGGCTGAGAAGGCTCCATAGGCAGCCGCCTTCATTTATGCGGCATGTGCTTCATAGATTTCGGCTCTTGGAGTATCTTGATAAGGCTTTCCCTTAGGTCCTTACTCCAAGCGATGGCTTCCCAAATTGAAATATTGGCAGGGAAACGCTTCATCTGGTGGAGGACCTTTCGGTCGGCTCGAGCTCGAGCATCCTCCAAGGAGGGTAGTATGTCAGGCTGAGCCTTCTGCGAGCTGCCGTGATGTTCCCCGTCGGGGAGTTGCACTGCCTTGCCCTTACCACCGGGATCAGACTGACTTTGATCACCAGCGGACTCCTGGAACAGGGAAGCCAATGGCGGCTCTTCTGGGGGTGACTGGTGGGCTGGCTCATCCTTGCCGGACGGTCCCGCTTGCTCCGTCGCAGAAGTCGGTACTGGTGCATGGGCTGGGAGGCTAGTAGTAGCCTCGTCGAAGCCGGAAGGATCAAAGATACCGGGTCCTTTCCGAATTTCTACTTCCGGAATAGGAGCTGGTTCCTCTCCTCGAAAGAGGATAATTCACTCCGGGTCGAAGGTGGATGGAGAGATGGGTAGCTCGGGGATTCTCCCACGGCCTCGGCCACGTCCCCGGCCACGACCTCGGCCACGACCGGTGTGTTCTGGAGCTAGCTGTAGCCCAAGAGGGGCAACATTTCTTTGTCTTGTCCGGGAGGCTACTGGCTCGCCTCGCCGAGAAGCATTGATATTGTCAGGAAGTGGAATGGCCACCATGTTACAGGTGCAGCGTCGAAGCATTTCTTCCAGCTGCTCCTTGGTGATCTCCTTGTTTTTATAACACAAGGAGAGCTCATCCGGGATCACGAGTCTTTCGCCGTTCTTGAGCTTTTGGATCATCTCTTGGACCCAATTTCTGAGGCGGGCTCGTTTCTGCATTTCTTCCCACGGGATGTAGCTATCGAGTGGGAGAGCCCCGGTAGGGCGAGGAGGAACGTATTCCTCCAGGTCATCAATGAGCCACTGGAGCCTTTGGAGAGGCGTTGGCTCAGCCGGATATTGCAGGGGCGGCTTGTCGGCTTGTTTCTTGAGCCGCCTTCTGAGATTCTTCCTCCTATTTCTCTCTTGTCTCTTGGTGATAGCAGTCTCTAAGGGAGTAGGAGGGAGAGGTGCTGGAGCCGGAGTTGACAAATCCTGATGAGGATATCTCCGAGCTGGTGTCTTTACAGGGCGAGATCTATGACTCTTCTTCGCCCGAATTTCGATCCAGGCGCCTTCCGCTTGTTGTATCTGGAAGGTGGCATTGATCGCCTGCTCTATTACTTCGAGCGGTAATTCTGGTATGCTGGGATACTGGGACTGGCGTTCGAAGACGTATGCGCAGTTTGATGCCTTAACCGTGGTGGCGACTGGAGCCTACGAAGAGTCTGTAGGCTGGTGCTGGTGTCCTAAGACGTGTGCGCGGTTTGATGCCTTAGCCGCGGTGGCGATGGCTTTTGTTGAGGAGCGGGGCGAGAGACATGCTGGTTGTCCTGCTCCTTAGCCTTGCCTTTGTGAACATGCTGAGGGCTGGCTCTGGCGATGACTAACGGCGTCGCGAGACATTGTGGCTCTGTATGGCTGTCTCGACTTTGTGGACTAGCTGAGCCTTGTGCGGTGGGCCCGCCACTTAAATCGAAGCCGCTGAAGACTCCGAAGATGCCTTCTTTGTACTCCGAATTGTGTCAACGGGTAGGTGGAGAGGACCTGACGGCCCGTCCGTTGAGGAGATGTGTCGAGGCTGAGGCAGGGCCTCACCCTGCTTTTGCTTTCCCTTCCTATCCACGGTTGCCGGAGGCAGAGATAGGACGGGAGGATGACGAGAGAGAGCTGAAGAGCCCGTTGTCGTCTCGCTCACCAAAACGTCCTCTCGGCCGAGAAGGACCCGGAGGAGACTGGCAGTGTCTTCTTCAGGGAAAGGGAGAGATTTTAGCTCCCGCCAGGACCGCCACCGCATGGCCGAAGTGGCTGGGGTTGGCTGGCTAGGTGCTGATGTTTGAGAGCCCGAAGGGGCCGACGGGGCAAGAGAATGGATGACGTTGACCGAGAAGTTGGTCGGCTCCGTCTCTTGACTGGCATCCTGCTTCACACGCCTCCGCAATCGCTCGAGCGCCTCTCGGTTGTCAGTCTGGAACTCGAGCCATTCTGGAGGATGCTGGTAAGGCAGCCCATGCCCATTTTCTTGAGGGGAGTCTGGCCGCTCTGGCGCGCTCCTGGCAGCGCTCAGGGTCTCTTCGACAGCTTGCCGAAGCCTGACAAGTGACATAGAGTTTCCTTCCGCATCGATCTGCTCCCATTGGATCTGTTCCTGGATGAGGTGTTGGACTTCCTCATAGGACTCGATCGAGTGGCAGATTCTGGCGTGGAAGGGGCATTATTGAGGGTGACTACGGTCCCAATGGGTGTAGTCGGCCGGTGAGTCGCGAGGCATGATTTGCCCGTTCTCGACGAGGATATCGAAGAGTCGCCGGGTTCTCTCCCTGGGGAAGGAGAGAGGTCTCTGATCGTGCCAGGGCCTCCACCCTGGATACCAGATCGAACTTCCCCTTTGATTAGCGCTGGGCTCCTCTGATTCGTCATCAGAAAGAGAAAATGCGGCCATCATGTGGATGACATTGGCTGAGGGGTGAGCCACGCGTGCGGCCTTAGCTGGCCGGGCCCACATATGCGGCTGCGGAGGATCGACGAGACCACTCTTCATTTTGACGAGGCCGTCTCAGATCAATTTCTGCGCCTGAGTCTTGAAGACGTAGCAATTATTGATTGAGTGACCCAGCATACAATGGTACAAGCAATAACTGGGATCGTCGGTTTTCAGGGCCTCATCCGGCTTGCGGATTTCTGGCAACTAGATGATCTTCTGGGCCATACAGAGGTCGAAGAGCATCTTCGTGTGTTCCTTCTTGAAGGAGAAGGGTGTCTTCATGCGCTCCGAGAAGGAGGGAGCGGCTGGCTTATCCACTGGCTTTTTGTCAGAGCCACTGGATTCGGCCCCCTTACTGGTCTTGGCGGCAGGGGTGAACTCCATGATATTCACCTCCTTACCAGGCTGGCGTTCTCGCGCTTGTTTAGCCTTGGCCACAGTATAGCTCGGGTTATCGGCGAAGAGCATCTCTATTTCGGCAACCACCGAATTGAGTTGGTCGAAGCCCTTGATATTGGTGCCAAGAAGCTTTTCGCTGACTTCAGCCGCTAGACCTCGATGACATATGGTGATGGCGTCTCCTGGACAGGTGGATTGACACACCTCATGCTGAGGTCTCGCCATTTTTTGATGAAGTCGAGGACGCCCTCCCCCTTTTTCTGTCGGAGAGAACAGAGTTCGACTAAGGAGACCTTTCGCTCGGCCGTTTGAAAGCGGTCGAGGAATTTCTTCTGGAGATCCGCCCAGTCGATGACTGAGTCGGGCTTCAAGCGGGAATACCATTGGAAGGTCGTTCCCGTGAGTGACGTGGCGAAGTAGAGGAGGAGATACGATTCGTCCAACGCTAACTCGCCCATGGCCGTAACATAGTAGGCCAAGTGTTCATGTGGCGACCCCTGCCCGTCGAACTTTTGCAGCTTCGGGGGCTTGGAGTATTCTGGGGGAAGCTTTTTCAGCTGGTGATGAAGCGGGTAGGGCACACTGTAGAGATCCACAGTGACAGCCCCTTCACCATACTGGGCGAGCTTTGTCTCGATGATGCGCTCGATCATCTGGCGTTGCGCCAGGAGATTTTTCGGCATCGACGTGTTGGAGGCTCGGGGTTGAACCTCAACCGGGGGCGTGCCAAACCCAGTTACCAACGGGGTTCGGGCAATCGCCGCTGAGGTGTTGGCAGCATCGCGGGCCGCCGGGGGTACCGGCACCTCGGCTTGAGGCCTAACAGGTTGCTGAGGATGAAGGTCTCGTTCCTGGAGGAGGTCATACAGGAGGGCCTTCAGATGTTGGTTCTCTTTCATGAGAGTGTCGAGGGTCACCTCTTGAACCTCGTTTGCAGGCGGGTCATTATTGACCGACTCTGCGTTGATAGGAGGGTCGCGGTCCTCCACTGGGACTTCTTCCGCGTGTTCCGTCGCTTGTGGTCTGGCAGAAGTGTCGATGTGACCTGTTGGAGGAGGCGACGGAGCCTGATGGCGCGGCCTCCTGAAGTGGGACAGAGGCTGGTTCAATTCGTCAGACTGGGTATCTGGCTGGTGTCCGGTGGTGTAGCACGCGAACACCCGAACCGCGTCGTTGACGAACCGGGCCGTCCGTTTTCGGCGTGTGTGCCGCTCGGGGCGGATAGGTGTCCCTAGTCTATCAAAGACCGAGGTGCGTTGCAGAGGGGGCTCACTCCCGATATCAGTCAGAGGAGAGACCGGGACAGGTTGCTGGAGGGCCCGAGAACGGGCTCGCCTTTTCCTCCGCTTGCTTGTGCGGGGGACATTAGACGACTGGGCGTCGTCAGACGATGCTACTGTGAGGCTAGTCGCATCCCTTCTGATGCCGCGTCTGAGTGCCCGGAGGGGGTTCCTGATACGCGCCCTTCGAACAGCTTGAGCTTCTTCTAGGGTGACCCAGATTCTCCTCAAGTCGGGTTGCTGGTCTCCCTTGTCGCCGTTTTTTCGACGAGTTATCTTGGGAGGCCGTGTATCGAACTGCGGTGGGTGCCCCCAGGCTGCTGTCGAGGAACCCGCTCCTTTGAGCTTCGCCCCGTCCTCTCGTGTTTGACGCAAGAGGTCAAAATGATTGGAGGTGGGGATGGTGGGAATGGTCCGTTCCTGGGGTATGATTGGTTCACCCCCGTCGAGACGGATCCGCAAGTCGCCGACAAGAACCGTCTTGCCGGAGTTGCTGGTTGCAGCAGCGAGCCGCCTGCCTCTGCAGGCATGGCGATGCTTCTTCTAAGGAGCTGAGGAAGACTCCGCCCCAAGATGGTAGACCGAGAAAATCGGCCTGGAGCGACCAGCAGCGTGAAGCTGTCAGTCTGAAGTGCCGGGATCGGTCTCCGGGGCAAGTAACCCGCGCCGGGAGTCGATGGCTGGGCGACTCGGGTATAAGCCTTTGCCTGCGCCGATAGGAGTGTCGCCGATACCCGAGATGATGCTCTTGCACCGGGAGGCGATGCTATCGAAAGTGCTGAGGTGCCGACGCCCCTGGGTTGAGGACCCACGGGAGGTGCCGGTGTCGTCTGGGCTCGGGTAAGGGGACCCGAGGAGGGTGCTGAGGAACCTTGCCCCCTGGGTAGGAGACCCACTGGGAGAGCCGGTTCAACTGGAACTCGGGACCGAGGTCTCGAGTGCAATGCCGGCGAGTCGCGGACTCGAGGCTGGGAGCCCGTATCGAGAGTCAGATTTACCAGGATTTGGGGTTGGAAACCCGATGCAGATGCTGAGGAGCCGTGGATCCGGGACTGTGAGCCCGTGTTGGGTACCGGCTTGGCTGGAGCTCGGGATTGAGAACCCGAGAAAGATGCTGGGAAGCCGTGGACCTGGGACTGGGAGCCCGCGTTGGGTGCCGGCTTGGCTGCGGCTCGGGGCTGGGAACCCGAGGAAGATGCTGGGAAGCCATGGACCCGGGGCAGGGAGCCCCTGTTGGCTGCTGGCTTGACTGGGGCTCGAGATTGGGGACCCGAGAAAGACACTGGGAAGCCGACCGAAGTCTGAGGCACGGGGCCCGTGTTGGAGATCGGATGAGGCTGGCGTCGGGAGCTACTGCATACCCGGAACGGCGTTGATCTGGGGGCACTGCAGGGGCCAGTGGTGACGGTCCGGTGCCCAACACTCAGGTGGGCCACCGGGACTGGAGGTGCACATGGCACATCGGCCACAGGAGCCAACGGAGAAACTGGAGTCGGCTGAAGAGCGGCCACGGGGACCACACCCAAGAAGTAGGGCGATCCGATAACTGGGGCGAGGCTGCCGAAAGCGATCGGCATCGCCAAGTAGCCCACCCGAGCATGTGTGGCGATGACGTTGGGGCCGTAGGTGATGGCCGCCATGGTTACTGGAGTGCTAAGTGCTGCGGAGGCGACGGTTGCTGACAGTCGCCGGGCGCAATTCGACGATCAGAACGCGGACCAGAAGCTGCTGAGAATGCGCGCACGAGTGCCCTCCTCTGCCTCTCCTGCAAGGACAGGGAAAGGGCACCAGGGCTTCAGGGATGGCACAGACTTTTCTTCAGCAAAAAGAAGGAAGGAGGGAGACGTCCCACCGGGCGTGCCATCCTCTCTGTCGCTCGGGTTTTTGTGCCGATTACCGGGGTGAAGGAAGGGATACAGCGGGGGAGGAAAATATGGGAGTTTGATGTATCTCGAGTATTCCCCTCACAGTTGCATGCCTCTCACGGCGGTATCGGGCACTCTCCTTTTACGGAAAGTCGGGAAGGGTCGAATGGCATGGAAGTGTCAGGATAAGAGTTAACCGGACAGGGTGCGGGCGTGCCAGTCGATTTCTCGACAATCACTCATGGAACCAAGGGTTGACCGGGGAAGCGCCACCAGGGCGCGGCCCGTGGGCTCGGGCTATCGGGCAACACGTGGAGAGAAGGGGTTCCATGGGTGCGAGTGCGTAGGCGATTGCGGAAATCGTGTATTGGACGTCTTTCCCCACCGGCCGCAAGCAACCGGTGTTTATTTACATCGGATTGAATCCGAATACCTTCGTTCCGAGCTGAAGAAGAGTCTGTATATAAGTCTGAAGCCAAGGGTAGAGGGCTGGGGACATTCAGCAGCTATGGGTGCGCGTTAGACTGAGGGGTATGTTTACTGGGGTTAGAGTGTTGGGCACGGATGCCGAGTGGTGTAGATAGAAAACTGAGGGCCTGAACGTGGGTGCTTGGGCACTCGTCCAATCGGCGATGTTGTACTGAGATGTATTCTTCTTTACAAGAAGGCCGTAATGGCCAGGGTACAACTGGCGCATGCTACGGGACAACTCCGACGTGCTAGTCGGTCCCCGGGTCGATGCGTGATGAATGAATACACATGTGTTTTACAGAGGGCTCCACCCGTGGTGTAGGCCATGGCCGTGATGCCGGACGGGGGCCTACGACTGGATGACTGGGGGGATACATCGATCCGATATTTGGGCGAGGGTCGATCACGACTCGAGTTGAGCGGTCGGACATGGCCTCGTGACTGCGAGAGAGCATGACATCATGGTACACGTGCGGTTGCAACCGACGGACACGCGAGGGGAAATCCCGGCATGAGGGGACGTCCGCCCATGTCAAAATGCCTCATATACAGTGGGTGTCGACTTGTGTGTGACGGCTACATACGGCGTGAGGGGAGTGCAAATGACATACTCCCGGCGTATTAGACCGCCGAACAAGTCACCCACACACAATTCTCCTTCGTCCGTTGCTCGGGGCCGCGCTTGAAGTCTTGTGCTTGCCGGATGATCTCCTGGATGTTGATTGGATTAGATTAGATGCCCCACCCCTTGAGCTCCTAAGGGGTTTTTATAGGGGAAGTTGAAGGGTCACAAGGGGTTTAAGTGAATAGTGCATGGGTTACGAACTGAGAGAGAGAGGGGGAAAGAGGTTTACGCGGACCAGCCCCGCCTGAGCTGGTCCGCCTAAACCCCACCCGGGGGGTTTAGGCGTCTTTTTTCTTTTTCAAAAAAGGAAACTTTTTTTTAATTGAATGGGGGTTTACGCGGACCAACTAGTTAGCTGGTCCGCGTAAACCCCCCCATGGGGGGTTTATGTGGGTTCGCTCCAAGAGAGAGAGAGGGGCTGGTCCCCACCCTATAAAAATTTGATTTTTGGGCCATTTTCTTCCTAAATTGACTAAGAAAGAAAAGGACAAATAGCTGGGAGGATACGTGGAGGCTTGTGTACGCATTGACTTGCGGAAACCCCGTGTGCTGTCGCTTTGCGCTCCCGCGTCCACATGTCACCTTCTCGAACTGGTACGGCACACGAATCGCGTCGTAGGACCGTAAATCGGACGAACCGGGGCTGAGTAGGGTCGTGGGACCACCGGGCTGGAGGGAGGGCGCGGCCCCCAGGGAGTTCGCCCTCCCTGGGGCGCGCGGCCATGCCCCGGGGCGAACTGGCCCAGGCTGGCCGTAACCCCGGGGGATGGCCCCGGGGGTCTTCTTATGTTGCCTAGGGACGTCCTTTGATGGACTTTGAACTTCGGGAGGCTGGCATGGGCCCGTAGGGCCGTTGTTCTCTGAGTCGTAGTGGCCGCTCGCAAGGTGTTCGAGCGAATGCCCGACACACTCCGGGTTGCCGAACGAGCCGCGTAGGTGACCGACGGGCCTTGGATTTGGCCTAGTGTCAAGGATAGAAGTCCATAGGGACTGGGAGGAGGCACCTTGGGCCCGTGGGCCTCGCCTCGTGCTATGTGGCACATTGTACGGCGGGTTGGCAGGGTAGCCTCGGGTTGGCCCGAGAGCTAAAGTTGGGTGGCGTGTTACCACGTATTTGAGGGTCGGGGTGGTCCTGACTTGCTTGGGGGCGTTGTAGAGCCCAATTAGTGTACCAGAACCACGGGGTGGCCCGTGGGTTGGTATAGAATGGTTAAAACGTGTGCGCCCACAAGGTGTTCGACAGAATGCCGAACACACATGTGTGAGCCGTACACACGTACTGCGGGCCTCCCGAGCCTGTGGTTGACCTGTTCGGGTCTCCCTTTGACCTCAGAGGGTTGAATAAAGAGTCTCGGAGTGGGCCCGTGGCTCTTTTACTGGATGCCACGTGGCGCAGCTTAGTGTCGGGGCGGCCCCCGGGTGGTCCCGGGCGGCCATATAGGGTACGGGCAAGGCCCGTATGAGAGTGGCCGGGGTTAGCCCCGGACCATTGCTTGTGTCACCATGTGTCACAGCAAGTTGGTTGGGACCCCTGTGGGGACCCGCAAGGTTGTAGAAAGGGCTGGATAGCCCGTGCCTTGTAGGTGTTCGGGGAAATGCCCGAGCCCTTACTCCTTGTTGTTTTAGCTGGGAAATGGTCCGGGTACAACAACTGTCAATTCCACCGAGACCATGGCCACGACATCGCCGACTGCATCAACCTGAAGGACACTATCGAGGATCTCGTCCGCAGAGGACTCCTCGACAAGTTCCTCGCCAAAGCCGCCAAAAGGCGGCGGAAGACGCCTCCCCCGATCGACAATCAGCCCAACGGAAAGGAGATCATGATGATCTCTGGAGGGCCCACCGTGGGGGGAGATAGTGCGAGCAGAAGACGCCGGTACGCGACGGCCATCAACACGGCGGACCATGGCGATGGCACCCGAAGGGAGCTTTCCACCTCAGGCCACCCGGGAGACCCCATAGTCTTCTCCGAGGATGACCTTGAAGGCGTCACGACGCCCCATTCCGATGCTTTGGTGGTTTCCGCCACCATTAATCAATGTACTATGCGACGCATCCTGATGGATAATGGAAGTGGACCTGATGTTATCGCGTACGACTATCTTGTACTTATGGGTGTGGACGTGTCACGACTCGCGCCATTGCACACACCGCTGTATGGATTCTCTGGCACGACTGTCCGCCCAGAAGGGCGTATCTTGCTCCCGATTACGTTCGGGACGGCACCAAAAGAGGTAACCTTCCTCGCCGACTTTACTATGGTTCGTGCAATGACAGGGTACAATGCCATCATCGGCCGAGGAGTCCTCGGCACGCTCCGAGGTGTCCCTTCCTCCTACCACCAGAAGCTTAAGTTCCCCACCCCTCGTGGGGTAGGGGAAGTCCGAGGTGATCAACGGGAATCCATAAGATGCTACCTTATCTCCACCCGAGATCGACATCCCGAAGAAGTGCCTCCCGAGAAGAAGGAGAGGACCGAAGATCCGGGTCTGAGCACGAGCGTGCCAGCTGAGGATGTATACCTCATCCAGGTTGGGGATGACCCAAGCAGAACACTAAAGATAGGCGCTACCTTGTCCGAACACGACAAACAAGCGTACGCGGGTTTCCTTGCGGCCAACCAAGATGTGTTCGCCTGGTCCGAGGACGAACTCCCCGGAATCCCTCCAGAGGTCATCACGCACCAACTAAGGTTGGACCCCCCCCCTGCCGCCCGGTACTGCAACGCCGAAGGCGGTGCAACCCCGAGCGACAAGCCATCATCAGGCAACAAGTGGGAGAAAAATTACGATGAGGGCTACTCCGACCTACCCAGTATCCAGACTGGGTAGCCAACGTAGTCCTGGTACCCAAAAGCAACGGAAGTGGCGGATGTGCATGGACTACACCGACCTCAACAAAGCCACGCCCAAAGATAGCTTCCCCATGCCACGGATCGACCAACTGGTCGACGCCACGGCCGGGCACGAGATGCTGAGCTTCCTCGACGCCTATTCTGGGTACCATCAGATCAGCATGCACCAGCCCGACCAAGACAAGACCGCGTTCATCACCGACCATGGCCTATACTGCTACACCCGCATGCCTTTCGGGCTGAAGAACGCGGGAGCTACATATCAACGCCTAGTCAATCATATGTTTGACTCGTAGATCGGCCGCAACATGGAGGTCTACATCGACGACATGCTCATGAAAAGCCTCCGAGCAGCCGAGCACCTGTACGACTTGGCGGAGACCTTCACCACACTCAGAAGGTACAAGATGAAACTCAACCCTGCTAAATGTGCATTCGGGGTGCGATCAGGGAAGTTCCTGGGATTCCTCGTCACCCACCGAGGAATCGAAGCCAACCCCAATCAAATCAAAGCAGTATTAGAGATGAAGCGATCGAAACGAGTGAGGGACGTACAGTGCCTCATCGGATGCGTCGCCGCTCTAGCCCGATTCTTATCCCGAGCCGCCGAACGATGTCTACCCTTCATCCGGCTGATCAAGCAAGCCAACCTGGCACCAGAGAAGAAGGGATGGATCGACTGGGACCAGGAGTGCGAACAAGCGTTCGAAGAACTGAAACGCTACTTGACAACACCTCCTGTCCTCGCCAAAACCCAAGGGGGGGAACAGCTGCTCCTGTACCTATCCGTAACGCCTGGCACCATGAGTGCTGTACTCGCACGGGAGGAGACGGGAGTCATGAAGCCAGTCTACTACGTCAGCCGAACACTACAAAAACCAGAATTCCGGTACTCACGGACTGAGAAGTTCGCCCTCGCACTGATTACAACTGCTCACAAGCTACGGCCATACTTCCTGGCCCACCCGATCACCGTCCTCATCGATCAGCCCCTCCGACAAATCCTTCAGAACCCTGATGCGTCAGGAAGACTCGTCAAATGGGCCATCGAGTTGGGAGAATTTGACATCAAGTTCTGACCAAGGACGGCGATCAAGGCCCAGGCTCTCATGGACTTGGTCGCCGAATGCACTCTACCCGCCGAAGACTTACCCGAGAAGTCCTCGAGGCCCGCCTGGGAACTATACGTCGATGGATCATCCTACGCTGCGGGTAGCGACGCGGGGTTGGTCTTACTCTCACCAGAAGAGTAGAGCTACAGTACGCCCTACGCTTCAACTTCACGACCATGAACAATGTGGCCGAGTATGAGACGCTCCTCTCCGGGTTGCACATGGCGAAACACCTGGGGGCGTCAAGCGTGCGAGCATACAACAACTCTCTGCTCATCGCCAACCAGGTCAGGGGGGAGTTCGAAGCCCGCGACCCCTCTATGATGAAATACTTAGAAAAGGCCAAGGCCGCAGCAAAAGAATTTGCCCACTTTGAAGTGGTCTACATCCCACGCAAGGAGAACGTCCGAGCAGACGCCCTCTCCCGCCTAGCGTCAGCCACTACAGTCTCCAGTTCAAGATCGATCCTGATAGAGAACTGTCGGCACCGAGCATAGATGACCCAACACTCCAGGTGAACGCCATCGACTACGAACCCTCCTGGATGGATCCTCTACTCGATTTCTCCTTCGGCAGCAGCTCCCCAGTGATCATGCCGAAGCACGACGCACGCAGGCAAGAGCGGCCCACTTCACCATGGTGGATGGCCAGCTATACCGTCGGTCCCTCTCAGCTCCTCTACTCAAGTGCCTCTTCCCCACGGAAGCCAACCAGGCCATCCAAGAAGTCCATGAAGGACTCTGCGGAGGCCGTGTGGGAGGGCGAGCACTCGCAAGGACGCTGATCCGACAAGGGTACTGGTGGCCCACTTTGCAACAAGATTACCTCAACTATGTTCGAAGGTGCCCTCAATGCAAGAAATATTCCCACCTACACCACCAGCCGGCGACGCAGCTCCACGCCTTGACGGAACCCCGTCCGTTCGCTCGGTGGGGGATCGACATCCTGGGGCCCTTCCCTGAGGCACAGGGAAGGAAGAAATTCCTCATAGTCGCCATCGACTACTTCACCAAGTGGATCGAGGCCGAACCATTGGGGACAATAACAAGCGAAGTAGCCTGGAAATTCGTGCTGCGAAGCATCATTTGCCAGTTTGGGATCCCCAGGGTTCTCACTACCGACAATGACAGATAGTTCGCGAGCACTGCCTTTCAGGAGAAGTGCTCGGAGTTGGGGATCTGGAACCACTACACCTCGGTGGGACATCCCCAAGCCAACGGCCTAGTGGAGAATGCCAACCGTACTCTACTCCATGGCATCAAGACTCGCCTGGACCAAGCAGGCGACGCATGGATTGATTCGATCCCCAACATTCTATGGGCTCACCAGACCACCGCTAGAGCCGCCACCAGAGAGACGCCTTTCCACCTCGCTTACAGGGCTGAGGCAGTGGTCCCGGTGGAAATATCCAACCCCTCCTTACGAGTGGGACATTTCGACGAGGCCAGAAACAACCAGGCGATGCAAGAGAACCTGGACTTGCTCGAAGAAGGAAGAACCAACGCCCAGGTAAAACTTGCGGCATATCAGCAGAAGCTGGCTCAGTACTACAACGCCCGGGTTAAGGAGCGACACTTCTTCCCCGGAGATCTGGTTCTACGACGAGCAAGCGTGGCTGACCTGCAAGGGGCCGCAGGAAAACTCGCACCAAACTGGGAGGGCCCGTACCGGGTAACAGAAGCACTCGGCAAAGGAGCGTACAGGCTAGTGACGCTGGGGGGGAGAGAGGTGCCCAGGACGTGGAACTCCGTCAACCTCAGGAAATACTTCCAGTAAAACGTCACCAGCCATACCCCACTGAGGTAAGTTGCCCACGATAAAGAAGGTAACCTAAGGGTTCCCTAGAGACGAGCACCACTCCCCTTGAAAAACGAGAAGGTACCCTAAGGGTTCCCTAGAGACAAGCACCGCTCCCCTCAAAAAATGAAGAAGGTAACCTAAGGGTTCCCTAGAGGTGAGCACCGCTCCCCTTGAAAACGAGAAGGTAACCTAAGGGTTCCCTAAAGGCGCGAGCACCGCTCCCCTTGAAAATGAGAAGGTAACCTAAGGGTTCCCTAGAGGTGAGCACCGCTCCCCTCAAAAAATGAAGAAGGTAACATAAGGGTTCCCTAGAGGCGAGCACCGCTCCCCTTGAAAACGAGAAGGTAATCTAAGGGTTCCCTAAAGGCGTGAGCACCGCTCCCCTTGAAAACGAGAAGGTAACCTAAGGGTTCCCTAGAGGCAAGCACCGCTCCCCTCAAAAATGAAGAAGGTAACCTAGGGGTTCCCTAAAGGCCCGAGCACCGCTCCCATTGAAAACGAGAAGGTAACCTAAGGGTTCCCTAGAGGCGAGCACCGCTCCCCTCAAAAATGAAAAAGGGTAACTTAAGGGTTTCCTAGAGGCGAGCACCGCTCCCCTTGAAAACAAAATGGTAACCTAAGGGTTCCTGCGGAGGACGCGAGCAATGTGAATACGAGCACGGAGGATCACCCAGAAAAGCACACAGAAGCACTCCAGTAAAAGGTACACAATAGTATTGGCTCAAGAACAAAGAATTTATATTTCTTTAGTCAAAATACAAGCTGCCATAAACTGGCAAAATACCCTCACATGGGCCAAGTACAAGTACATAGAGGAATAAAACGTGCTCAACAGTGGCAACATGTAACTCCAGCAACTCGTTCCTTCGACATCGCCCTCTATCAACGATCATGCAGAGTCTCCGAGCAGGCGTAGGTACCCATCTTTGTTCTGTGGGAGGGTACCTACGGAGAAGCCTCCTATGCCAGAGAAGAGGGACAAAGCCCTCAGGCCAACAAAGGGCTTCACTGGTAGAAGGCCTGCACGAGGAAAACTAGGCCAGTAGCTCCGGCCACCCCTACTTGGAGAAGGACCAGCAAGGTCCACCTGTTACAGGGAGCCAGCATGCCTACCCAAGCCAACGGGCGACATCGATACTACGAGGCCAACACATTGAGAAGGCCACCCTGGCGTACTGGCCACGTTTCCAAACTGGCGAACAAGGCCCCGCTGCCCCAGCTGCCACCAGCACCTCCCTTGAAAGGAGAGGTTGTCTTGTGCCTCGCCACGGACAACGTGTGACAATAGTGGCGGAGAGAGACGTGCTGGCCATGCCTCCAAACTGAGGAGCCCACCGCCGTCGTCCAAGCCACACGACCGTGGCTACCGAGTGGAAGAATGGAAAACAGATTCCACCCTTCCTTACGATCCTTCCTACCAGAAAGTAGGAAGATGTTCCAACAATGAGGAGCATCTCAGCGAGCACCTGCAAGGAGCAAACAACGGTCATATACCACAAAGACAACCAAAGGAAGCTAGCTGAAAAATAGAAAGCGGCATTACCCTGGCACTTCTCAACCATTCAAGGACGGATCCTATCCGACTCAAGGAGCAGGACTCCCCTGCCGGCGTACAAGCGGTCGACCTTCTCCAAGGCCTCCCGCCAGCCATCCAGGTACCCGAGCCTGTATTGCTCAGATGCCGGGCCGCCCTCTCAGGCGCAGGCCACGGCCGCCATGGTACCGGCACTGGGTTTCTTCGAAGGACCAAAGGTTGACGACGAGCCTGCAGAAATTCATCATCTGACGAAGTAGCAGACTCTCCTAAGGACATTCTCTAAGAAGGCTACCTACAAAAACTCTCTATTGCAGAAGCTGGTCGTGGAATGCTGCGGAAGCCATCATTTATAGGGAAGGCAAAGTCCCCAGAGGTATGAGGACTCTTACCGCCTCAATCAAATCCGTGGAAATCGAAGCGACGGATCCCGAAAGTCGCGCTCCTTCGGAAGCCCTCATCGAGGACCCCTTTCGTATCCCCAGAGGATCTCGCGACGGTTCAGGAAGAAGGAAATACACGGAAGAAATCTCAAGATTTGCAGATAAAAGGAAGTTTTTCATTTCCAAAAAGAGAAATTACAAAAAGAGGCTACTGCCTCGGAAGGTGCAAAAAAAAAAAAGAAAGGAAAAGACATCTAGGGTAATCCTCTCAAGGACCTGCCCCGGTTACATCATCACGTGCCCTGGGCTCAGCAGGTGCACACACAGCAGCTGCACTAGGAGGAGGTGGCTCGTCACTCAAGTCCACCACAGCAACATCTGCGGGCGCTCGCTCGCCCGCGCTCGACACCGATCACTCAGCGCCCGCCTCTACGGGGTCAGGCCTCTCTTCTTCGTCTTCGGCCCCCGAGCCGTAGGGATCTGAAGGAGGAGGGAGGACTGGGGCCACGAGGTCAAAGTGCCCCGCTGTGGCCTTCACGGCAGCACTCCAGCCCTCTCGGAAGCCTGCGTCACGCGCCGGCCCGTAGTACCCCGGGCCACCTCCGTCAGCTCGGCCCGATAAGCCGGGGAAGAGCGGAAGGCCTCCACAGCCTCCTCGCCAGCCGAGGACAGTGACATGCGCAGCCTAGATAGCTCCGCCTCGATCTCCTGGCCGTGGGCCTCCATGGGTCGGGCCTCCGTCTCCAGCTTGGCCGCCCGCTCTCCAGCCACGTCAGCCCGCACCCGGAAAGAGTCCCGATCGCACTCCATGCCCGCCAGAGCGACTCCAGCTGAGACAACTGCTTCTGAAGTCGACGTTCGTAGCCTCGGACTCTTCAAACGCCCTTCGGCCCCTGCCTGAAGGGCCCGACTGGCCTCCAGCTCGCGCACAGCGTCCAGGAAACGGTGCCTCCACAATCCAACGGCGCTGACGACCAGACACACGCTCCTCGCGGCAATGGCCGTCAACTCGTCCACGATACCAGGACCCAGCTCCCCAACGTGCTCGTGCCAGTGAGCACTCGCATCATGAGGTCGACAATGCCTAGGACACCGGGCACCCCGTCGGTGAGTCCTCGGGCCGCGAGGACTGGTCGCGCTGAGGGACCCTCTGCGGAGGGGGAGGATCAGCTTTGACAGCAGCAGGGGCCTTGCCCCTTTCGCGCCCCCGGCTACCAGAGGCGGGCACTGTAGTAGCAGCCGCCGGCGCTACCGGTGACAACGATGGGAAAACATTGGGGGGAGGCGCCCCAGGCGAGGGTGGGACCCGACTTCTAACCGGGGTCGAATCCCTCCCCTCTTCCTCGATCGGCGGCGACTGTCCATCTCCGCCAACTCATCCTCGGTCAGGTAAGCCCGACCACCGCCAGCCATGGCAGACTCCTCGGCGGGTACGCTGGGAGCGGCTTCGGAGGAACTCTGTCGAAGACTAGGCCCTCCACTGGCCACTGATGCCTCGGGCGAACGCACCAGAGGAATGCCGACAGGGGCCGGATACTGCAACCTCCCCGAGGTAAAAGCAACCTGGGCTGGGGGGCGACGACCGACACCTGGCCGGTTCCTGGAGCAACGTGATCCACGGGGCGAGCGGTGTGCCGCGGCACCCGGACGATCTCGGGGGTCCACCCCAGCGCTTCCGCCGCCCCTGAAAATACAGAGACAAGATTAGTCAAGCATCAGTCACAACCGCCACACCCCCACGAGAAAATAAAACCAGTACCCTGCGGCAACGGAGGACACAACCCCAGCTCTCGAAGCAGCGTCGGGGTCAAGACGTGGTCTGCATCGACGAGAGGATACCGGGAAACTGCCTTCAGATCCCGATGACCCTCGGCGTTGAGGGGAGGCTTCGTATAGTGCCAAGGGCGAGGAAAGCCACTCCGCATCTAGCCATCAGAGGCCCTTTCTCAGTCCTTTGACTTGATCAAGTATATGTACCGCTCCGCCCACCCCTTGCTGTTGGACGCGGTACGGGAGACAGAGATAAAATGGTCGCGGGTACGAGCCTTGAAATAGGTGAAAAAGGTGTCGGATGGGCAACTCTGGAGGAGGAAGAATTGCCGGAACAAGTCGACGCTCGGCTCCACCGATGCTCTACGACAGGCATAGATAAACCCGCAGAGGATGCTGTAAGAATTGGGGGATATACCCCCAGGGTTCCGCCCGTAATGGCGGAGGACAGCCGAGATAAAAGGATGGACCGAAATATGAAGACCCTGCTTGGAAGGAGGCCACCGGGATCATGATCTCGCCAGAAGAGTGACTTGTTATGTCGTCTCCCACAGCGGGGAAGACGATGTCATACTCGGGGGGAATCTGGAAGGTCTCCCGCAAGCCATGAAATACCCTATAGGGCACTAAAGGTTGGGAATCGGGCCGACTAGTACCCGCACTTGAGGTGCTCGGCATACCGTCTCGACTCTGAGGCATCTCCTCCGAAGAGGAAGACTCAACAGTGAGAGCTCTCCTATGTGGAGGCATCACTACCGAAGAGAAGAAGAACCAAGAAAGAAGGATCCTCACCAGGCATAGGAAGGAAGAAGCCTACGACGGAGCACGGCGACCAGCGAGATGTGGGTATGGTTTTTCGAGAGTCCTCATAGCACTCCTTATAAACCGCCCACTACGGTTCGACGGTTGTCCCCTGAGGGTCAAGCGAAGGGACAGCCTATCGCTACGACGGTACGGATATCGAGGCCAGGCGACCGTTCTGAGCCCACATCCCTAGAACAAGACAAGACCCGGCGTCATCATTGCCAGCGTGGCTTCTGCCACCACTAGAGGCGCCTTGCGCGCCAAGCAGGTCTCGAAGCCACCAACTCCCGCCGTACGAGGAAATCATCTCGGATCACACCCTCCAGAAGAACCCTCTCTTGGGCTACTCTCAGTCCCCTACGAGTGCTCGACAACTAAGAGTAGGGGGGAAAATGAGGAGGGTAAATCTGGTTTGACCCAGAAATGGCCCAAGCGCGAGCGGCCCATTAAGGTTTGGATGCGCTAAGCCCAAGCAAGGAGCGAACATACACGCTCAATCCAATAAGAGGATCACCGGCCCAGCAAAGCATCGGATTCCACGACGCCGATGGGGCCGGCCCAAGCGCAGTTCTCACCAGAGGACACTCCGACGACCGACCGTTGCCCCCACGACGCCGGCCTTGACCCCGTAATAGGCGAGCACCCGGCCATGAGTGCCGTAAGACTCGCCCAGGGAACGGCCGACGCCGGGGCTATCGCCCTCCAACGGAAACTCCTGCCAACATAGCGGGGAACGTTACTCTACTAAACGTACCCTTCCCTATCAAGGGATGAGGCCCTCGCTCTAGGACAACCCATATAAAAGGGACATCGACAGAAGAGAAGAGGATGTGAGATTATTCTACTAAACCCTACACTACTACGCAAGAGGAGTTACGGCGGATACTTCTGCCACCAGAGTCCCCTACAGAGAAGAGAGAAACTCGACCTGCAACTACGACAGAGAGGCCATCTACTACGTCCAGAGAGCCACTTCCTCCTGCACGGCCTTACCACCCAGCGAGCACTCTTCGAGAGCCCACTGGGAGCGGCGAGCACGCGTGCAGAGGACCTTCACGCTTCCTGGATCGACGACTATGGCCTCTACTTCTCTCTTACTTTACTCTTCTCTATTGCTCATTAATCCCTTGCTGACTTAAACATCGGAGGGTTATCCCCTGGGGTAACACCCGGGACTCCTTCTGACGCCCTTCTGATTTTTGATGTGTGCAGGCATCCACGGGCGCGAGACAACTTCCCCAACAAATAAATAGAGAAGGTGATACGTGGCCTAGGAACTATTTTCCTACCGCTACAGACAGTATACATGTCGAAACATAGTTACCCCAAAAATAACCCCACAAAACAAGAACCACATACGGCTGATAAGAAGCCAAGCCCTTGTCCCCACAGGCCACAAGATACACCTGTCACAACCCAAAACCCCAGTACCCGACAACAACACTCAATCTAAAACCATTTTCTATGGATCAACAGATGCCAACCATTAAGATATTCCTTTTGACTAATAAAACAAATAAAAAGAAGAGCTTTTGCAAGCACAAATTACCTTGACAGTATTTTGCAAGAATGCTCAAGAGCAGTGCACCTTGTCCTGCCTGTATTGCACAAGAAAAACAAAGGCTCAAAGTAGAAACTAGAGCCATTATGATTACTAAGTATTGATGAGATGGATTGAAAATAATAATCGACATGTTACTTGGGAAAGCAAGAAACTAAGGATATAAATTAGAATAAAAAAATCGCATGTGTTTGCCTCCACCGTCCCGGCCGCTCCTCTCCTAGGTTCGCCTCTCTACTGCGGATATCCTCCTCGTCAATGGGATGCCGACTATAAGTTTTTTTTCAGAAAAACAGTTCAAATCATAGTAGAGAAGCACAACAAAGAAACCCAAACGCACCATTAAGGAAAAAACAGATTTTTATCTATTAGGGGGCCACCTCCTAGAACGTGGGAAAGGGGGAAATGGAGCACGACAGCGCTCGCAGGTGCTCGAAGGTTATGAGGTCAACATTGAACATTTAACCATACCACTTACGAATGGCTGCAGGTATAATCAGAAATCCAAAGTCATCAGTTTTCCATGATGACATGTTGATGAGAAAATTTCCTCTTTGTCTTGGGTGAGACCTTCAGTCGTTCTGGCTAAAGCTCAGGTTAACCATTGGAAATGTACTCGTTCCAAGATTTCCATAGAAAGTGGCAAATGACACGCCACATGCATCTACGTTACAGTACAGATACAAGTATCCACAAAATCATCTTCATCAGAGTTGCTGGGCTGGAACTCGAGGACCTCCACGAGATTGCTCCCATGGCGATTGTTCACCGGACCTTCCTTCTCGTGCTCCTCTGCCTCCTCGCCGTCGCCAAGCTTCCCTTCACGCAGCCGCTAGAAGTGAGGAGGGATATGGACTCCCCCTCCACTCTTCCCCCTTATTCCCAACACCCCTGCCCACCAAAATCGGAAAGGTCTCACCGGCCTTGCACACGATTGGCGCCCCCACATCCATCTGTCTTCTTCTCCGAGCTCACTGTGCCCATCTATGGGTAGACAAAAGTGGGACTTGGAAGAAGAGGGAGACAAAAATGGAGAAGAGCCGTTGAAAAGAGGATTGCCCCATATCCCTCAAGCCGTTGAAAAGAGGAGTACCCCATTCGGGGCTCCAACAACCCCAAAAATAGTGAGATGCTGAGAAGAGACGGGATCGCCGTCGCGGGTGCCGAGATCCGCCGCCCTCCGAGGATCTCAGAAACCTTAGCTCCGAAATCCCTGAGAAGGGTGTCACGATGCTGAGAAATGGGAGACGGTCGCCCCGAAACGGTGAGATGCTGAGAAGAGACGGAATCGCCGTCGTGGGAGCCGAGATTGTCGATGAACGCCATCGCCCTGTGCGGATCTTAAAAACCCCGGCCCTGAAATCCCTTAGAAGGGTGTTACGATGCTTAGAAATGGGAAATGGTGGCCCCGGCATCCCCGAAACCCTAGCCCTGGGATGGGAGACGGTCGCCCCGAATTGGGGGCTCCCATATACTGCCCCGAAATGCACCCCAGAATCCTCCGCTTTCGAATCAAAAATGCGTTTCCTCGGTTACGCGATGTCATCTCATTTCGGATCAAATGTCCGATCCGAATCCAAAAAAAATTTCGGATCCGAATCGACTTTTCAAATCTCATAAATTTGTTGACACCCCTACATATGTTAAGCAATTATTAATCTATCATCAGTTTCTCTCTCTCTCTCTCTCTCTCTCTCTCTCTCTCTTCTCTTGATGGAAACCCTAACAGGCGAGGAAGGGAGAGCAACCTCGTCGACTACGAGGTGGGGGGAGAGGGGGAGAGGACGTCGATGGTGAGTGAGTGGGGGTGGAGCAGTAGGGAGGGTGGCAGAGGGGGAGGAGGCATCGACAATGAGGGGGGAGAGGGGGAGTTGGCTGCGAGGTGGGGGGAGAGGGGGAGGGGGCGACGAGAGTGAGGCGATGGGGGTGGAGTAGCAAGGAGGGCGGTAGAGGGGGAGAGGGGGAGGGGGCACCTATTGTGAGGGAGAGGGGATGCCGACAATGAGGGGGAGAGGGCGCCAGCGGTGAGGGGTAGAGGGCGAGGGGGGACCTGCTGTGAGGTGGAGAGGCAGAGGGGGCGACGACGGTGAGGGGGTATAGACTGCAAGGTGAAGGAGAGGGGGAGAGGGGGAAGGGACGCTGGCTACAAGGTGGGGGGAGAGGGGGAGGGGCATCGACTGTGTGGTTGGGGAGAGGGAGAGGGGGAGCCAGCGGTGAGGGGGAGAGGGCGAGAGGGGCCTGTTGCGAGGTGGGGGAGAGGGGGAGGGGGCGCTGACGATGAGGGGTGAGGGGAGAGGTGGAGGTCTCTCTCTCTCTCTCTTAGTAATAGTATTCTAGACATTTTATTACACCTAATGACGTTAGATGACATATTCTACGAAATATTAGTCTCACATCGACGACAATAAAATGTAGGGGTATACCTGTAACATTTAAAATTATATAGAAGGTATTTCTAATAATATAATCAAATATGGAATATAATTGACATAATTAATATTTAGAGAGATGTTTATGAAAAAAACTCTTTTCAGTTTTAGTCATATTTTCTCGTGTGAGTCCCACACTTTACTTCTGCGGCGAGTAATTAGAGGGAAGGGAATGGATACCGAAGCCTCTCTCTCTGTCGTACGTACACGCACCACGTGCGCTGTCCGATGTTTTGCTGGCCGCCTTACCCGAGGCGTCCATCAACTGCCCACAACATCGCCTCCAGGCGACATCACGATCGCCTTCGCTGTCCACTTGTCCTCGCCCACCATCCACATCGGAATTCGTGCCCGGTTCGAACCTCTCACACACCACCTGCGCCATCGCCCTTGCTCTGGAAGAGGGCCTTCTCTTCCAGGAGCTCTGTCCCTTCTCGGCATCCGACGGACTTGCAGAGGAGCGCGCCAATTGCGCCGTCATCGGCGGAGCGGATCGGTGCTGCTTGCTGGAGTGGGTGGGGGGAGGAGGGATAGGATGAGGAAGAGGGAAAGGGAGAACCCCTGCGGGGTGTGCGGGCACTACCACAGGTGCGAGGAGGGGGAGGTGTGCGGGGTATGCGGGCACCGGCCGGCGGGGGCGGTCGTCGAGAAGGGGTTGGCGCAGCCGGCGGGCGGGGCGTTCGCCTCCGAGATTTTCAGGGAATTCCTCTACCTCGGCGGCTACGACAACGCCTGCCGGGGGGAGTTGCTCAAGGCGCAGGGCATCTCCCACATCCTCAATGTGAGTCGATTCCTCCATGCCGCGCCGTTGGCTTTGCTGTGGCCCTCGGGTCTATCTGTTTTGCTGCTCCCCCACTTTTTTTTGGAAGCCCTTGAATTCAATGTGTTGGTAGATGTCTTCAGGTCATTAGTATCGTACACGAACATAATTGGTGAATTCGAATATAGTTAACAACTTAGCAAGCAGCAGCAGAGCATCCTCTGTACCTAGGCATTGGCAGATCAAGTACAGCCTTCATGGCAAGTTAGAAGCACGAACCGTTTAGCATAAATTACTTCGGATGAGCTACTAGGGTCCGGATCCCACTGGCAAAAATTGAAGCAGGACAGGAAGCGTAGAGGAAGAAGATAGTCGTTTTGAGTGAATTGGCCTCGATATGGTTGATAAGTGCAAAGAAAATACTAAGTTTGTTTATTTGTTGCCCCTTTTGCAACTGTCTCTTTGATTTTTTTTCCTTTTAAAAATTAAATCATCTCCGACATTATGTTGATCAAGATTCTTACTGAAGTAGGTCTCAATGTCGATTTTTGCATTCCTCGCGAAATCATATCCATTTCAGCATGCGTGGCTTCAAGTTAACATTAACCCCTGTCTTAGTATAGTCGGAATTGCTTCTGATGCTAGGCTTCACCTTATGGTTTCCCGTGAAGAACAAGCTATACAGTTAATAAGAAGTTGTTAGAATCCCAGACCGGAACAATGAAAGTGAAAGCAACAAGAAGGATTAGGAAGAACATTATTTCAATGAAGCCAACCATCAAATACCAACCTCGAGGGTTGAAAGGAAATAACCTCACCTCTTCTTCTCTTGTTAAGTAATACAAGATTTACAAGCTCTTTTCTAATATGAGAAACAGAATGGAAAGGTGATAGACCTCTGTCATGTTGCCTACTCTTGCTCATCTTAAGACTCCTACCTAAAAGTTGGAACAACTACACTATATTGCTTCAATGTTTTTTCCCATACAGTTCAGTGTTTTGCGTGATGGGGTGAGATTGTTGTATATTGAAGGACAAAATTTTATTTTTTATGTGGCCTTTTCTGTCATTTTGATTATTTGCAACAAATAGCAGGGCGGTGACCTTTGCCTTTGTTAATTTGATTATATCAAAGATATCTTTGCATAGTGTAACTAAAATTTACTTATGTTTACAATGAATAGTGTGGCTTCGCCACCTTTCAAACAAGAGGATTATAGTAGCTTTCTTTCCCTACTCTTGTTGGTCTCTCTATCCCTGTTGGAGCTTTGAGATATAGTTCATTTGTGAGTTTGGGAATCTGGGTTGGGTTAGGATTGGAAGAGTTGGAAAGGAGATTATGTTTTTGTCTCTTGCATCTGGTGTTGTTGGGACCTGCTATCTATTTTATTTATTTATTTTAAGTACAAATCAGTAAAAGAAGACCACGTAATAAATAATGCTGTAAATCATTGGCATCACCATCTTATTCTAGTGAGTGCTTGTCAAGAATTCAAATGCAAGGCATGCTAATAACCATTATCGTATTTTTGAAAGTTCTACATGTAATTTGAACTCAAAAAGAACCCTATTCTCTTCTATGTTTTGGAAGTGCATAAATGTAATTGTATCCTACTATTGGCTTTCTTTTGTGTAGAGATAGTTAAACATATAAATTGTCATTGTGAGACAATTATACTTATTCATATGGACCTTTATTAAAGAAGATTCTGTTAATAAAAATACAGTAAAATAAATCCACAAAGTTGTAATATGTCCTAGGCAGCAAACTCGTCTAAGGTGATGGAAGAGTGCTGCTTAGATGTGGAGGATCTGTCTTTCAATATTCTAATGTGTATCCTACAAGTAATTGGACATTGTTCAGTTTCGCATCAAAGTTGTCGAAGAAAACCACAACATGCTAAGTTCTGGATACATCGTGGGTGTGATTGCATTTTGATGTTCACTTGGCTATTCATGATTTTTGCAGGATGCATATTTGTAGGGTTACATGAAACCATCTAGAGGGGAAAAAGGTTGGTTATGTATTTTGGAAAAAAACTTTAATGATGGTTAATCCCACGACTACTCCCACCCCGCACACCCAGTCTCACACATCCATGTTGATGATCAGAATTCTTAGCCATTGTTTGCAGTACCACCCGGTACGTACCGGTATCGGGCGGTATGTACCGGTACATACCGGTATCGGGCTGTACGTTCCGGTACCGGGTGGTACCTACTGGTACCGGCCTTGACCGGTCTGGTTCAGCTTTGACTGGTACCAGGTGGTTCATACAGGTACCGGGTGGTATGTTCCGGTATCGGTCTTGACCGGTACCAAAATAGGATCATGAGGATGGCTTGGTGACTATCATGGAACACTGTGTACATGATTAGTATAGATCATAGTTGTCAAGGTGATCGCCTAGACGACACCTAGGTGACCAGGCGCTTTTCCAGGTCCAAGGCACCAGGGCACCTTTTCTGGGCCCAAAAAGGCACCCAAGGCATCTGCTGAGGTGGGCCAGGCGGTCCAAGGTGCCCGCATGGGAGCCTTGGCCATCTGGCTCAGCCCTAAACCCAAGCTTGCCCTACCTAGGTGTCTTGGGCTGCCTGGCCTGGGCATAGCCTTGGGATGTTTGGTCAATCTGTGATACGAGGCTGGGTCATAGGTAGATCAAGATCTATACACTCCTCCAACTCCCCCCTCTCTCCTCCCTCCATCTCTCTCAATTTTTAATCTTAAAATCTATAAAATTTTCATGTATCTTATTCTAGTTTTATTTGTTTTCTCCTTCCCTTTCCAGCTTTGCTCTTTTTCCCCTTCTTTCCTTTTCACCTACTTCATCTTTTTTCTTTGCTTAGTGTTAGCTAGAGCCCCACTAATATTCACATGCCAGAAATAATAGGCACATACTCTCTCCCTCCCCCCTCTCCCTTATGAACTTGCCGTCTAGGCACCGCCTTGGGTCGCCTTGTTGTCTTGACAACTATGGTATGGATGGAGGAGTTAGTTGAGTTCAAAAGTTATTTTGGATTTGTGTATTTGAAGTTTTAAACCCAAATTCCAAACCTTCACTTCTGCTATGCCAATCAAGATTTTCCTAATACCATAGCTGACGTTGAGCACAATAACTGGTACATAGTGGTGTGTCCGTCCCAGTCCTCTTGTAATAGTGAAAGTTCCATTGAAGTTTTAATGCTCTAACAATCTCATTGGATATTGAGTGAACTGTCTCATGAGATTCTGAACTTGGCTCACAAAATGTTTTAATGGCAAACATCCCAAACATGGGACATACTATAGCCCTAGTTAGTGAAAGGGCTGACATCGAGGAGCCAAATATTTCCTCTAATGTATGAACTCTTTGGTAGAATAACACGGTATGCCTGTGGTAACTTTTATCTGTTGTGAGATTCTTTCCACTCAGGGTTTGGGAATTTGGCCTTGTTGCATTGACAGTGCTTGTCAAGATGTGTAAAATTGAGAGCCTTCACCAAGGGGATTAGGATTACCTGCTATCTGTGAGGTAGGGGACATTAATGAACAGACTTATTGGATGCTGATATGCTTTGTAGACACAATGAAGCATATAAGTGACTAGACAGTCAACCAGTCATCTCCAGGCATCAGTAGAAAGTTGTTATTCTATGGGTGATGTGATTAACCAGATATCATGTCTGGCATGGAAAACATTGTGGCAAACCACTTTAGAGGCCACCTGATGAAGGAGAAACCAGATGGAGTTCTGAAGGAAAATGGGAAATTGTTGAGAAGCATATCCGTTGTAATGGAAAATGGGAGATTATTGAGAAGCATATGCATTGTAATCATCAATTGGGAAATGAGGTGAAATATGTCTTTGGTTGGTTGTACCATCACTAGAAGTTTTTTTTTCCCGAAGAAAAAGTGGATTGCACCACCAATTTTATTACTAAGCAGAGGTGACACGATCAAAGAAGAGGAGAGATTCTTCTTCTGAAAAAAATAAAAAAATAGCTATACTTTTAGACCGCTTTTCAGCAGACAAGTTATTAAGATGCCTACTCCAAGTGTACAAAAGACACAAGAGTTGAGAACAAATATTTTCAACATAGAGTCTACTTCCTTGAAAGAGAACATCATTGTGCTCCCTCCAAATACTCCAGCGGATGGCATGAGGAACAATAGAGATAATCTTCTTCCTGGTTTTGCTTTGAGTTTGTAACTTCAATCGACAAAAATACCTCCGCATGTCCTCCAAAGTTGAGAAGCTAGTCTGAAAATGTGACACCCTTCCAAATATTTTCTACGCCTCCTGACTGATAGTACAAACAATGAATAGATGATCCACAGTTTCCTGCTCAACTAAACAAAAGGCACAAGAAGTATCACAATCCGGATCCCATTTTCTTCTGTAAAGTCTGGTAACAATTTGTTTCTCAAAAAGGAGCCACAGTAAAGCTTTGATCTTCAGTGGAGTCTTAATCTTCCAAACTCTAAATTTTGGGTATTGCACTATCAATGAAAGCGTACATATTCTTAACTGAGAATTCTTTGTTGGCCTTGCCCCACAATAGAGTATCCTCCTGTGATTGAGATGTAGAAGTCACATTTAGCATCCGGAGAAGAAGCAAGCATTCCTCCTCCTCCTCATCTTTAAGACCCCTTCGCAGATATGAAGAGACCACTGATTGATATCTCCTTGTATCTGATAACAGCCTTTGACTGTGATCCATTTATCCACAGACAATCTGAAAATTCTAGAAAAATTATCCTCGCAACATTTCCAACCATCTGTCAAACCAGAAGAACGTGCCTTCTCATTGATCCTGGGTTTAAAGTGTGTATAATATGCTTGATCTCTCCCTCCAGGTCCCCTGAACTGCTCTGAAGAATATCTGCCAAACACTGGATGATACCACATTCTAAAAAAAATGGTCCGTAGTCACATCAAATCTCTCACAGAAAATGCTGCCCCCTCTGGTCTGTATCTTAAGGGCTGACAACCTATCACAAGCTAGTAACTGGTGGGGACACCCGAGCGTTGGACCGGGCCGACCGGGTCCAAGTTTACCACAGACGGAGGCGACGAGCAGCGACGACGGCGTCCATTTGGCTGGGCGACTTGCTCCCGTGTCACTAGCATGTTTATTTTATGAGTTTGGGCATTTAATTGATGTAATAAGGCCCATTTGAGGCCCATTAGTGCTTTTTCCATTTTCTGTGTATTTTTGGGTCCGAATTTGGGCTCATTTTAGGCTTGAGGGTATATTAGTCCACGTTTGAGTCAGTGAGGGCCATTAGGGTTCCCTCCCTATAAATAAAGTTGTAATCTCATGTTTTAGGTTAATGAAGATTTGAAGTAAGCCTCTAGTAGCTGCCTCCAAGTCTTCTCCTACAGCGGGGTGGAATCCCCAGGGTGGAAGCCCAACCTGTTCTTATCTTCTTCTTCTTCCTCGTATTTCCCTTTTCGTCTTTGCTGTGCCGCATCATCTTTGGTATCAGAGCGGGCATCGGCTTCTCCTACGTAGCCAAACCATCCTGACTGCCATCCCGACTGCCATCCCCTTCTCGGTGCGATCCTCCAGCGGCCCCAGCCCCGCGGCCCCACCGTTGGCTTCGGCCGCTCCCGTGTGAGCTGCCGTCCGCGCCCCACACCGCCCGATGCCGATCGCGCCGTCCGCCCGCGTGGGGCCCCTCTGCGCGGACCCCTTCCGCGGCCGGCATCCACGACCGCCAGCCCACGCAGCCCTGCCCGCCTACCGCTCGCGCCTTACGTAACCCCTACAGACGCCGCGGCCCACTGCGTTGGGGCCTCCACTCGTCTCTCGCGTCCAGAGACCCCCGGCCGCCCGCCCGCCGATCACGGACACCCGTCCGGACGCGGCCGCCTCTATCGTCCGCGCACGCCCTGCCGGTTCCGCTTGGGACGGCCCCAGCCACCCTTCGAGCCGCAGCCGTCTGCAACCGCCCCAGTTGTCGGGGGGCCCTCCTCAGCCCGCACCGTCGTCCGGCACCTCCACTCCCACACCGGAGCAGGCAGGCGCCCGGTCGGATGAACCTGCATGGCGTCGAGAACGCCGACGGAGAGCACTCAGTGTACGTCTACCTGCCGGCGCTCCCACACGAGGTATTCCAGCCTCGCCGACCACGTACGCCCCCACATCGGCACCCGGAGCAGCTTGCAGCCTCGCCCCCTTGGGAGCGACACGTGGAGTCCGTGCAGCACTCCCTCGCCGCGTTGACGCTCTCGTCAGCCCAGGACAGTAGCGCGCGGACCAGCAGCAGCAGGTGCCTGACCTCGGCCCGGTGATTCCGAGCGTGTACACACACTCTCGGTGGACCTCACTCTTCAGCGAGTCGGTTAGCGTTGACGGCTCGCTCTCATCTCTTGCTCATCTTGTATTTGATTAAATTTGTCGCCGTGAATGTGTGGTAGGAACATTTAGCCCGTTCAAGTTTATTGCTGCGGACTTTGTGAGTTAGTTGTGTCCATCTCTTGGATACCAGTTTGTTACATTAACAGTGGAATATCATTAGTAAATGTGGAAAAATCTTTGATTGCTTGGAAAATGTTTCGCACTGCAAGGTTTGGCAATATCTGTGTTTTGTAGCATCTGTTGGAACGCACTCACCTTCCTGGACTCGTGCACGACACAATACTTGCTGCAACTTGATTAGTTCGCTCTGCTGATCTCACTCGTCGTATGTTTGTCGTGTCGTAGTTGTAGTCGCAGGTTAGATAGTTTTACGAATTGTCAACGAGTCGTTTGCATTAAAATTTCAAAAAAAAAAATTGTTATGTCGTCAGTGAGTCGTTGCATGTTAGTTTAGCTTAGTCGGTGTCTCATGCCCACACGTAGCGGTGCTGAATACCACATTTCGGTGCCGATGTCTGGATCTCAACAAGCAATGTCTGGGAACCGCCACCCCCCTCAAGGCGCTCATGCCAACCCTCCTGGGGACCCGACCTTGACCGAGTTAGTGCTACAGCTCAGAGAGGAAATCCGTAGAATGGACCAACGCATGAGAGAAGGTCTTACTGGTATAGAGGAGAGGGTCACCGAGTCTGACCGTACTGTGCAGGGGATTGTGGGTCGCATTGTGGCCTTGGAAGGGGCTGCTCGTGAACCGAGGAGAGATCAAGCCGTTGAGAGACCCAACCGCAACGCCCCCTTTCCCCTGTAGCCCCTCGGCACTCTCAGCCTAGGGTCGCCTTAGCTGGTGATCGGCGTGGTCGACACAATGACTATGACCGGGACAATTTTGAAGAGGAGATTGATGAAACCCCCAGGGTCCCGATTGCTCGTAGGTATGGGAGGTATGGTGGGAGGCCTGACAGGGAGTTTGATGAGGATGAACGATGGGCATACCGGGATCGAGACCACGACATCCGGAATGCCCGCATCGAGGCTCCCAGTTTTGATGGTTCTTTGGAACCTCAAGAATATCTTGACTGGGAGGCTAGGATGAATCGCTATTTTGATTGGTTGGGGATGTCCGACCCTCGACGAGCTTTCTTCGCCAAGACCATGTTAAGGGGTCGAGCATTAACCTACTGGACTAATCTTGAGGAGCGCCTTGCTCAGAGGTATGAGGAGCCAATAGATACGTGGGATGAGATGAAGGCCAGGCTTCGTGAGAAGTACATCCCCGCGACGTACCGTCACCGCTTGATTGATAGATGGCAGAACATCTTACAAGGTTCTAGGAAAGTGTCGGAGTACATTGATGAATTTGATGATCTGTTATTGAGGTGTGGAGCCCGTGAGGAGGGTGCATTAACCCTTTCCCGTTTCCGGAGAGGCTTGCGTCGGGCTTATCAACAAGAGCTTTTCCGTCAACATGTGACCACTCTTGATCATGCCTATCAGGTTGTGCGTGAAATGGAGTAGCTTGAGCAAGAATCGGAGTCCTCTCGTGTCAAGTCCACTTATCAACGTCCTCTGGACCCGCGAACCGCCCCAGGGCCCACTCCGAAGGCCCCAACTCACCGGGTTCCTGAAGGACAACGCCAAGGGGAGGTCCCTCCGGCCTTACCTCCGGCCAAGGGCGATGATAGAGGGAAGGCGCCTATGAGGGAGGCCACGCGTCCGGGTGATAAATCCCGCGATCGTTGTTATCGTTGCCAAGGGCTAGGGCACCATGCGATTGACTGCCCCCACAAGGCCCTAGTCATTGGCAACGGCGAGTCTTCTGAGCAGGAGCAGCCCCTCGTGGATGTTAACCACGAGGGAGATGACCTGGCCGACGAATATGAGGGCGAGTTTGCTAACATCGGCGAGCCCGTCAACTTTGTTGAGGCGCCCGAAGAAAATAGGCTAGGCGTGGTCCGATGTATCCTCGCCCATCCCAAGGAAACTGAGGATTGGCGCCGTACGGCCATCTTATAGACCTACTGCCATTTGGGCGGAAGGGTCTGCCGTGTTATCATTGATAGTGGGAGTTGCATTAACGCTATCTTTACCAACACGGTTGCCCATTTGGGCTTAGCGACGGAGGATCATCCTCGCCCCTATCAAGTCTCTTGGGTGGACACCACTTCAATCCCCGTGCGCCTGAGATGCCTCGTTACTATTCATCTCCAATCATATGAGGCTTAGATCTGGTGTGATGTCTTGCCTATGGAAGTCGAGAGTGTTATCCTTGGACGGCCATGGATCTATGATGTGGATGCGGCTCTCTACGGTCGGTCCAACACTTGTGTCTTCAAGCATGGCGGTCACCGCATCACTATCCAACCCTCTCGACCTTGTACCGTCCCCTCTCCGGAGAGCCCTGCTCTCAGCACCCTTTCTGGTGCTGCCGCCCCTCAGCTGGCCGCCCATAGCGACCTGAGTTCTTCTCAGCTGAACGCTACTGCCAGCGTTGTGGTGCCCCTTGCCAGGGAGCCCCCTCCTGCTCGTACCCCGACAACTATGACGTTACAGTTGATCACCGCCTGAGAGTTCGAGCGTGAACTATTTGATTATGATGTCATATATGCTCTGATGGTTAGGGAAGCTGAAGAGGAAGGTGCCGAGGAGGCACTGAGTGAGCAGCCTGAGGACGTCGCCTATCTCCTCCATGAATTTGCAGATGTCTTCCCTAACGAGCTACCTGAAGGGTTGCCTCCGATGCGTGACATCCAGCACGCCATCGACCTGATCCCTGGATCTTCTTTGCCCAACCTGCCCCATTATCGCATGAATCCACTGATCATGCTGAATTGCAAAGGCAGGTTGAGGAGTACTTAAAGCAAGGCCGCGTGAGAGAGAGTATGAGTCCTTGTGCCGTTCCCGCACTGCTGGCTCCTAAGAAGGATGGAACTTGAGGATGTGCGTGGATAGCCGTGCGATCAACCGCATAACGGTGAGGTACCGATTTCCCATTCCCCGCTTGGATGACATGTTGGATATGATGGCGGGAGCCACTTTGTTCTCTAAAATTGATCTGAGGAGTGGTTATCCCCGAATGGAAGACCGCCTTCAAAACGAAGGACGGACTCTATGAGTGGTTGGTCATGCCATTTGGTCTTTCAAACGCCTCGAGCACCTTTATGCGACTTATGAATCAGGTGCTGCGCCCATTCATCGGGGTGTTCCTCATAGTGTACTTTGATGACATTCTCATTTATAGCCACACGAGGGTAGACCATCTGGACCACCTGAGGCAAGTTTGTACCACCCTGCGCCGTGAAAGCCTCTATGGTAACCTCAAGAAGTGCGCTTTCGCGACCACTCGAGTTACGTTCTTGGGGTTTATTGTCTCTAGTAAGGGTGTTTCTGTTGACCCGGATAAAGTCAAGGCAATTGTGGATTGGCCGGAACCGCAAAACCTTCATGAAGTTCGTAGTTTCCACGGTTTGGCCACTTTCTACCCTCGATTCATTAGAGGGTTCAGCACCGTAACTGCTCCCATTACAGACTGCATGCGAAAGGGGACCTTTGTCTGGACAAAGGCCGCGGCCTCAGCCTTTCGTGATCTTAAGGAGCTTATGACCCAAGCACCTGTGCTTAGATTGCCGGACTTCTCTAAGGTGTTTGAGGTTGCTTGTGATGCCTCTGGCGTTGGCATAGGTGGAGTACTGAGCCAGGAGAGTCACCCCGTTGCTTTCTTCAGTGAGAAGCTAAGTGACGCCAAACTAAAGTATTCCACCTATGACAAGGAGTTCTACGCGGTAGTCCAGGCTCTGAGGTACTGGAGACACTACCTTCTACCGCACGAGTTTGTGCTGTTCTCGGACCACGAAGCTCTTAGATTCCTCCACGCCCAAAAGAAGCTTAACCCGAGACACAGTCGTTGGGTGGAGTATCTCCAAGCCTACACATTTGTCCTCAAACATAAGGCTGGCGTAGAGAATCGTGTGGCCGACGCCCTGAGTCGTCACGCCTCGTTGCTGGTCGTCGTCTCCACGGAAGTCACGGGCTTCGAGAAGTTGCGGGATGACTACTCCAATTGCCTGGACTTTGTATCCTCTCGGCCCTCCAATCAGGCCCATCCCAGATATACAATGACTACGTCTTTCAGGACGGGTATCTCTTCCGGGGGAATAAGCTTTGCATCCCACGTACCTCTGTGCGTGATTTTCTTGTGTGGGAAGTGCATGCTGGTGCTTTGGCGGGACATTTTGGGCGCAATAAGACTGTCGAGTTGGTGGAGTACCGGTTCTACTGGCCAAGCGTAAAACGTGATGTGGCCCGAATTGTGGCCCAATGCTGCACCTGTGCTTTGGCCAAACAACGAAAGCAGAACACCGGTCTTTATACTCCCCTACCTGTGCCCGACCGTCCGTGGCAAGATGTGAGTATGGACTTTGTCTTGGGTTTGCCACGCACAGTTCACCGGCATGACTCCATCATGGTGGTGGTGGATAGGTTTTCCAAGATGGCCCATTTTATTCCTTGTGCCAAGACCTCTGATGCTTCCAGGGTGGCCCGTCTCTTTCTCGCTGAGATCGTGCGTCTCCGCGGGCTTCCCAAATCTATTGTGTCGGACAGGGATGTGCGGTTTGTTAGCTATTTCTGGAAGACCCTGTGGCACCTTTTAGGCACAAAGCTCAAGTTCTTCACCGCCTACCATCCCCAGACGGATGGTCAAACCGAAGTGGTCAATAGAAGTCTGGGCGATTTGTTACGCTGCTTAGTGGGTGAGAATGCTCGGAACTGGGATTTGGTCTTGCCTCTGGCTGAATTCGCATACAACAACTCGATCAACAGGTTCACTGGCATGAGTCCGTTTGAGATAGTCACATGGTATAGGCCTAGAAGTCCTATAGATCTTGTCCCAATGTCTCATCAGTCCCGTGTCTCCGAGTCTGCACAGTCATTGGCCGAACACATTAGAGGTCTGCATGATAGTATTCGTCACCACATCGAGATCAGCAACGAAAATTATCGGACAGCAGCAAATTTACATTGTCGCTTCCATGAATTCCAAGAAGGTGACTACGTTATGATCACGGTCAGACCTGAACGATTCCCCTCAGGAACCGTTAAGAAGCTACAATCTCGGGGAGCTGGGCCCTTCAAGGTTCTGAAACGTATTGGGTCCAACGCATATGTCATTGATTTACCACCAGATTATGGCATGAGTTCCACTTTTAATGTCTCAGATCTGGTAGCTTATAGAGAGCCCGCAGTGATTCCCAGTGATCCATTCGAGCCTTCACCACCCCTTGAGAGTGACCCCACCCTTGAGTGTCCACCTCCGGCCATAACTTCTGCACGACGTGAGCAAATTGATCAAATACTTGATGAGCAGGTGGTCACCACTCAGAGCGGAGACTGTCAGCGTTACCTAGTTCGCTGGAAGGGTCGACCACCCACCGATGATGTGTGGATCACTCGCACGGAGCTACAGCAGATTGATCCGGACCTCTTGGAGCGCCACCAGAGCAGTCAGGACCCTTACTCGACGGAGTCGAGTTCTTCCCAGGCGGGGAGGATTGGTGGGGACACCCGAGCGTTGGACCGGGCCGACCGGGTCCAAGTTTACCGCAGACGGAGGAGACGAGCAGTGACGACGGCGTCCATTTGGCTGGGCGACTTGCTCCCGTGTCACTAGCATGTTTATTTTATGAGTTTGGGCATTTAATTGATGTAATAAGGCCCATTTGAGGCCCATTAGTGCTTTTTCCATTTTCTGTGTATTTTCGGGTCCGAATTTGGGCTCATTTTAGGCTTGAGGGTATATTAGTCCACGTTTGAGTCAGTGAGGGCCATTAGGGTTCCCTCCCTATAAATAAAGTTGTAATATCTTGTTTTAGGTTAATGAAGATTTGAAGTATGCCTCTAGTAGCCGCCTCCAAGTCTTCTCCTACAACGGGGTGGAATCCCCAGGGTGGAAGCCCAACCTGTTCTTGTCTTCTTCTTCTTCCTCGTATTTCCCTTTTCGTCTTTGCTGTGCCGCGTCAATAACCTTCTGCATGCGATCTGCCACATAAGAATTCTGATTTTAATCAGCAGGTTCTTGTACCAAACATTTTGTTTTTAATTGCTCTTACTATAACATGTCTCACCAAAGGTTGGTGGATGAATTCTTTGTCAATTTACCCCCCTTTTCTCAATTGCCTATAGTCAATAGGAGTAAAAAAATATCAATTTTCTATTTTATAAAAGGTGTTGATGCTCACATTATGGCATTGATTGATCAACTTATGCTGTGAAAAGTGAATTTTACATGTGAGACATTCATGACTTAGGATAGAAGACAAAACAATCTTTCCCCGCATTTTCTCATTGTTTCTGTTTTTTCTTCTTAGTAGTATTATCTGCTTGGCGCATTTGGGTTTAACCAGGTTATATTAAAAAGTTTTGTATTTTGGGATGCTTGACACTTTGCCTATCGTGAAATGTGTAGTTTTCGTTTCCCTTTGTGCATTGTGTATATCTTTTGTTCATGAGGGAATATGTATGGTTGTTGGAGCCAAAAAAAAAGAAAAAAAAAGAAAAGAAGAAGAGAAGAAAGGGGGAACCTACCCGGGCTCAACTCCCCCACTCTCTCCCTCTCACCTCCCACTCAATTGGACCTAGGTAGGTCCCCAGGGATCTACCTGAGGTGAAACCCCCTCTCCTCAAGTTTTCTATCACCTGGACCTAGGTAGGTCCCTTGGTGGACCTACCCGAAGACCACCAAGGGGTCAATCGACCCTGGGTAAGCCTCCCAGGCTTATCCGGGGTCGACTGCCCTGCTAAAGGGGCCGGTCAGCCCCGGTTAGGCCCCTCGGGTTTAACCAGGGTTGACTATGCTCCAACTGGGGTAGGTCCTAAGGGGGACTTAACCGGGGTTGATTACCCAACAATTGGTGTCAATCGACCCTGGATAGGTCCATGGGACCCAATCGGGGTCGATCCCCCCTTTCTTAGGGTCAATCAACCTCGGATAAGTCCCCACGGGACCTATTTGGGCCCACCTACCAGGTCATTTGATTTCGGATAAGCCCCCCCGGGGACCTATCTGGGTCCAAGTGACCCCCCTAAGTATATAAATAACCCCCCATGGGCCCCACTCAACGAGGACATCAAGAAATCATCGAAGGCGACACCCACTGGTACGCTTGGAGTTCGTGTGCTTTGTGTTTTGTTAAGATCCACTCAAGGGTATGAGTTATAAATACCCTATGTCTTGCACTTTTGCCCTGTTGCACCCGAAATTTTGCTCGAAATATTTCGAGAATTTCATTCCGAAACAACCGACGAGAAAGATACGGTGTAGCGCCGATGTCGTCGGACCGCGGAGTACCTCCGTGATTTAGGGTCTATCGACCCGATCATATTATCACAAGGGACGTCGCAGCAATGGAAGTTAAGAGGAAGACATGCATGCATGCCTGTCAAAGTGGCCGGGCAAGTGTATCACACGGCACGGATGGGCGCAAAGATTCCTCCCCACGTGGCGACGCACAACCCAACAACAAACAAGACGGTCCTCCGCTCCCGCGCAAATCTTCACCGACGAACTGCCGCCACGCAGCGAAGAACGGGCCTCCACGGGATACAAACGCTCCACCACGGCTTCTTCTCAACCCAGGTTGACAGAAACGGAGCAAAACGGCGCCGAGAGGAGTCAAAAAGGGTGCTCGGAGGCCAAATGACCCCTCTAGGCCCGCAACCCCAGAGGAGGGGGCCCGCGGGGCTTGCGCGCCCGAGCGGGGTCAAATGACCCCGCCGGGTCGCGCCCACCCGCTGGGTCAAATGACCCTGCCGGGTGGTGCCACCCGCGGGGTCATTTGACCCCGTTGGGTCCTCCCACCCGCGGGGTCAAATGACCCCGCTGGGTCCTCCCACCCCGCGGGGTCATTTGGCCCCTCCGGGTCCACGTGTTCCAAAGAAAAGAAAAAGAAAAAAAAAGAAAAAGGAGGGAGAGAGGTCAAAAACACTTTTTGCCATCCCACCTTGACAGAAAAATGGGTTTTTGCACCCCACCCTGTCAGAACCGGAGTGATTTTCCTCATTTGACTCCTCTGGGATTATTCTCCCGTGCGCCAAAACCCAAAAAGGAAGAAAATGAGGGAGAGGGGTCAAAAAGGCTTTTTGCCACCCCACCTTGACAGAAATAGGGGTTTTTGCACCCCACCCTGACAGAATTGAAGGATTTCTTCACGGTTTTGTCAAACTGGGTCCTCCCGCCTTCTATAAATAGAGACCCCCAAGGGTCCAAGTGGAGAACGAAGAATCGACGACACACAGAGAATCTGGATTTTGAGCATTCTACGGCTACAACACCCGCGCAAGGAGTTGTTCTGTTTGTTTGGCCTGTGAGGGGTAAGTCCCGGGCTTTATGGATGTACCCCTAAGGGGTGTTTTTTTTGTACATTTGCCCCTCAGGGGGCCATGTCTGTAACTATGTCCCTCAGTGGGCCATGTTGTAAGTCTTTACGTCCCGGGACGATTAAGTTATGTGGTTCTGTCCTTACAACGACGGAATTACAAAAATGTCCTCCCTGGGACCGTAAGAGACAAAAGTCTTGTAATTTACAGTTATATCCTGCAACTTCCTGTAATTGGGGCTACGCCCCTGTCTCCCGCATTAGTGCGGATCTTTGTACAGTCGACAACTCGCCGACAACTTTTGTACCCAATTGGGCCTTAAATGAATCCAGTGTACTCCACAAATATTTTATGTACACCCATCGGGGAAAATTACAAGAAAACCCCCGGCTGTCCAAAAATCGTGTATATGCCCCTCCTTTGGCGAACTTGACACACTTGTCTTCCATGAAGCCATTGTCACTCCTTGAACTCGGGGACGATGTCAGCTCAGTCCGACGCTCAGAGGTCACCCCAACCCCAGGTCTACGTAGGGCATGGTAAAAAATTACTAAAATACCTCTATGACCTAGAAATGGCCTAGCAGCCCCTAAAACCCTCCAGAAAGAGCCTCAACGCCTCGGGAAGTCTAGAATCCGGTCCTACTTCCGTTCCAGCCCAGAAATTTCAGAAATACCCCTGGCCTGGAAAATTACCAAAATACCCCTGCGTTGGTAAAATTACCAAAATACCCCCAGAGTCCAGAAAACCCCCCTTCACTTCAAAAATGCATACGGCTTCCGCATATTTGCGTTTCTATTCCTAAATCTTAGGGTTTTTGTTCAGACCTAGCCCTAATTCCATTAATTTGTTGGTGGTGAATGAGTGGTCTTGGAGAGTCTCTCGAGTGAGCCTGCCCTCCACGTCAGAACCTCTATAGAAGACTTTGAGATTTCTTTGACAGTTAAACAAAGGTGTTCGGACGTTAGGCCGATGTAAATCAACACTGACTACGGTCAGTGGAGAAAGGTCCAGCACTCGAACCCAAATCGTCTGATACGATGCGCACCCACGGAATCACCCTCTACTCAGATAAGGGGGGATGTTTCTTTTCAAAAAGAACAAATCTATATCTTATCTACGATAAAAAAGATTAGATTTTCTGTGTCTCACAGACTGGCACGTCCGGTGGGACTTTTCCCGCCTTTCTTCTTTCTGTCAGAGTCAGCCCCCAAAAAACCTTCTTCAAGGTTCTGATTGCCCCTCTTCCTCTTACAGGACGGGAAGAGGAGGGCACATCTCTCTACTCATTTGAGAGCTCTTCGTGCATTCGCACGCCACTCCTTTCGTGTTACGCACCACCACCAACAACAGCAGCGATGGCCGCTGTCACCTACGGCCCCGAGATCATCGCCGACCACGCCAGGTTCGGATACCTGGCGACCCCACTTGTCTTCGGCGACTTCCCAGCAGTCGTCGGCTCGCCCTTCTTCTTGGGCGTCACGCCTGTGGTTGAGGCCAGCTAAGCCGCACCTGTAGCAGCTACCATCGAGGGTGTCAGGCCCTCTACTGTTTCAACTGGCCGGCTTCACCCGGTCAACAAGGCGACTGTCGGGGGCGTCAGGCCCTCAGGCCCCATCAACTGGCCGGGTTCGTCCGGTCAAAAAGACCATTGTCGGGGGTGTCAGGCCCTCTCCTACAGCAGTCGGTCGGATCCGCCCGGTCAACTTTTCAACTGTTAAGGGTGTCAAGCCCTTCATCCCGACAACCAGTCGAGCTTCCTCGGCTGCCATGTCAACTGCCGAGGTGTCAGACCTTCTGCCCTAGCTATTGGCCGAGTTTTCTCGGTCAACCAAATCACTGCTGGCGTCGCTCCTGCTTAACGGGGGCAACGCCGTCGCCGTAACGGCACTAGATCCACTACGGCCACCCTCAGAGGTACCGCCCCTGCTCAACGGGGGCAGCGCCGTCGCCCTAATGA
Source organism: Amorphophallus konjac (assembly GCA_022559845.1). Classification (NCBI taxonomy): domain Eukaryota; kingdom Viridiplantae; phylum Streptophyta; class Magnoliopsida; order Alismatales; family Araceae; genus Amorphophallus; species Amorphophallus konjac. Next base: position 86,843,673 of record CM040121.1, read on the forward strand.
CGCCATGCCTACGGTAGGCGTCACCAACGCTGCTCCTGCTCAACTGGGGCAATGTCGTAGCCGCAAGGGTACAAAGCCTGCAGCGGCGGCATCTCGCTCCGGCAAAACTGTAATTGTCGGTGATATTTGCATTCGGCTCGATGGAGGCGAGCCGATATTGCCACGGGACCAGCATGTCCCAACCGTCTCCACCTCCAACCGCTTCGAGCTCCTTCAACAAGTCCGGGAGGACAAAGCGAAAATGAAGAAGCCCGCCGTATCGGCGGCAAACCAGGGTTCGGTGCGACGGCCCAAACCACCCGCTCCCCGACCACGGTCAGGGGGCAATTCAACCGAGGAGCGCCAGCTCCACTTGAAGAAAATTTGGGTCACTAAGGAAGAGGCCCGAATTCTAAGGCGCGCAAGGGCGCAGGGGCCCTTCCGCATGCCGAACCTGCAACTGATGCGAAGTCCGGCGAGCACTGAGGCCTCGGTCTCCCCGAGATCCACAAATCAGCCCCTACGAGGGCAAAAGCGTCGAGGAGCCGGCAAGAAGGTGCCGCCGACCTCCCCGTGGGATAGTTCCACACATACGGAGGAGGATCGCTCCCCACAGGCGTCCACATCCCGAATTTCTGTCTTTGACAGACTAGGGGGGTCGCCCAAGTCGGACCGACGACCATCGAGGAAGAGGCGGGTGGTTCAGGTGACCGATGACACTGTCAAAGTGTTCACCTGTTACGCCACCTCCGGCGACAAGCAGCCAGAGGATACCTCGGGTGAGCTCAACCAGCCTCTTCAATATCTGAGGAGGTCAAGGCCGGTCTCCCGGATTCTGGCGCAGACACAGCAGACCCCGGCTGCTGGGACATCTCAGCCCGAGCCGGCACGGCAAGAAGAGCGCCAAGAGGATGTCCACAGCGTCGATGGGGATAGCCATCCCCGGCACGGGGAAGATCTGGGGGAAGAAACACACACTCCCGCGTTGGAAGAGCTCCGACGCGAGAATCAAGAACTCAAGAATCTCTTACAAGCGCTATTGCGTGAAAAAGAGGTTCCTGCCCCACCTCAGGCGGCACCCACTGGGGTGGAACACCAGCCTTCCCCTATTCCGGTTACGGCCAATGCCTCCGTCACGGCGGCAAAATTACCATTGGCCGTGGAGTTGAAAGTTCCGTAGCCTGAAGCCAATGCGCGATCATCGGCCACTCCTGCTGCAGAGAGCCTCATGGCGCAGAAGCAGATGATCGAGCGCATTGTGGAGGCGAAGTTTGCTCAGCATGGGGAGGGGGTGGCCACCGTTGATTTGTACAGCGTGCCTTATCCCCTCCACCATCAGTTCAAGAAGCTTCCGCCGGACTGCCCAAAGGTCCGAAACTTCAGAAGTTCAACGGGCAGGGCTCCCCACATGAACACTTGGCTTATTACATGACGGCCATGGGTGAATTGGCACTCGAAGAGGCCTACTTGCTGCGGTACTTCGCCACGTCATTGACTGGCACCGCCTTCCAGTGGTACTCCAGACTTAAGCCCAATTCTGTAGCTTATTGGGCTGATAAGTTCGTCGACCATTTCCAAATGGTCGAACGCAAAATCTCCTGGCGGAGCTTTGTGCCCATCGGCAGAAGAAAGGTGAAACAACGTTGGACTTCATTAAGCGATGGAGGGATATTAGCATGCGCTGCGATAATCCTCCTACGCCTGAGGACGCAATCACCATCTGCCGCAGGGGCCTGTCGACAGAAGTCAGTGAAAAGCTTCTGGGCTCAAACATCAGAAGCTTCGACCAGCTCAACACGGTGGTGGCGGAGATTGAGATGTTCTTCGCTGATCACCCTATCCAAGCTTCTGCAAAAGGCAAATCCTCCAAAGACCGTCTGGCTAGCGGCAAGGAGGTAAATACTGTGGACTTCTCCCCGAAAAATGGAGAAAAGGGAGAAGGAAAATCCAAAGGCAATGGAAAGAAGCCTGATGCCAAGGAAAGCGCGTCTCGGTTGGCGGAAAACATGAAGACGCCCTATCTTTTCAGGAAGGAGCACACTAAAATGCTCTTTGACCTATACATGAAGGAGCAGCTCATTACTCTGCCAGATCCTCGGAAGCCCTCGGAGGTGGACAAGACAGACGATCCTACCTATTGTGTGTATCACCGAAGGTTGGGTCATACCATCGGGGACTGCTATGTCTTCAAGAACATAGCAGAAGAGCTCATTCAAAAGGGCTTAGTAAATATGCTGGGCCATATAGTTGATCCGCTACAGCCCCATGCTTGGAGTTGATCGAGCCGGTCGGCTAATGTGGTCTATATGGCGGCCATGGCTTCGAGCTCCAATGCTTCCGAGGCCGGTCCCTCAAATCAACAGCCCAATGGCGGTCCCAGAGCCGCTCCTCCTTCACTCCCAGAATGTCTAGCACTGCGGAGGACTATTCGGAAAATCCGAGGAGAAATCGGCAATTGCAATCTGAACAAAGGCGTCTGCTGCAGTTCCTGGAGAGCATTGATCAGCAGTTGTCCACCTTCCCCTTTGGTCCATTTTCCAGGGGCTTAGCTCCAGCCCACATACGGGAGGCAGGTGTACTGCCTACTTGCTCGGCTCCCCTCAGGGGTTGGCTCCCTGAGGAATCCTCAGATTCATCAGAAGACGAGGAGGACTCATCGGAAGGCGAGGAGGCTCCACTTCAAGTCGAGCTGCCCGAGAAGTTATACTCATTCCCTTGCGAGAAGACTCCAAACATCTTCTTCGCATGCCAGTGGGCGGGACTGATTAGCCCGTCGCCCATGGAGCAGACACCAGGTGCTGCATTTCATCAGGGCTATTGCCCCTACCATGAGGTGATAGGGCATATCATCCACAACTGCGAGCCGTTCAAGGACCTCGCCGAGGACTTAATCAGGCGAGGGAAGGTCAATATGGGTGAATTCTTGGTCAATCCACCACAGCCGCATGTACGGGAGAGTCTTCACTTCTCCGTCAATGTTATACATGCTGCAGCAGCTTTCCAGCTCCCTGAGCCGCAGGAAGAGGGAGTCAGTTCCCAGCCACCTAAATCCACACTGTGGTACCCAGGGTGGCGACCCTCTCATCAGTGTTCTTTCCCCAAGGAGGACACTGAGAAAATCTTTGACAAGCTCTTGGAAGATGGTCGGGTGCTGACACATGATCCGCCGTCTTACTACAATGAGACGGCCAAAAGTCACCCCCGTTATTGCAAATATCATGCGAGGGTGTCTCACCCCACCCGACAATGTCCAGAAGTGCAAGACTGCATTGAAGTCCTCATCCAAAGAGGGGAGATCGATGCGCAGGGGAACTCTATGACTAGGCGGCGTCTTAAAGAGGCCGCTAAGAAGATTCTCCAGCAAGTTCAATAGGAGCAGACCAAGCTGCGTGGGATCAAACCCACCTCTCAACAAGTCCAATCGGACAAGTCTACGGGCAGTGGTAATCCTCAGCCAAACCCCAAAGGCAAGGCTAGGTGCGAGGGGCCTAAGGCCCGGAGCCCAGAAAGCTAGGCCAAAGGGGAGGGTTCCAAACCTCTGTCCAGGCCGAGCGTTGTCATAAAGGGAAACCGTCCGCCAGACGATAAAGGCAAGGCGAAGGTGAGGGAGCCTCCGGTCAAAACTCCTGTCAAGCCAGCAAGGCCGCCAATTGCAGAAAGGTCTCAACATCTTGAGCTTGCGAAGGCGCCCGTCAAAGCAGAATTGGTGGAGTTGCAATGCCCCCAAGGGACCCACTGTGGATTGGCAGAGTTCCAGGAGCTGCCGCCTGAAATAATTGCTAGGCAATCAACGCCACCTTCCAGGTGCAACCGGAAGAGGCCAACTGGACTAAGGTCACTTCCAAAAAGAGCCGTGGCGCTAAGGCTCCTAAGGAGCCCACCCGGAGCAAAAAGTAAAATTCTGGGGGCAAATCAGTCCCACCTTCAAAGCAAAGTCCCCTTTCTTCTCAAGAGGCAGCACGCCAAAAGAAGCAAGAGAAGAACCGTAGAAAGAATTTGAAGAGGAGGTTGAAGAAGCAAGCTGAGCAAGCAGCTGCTATGGAAGCTCCTAAGGAGCCAACTCCTCTGCAAAGACTACAAAAGCTCATAGATGAGCTAGAGGAGTACACTCCCCCTCGTCCCACTAGGATCGTCACTCTGGACGAATACATTCCTTGGGACAAGCTTGGGCGAAAAGCCCACCTTCTGCAATGGCTCGGAAATGGTTCACCGTCTTGAAGAAGGTGAAGACTTCCCAATCCCGGAGGAGCTCTCCTTATTCTACAAAGATGAGGAGCTCACTGTCGAGATGCTCGAGGAAATGCTGCAAGAGCTCTCCTGCAACATGGTGGCGATTCCGCCGCCTGACAACATTTATTCTCCCGCGGCTGATAGCGCTGGAGGCAAGGCTCCTATCGCAACATATCAACGTCGCTCGGCAAGAAATAGTCGTGGACGTGGCCGGGGACGAGGACATGGACGTGAAGGTCTCCTGACTCTCGACCGGGTCATAATATTCAGAGGGGAGAAGTCGGGTCCTGTCCCAAAAGCCCAAGTTAGGGGAATCCCCTTTATCATCAACTCCTCAGCCCTGTCTCAATGGCTAAACCGGGTGGCATCCCTTTCATAATTGCCTCTTCTGATGAAGAAGAGGAGCTAACCAAGTCGCCAGTGTGCGAGAAGGCGTCGGAGCAGGCTAGCCCCTCCAACAGGGTCGAGCCCTCAAGTCCAGCAGGTCCTTCTAATGAAGACCAGCCTGATGAGCCTTTGTCACCGTCGGAGGAGTCTCTAGCACCGCTGTTCTAAGAGAATGCGGAAGGCCAGAATGGGGAGGAGCGCCCTTCTAAATGGGAGAAGCCTCGCCAGGCGCCGAAGACTCTGGCGGAGATCATCTCGCCATTTGACAAGACCCGTGCTCGGGCGGACCGCAAAATTATTCATCACATGAAGCGGTTTCCAACCAATGTTACCATTTGGGAAGCCATTGCCTGGAGCAAAGACCTCATGGAGGCTCTTGTCAAGATACTCCAAGACCCAGAGGCCTATGAAGCCCATGTTGCAGAACTGCAGGCTCAGGCGTATAAGGCACTCACAGCCAACATCTCCTTCACGGACAAGGACATGTTGCTGTCCTCTCCGTGCCACAATCGCCCCTTATATATGAGGGGGACGATCAATGGGCATGACGTGAATCGCATCCTGGTTGACGCCGGAGCAGCCGTCAACATCATGCCTTTGAAGACTTTCAAGTCTCTATACTTGGCACCTTATTTACAAAAGGTGACCGCAGTCAAGATCTCGGGATTCAATCAGGGTTCCGAGGAGGCGCTTGGTCGGGTTGAGGTCAAACTAGCCTTGGGCGATTTTGTCACCCAAGCGACATTCTATATTATCAACTCCGACACATCTTACAAGGTGCTGCTTGGAAGGCCGTGGCTCCACGAAAACTGGGTCGTTCCTTCAACTTTGCACCAGTGCATTAAATATGCCAAGGGAGGGGAGCAACATACGGTCTTTGCAGATCAGACTCCGTTCCACCCTAATGAGTGCCACTTGGCCGATGCTTCCCTATATTTTGGGAAGCCCACTTTAGCAATCCCCGAGCCTTTAAAAGACAAAGGGAAACAGAAAGTAGACCATGAAGTCGAGGAAGGGCAGTTGTTCACTGTCAACCAAGACATGGTAAAACTGCACAGGCTAAGCCTCCAAGCCGCTCCAAGCCGAATCAGCCGGAGAGGCGAAGTGTTTGAAGCCAACCTTATTAGTCAGGTCATTGACCGAAGCATCTCCTTACCGCCGAAGTGCCTCCAGCTCTCGTCCCAACGGGAAGAGTATGAAGTCGAGCAACTGAAGACCTTCACAGTCTCCTATCAGCGGAAAAGAAGGAACAATAAGGGCAAAAAAAGGGACAAGCCAATCATCTTTTACAAAGGTGATTTAGTCCCACCGTGTCCTCCTGAAGATGATTTCGGCTGGGATACTCCCGCCGATGTGGTGCCAGAGCCAGTCCAGGAGATGGACGACATGTCGAAGTACATCAGGGAAATGTGTAAGAAGCAGCACATCCCACAGGCTTTGGATCCCGCGCGAGCGGCGTACTTCTATCAACTATGGAATCCTCCGCAAGTTCGTGGGCAACCTCCTTTCTCTCGCAAAGATACGCGGGGACTCGGCTATGACCAGGAGACGGACTTCGAGGTCTATTTTGCAGTCAATACTGTAGACTGCTACCTCCCCATCACGGGCTAGCTGAAGTCGAGCCCAGGACCGATGACTCTATAAGGGAGTCCGGTGAGGCGTCAACGACAATAGCATTCCCATCAAAAGTCAACAATGACCACCCCTCAGAGGGAAGGGCAGCCCAGTTTGCCAACCTTCAGCAAGCGACCCAGTCTGCTAATCATCAACAAGAAGAAGCAAGCCCTTCGACTTCAAGCCACGAGCAAGGGTGCTTCGAAGAATTTGAAGTCTACGAAGCAAACACTGATGATGAGGGAGACTTCGTCGACCTCCAACCAGCTCCACCGGAGCTTGAAGACGGTGGTCAAGCAACTGTGGACGAGTTGATTGAGATCAATCTCGGAAGCAAAGAGGACCATCGTCCCACCTTCATAAGTGCTCTCCTCAGCGAGGAAGAAAGGCAGTCGTATCGACAGCTTCTAGAAGAGTTCAGGGATTGTTTCGCCTGGACTTATAAAGAGATGCCCGGGCTCGACCCTTCGGTGGCTGAACATGAACTGGCAATACTTCCAACAGTCAAACTAGTCAAGCAAGCTCAAAGGCGTATGCGCCACGAGCTGGAGTTAAAAGTCAATGCTGAAGTTGACAAAATGCTCAATGTGGACTTCATAGAGCCTTGCATGTACCCTGTATGGCTCGCCAATATAGTCCCTGTCAAGAAGAAGAACGGCCAAGTCCGAGTCTGCATCGACTTCAGGGATTTGAACAAGGCATGCCCGAAGGACGACTTCCCCGTCCCGATCACTGAGATAATGATTGATATGACTGCTGGTCACGAAGCCTTGTCTTTCATGGACGGGTCGTCGGGCTACAATCAAATCCGCATGGCCATCAAAGATAAGGACCACACGACCTTCCGATCTCCTAAGGGGATCTTCAACTACAAAAGGATGTCGTTTGACCTCAAGAATGTCGGTGCAACCTACCAAAGGGCGATGACCAAGATCTTCGACGAGATGCTACATGACCTTGTCGAATGCTACGTCGATGATCTGGTCGTCAAGACAAAGAGGCGGGAAGATCACTTGGCTGATCTACGTCGAGTCTTCGAAAGGCATCGACAGTACCAGCTCAAGATGAATCCCATGAAGTGTGCCTTCGGCGTCTCCAGCGGCAAGTTCCTTGGCTTCATTGTCAGATATCGGGGCATAGAAATCGACCCGACAAAATTAAGGCTATAAGAGGACTACCTCTGCCCAAGAACTTGACAGAGCTAAGATCTCTTCAAGGAAGACTCGCCTATATTAGGCGATTTATTTCTAACCTCTTTGGAAGATGCCTGCCTTTCGATAAATTAATGAAGAAAGGAGCACCCTTTATATGGGATGAACACTGCCAGAAGGCCTTCGAGCAAATCAAGGAGTACCTCCTGACTCCTCCTGTCCTTGGGGCACCTGTCAGAGGAAAGCCCCTTATTCTCTACATTGCTGCCATGGATGCCTCTTTGGGGGCTTTGCTAGCCCAGATCAATGAAGAGGGCAAGGAGCAGCCGCTGTATTACCTCAGCCGGAAGTTGATCGGGCCTGAGCATCGGTATGCGCCCATGGAAAAGGTGTGCCTAGCTCTGGTGTTTGCTGTCAAGAAGCTAAGACACTACCTTCTAGCTCACAGGGTGGAGCTCATCTCAAAATGTGATCCACTCAAATTTCTGCTCAACCAGCCTGTCTTCTCTGGTAGGCTCGGCAAATGGGCACTTATCCTCATGGAGTTTGACATCACCTTCGTCCCACGCAAGGCGATCAAGGGACAAGGAATGGCGGAATTCTTAGCTGCGCACCCTGTGCCAGAAGATTCGCCGCTCTAACTTCGAGCTTCCCGATGAAGAGGTACTGGTACCTTCTCAAGAAATTGGGGAACATTACGAAAAAGTCCCACCACAGATGGAACCGGGTGTACTCACCCTTGACCTCCCACATTGGGAGTTGTATTTTGATGGTGCCTCCCGGACAGTCAAAAGGGCCGTTGGTCTCACAGACTTCGTCTCAGGCGCGGGGATAGTTTTCGTATCTCCGCAAGGCGACATTCTCCACAACTCTTGCGCTCTCATGAAGTCCCTGACTAATAATGAGGCCGAGTACGAAGCACTAATTATTGGGCTCCAACTGGCACTAGAGATGGACATCAGGTGCATCAAGGTGTACGGGGATTCTCAGCTCGTCATTCGACAGGTCTTGGGCGTCTATGACGTCCGGAAGAAGGAGCTTATTCCCTATCATGCAGCCGTCATGAGGCTCAAGGAAAAATTCTACTTATTCGAAATAGGCCATGTCCCCAGAGGCAGCAACTCCCAGGCTGACGCTTTGGCAAAGTTGACAGCAGCCTTAAAACTCCCGCCTGAGGGAGAATTAAATATTACAGTCAGACACCGAAGGCTCATGCCAAGTGTGCTCGACGAAGAATCCGGCCTCACTGTTTACGAGGTCGACAATATTCAAGAGGAGAATGCTCCCGAAGAAGAAGATTGGCGTGAGCCAATTATAAAGATAAAGAACGGCTGGCTCCCTCCTGATCGGGCTCAGAGGGTGCAACTGTTACGCAGGGCAACATCCTACCAGCTGATTGACGGCCTGCTCTTCAGGCTCGTCCATGAAAAGGACCGGTCGGTCCTCCTACGGTGTCTTTCATCTAAGGAAGCAAAGACTGTGATGCACGAGGTCCACTCCGGGTTATGTGGGGCTCATCAAGCAGGAGCTAAGATGAAGAACAACATCAAGTTCAAAGGATTCTATTGGCCCACCATGTACGAAGATTGCAACCAGTATGCTCGTACATGTCACCAATGCCAAGCATTCGGGCCAGTCCCTCAGAGGCCGCCCAATCCGCTCCATCCAACATCGCCTACTTGGCCATTCGCGGAATGGGGCATGGACATTGTGGGACCATTCCCGCCGTCATCTCAAGGCCATAAGTTCATACTGGCCGCCACCGATTACTTCTTCAGATGGGCAGAAGCCGTCCCGCTACGGGAGGTTGTAGGGGAAATAGTTGCCCGCTTTGTGAGGCACTACATCATATACAGATTCGGCACTCCCAACCGGATTATATCCGATAACGGGACGGCATTCAAGAACAAGACTGTTTACGCCTTGGCGGCCAAATTCCATATTGACTGGAGGACGTCGTCCGTCTACAACTCCCAAGCCAACGGGTTGGCCGAGGCCTTCAACAAGACCCTTTGTAAGCTGCTGTCCAAGATAGTAGGTGGCCGCAAACGGGATTGGGGTGAGAAGGTCCACGAAGCCCTATGGGCCTATCGGACTATTTATAAAACCCCCACGGGTTGCTCCCCATTCTCTTTGGTCTACGGAGCCGAGGCGGTGGTCCCTATGGAGATCGAGCTGGCATCTTACCGTGTTGCTGTGCACGCTGGATTGCCAGGCCAAGACCAATCCGAAATTGAAGGGAGGCTTGAAGAGTTATCCAACCTCGAAGATGAAAGACTCAGAGCCTACAAGCACTGACAAGTGTATCAAGCCCGCATGACACGTGCCTATGATAAGCTGGTCAAGCAAAGGGCATTCAAGAAAGGCGACCTCGTCATGATTAAGGAAAAGGAGATTCTCGCGGGGAGATCAAGCGGCAAGCTCCAGCTCAATTGGCGGGGACCTTACGTCATACAGAAGGTCTATGAAGGAGGGGCCTATACGGTCACCGACCACAAGGGAGATAATCCTTTCCCTCCTCTTAACGACAAACATATGAAGCTCTATCATGCACCACCGCAGGAGTTTCTACAGTAGTCCTCACAGGACAATACCTCTCCTCAGTGAAGGTTCAAAAAAAAAAAAAATTTTGGGGTCAAAAATACTAATACCCCAGCGGACTTAGTCATCCTTCAACGGTTGGCTAAGGGCAAAAAGGTCATAGACCCGGTCGAGGTGAAAACCCGAAAGGGCGTCTCGGGCAAAAATGGGCAACCCCTCGGTGTGAAAATCCGAAAGGGCGCACCGGAAAATGCTAAAGGGGGCCAGCCTCGGCGAAAACTTGTAAGGGCGGTGAGGTTGGTAGGGTGAAAAAAAAAATCCTCTCTGCTTATTCTATGGGTGGCTCTAAGTCAACGACTCCACCCCATCATGGCCAAAACATTATATTGATGCCATGGCTATGCCTTACATGTCATCCTACGACACCTAGTCCCACCGACGTTATGACATTGTCATACTCTTATCTCATCCGGATTACCCATGTCTTGAACTCCCTGAGTTCGGATCCCGTGTCTCTTCGGGCTATCCAATCTGTCCTTCATATGTCCCATCGGGCTCGGCCTGTGCATACCCCTTTCGGGCTGCCGGCCCATTTCGCCTATCGGCTTTCGGGTGCAGTTAAACCCACTTACCCTTTTGTCCCACTAGGGATTGGCCTCAGTACGCCTCTCGGGCTGCCAGCCTATCATGTCTTTCGACACCTTTTACCTTCTAGGGATTGGCCTCAATATGCCCTCTCGGGCTGGTAATCCACCTCGCCTTTCGGCTCATTTTACCTTCTAGGGATTGGTCTCAGTATGCCCTCTCGGGCTGCCAACCCACCTCGCCTTTCGGCTCATTTTACCTTCCCGGGATTGGCCTTAGTATGTCATCTCGGGCTACCAACCTACTTCGCCTTTCGGCTCATTTTATCTTCTTGGGATTGGCCTCAGTATGCCCTCTCGGGCTGCCAACCCATCGCGCCTTTCGGCATGTCTCACCGGGTCTGGCCTCAGCATGCCCTCCCAGGCTGCCAACCCATCTTGCCTTTCGGCTCATTTTACCTTCTAGGGATTGGCCTCAGTCCACCCTCTCGGGCAGCCAATCTACCTCGCCTTTCGGCTCATTTTACCTTCTTGGGATTGGCGTCAGCATGCCCTCTAGGGCTGCCAACCCATCACGCCTTTCGGCGCATTGTCCCATCGGGATTGGCCTCAGCATGCCCCCCCAGGCTGCCCATCTTGCCTATCGGCTCACGGATTTGATTCATACGTCCCACCCGGGCTATCAAATCCACTCTTTCATCCTACTGGGCTTGGCCTATGCATGCCCTTTTCGGGCTGCCAACCCATCTTGCTTATCGGCTTCTAGGTTCAATTCGCATGTCCCCTTTGGACCCTTGAACCTACTCCTTTGCTGTCCCAACCGGGCTTGGCGCATACACACCCCTTTTGGGTTGCCAACCCGTTCAATCTTCGGCTTTTGGATTTGGCTAATTGTGTCCCACTACGGCAGTCGAATCCACCCATTTGTCCCATCTCTGCGGCACACACGTCCCTACGGGAGTGCCACTCTCTCCTTGCCTTTTGGCATTATAGGAACAAAAAAAAATGGGTTAAAAATATTGAGGCCCCAGCGGACTTGGTTGCTTCTGTTAGGGAGCAATCAAGGGTAAAAAGGCTTTAACCCGGCTAAGGTGAAAACCCAAAGGGCGCCTTAGGCAAAAATGGGTACCCCTCAGTGTGAAAACCCGTAAGGGCGCACTGGAAAAAGCTAAAGGGGGCCAGTCCTGGCGAAAACCCGAAAGGGCAGTAGGGCTGGTAAAGTGAAAAAAGAAAGAAAGAAAAGGCTTATCAAGCATCAGACTCGCTCCTTCTCAGCTCAGCAAGGCGAGTCTCACTCTGAAGAGCTTCCTCTGGAGCCCCTTAAGCCTACGGCGGGGAATCTACATCGGCACGTGCAAACTGCGCTCCTCCTCGGTCCCCCGGACCTCTCACAAAAGCTCCTCCACTCTGTCTATGGGAGGTCATCTGCTCGCGCTCGTGAGCGGCCTCGACCTGGGCACCCACCTCGGCCTGGGCTGCCCGAAGTCTACAAAGCTACTGCTCCTCCTGCTGAATGATCAGCTGAGTCCTTCGCCTCCACTTCTGAATAGCGCGAAGGCGGGCAAATTCCTCCCATAAAGACGCAAGCTCAGTCATCCAGGCGTCCTGAGGGAGACCAAATGCATGCATTTGGTAATGCTACACCAAGTTGAGGACCATTCGGCCACTCCCTCCCAAGGGCCAGGAAACTCTGAGGCAGCTATGAAGCCTCACCAGCTGAAGGGTGGCACTGCACTTGAGTCTGTGCTACATGGTATCTGCCTCAGCTCGTGTACGGCCGACATCAACCCAGACCAACATGCCCTAAGGGCTGGTCTACGTCAACTCTGGCTATCACAAGTCAACGATTAGCCAGCTCTAACCTTCGGCTACACACCTCAGCGGTTAGCCGGCACGTCTTTGGCGACACCTCAGCAGTTAGCCAGCTTTAACTTGCGGCTACACACCTCAGCGGTTAGCCGACACGTCTTCAGTGGCATCTCAGTGGTCAACTGGCACAACGACTTTTGGCCAACACACCCCCAAGGGTCGGCCAATGTCAATTTCCAGCTATCACAGCTCAACAGTCAATCAACAACGACTTAGACGGATGTGTCTCTCCGAGACAGACCTACATCAACTCGGGTCAACAAGCCTCGTCGAGGCAGGTCTGCATCAACTCTAGGTCAACAAGTCTCTCAGAAGCAGGCCTACATCAACTCTAGGCCAACAAGTCTCTCAGAAGCAGGCCTACAACAACCTCGGGCCAACAAGCCTCGCCGAGGCAGGCCGCATCAACTTCGGATCAATATGCCCTAAGGGTTGGTCCACATCAACTCTAGGCCAACAAGTCTCTCAGAAGCAGGCCTACTCAACTCTAGGCCAACAAGTCTCTCAGAAGCAGGCCTACATCAACTCTAGGCCAACAAGTCTCTCAGAAGCAGGCCTACATCAACCTTGGGCCAATAAGCCTCGCCGAGGCAGGTCTACAACAAATTTTGGCCAATAAGCCTCGCCGAAGCAGGTCTACAGTAACTTCGAGCCAACAAGCCTCTCTAAGGCAGGCCTGTTTCAACATCGGATCAATATGCCCTAAGGGCCGATCCGCATAAACTTTGGCTAATGCACCCCCAAAGATTGGCCAGCATCCAATTTCAGGCCAGTATGTCCTAGGGGACTGTGCACATTAGCTTTGACCAATATACCCTAAGGGTTGGTCGGCATCAACTTCAGGTCAAAAGTACCTCGCCGAGGTAGGCCTACATTACTTTTAGACTGGTGGGTCTCACTGAGACAAGCTTGCATCAACTCTCAGCTTTCTGGAAAGCAACGAAGCAGTGAGGTGCAGTCCTACAACAATCTTCCCATGTCATGAAGACTCAGGAGATATCAAAAATACTACAAAGGGCACGGACCGTCCGCCTCTGCCTCCGGCCTCAACAGACGTCCCGTGGGGGGCATTTGTTGCACCCGAAATTTTCCTCGAAATATTTCGAGAATTTCATTCCGAAACAATCGACGAGAAAGATACGGTGTAGCGCCGATGTCGTCGGACCGCGGAGTACCTCCGTGATTTAGGGTCTATCGACTCGATCATATTATCACAAGTGGCGTCGCAGCAATGGAAGTTAAGAGGAAGACATGCATGCATGCCTGTCAAAGTGGCCAGGCAAGTGTATCACACGGCACGGATGGCGCGAAGATTCCTCCCCACGTGGCGACGCACAACCTAACAACAAACAAGACGGTCCTCCGCTTCCGCGCAAGTCTTCACCGACGAACGGCCGCCACGCGGCGAAGAACGGGCCTCCACGGGCTACAAACGCTCCACCACGGCTTCTTCTCAGCCCAGGTTGACAGAAACGGAGCAAAACGACGTCGAGAGGAGTCAAAAAGGGTGCTCAGAGGCCAAATGACCCCTCTAGGCCTGCAACCCCGGAGGAGGGGGCCCGGGCTTGCGCGCCCGAGCGGGGTCATTTGACCCCGCGGGTGGCACCACCCGGCGGGGTCGCGGGGTCAAATGACCCCGCTGGGTCCTCCCACCCCACGGGGTCATTTGGCCCCTCGGGTCCCCGTGTTCCAAAGAAAAGAAAAAGAAAAAAAAAGAAAAAGGAGGGAGAGGGGTCAAAAACACTTTTTGTCATCCCACCTTGATAGAAAAATGGATTTTTGCACCCCACCCTGTCAGAACCGGGGTGATTTTCCTCATTTGACTCCTCTGGTAGCCAGAGGGGTCATTTGACCCCTCTGGGATTATTCTCCCGTGCGCCAAAACCAAAAAAGGAAGAAAATGAGGGAGAGGGGTCAAAAAGGCTTTTTGCCACCCCACCTTGACAGAAATAGAGGTTTTTGCACCTCACTCTGACAGAATTGAAGGATTTCTCCACGGTTTTGTCAACCTGGGTCCTCCCGCCTTCTATAAATAGACCCCCAAGGGTCAAGTGGAGAACGAAGAATCGACGACACATAGAGAATCTGGATTTTGAGCATTCTACGGCTACAACACCCGCGCAAGGAGTTGTTCTGTTTGTTTGGCCTGTGAGGGGTAAGTCCCCGGGCTTTATGGATGTACCCCTAAGGGGTGTTTTTTTTGTAATTTTGCCCCTCAGAGGGCCATGTTTGTAACTATGCCTCTCAGTGGGCCATGTTGTAAGTCTTTACGTCCCGGGACGACTAAGTTATGTGGTTCTGTCCCTACAACAACGGAATTACAAAAATGTCCTCCCTGGGACCGTAAGAGACAAAAGTCCTGTAATTTACAGTTATACCCTGCAACTTCTTGTAATTGGGGCTACGCCCCTGTCTCCCGCATTAGTGCGGATCTTTGTACAGTCAACAACTCGCCGACAACTTTTGTACCCAATTGGGCCTTAAATGAATCCAGTGTACTCCACAAATATTTTATGTACACCCATCGGGGAAAATTACAAGAAAACCCCCGGCTTTCAAAAAGCGTGTATATGCCCCTCCTTTGGCGAACTTGACACACTTGAGTCTTCCATGAAGCCATTGTCACTCCTTGAACCCGGGGACGATGTCAGCTCAGTCCGACGTTCAGAGGTCACCCCAACCCCAGGTCTATGTAGGGTATGGTAAAAAATTACTAAAATATCCCTGTGACCTAGAAATGGTCTAGCAGCCCCTAAAACCCTCCAGAAAGAGCCTCGGCGCCTCGGGAAGTATGGAATCCGGTCCTACTTCCGTTCCAGCCCAGAAATTTCAGAAATACCCCTGGCCTAGAAAATTACCAAAATACCCCTGGATTGGTAAAATTACCAAAATACCCCCGGAGTCCAGAAAACCCCCCTTCACTTCAAAAATGCATACGGCTTCCGCATATTTGCGTTTCTATTCCTAAATCTTAGGGTTTTTGTTCAGACCTAGCCCTAATTCCATTAATTTGTTGGTGGTGAATGAGTGGTCCTGGAGAGTCTCTCGAGTGAGCCTGCCCTCCACGTCAGAACCTCTATAGAAGACTTTGAGATTTCTTTGACAGTTAAACAATGGTGTTCGGACGTTAGGCCGATGTAAATCAACACTGACTACGGTCAGTGGGGAAAGGTCCAGCACTCGAACGCAAATCGTCTGATACGATGCGCACCCACGGAATCACCCTCTACTCAGATAAGGGGGGGATGTTTCTTTTTAAAAAGAATAAATCTATATCTATGATAAAAAAGATTAGATTTTTCGTGTCTCACATGCCCTTAGGGGCCATGTTATGTAATTTTTTGTGTATTTTGGCGGCAAAAGTATTGTAATTTTATGAATTAATCAGAAATTATGAAAATACCCCTTAAAATACAAGAAAACTCACATTTATGAAATGGTGACTATGTCCCACATTTTTGTGGAAAAATTTTGTAAAGTCCACAATTTGTCGACGAACATGACGGGACATACACGGTGATCGAAGCTCAAGAAGGATGGAAGCCTAAGGAAAAACAATATCCCATGTGTCTTGTGCTTTGTGTGCCTCCACCAGGGAGGGTGGGTATTGTGCCTTGTGTGGCTCCACTAAGGAGGGACTTGTGCCTTCTGTTTGAAAATTATACAAATGCCCTTGCATTATTCAAAAATTACCAAAATACCCCGTAACCTTCCAGAAACTATCGAAATATCTCTGAACCTTTCAGAAATTATCAAAATGCCCCTAGAGTTTAGAAATTATCAAAATATCCCCAGAGTTCAAAAATTATCAAAATGCCCCCTGAGCTTCTGAAAATTGTAAACAACACCTAGCCCGTCTACAAATTGCATAAAAACTTTGAACTTTGCAAAAATTGCACAAATTTCTTGTTCTACCCCGAAGTTCCTAAAATACTCTTCTAGGGTCACACCTCCTGCATGACTCAGTGGAGTGGGATCATGCCTCTTCCTTGAAGCAGTGTGCGCTCTCCTGAACTTTGGTTAAGGCTGAACATGAACTGTCAAACCCAAGAACACTGATGCTCAGGAAAATCACGAGAATGCTCCTGCTGGCAAAAAGTTGCAAATAAACTCCGGAAAGCCAAGAAATGGCATATAAGCCCAGGGAAATCCTGAAATTGCAAAGAAACCCTGGAAAGCTAAAGTCAAGAAATGTTAGATAAGCTTAGGAAAATCTAGAAATTACAAATAAGCCCTAGACAATCAAGAAATGACCGGAATGTCTAGGACATTTGGAAAAAACTACGAATATACCCTGGGAAGTCAACAAATGACAGAAATGCCCAGAAATGTCAAGAATTGACAAAAATGTTCTAGAAAGTCAGCAAATGACAAAAAGATCCAGGAAAGCCACAAGAATTATAGAGATACCCTGGGAAGTCAGGAAATGATAGAGAAGCCCATGAAAGTCGAGAAATTTCAACTGTGCCCCCCCCTCGAAAAATAAGAAATGACAAAAATACTCTGGAACGTCAAGAAATAACAGGAATGCCCTAGAAAGTTAAGAAACGACAGGGCTACCCCGGAAGGTCAACAAATGACAGAAGCACTCCATACAATCAAGGAATGACAGTGATGTCCAAGACAATTGAGAAATTACAGATATATCCTGGAAAGTTAAGAAATAGCAGATAAATCTAAGATAATCATAAAACTGCAAAAATACCTAGAAAGGGTCAAAACTGTAGAAATACCCAGAAATGGTTAAAATTGTACAAATACCCGGGAAGGGTTAGAGACTGCAAAAATATCTAGGAAGGGTCAAAAATTGCAGAAACACTAAAAAAGGGTCAGAAATTATAGATGTGCCTAAGAAGGGTCTAATCATGATGAAACTCAAATTCAACGGCCAAATCTTGACCAGAAGCAAATTCAACAGTCCGATCGTGGCTGAGAGTAAATCTAGCTATTTGATTGAGGACAAAAGTAGATTCCACGGTACGCTGGAGGCTAGGTGTAAATCTAACAATCTGATGGCGACCAGAAGCAAATTCAACAGTTTGATTATCTACAGAAGCAATCCAAAGATCCAAGTGTAAGCAGAAGCCTACTTAGTAATCAGATGATGATCAGATGTAAAACTAAAGACCCGATTATATAATCTGGACCAAATGTAAAGGTCTCAAAAGATCAATTGTAATCCAAACACTCTGTGTTCAATGAATGAATGTCTTTGAATTTCTTGCAAGAGTATGCATCTCTAATGGGCGATCGTTAGGATCATATCCATTAGACAAAACCCACAATATCACCACGGATATTGTAGAGGCTAAAGGTGTTCTTTGACAATTAATCAATGACATTCGGATTTTATGCCGATGTAAATAAACACCGACTACGGTCGGTGGAAAAATGTCTCGTAGCCGAACCCTAGATCGTCTGATAAACCCGATCCATGGAATTAATAATGCGCATGTTATTTAAATAGCTAATAAATGTGCATTCATGTTCAACAAATGAACATTTTCTTTAAATTTTTTCCGTGTTCGACAATGGTGTTGTTTACGAAGATCAGAGATGGATACTTGGAACACTATGTATTTGTCATAACCTTTTCTTATATTCATCATAAAAATATTTTAGTATTTCTGAATTTTTTTATTCATTCCTATTGGTGGAGCAGTTATACCTTATTTTCAATATTTGAATTCATGCTTTCTTATGTTCCTATGTGTCCACACATGCAGACTGTTCCTGCTTGCCAAAATCTCTACAAGAATTCTTTTACTTACTACTGCCTCCAGGATGAAAAAACTTTGCAATTCGATGACGCTATCCAATTTTTAGGTAGTACACCCTACCATGAGATACTTTTTGCAGTGGAAATTTATGTATCATGTCATAGTTTCTCTTGTCTAATTTATTTGCTCTCATGCTTGCCAGATTAGTGTTCATCATCAAATAAGTTTGATCAGTTACACTTAGGTTCAATATTCAGATTGAGTTTAAATTTTGGGCTGCAGGATTTATCATGTTAGATTTATGATCACGTTCTTTTCTTCTTTGCAAAGTTCCTGTTTATGTGAAGTATTTTATCTATGATTATTTAATACAACTAATGCCATCTTTGATTTTCTAAAATCTATTATATAACCTGTATGATACTAATATCTGGTAGGCTGCAATCATCATAATGGAGTACGTGCAGCTATGCTCTTCCCCCCCTTTTTTTAATGTGCTTTTCACATGTGAATATCCACTTCATTTTACTATAATGAACTACTCACATTAGTATGTTGCCCAAGTACAAAATTCTTGTTGTTGCTTGCGCTTGTACCATAAGCAGAAGGTTACATCCTGGACACAACAGATCTGGCACTTGTAGCTATCAGATTCAGTGTGCTGGAGAACTATAGAATGACTTTATTGTTTTTTCTGTCTACCTTTTTTGATTGCAACACTCCCAGACCATTTGCTGTGGATTTCAAACCCCACATCCGAAATGAGGGCGAAACTGAGGATTCCTGCATTTATGCAGCCTCTTTGCCACCCAGCACTGTAATGCTATTACATTTTTTGAGAACCATTAACTGCCTACCCCACTCAACATGGGACCTTCCTGTACCCAGCAGCTGATTAGATCTCTATGTCATGCACTCATGCGATCTTCTCTTCTGCCTTTAAATTCTTGTAGGCCTCCAGCTTGTTTAAGTCCACCACTGTGGAATGCATGAACAGTTCTAAGCCTGTCAGAGAAGAATGTCAGTTATGGTCCTTGTGAAAATCTATTTGGCCCTGCCAAAATCAAATCGCAGTCATTATCTTTGATGAGGATGGTCTGAAATAAAGCAGTACAATGTCTATTTGGACAAATGTGTGGATGTTATGGTCCGAGTGGCCAGAATGTGAAGCAAAGGTAGGAGGAGGTTCTGACAGGAAATTTGTGCTTCTTTTGTGGAGCTATGTAGATGCTTCATCATACAATTCAAGAAAGATTCATGATCTGCCACCTTCATCTCTTTTGATTTCCTGTAAAGAGATAACATGTTCACACTCGATCCTCCATGCACCTTCCTATTTGCACACTGATATAGAAGGCAAGTCAACTTTGAAGATCCAGCCTTTGTTACCTGACTATGTTATTAACTTTTTGGATAGTTTATGGTACAAAAATCCCCCTGAAAGTCAGAAAATGTACGTATGTAAAAAGAAAGATGCTGGTTTACCCAGAAAACCTCTTTACACAAAGATGTATAACAACAACCCCTAAAAAAAAAACAAAACAAAAGAAACCCCAAAAAAGGCAAAATAAAAGTAAAACTATCTTCGTTACCAATGCAATATTGGTTCACCTATCTACACAACCTCTCCAACAGGAAAGCACTTGATCTATTCTGATTCCCCAAAATGCAGATCAAAGCCCACCACCTGATCAGGGTAAAAAGAAGAAAAGAAACAACCCTTTTGTTCACTGCCTAGAATGGTTGTCTTTCCTTGATCATCTCCCCATAATGTCCATAGAGTGGCACAAAAAACTTGCAGCCAGATCTTGTCACCTTTGGCCATCCAGCTTCTAGGCCTGCTCAACATCAATTGCTCCACACTACCTAGAAGCAAAATGAGCTATGGTTCTTTGGAATATGTCTTTCCACGCGTCACTGATAGAGAGAGACAGACACAAAAATGTGATCCATAAATTTGTCCTCTTTTACAGAGAGAAGAACTTGTTTTAATGTCCTGAATGAACCACACTAGCTGATCACATCCAAGGTCTTCAAACCCGGTACCGGTTTCGGTACCAGACAGGGCTGGTACCGGTACATACCGGCCGGTATCAGCATGTACCACCCAGTACATGAAGAGACCGAACCGTACCGGCCAAGGCCAGTACCGGACATGCAGGAAATCTGCTTTGATTGACTCTCTACATAAAGATGTTTACCTTCATTGCAAGCATGTATTGACAAAGTCACAAGCTGGGTAGTAGAAGAAAGCTACCTCTGTGTAGCGTTGAAAACATGATGGCGTGGAGCCACCATAGCATGGAGCCGCACCATGGCTAGGAGAGGGATGGAGCCAAACAAAGGCAGAATTGGGGATCAAAAACAGAAAGAAAGTCCATGGGCCAATCCAAATTGGCTGATCTAAGCCTATCTAGAACCAATCTAGTGCGATATAACTACAAGCCTTCTTATAACTTAGGCAAAATAAAAAAATCTAGGAAATGTAAAAAAAACATTCTACTAATTGAAGGACAATTTTAGACAAAAAATGAGATAGTTATTTGTAGGCTACAATTTATTGTAGGCTTCAATTATGTGTTTTTTTTTGGGGAAAGTGGGTAGTACCACTGCTTGTATTAAATGAAAAAAAGATACATAAGTATAGTCAATGAGCTCTTAAAAAATCTATGTACAAAAGGTCACGCCAAGACAGTGTGAAAGATACTAACCCCCCAGCAAAACAAAAAGAGGGGAGTTGAAGGAATTCACATTACAAAGCAACTCCGCCCATTCTCTCACTGTATCATAAATGAAAGATACAAGAGATTTCTCAGCTCTAGCCTCCCTCTTAAAAATCCTATTGTTCCGTTCGCCTCACAAAGACCGAAAGGTGGCATGCAATATCAGCCACCACATAACTCTATCTTCTCTATGGGGCCACCTCTTGCCCCACGATCCAATGAAGTGACGTACCTCTCTTTGGCGGCCGATAACACAGTGGGCTCTCCTGACATTCCCCTCCCACACCTCATGAGAGTAACTATAGCCTACAAACAGGTGGTTCAGGGTCGTTCTCTTGACCATATAAGCAGCTGGTCGGCTGGATACCCTGAAGGAAATGAAGGGCCTGCCACGAGAGAGCAGTCTCCTGTGCGAAATCCTCCAAGTGAGAATCTTCACCTTCAACGGACTCTGCGGCCTCCAAACTTGAGGGGCGAGGCTGTGGCACACCCGTCAATCAGAGATAATGGTGTAAGCGGACCTTACTGAGAAGGTCCCCTCCCTCACCCAACTTCAAGTCCACGCATCCTCCCTTTCAGAGTGTGGAGCATCGGCGAGGAGGAAGAGTAAAAGGCCCTGAAGCTATTCCATCTTGTCGATCCTGAGGTCCCTCTTAAAGGTTGGTGCCCAGGTGCCACTTGAAAGCTGGGAGTCAAAAGTTAGGGCAAGGATGACAGTACCGATTTCGGTCCTTGTTTCGGCCGGGACCGAAATCGAAACGTACCGGTTTCGGTTTCGGCCGAAACTGGTTCAAAACATTCAAAAAAATATAGAAAAATTTGGAAAAAATCAGAAAAATATAAAAAATCAGATAAAAAATCAGCAAAATTCATTAGACTTGTATTTGACTGTAAAGAAATTGGATTAAGTGCAATAAACATGAAGTAGGCATTGGACATGTTAAACTAATATTCTTGAGTACATATTAAGTATGAAGTAAGTTCAAGCAGTACAATAAACATTACAAACACAGTAAATGTTACAGAAATTAAATGATCTTTACTCAAATGATGATGCACTAATATGGATAATAGCTAGAAGAACCTTCTCCCTCATCGTCTGGCTTCTGATGTTGATACCCATAAAAAGGTTGCATGTATTTTATATATTCACTGTAACAAAACAGTGATGTAGCCAAGTCTTGAATCCCTCTTTGGATCCCTCTTGGAGTGTAACGTTGTTGGCTTGATTGGAATTCAGAATCAACATAAGAAGCAGAACCTTGAGGATGAGAAGAGGATGCTGACCCATAACTGCTATTGGGTGGAACTGGATAGAATTGAAATTCTGGTTGATGACCCCACCCATACATGCCTACTTCCTGTTGGCCACCTCCATAACTTGATGGATGCATATTGGCTCTGTGAATCATATCCTCCTTCACTATGATTGTATCCTCTGCTTGTGTTAGCGTGGAAGGAGGAAGTATGTGTATATGTGCCACCGCCAGTAGTAGCATCTGCAGCTGCACTGGGATCATCGTCATCATCATTATCAGAACTATAAGAAACCAATCGCCTTCTAGCCTTTGGCTCTGGTTTTTTCTCTTTTGGTGTGATAATTTCATTCATCTTTAAGAGGAGTCCTTTTCCCCTTGGCGTATGCCTCACTTAAATTTGCTTCAATTGCTCAATCGTCGGGTCCTCTCGAGCAGCAGCACTAGTCCTCTTAGTTATCTCATGCACTGATGTACTTCTTCTTAAGGATGGAGGTGGTTTAACCATTCTAGGAGTGACTGACCTGCTATTTGATTCTGAGTGTCTAGCTGGCTCAAACTCAGAATGCTGCTCAGTGTCGTGAACAAACAAAACTGGGTCCTCTCTCTGGTGTGCATGAGTCTCTCTGGCCTTCTTTGTTGGTCTTCTGAATTCTGGATCCCTTGGCTCATCTTCATCTAATATGCCCTCTGCCCATGTTCTATCATCAACATAAAAAACGGGCTCATCAACTTGCTCTCGTACCTCAACCCAAGACTGCAAGGGATTGTCATCATCAAATAATGCGTCCACATCAATTTCTGGAGTTGTATCCTATGCGACGCGTTTGTCCCGCAACTGTTGTCTCAACTTCATATTTTTTATTCTCAGTCTCATATTGTAGTGATAGTAAACCAATTTTTCTAACCGTTCTGCCTTTAGCTGATTGCGAACCTTTGAGTGTATAAGGCTGAACGTGCTCCAATTTATTTCACATTGGCTTGCTGATGTTGTTTGACTGAGCACCCTAATTGCAATGAAAGCCAATGCATTACTGCCCACATCTCGGTTGTTCACCATTATCCACCAGTCAGCTGTTCCACCAACTATAAATAAATAAATGTAAGATGTAAATAAAGATCAATTCTTCATGATGTACTAATACATATTGACTCAATTTAAGCACAAAGATTTAGTATACCTAGGCTCAATCTTCCTACAACGTATCGCTATTGAGAGTCAGAATATGTCCCAGTCCTCATTCTATAATTATTCATCTATAAGGATAAAGTAATAGATTAACATAACTACTTAAGTAAATTTTATACGTCTTATTGATAAAATCAATAAAGTCTAACCTCTATTTCGGCCTGAAGTCTCTTTTCTGGTGTCCTCGATAAACGACCGATGACTTTTAAAGTGCCTTGAAGTACCTCGCCATCAACATTTGCATTGGCATTGTACATAAATCGAGGGTTGAGGAAATAACTTGCATTTGTGTATAGTTAACTAAATGGTAGATATAAGTTAACCTAAAGAACGATGAACTTTGTATCAATACAATTAATCACTCATCAGCTGTATGCAAGTCATGGTGTAATGTGTTGTCCCATCTGTGGTCAATAATTTTCCACCACTTTTCATATTCTCTGGGAAGGGATTTCTGCAAGTCTAATTTGGCATAGTCCATGGTCTCGTACAGATATCCCATATCATTCTTCTCATCGCCATCCACCATTCTTAGGACCTTCACGAGGGGGTGTGACTACTTTCATGTACCGTGAGACCCTGGTCCAGAATTTGTTGTTATCCACGATGTGGCAGACATCCAAATAATCCATCTGAGCATTAGTATTAGATTTGTCTATGTATTCCCGCAGGGCATTGTGGTACATGAAAGCTTTGAGCTCATTCTTATACATGTGCAAAGACTCCAAAGAAATGAAATTTGAATCAAATACATATGATATCTATAAGGATAAAGTAGAAAGAATTGAGCTCATTCTTATACCCGTGCAAATACTCCAAAGAAATGAAATTCAAAGCAAATCTGGTTGGCCCTGCACGGATGATATTTCGTCCCCCACTTGCATGCTCCCTGAACATGTTCAATGTCCTAGGATGGCCATAAATATACTGGGTGATTTTTTGTGCCATCTCAATTGTCTTCTTCACATTATTTTCCTTCCCAATGTCTTCAAATATCAAATCCAGACAATGTGCTGCACATGGGAGCCAATATAAATGCCTGCACTTCTGCATCAACTTCTTCCCTGCAGCCTTATAACTGGCTTCATTATCCTTGACTATTTGCACAACATTGTCCTCTCCAATTTGGTCTACCATCTTATCCATCAAATGAAACAAATAATTTACATTCTTTTCAAAATTTGATGTATCTACTGATTTAACAAATATTGTACCTTCGATGCAATAGACCAGAAAGTTAATCATGAACTTCTTCGTGGTACCAATCCATTCATCGCACATAATGGTGTATCCTCTCTCCATCCAGATATGCTTGAACCTTTCAACCCACTGATGGAGCTCCTCAATCTCTCTCTCAAGGCCACTCCTGTATATGTCTCGACGTGACGGGGCCTTCAAGCCAGGGCTAGCATCTGCTATGGCATATAGCATAGGTTGGAAATATTCTGATTCAGCTGCATGTACAGGGACGCCTGCATGGAAAAACTATTTGCAAATACTTTTAAATACATGCCCTGCAACTTCTGCTGATTTTTTTACCCCTCTCAATGCTTGCTTGATTTTTGATTGTTAGTACTTTGCC
This sequence comes from Amorphophallus konjac, assembly GCA_022559845.1. Classification (NCBI taxonomy): domain Eukaryota; kingdom Viridiplantae; phylum Streptophyta; class Magnoliopsida; order Alismatales; family Araceae; genus Amorphophallus; species Amorphophallus konjac. The sequence continues at coordinate 86,868,498 of CM040121.1, forward strand.
TTCTGTGTAGATAGCTGTCCATGGGGTCTCCTCTCTGCGGGGCAGCACCAGTGTCAGGACGTCGTGCAGCTCGTGTTACACCAGTTGTACTGGAGTATGTCCTTGAATCTATCGGTACTTTTCCGTTCCTTCGAGCGACTTGTTCAAGCTCTATTGCTTCAGTCAGCTTTGGATCTGAATCCTTAGTGTCTTCCTCCTCCTCATCATCCCTCCTTCCCCTTCTGCCCGAAATCTCCTCAGCAATTTCATCTTGATCTTCAACCCTTTGTTACATCCTCTCTTTTTTGCACAGAAGGCACTAGTGCATTTCTTTTTGGATCTCTCGAGGACATCTGTCACATTGTTTGACCTCTCCTCTTATCCCTGCCAAATGTTATTTTCCTCTAGTAATTCGGCCATGTATCTCCTTACCACAATAATTACATTTCACTTTTCTTATCCCAGCATTAACTAAGGAGAGGTGGGCCTACCCCGGATCGGCGGATCGTCCTGCCCTTGTTGCTCCTGACCTTGTTCACGTCTAGGCATGATGCTATATTAAGGTAGTCAAAGGCAAATGGTTGTAAGTACAATGAAAAAATGCAATGAAGCATAATTGAGCTTCAAGTTATGCTGAATTGAGGTAATTAGATAGAAGTCCCAAATTTAAATAGCTAATTAGGGCTTAATTTGGAGTTTTACCCTAATCACCCTTCATTAAATGTAATTAGCAGCATGCTCCCGTCCTAAATTATTCAACGAAGTTTAATTGAGTTTCAATTGACCCTAACCTAACCTAATTAGACAAAAGCCCAAAATTTAAATAACTAATTAGGACTTAATTTGGGGTTTTACCCTAATCACCTTTCATTAAATGCAATTAGCAGCATGCTCCCATCCTAAATTATTCAATGAAACTTAATTGAGTTTCAATTGACCCTAACTTAATCTAATTAGACAAAACCCCCAAATTTAAATAGCTAATTGGGGTTTAATTTGAAGTTTTACTCTAATCACTCTTCATTAAATGCAATTAGCAGCATCCTCCCGCCCTAAATTATTCAATGAGGCTTAATTTAGTTTCAATTGACTCTAACTTAACCTGATTAGACGAAAATCCTAAATTTAAATAGCTAATTAGGGCTTAATTTGGAGTTTTACTCTAATCACCATTCATTAAATGTAATTAGCAATATGCTCTCGCCCTAAATTATTCAATGAAGCTTAGTTGAGCTTCAATTGACCTTAACTAAACCTAATTAGATAAAAATCTCAAATTTAAATAGCTAATTAGGGCTTAATTTGGAGTTTTAACATATTTAACATATGAAAATTAATATATTGAAGAGAACCTTACCTACATCAAAAAAAATCATCAAACCAACAAAAAAAAATAAAAACTTACAAGATCTTTGAGGAATCTACATCAAGAAACGACGATGGCTGCGCCTACACGCTGTAAACAGCAAGAAACGGAGACGGCGGCATCAAACCCCTCCACCTGCACTCCTGCCCCTGCAACACACAAACCCCTCATATCTAAGAATTTGAGGCAGAACAGAAGTGAACTCCCCTTAAGAGGGGAGTTTGCGTCCGGTTTCGGCCGAAACCCGGGCGGTTTCGGGCCGAAACGGGCAAGTTTCGGGCGAAACTGGTATCAGTTTCGCCCGAAACGATTAGAAATTTTTTTTTTTTAAAGTTTCGGACCTGCTATAGTGAGCATGTCCGAATTTATTTCGATTCGGTCGAAATTGCCAACCTTGAGCTCAGGCGACCGACCCCAAGGGGTCTGCTGAAACTGCAAAAGGTTGAGGAATGACGCCTCCAACGTGAAGTCTCCGCACCATCTGTCCTTCTAGAAAAGTACTGATCGCCTTTCCCTAGTTGAACCCGCACACCAGAAGAGATAATATTCCTGCAAGTCAAAATACTGAGCCAAATCGGTGAAGTCTGATACTGAGCTAATGAATCCACATCCCAAACTCTTCTCCTGCCAAAGTATCTCTGTTTGATAACCTGTGCCCATAGCCCATCATCTCCTGTCCCCAACCTTCACAATCACTTGCACAAAAGAGCCAAATTGAAGTATGAAACATCCTTGATCCTTAGCCTTCAATTATGTTTTGAAAAGATATCATACATAATCGTTCCGAGACATGTAAGTTCCATACATAAGCTGGTAATTCATGTAGTACTGATTACACTTATTTGTGTTAGCACATGTGAGTGTGATGGGTGACCAGTTAGGAATTTCAGGGAGATGGTAGGAACCTCATGTTGAGTGATGAGATATTGTATTCGAGTATTGAGAATAACTATAATATTCTTTTGATTAACTCGATATGTCGAAGAATGTATAAACATAGGAACTTGATGGATGAGTATAAACCTTTGAAGAAGCTTGAATAAGCATTGGAACTTGATGGACAATCATAAGCCTCTAAAGAGGCTTGGATAAGCATAGAAAATTGATGGATAACCACAAGCCTCTCTTTTCTTAAAAAAAAAAGCCTCTATAGAAGCTTGAGACGATGCACTATAATACTTTGCTTGTTCATAATTATTTGATGTCATGTTTTGCATGATGACATAATTTAAGCAAAAATGATAGCATACAAATACAACTAAATTTTCTTTCGGTTAAGAAAATACTCCTAGCAATTTATTAGGCAAAACACTCAGTTGAATCACTTTAAGCGCAAATTCAGTAGATCACTTAGTCGAATCATTAAACCAGTTGATAAGCTCAGCCAAAACTTGTAGTTGAACCCTTCAACTAATCCCTATCCGGTTGATAGACTTCGATTAAGTCTTACTCAACAAGCTTTTACCAATACCTATCAATCACTAGATCTCCTAGTCAAAGCTTTCACCTACTAGTATTCGATGCTACATTCAACCAAGGTAAGAAGAATCCCGGATCAGGCTCAGATCAGGGGCCCAAAACCTGATGCGGATCGGCCGATCAGCCCGATTTCAAAGGGATCTTGGCCGAGCCCAACAGTTGAGGTTATATTGTATGTATGTGGTTTTGTTGGGGCTTTTATATAAATGTAATATTCACTTTACTCTTCACCTTTTCTCTCCACTTTACCTTTTCAGTGCTCGAGAGTTGAGAGTCCCTATTCTCTCCACTTTACCTTTTCCAGGAGAATAGAGACGGAGGAGGCGAAGGAGGAGGAGGTCGACCCGATGTTGACGGCGATAGGGCGTCGCGATGGTCGCATCAGCTGCTAGTGGAGGCGACGACGATGTCATCAGTAGGTAGTAGGAGGAGGAGGACGTCGACGGCGGTAGGGTGTCGCGATGGTGGCATCGGCGGCTAGTGGAGGCGACGGCGGTGTCATCAACATGTAAGTTTTTTTTCAATTTTTTTTCTTCTTATATTCTTCTGGTATCGTTCATCTGAGATCGGATGGACAATATTTTTTCTTTTAAAAAAATGGGTGGGTATTACGCCAGATCGATCGATCTCGACCGATCCAGGGACGATCCTGTTGCCCAGTAAATGGCTTAACCCAGAGGGGGGTGAATGGGTTACTAAAATTTAGTGGTAGTCAAATAGCGCTCAAAAACTGATGCATATAGAAATATAAACATAGTAGCAATCACACAATAGGACGCAACGATTTTATCCTGGTTCAGCCCTGACCTTCCGTCAGTCCTACGTCTAGTCCCCAACAACCACTGGGATTTCTACTATCTCCCCAACTGGAAATAGTACGCCGACTGTTTTTGATTTGGTGTTCAGCTCACCACAGACACTCTTATCCTCAAGAGTCCTAGCTGTTTTAGATCAGGTGCTCAGCCACACCACGAGCGTTCTCTCAACTAGAACCCAAGCTAATTTCACAGGTATTAGTCAAACCACAGGATATCGACCTCCTGTAGGTTCTCTTGTCTTCAAGTAAGAGCTTCTCCCTTCAAGGAGAAAACAACAACTCTACAAGTGGAGTTCACACAATGTTTGCCTCTTGTTAGGCAGATTGTGTATAATGATTACAGATTGTTCAAGATGGGAAATAAGAATGAAAGCGCAAAAGTCTTGAACTACAATAAAGGCCTCCTTTCGCAAGTAAAAACACAGAAATGAGCGGAAGGCTTTTCAGAAGGAGAAAGAAGGAATGCATCAGATGAACGCACGATTGTTTCTCCTTCAGTTGAGTAGTCAGAGACAGTTTGGTTGAGGGAGCATTCGGCTTTGTTTCTCTCAACTCTTTGCAATGTTGGCTTGTGTTGGATTTCTGGAACACTCTTATGTTTTTCTCTCCTATGGTTAGCTCATTGGTTCTCTGCTCTCGTTGTGTTCTATGCTTATTGGTTCTTTTCCATTGTTCAGCTTCCACACTTATATATATATGGTCCTCACTGCGCAATTGTTCCGTTAGATACGTCCTGGTATCCGTTAGAGAGACACTTCGCGTATTTCTTGGAGTGTGTAGCTGTTCACAGAGAGATCTTCCTGTTTGAGAGATATGGTCCTTTTTCTACACGAAAAGACAACAACATATCTTTCCGAAGATAACCCTTTTTCTTAGAACTGTAACACTATAGAAGGTATTTGTTTATTCTTTTAAAAATATGAGAACAAATTGCTTTACTGTATAAAATACTCCCTTATATTTTCTGGCGTCAAACACGTATCTGTACCATCGTGTTTCGTTGCTTTCTTCCTTATCTGTTCGTTCCTGAAATAAATCATATGAACTGACCTTTTCGGGTTTTCGTCAAGTGTGTTTCATAGTAAAGGAGACAGAGATAACGTGTTCATCCATACACTGCATGGGTAGCAATAAATGTTGCATATCTGTATTTAATGCATTTGAAATTTGAAATCCGTTAAGATAGTTGCGTAGTCAGTTTTTCTTTATCTAGTATAGTCGATTTAACTAGGGTAATTTCATTAACATCATCGAGCAAGTGACTTTTGATATAGTTGTTGGTTTACACCTATCACAGTCATAAAAACATAGTCGAAGATTAGAGTGAAGATAGCCTTAAGATAGACGAAGATAAGGCAAGATAGTGGCTATGTTAAGCTTCATATAGTCGTGCGATCTTTTAAGATTGAGATAGTTGATTGATTATAGGCGATGTTTGCCCGACTATCTGTTTTGATAAGCGGCCTTATAGTCTTTCTAAAAAGATCGGCTAAATAAATATAGCTTTGAGTTTGCGACTCAGTGAATATAGCTCTAAGTTTCTGCGACCAAGTGAATATAGCTCTAAGTTTCTGCGACTAAGTGAAGATAGCTCTTTCGAATAAGTGAAACTTAGCTGAGTTTTCTTGTGCCTATGTGAGTGTTCTTGCGACTAAGTGATAGTTTTGATTTCTTGCGCCTATGTTATACTTAGCTGAATTTTAGGTTTCTTCTTCTTCTAACTTAAGTATTTTATCATCCCAAGGCTTTGTTTATTGAAGGCTTTGTTATTTCAAGGTTTTGTTAATTCAAGACTTTGTTATCACTAAAATCTCTATAATCAAGTTAATATATGGATATCAGCCCAACAATTTCCAAGATTAAAATTAATACTTGGGTATCAACCTAACAATCTCCCCCTTTTTGGTGATGACAAAATCCTTGATATCTTGATGACAAAAACCCTTGAAATGTCCTTAGGAATTTTTGTTGTCCTTACTTTATGAAATGGATGATTCACTTAAGTATGACAAGTGTGTATGATTCACTTAAGTGTGGCAAGTGTGTTCTCTACATATGTTCTCCCCGGAGTAATGTTAGGGTCAACCATTTGAGTGTGACATGTATGTTCTCCAAGTGCGTTCTCCCCCTTTTTGTCAATTCAACAGAAAGGTAAATTGCGCTGAGAGCAAAAGATATGAGCAGAAGAAAGAATAACTCACATTGTTCAGAAAAGATAGAAATGCATGATGAACTATAAAACCTAAAGCATATAAATGCGTAGGCAGAAGAGATACATCATCATCATCATCATCATCATCATCAGAGCCTTATCCCAATTAATTGGGGTCGGCTACATGAATCCTGTTCCGCCAAAGATTTCTATCAAGTGCAATATTCGTATTTAAACCCAAGAAACTAATGTCCTTCCTAATAACATCGCACCATCTCATTTGGCAAAAGAGATACATAAGGAGTACAAAGAAGACATCCATTAATGTTTTCTTTTCCGGGTATAGTGTGTGGAAGAGGAAGGAAGATCATGTTTCGGTGGAGGACGGGCACCGACTTTAATCAGTTCAATTTTATAGATCTCTTCTCAATCTAAAAAGGTGTCATATGAGATTGGATGTAGTCCATATTTTTCCCTTTCCTTGTCGACATCTTGATAGACTTGATAGTATTTGGGGGCTCGGGCGACCGCATCCTCAAAATTTTTGTACACCTTTTGTAGAGACCATTCAGGGAAGGAAATGGGATATTGTTCATTGGCCAGCCTTTCCTCCATTTCCCTTCTATATAACTGCACATCCTTGGACACTGTTCGCCATTCACTGTGGGTATATTTGAAGCACGTGTTTTTAACATCCTCAATATCCTTGACAATTATAAGCTTGTGATGCAGAGAGGTGTTGAGAAAGTAATTGATGCTCTTTGTGCTCTGACCTTGAATCTTGAGAGCAGTGTTGATCCATATCATTTTGACAAATAGTTCTTTGAAGCTTTTGTGCTTGGTGAATGCTGTTTGGAATAAGAGGTATTTTTGAGCTTCATCTTTGAGATGAGGAACAAACTGCAGTCGTTGTCTAGAGTCAATCTCTGGCCAGATGGACCTAGAAAAGGGTGTAGAAGGAGTAGGAAGGGTAGGCTGTGTGATAGAAGAGGGTTTGATTGCCTTTCTCTTGACTCTTCTTTTTGGCTGGACAAGAATAGGTTCGTGCCTTCCTGAGAGAGCGGCTTGCAAATCCATGGCCACCAAGGGATCAATATCCTCTCTCTCTTCCTTTACTTCTGGAATAGTGGCTGTGAATTGAGACTGTGGAGGAGGTTCAGAGGAGGGACCCTTAGAAGCGGTGGTTCTCTTGTGAATAGAAGACACCCTTCTCTTTCTACGAGAAGAGGAGGGAGGAGGACCTTCTTCTGGTTGAAGAGAAGGGGGTGCGATATAGGGAGTAATAACTGTACAAGGTATGGGAGTAGAAGTGGAGATAAAGTAGGAGGTGGAACTAGAGTTGGAACAGGCGGAGAAGTAGGAATTAGAGGAGAAGGAGGAGACGGTATAGGAGTGGTTGTCTGTGCATCTGCTGGGACTTCTGGCAGTTGGACCGTTGCTTGAGTTGTAGATGACTTGGATAGCTGAGCAGCAATCCCTTGTAGCTGGGCCATCATAACAATAAGGAGGTTCTAATTGGTCTTGACTGTACCCTTCATCTCCTGGATGTCTGCTCTATGAATTTGAACTTCGTTTTCAAATGTAACTGTAGTGCAATCAATTTGGCCTCGTGGGAGGTTTGGGCAGCTTTGAGTTGAGGATTGGCCTACTGCTGTGCACTTGAGACAGAAAGATATTGATTTTTCATATTCACTATATCCTCATGGTAAATTCTAAGGCTCTCAGTAATTTAACTTCAGCCATCTTCTATTTAATTTGTTCATGAGAGTCCATCACTTTCTTCTCTACATCCTCCAACATATCACTAATATACTCATAGAAATTATCGACCCCAGATTTTAAGTCGTCCAACTTACCGTGGAGTCTGTGAAACCCTTGATGGATGTCTGCTTGAATTTGTGAAGTAGAGGTGGAAGGAGGCGCTTCTTCAATTGACTTTCGGATGGTCTCCTTCGGAGGAATACGAGGTGAGGGCAACTCAATTTCTACTTGTGTCCATGGAGTAGGAGAGACATCACGCTCTTCTTCATGTGTGGAAGGAGAACCTTCTGCGTCCATGTTTGTAGGCTCCCTCTCATTTTGTGGTTCTGTTTGAGTCTCCCTCTCAGCATGAGACTCAATTTGAGGCTCCCCCTCAATGTATGGCTTTGGTTGAAGCTCCCCCTCAACTTGTTCTGTACCCTCTGGTAATGGAGACCATGCAGTCAGGCGCTGTATAATAGTATCATCCTGTGCACTAGCTGCTGCAAACTCTTCAGGTGAGGGAGCAGGTTCTTCTGTCTCCCTAGGTTGTGCTTCCTGAGAGGGCAGTCCTCCTGATGGAGCTGATTTTGGCTCTGGCTCCTGCTGCACCTTTTTGGTCCTCTTTTCTTTGGACCTGATCCATTGTCCAGCTTGCTGAATAAAGTCACGTTGAAGATTGCCCGCGTGAATGGAGATGCAGGGACTTGCCTTCTTATTTCTGATGTTCACGTGAAGATGCTTGAGAATGATAGTCACTAGAGACCCGTATGGGAACCAGTGAAGTTGTTTTCTACTTCCTGCCTTAGTTGTCTTCCTGGCTTGCTTGCTCCCGTCAGCCATCGTTTCCAAAATACTTGCTGCCAAATTTATCTCTTTCTTTTCTAGGAGGAAAAATAATAAATTGGAATCTTCAATAGAGCATACCCCATGGCTTCCTCCTCGAGGGACCAGAATGTAAGTAATGATCATATGCATTATCCTTGCCTTTGCATCCATCTGAGTAATGCCCATGTTACCTTTTCTTACTACTCTGAAATGTGGCCCAATGATTCGTCGGCCTTTGACTTGGATATCTTCTCTACTATGCAGATCGATTGTAGTGGTAGAGCAGTTCGAAATTTCTGCTAACAGTTGAGCAGTAATCTTGATTCTGACATCTTTGATAGATCTAACTAGCCTTGCATCTTCTTCCTTCATATTGTAGTAGAATATCTTTCCAGCATCAATTAGGGTTTCCTCCTGAAGAGAGCATAACTTAAGGAGCTTCATGGTGGTGAAGTTCTCGATTAGGTTTAGACCTTTAAATGCTAAGCCCGCAAAGTCTACCCATCTTCCAATGGATACAACAAAACTCTTGCTCAGAAATGAGGTCCTATCGACATATAAGATAAAAAACTGCGCATCGGTTGCTATAGCACACTGGGAAAAAGAGGTACGGACTGCCATCGATTCTAGGGTTTTGAAAAATGACGGAAAGGATGGATTTAAGATATCATACACTAGAGGAATACCATAGATAGAATCATGAGTCCTAGGTACACGAGAAAAACTCTACCTTTTGAAGATCTGAAGCCTTGTTTGAGTCGTTGATCGAGAGAGAGAGAGAGAGAGCGAAATCGGCTGAACAGGGACACTGCGCGGGAGTTTTTCTGGTTCGATAGTAAAGGTAGGGGTAGATGGAAGGATAGGCTTATATCTTTAGTCAAGATAGTTGCTTTATCGAATCTTGGACATAGACGTACACTGACAAGATAAGAAGTGACAGGCGCAATAAACAGATGGGAAGATAAGTGCTCAAGTATTAAAATGTGAAGAACTTGGTTTTGAAGTTTCTACTATAAGGAGAGATAGTTGACTATCCATAAGATAGATGCTATTTACGATGGCTTAGGCTGAGAGAATGGGCACTTATATCTTTATAGGCTCTGTATGGGATAGCCAAAGCTTGAGAAAATAGGCGTTTGACATGATAGCTAGAGTTGGGAGGATAGGCGCTCAATAGCTGATCAGATTGACTATCAAAACTAAGAATAGGTGCATTCTTTACACAATCAACTATCTCATCAAAAGATAGGTGCATGAGTTTAATTACGATAGTCAATGTTTTGGTATTTAGTGTTTTTCATGTTGGCTTCTTTGCATTCTTTATATGTCTCACAGTTCATCAAAATTGATAAAATGAAATGCTTTCAATTTTCTGAACATCTACTTATTCCAAGGTACACATCCCCGATTCCTTACGGATAGTAGTGAATCTTTCTTTTGGGAGTGGCTTGGTAAAGATGTCAGTCAATTGATGCAATGTATCAACAAAGCAAAGTAAAATGTCACCATTATTGACATGCTCTCCAATAAAGTGATGGCGTACCTCTATATGCTTTGTTCTGGAATGTTGGATAGGGTTCTTGGTTAGGTTGATTGCATTTGTATTATCACACATCATGGGAATTTTGCCTAGCTTTAGTCCATTATCTTCTAACTGATGCTTGACCCATAGTAGTTGTGCACAGCAGTTTCCAACAGCTATGTACTCAGCTTTCGCTGTTGACAATGCTACTGGATTCTGCTTCTTAGGGGACCAAGAGATTAAGCACCCTGCAAGAAATTGACAAGTAACACTAGTGCTTTTTCTATCTATTTTGCATCCAGCATGGTCAGCATCAGAGTATCCCACTAAATCAGAGGAACATGACTTTGGATACCATAAACCTAGACTAGAGGTTCCAGCAAGATATCTAAAGATTCTCTTAATATGAATTAAGCGAGATTCTTTAAGATTTGCTTGGTATCTCGCACACAAGCACATGCTAAACAGAATATCAGGCCTACTTGCAATTAGGTATAAGAGAGAGCCAATCATACCTTTGTACTTCTTCTGATTTGTAGTTTTACGTGAATCATCTTTATCTAGTTTTGCCAAGGAGCTCATTGGAGTAGATAGGGACTTTGCATTTTCAAACCCAAATTTCTTCAGCATTTCTTTGTAGTATTTGGTCTGATAGATGTAGATTCCTTCCTTCATCTATTTGATCTGTAGACCTAAGAAGTACCTCAGTTCATCCATCATGCTCATCTCAAACTCCCCCTGCATTAACTTATCAAATTTTTTGCACATTTTCTCATTAGTAGCTCCAAATATAATGTCATCAACATAAATTTGAACAACTAAGGTTCCTAAGTTATTCTTTAGAATAAATAAAGTGGCGTCTACTTTACCTCTGGAATTCATGGCTTACCAAGAATGAGCTCAGTCTTTCATACCATGCTCCAGTGGCTTGTTTTAGTCCGTAGTGTTTTATGAAGCTTGTAGACAAGATCTACTTTGTCTACGTCCTCAAATCTAGGTGGCTGTTTGTAATGCCTCCGGGTTTCGGATCCTATTTTTGTGGCCTTCAGATCAATTTTTGTGTCTATTTTACATTTCTAAATTTGGTATTTTGGATTCTGTTCAGGATTACCGAGTTATTCCAGAATTTTCGAAGTTGTTTGGCCCAAAATAAATATACAGAAGGGCATTGGGGCATTTTTTGCATTTTTTTGGTTTTTTTGAAAACCCAAAACCCTTTACCGTATAACCCCCGCGCCCTCCTCTTCTTTTCCCCATTTTCCTCCTTTCCTCTCCCGTTCTCCCCCCATTCCACTCCTCTCCTCCCCCGGCTGCAGACGGTGGACACGAGGAGGTTTGGATGGGCGACGGTGGCGGCAAAAGGCAGATCGTGGGAGCTAGACGGAAGTGGTTTGTGTTCGTGGGGCCGTGGTTCGTGCGTCAGATTCGGGTTTCGACGTGGATCAGAGGTTTTTAGAGCGTTAATGTGTCGTTTGAGGTAGGGAGACGAATCCCGACCTTCCTCTTGTATTTTTCCTTCATTTGGTGTCGATCGAGCTAAGAGAGGGGTTTTATTTTGAATTTGGGGGAAAACGCATGTTGGGGTTGAGAGCCGCGATTCGATCGATTAATGCATGGATTTGTAGTTTAGATTGTGTTTTCGTGATGGCATGATCGAAGGGGACGGGCTTCCCTATGTTTCCTACTCGCATTTGAGTGAGTCGGGCATGGTTTCAAACCCGCATAACGTGGTTCTGGACGGGTAATCTTCGCAGAAGGCGGCCAAGTCGCTGGCCGTTGGTGGTTGGGGGCGGCCAAGTCGACTGCCGCCCTACCCATCTGGGCGGCCAACTATTTGGCCGCCTTGATGGCTGGGCGGCCAGAGGAGTGGCCGCCCATGGGGTGTGCCCAGTGTTGGGCGGCCAGCTATTTGGCCACCTAGGCTACTCGGTGGCCAGCTATCTGGCCTCCCAGACTTGCCGCCCAGGCCTTGTGTGTGGGCGGCCAAGAAGGTGGCCACCCACTTCTTGGCCGCCCAGGATTCTGGTTCCAGAAATGCAGAGTTTTTGGTGATTCTCGCGGAGGGTTGATCCCGTTGGTGCCATATGAGTCGACAGTCGATGGTTTAGCTGTCTAGTCTACTTCTCTTGAGTTTTGGCAGTATCGAGGCGCATTGTGACCTTCAGTGTTTCAGAGGGGGGTGTGTGACCTAGTGGTTTTCGCTTCTACAGTGAGTTCTTAATTCATGAGAGGGAGGCGTTTACGTCTTTCCTGTAGTAGTTGGAGTTGGAGGTGTGGCACACCAGCTTTTGGGTGAATTCATTTAGGTATCGAAGGTACTCCCCCTCATCTATAAAGGATGGGCTTTGTTGAGAGAATAGGGGCGATAGCGGTCACAACTGGATGAATGACAGGCAGGAGTTCATCTATATTTCTACCCCCACACTATTCGTAACCTTGTTATAGCGCGCGGGCGCTGACTCACCTGGGAGTGGTGGAGGGCTGTCCCGGTTGAGACGGTTTTTAGGCTAGTTTCCATTGGTCCCCTACTGTTGCAGTCTCAGTCCGGGCTAGGGGGAAAACTAGCTAGAGGGCTTGACCTCGAGCAGTCAGTTTGTGTGTGCACACGTGGTTGGGGGTTTGTGGACACACTAAAATTCGAAAAGAATTAAATTCTAGATTAATAGTTTGATTGATTGATTGGGTCTATTTGTTTATTTAGTGCGAGGGCGTGCCAGTCACAAAGTGACGATTTATTCGGACTTCATGGAAGCCCTTGGTGCGCTCGATCTGATTCGGTCAGATGATTGTGTGGTTCGTGTTGGGACCAAAACCCGCCGTGTCATAAAGGCCACGACGTTATTTACAATCCCTCGGAGAGGGGAAAACCCTTGATTAGTCGCCAGGAAAAGGGGCCCTACGGCCATGAAATTAGCATTAATGAAACGGAGTTTTGAAATTCGCGAGTTGCGTTAGAAAGCGTGGAAATTCCCCATATGAGGAGTCAAAAGAATATACAAAAATTCTATTGGTCGCATATCGACCGTTCAATATTCGGACGAATGCCCGGCTTGGAAAAGCTACCATCATTGCGGGAAAATCGGAGCATATGTATGCCGGGGGACGGCAAATTTATTGTTTAGAGAAATGGAAACGCTCGGTTAAATCCCCGATCGGCCCGGTGCGAAGTCAAGCCGCGAACATAATGGGGGAAGTTCCCGTAATCGAGGCGTGGCTCGCGTGAGCATCGTTAATATATGTCCGGTGTCAAAGGGGCAACGGAGAGTTCGAGATTAAATCCCGAGGAAAACATGTTTAAGCAAAGCAGGCTGTAGGCCCAAGACATGGGTCAGACAATGACCACGATGGGATGAACCCAAGATTCAAGCGTGACCCATGGAGGCCTTATCAATATTCTCATGCAAAGGATCCGGGGATGACGAGAGCCGTGTTAACTTGTTTATTTATCATTATTTGTTTTGTTTTATCTTATTATTATTATATATATTTATTATTATTATTATTTTATATTATTATATATATTATTATTATTACTTCCCTTTTATCATTTATTTATTTATTATTTTTATTTTATTTTATTTTATTTTATTTATTATTATTATTATTATTTTTTGATTATCATATTTTTATCATATTATTTCCGAGTGCAAAGTATGCATGGAAGGATGAGCCAAAAGGGGTTGGATAGGGGTTGACCTGTCCTGAGGATAGGTTGACCTTAGTGAAATCAACGTTGGAGATAGGTAGACCTCGAAGGGTTTGAGCTGTGGGTAGGTAGACCCGTGCAGGTCTGTGCACATTAGGAACTTCTTCAGTAAGGTCGGTGCACATGAAGAGCAAGGTCGGTGCACATGAAGAACAAGCTCGGTGCAAATGAGAAATTTCTTCAGTGAGGTCGGTGCACATGAGGAACAAGGTTGGTGCACATGAAGATTTTTCTTCAGTAAGGTCTGTGCAGGTTTGGATTGAGGTCTGTGCAGGTTTGGGCTGAGGTCGATGCATGTTTGGGGCTAAGGTCTGTGCATGCTGGGCAAGGTCTGAGCATGTTGGGGCTTGAGGTCGATGCATATGGAGGTTGAGGTCTGTGCATGCTGGGCAAGGTCTGAGCATATGTGGGGCTGAGGTCGATACATATGGAGGTTGAGGTCTGTGCATGATGGGCAAGGTCTGAGTATATTTGGGGCTGAGGTCTGTGCATATGGAGGTTGAGGTCTGTGCATGCTGGGCAAGGTCTGAGCATATTTGGGGCTAAGGTCGATACATATGGAGGTTGAGGTCTGTGCATGATGGGCAAGGTCTGAGCATATTTGGGGCTTGAGGTCGATGCATATGGAGGTTGAGGTCTGTGCATGTTGGGCAAGGTCTGAGCATATTTGGGGCTGAGGTCTGTGCATACTGGGCAAGGTCTGAGCATGTTGGGCAAGGTCTGAGCATATTTGGGACTAAGGTCTGTGCATGCTGGTCAAGGTCTGAGCATGTTGGGGCTGAGGTCGATGCATATGGAGGTTGAGGTCTGTGCATGCTAGGCAAGGTCTGAGCATATTTGGCAGGGTCCGTGCATGTTGAGGTTTAAGGTCGATGCACATGAGATGAGATCTGTGCACGTTTGGGTTTAAGGTCTATGCACATGAGATGAGGTCTGTGCAGGTTTTGGGTTTAAGGCTCATGCACGTGCGATAAGGTCGATGCACATTGGGCAGTGGTCTGTGCACATGGGCACCAGGATGAAGGAAGATCGGTGCACATCAGGCATGAAGCTAAATGAAGGTAGATGCACCCCAGGCATGGGGCTAAAGGTAGAGTTTCCTGCAACACTCCAACTTGGAGATTTACTTACTATTTTATTGCTTTATTTATTATTATAAATGTTCTTTTATATATTTTTTATCTATATATATTTATATATTTATATATTATTATTTTTTATTGTTATTATATGTTCTAGATGTTTTTATTATTATTTTATTATTTTATTAATTTTTATTAATTTATTAATTTTTACTTTATTTTATTTTTTATTTATTTATTTATTAATTCCTTTCTTTGTTTATTCAGTCGGTGCCTGGGTTCGAACCGTCACAAATGCTATGGCAGTGCGGGCTCAATTCTCTTCGTGTCTTCCACAGTTTTTCGACTCACGGGAGCGTCTCATTGTTGTTTCTTTTATTTGTTTGTTGCTTCCTTTTGTCTTTTAACATGTGTATTATTCTGGCAAAAATTCGGCAGCATCTCCCCTTGACCCAAGAGCTGGGGGGGGGGTGTAAGGGGTACACGCCCACAAGGAGTGGCTTGACCCAACAAAGTCAAGGTGTGCGTGGGTGCAGCAACACCTTTGAGGGAACCCCGGAAAGCTCAGAAATTGATGAACGAGAAACACTGGGTAAGCCCTGACACTAGCGGTCAAAACGCGGGACAAAGCCCTCACCGATTCAGGGTGGGGACAGTCACTGGATGGGTGAGAGAGGAGCTCACCGGACCACGGGTGAAGGGGCAGGTTGGGTGCGCCGGGTGGAGGCCAGCCCAGAGTGTGTTGGGTAGAGGGGCAGGTTGGGGCGCACCAGATAAGGGCTGGTTGGAGTGCGCCGGGTAGAGGGGCAGATTGGGTGTGCCGGGTAAGGGCTGGCTGGAGTGCGCCGGGTAGAGGGGCAGATTGGGTGTGCCGGGTAAAGGCTGGTTGGAGTGCGCCTGGTAGAGGGGCAGGTTGGGGCGCACTGGGTAAGGGCTGGTTGAAGTGTGCCGGGCAAGGGTAGATTGGTGTATGCTGGGCAAGGGTAGATTGGTGTATGCCGGGCAAAGCATGGACAGGTGTGTGCCGAACAAAGGCAAGCTGGGGTGTATCGGGCAAGGTTACCTGAGGGTGTGCCGGGTCTCCAGGTGTTCATGCAAGGCATTTCTTATTTACCAATGTTCTGGGGGGGCGACAATTATGTCATGCTTTTATTTCTTTTATTAGTTTCAATCCTAGCGGAATTTTGGCAGCACCTCCCCTGGACCTGGGATGATGGGGGGGGGGGGTAACACGGGTGCGCGTCCACAAGGAGTGACGGCCCCAGACAAAAGTGAAGGTGTGCACAGAGGCGGCGACACCTGAGACGGTCATGCCAAAAGCACGATGCGGACCAGTCAGACAAAAAAAAAAGGGGGATGGAAGTGTGAGTCTTGCGGAACTCGGACACAGAGAGAGAGAGAGAGAAGCCGCCAAGCCATCCTATGAGGAAGGAATGGCTAACGGGAAAAAAAATACTCCAGGGAGGCCATGGTGCTCGTGAATCTGCAGTAAACAAAAAACATGGCAGAAGTGCCGGACTACAGCGAGCATGAACACAGAATAAATGCCCATGGGAACAAAAGAGAACATTTGCAAAACCTTTCGTTCATTCCTCATAAAAAAGGGGGAAATATAGGAGTTAATATATTACGAGGAAGAAGAAAGAGCAGAAAAAAAGAAAAAAAAAGAACATAGTCGCGAGAACGAGGCGTTGGCTCCATCTTCTCGATCTACATCTCTTCTCCCTCACTCACCCTCACTCTCTTCCTCTTTTCTCTCTTCACACACGGTGGCCGCCTCTTCTCTTCTGGTCTTCTTTTTCTTCTCTTCTGTCTCTCTCGGAGCTTGAGAGCTAGAGAGCCAGCCGAAGCCAGGGAGCCCCCGGGATCCTTTTTTATTCGCCTTAGTGGTTGTCTTTTATAGGAGTACCAACCATGACGCCACGCCGACGATGGCATGGATGACAGTTTCGACCGAAACCGAAACGTTTCGGTTTCGGCCATACCCGATACGAGTTCGGACCTGTTTACTGTAGCAGGTCCGAAACTTAAACAACATATCGGTTTCGGCCCGAAACCGTCCGGTTTCCTGTCGAAACCCACGTGAACCCCCCCGATTTCGGCCGAAACCCAGTTGCTGTTTGTTCTCCCTCCCGAAACCCCATCCCACCGCCGAAACCCTGCGGCTGCTGCGAACTGCGCTGCTGCTGCCACCTGCTGCTGCTGCTGCGACCTGCTGGCTACTGCTGCGACCGAGGCTGCGAGTTGCTGGCGCTGGCGTGCTGCTGCTGCGAGTGCGAGCTGCTGCCGTGCTGCGAGCCTGCGACCAAGGCTGCTGCTGCGAGCCTGCTGCTGCGCCTGCTGGAGGTGGACAGGGAGAGGCCGAGAGGGAGCTGCGCTGCGCACACCGGGGGCCAACAGTCAACACAACATCAAGGGTTTGATTGTTTTGTTTGAGGTTAATTTGATTGGGTTAATTTAGGGTTTGATTGTTTTGTTGTGTTATTTTGGTTGGGTTAAAAATTTGGGGTGAGCAAGCCTTGCTTATTAAATTTCTTCCAAGGGTGATTAAGGCCTTAAGGGTTAATTGCTAATTAAACCCTAATCAGTTTATAAAAATTGGGGCTTTTGTCTATTTTGATTTGTTTAAGCTCAATTGAACTTAAATTAAGCCTCATTGAGGATTTTGGGGTGGGAGCATGCGGGTAATTAATTTTTTCCAAGGGTGATTAAGGGTTAATTGCTAATTAAGCCCTAATTAGGTCATAGAAATTGGGGCTTTTGTCTATTTTGATTTGCTTAGGCTCAATTGAAGTTAAATTAAACTTCATTGAAGATTTTGGGGTGGGAGCATGCGGATAATTAATTTTTTCCAAGGGTGATTAAGGCTTAATTGCTAATTAAGCCCTAATTAGGTCATAGAAATTGGGGCTTTTGTCTATTTTGATTTGCTTAGACTCAATTGAAGTTAAATTAAACTTCATTGAAGATTTTGGGGTGGGAGCATGCGGGTAATTAATTTTTTCCAAGGGTGATTAAGGGTTAATTGCTAATTAAGCCCTAATTAGTTCATATAAATTGGGACTTTTGTCTATTTTGATTTGATTTGGCTGAATTGAAGTTAAATTAAACTTCATTGAAGATTTTGGGTGGGAGCATGCGACCATGCGGGTAATTGATAATTAAGCCGTAATTTTTTCAATGTACTTACAACTATACTATTTTTCTTTGACTGTCTTAATGCAACATCATGCCTAGACGTCAGCAAACACAGGAGCAGCAAGGGCAGGAGGATCCGGGGTGGGCCCACCTGACCTTAGTTGATGCTAAGATAAGAAAGGTGAAATGCAATTACTGTGGTAGGGAGCTACATGGTGGAATTACCAGAGGAAAGTAACATTTGGCAGGGGTAAGAGGAGAGGTGAGACAATGTGACCACTGTCCCCGAGAGGTGCGAGAAGAGATGCGCCAGTGCCTTCTGGGGAAAAACGAGAGGGTGCAACAAAGGGCTGAGGATGAGACTGAAATTGCTGAGGAGATTTCTGGCAGAAGGGTTAGGAGGGATGATGATGAGGAAGGCACTGAGGATTCTGATCCAGAACTGACTGAAGCAAGGGAGCGTGAAGAAGCTGCTCGAAGGAAAGGGAAGGGGCCCATGGGTTCAGGGACCTACGAGAGTACAGCTGCACGACGTCCTGACATTGGTCCCATGGACAGCTATCTCCACAGAAGGCCCCAGGCTACACAACCTAAAATCAAGTCTGCATTGAGAGGGGTCAAAAAATCAGCAGAAGTTGCAGGGCATGCATTTAAAAGTATCTGCAAATGGTTTTTTCATGCAGGTGTCCCTGCACATGCAGCTTCAAGTGAATATTTCCAACCTATGATAGATGCCATAGCAGATGCTGGCCCTGGCTTGAAGGCCCCCTCACGTCGAGACATATACGGGCGTGGCCTTGAGGGAGAGGTTGAGGAGCTCCATGATTGGGTTGAAAGCTTCAAGCATATATGGGTGGAGAGAGGATGCACCATCATGTGTGATGGTTGGACTGGTACCACGAAGAAGTCCATGATAAACTTTTTGGTTTATTGCATCGAAGGTACAGTATTTGTGAAATCAGTTGATGCATCAGATTATGAAAAGAATGCAAATTATTTGTTTCATTTGATGGATGGCATGGTAGAACAAATTGGAGAGGAGAATGTTGTGCAAGTGGTGACTGATAATGAAGCTAGTTACAAGACTGCAGGGAAGAAATTGATGCAGAAGCGCAGTCATTTATATTGGCTACCATGTGCAGCACATTGTCTGGATCTGATGCTTGAAGACATAGGGAAGGAAAAGCATGTGAAGAAGACAATTGACAAGGCACAAAAAGTCACACAGTATATCTATGGCCATCCTAGGATATTGAATATGTTCAGGACGCATGCCAGTGGAGGGCGAGATATCATCCGTGCAGGCCCAACCAGATTTGCTTCCAATTTTATTTCTTTGGAGTCTTTGCACAGGTATAAGATTGATCTCAATTCTATTAACTTTATCCTTACTGATATGTAACAGTTGATGCAGCTTCAAATTTCATTTATTTGCACAGGTACAAGAATGAGCTGAAAGCTTTCATGTACCACAATGCCCTGCGGGAATACATCGACAAGGGCAATGTTGATGCTCAGATGGATTATTTGGATGTCTGCCACGTCGTGGACGACAACAAATTCTGGGACAGGGTGTCACGGTACTTGAAAGTAGTCACACCCCTCGTGAAGGTCCTAAGAATGGTGGATGGCGATGAGAAGAATGATATGGGCTATCTGTACGAGGCCATGGACCGTGCCAAATTGGAGTTGCAGGATTCCCTTCCCAGACATTATGCAAAATGGTGGAAAATTATTGACCAGAGATGGGACAACACATTACACCACGACTTGCATGCAGCTGGTGAGTGATTAATTGTACTGAAATTGGGGTAATGCCTTTATGTTATTTTATATATAACATTTAGTTAATTATACACAAATGCAGGTTATTTCCTCAACCCTCGATTTATGTACGATGCCGATGCACATGTTGATGGCGAGGTGCTCCAAGGGACTTTAAAAGTCATTGGTCGTTTATCGAGGACACCAGAAAAGAGACTTCAGGCCGAAGTAGAGGTTGGCCTTTATTTGATTTTATCAATAACAGGTATAGAATTTATTTAAGTAGTTATGTTAATGTATTACTTTATGTTTGTAGATGAACAATTATAGAATGAGGACTGGGACATATGCTGACTCCCAATTGCAATACGCTGTGGGAAGAGTGAGCCCAGGTATATTTTATTTTTTGATTTCTTAACCTGAATATATATTTCTACAACTTATATGCATTTGTTTATGGTTGGTGGAACAGCTGACTGGTGGATAATGGTGAACAACCGAGATGTGGGCAGTAATGCATTGGCTTTCATTGCAATTAGGGTGCTCAGTCAAACAACATCGGCAAGCCAATGTGAAAGAAATTGGAGCACGTTCAGCCTTATACACTCGAAGGTTCGCAATCGGCTAAAGGCTGAACGGTTAGAAAAATTGGTTTACTGTCATTACAATATGAGACTGAGAATAAAGAACATGAAGATAAGACAAATGCTGAGGGACAAACGCGTCGCTGAGGATGGGAGTGCAGAAATTGATGTGGATGCCCTATTTGATGATGAGAATCCGTTGCAGTCTTGGGTGGAGACACGAGAGCAGATTGATGAGCCTGTTTTTGATGATGATGATAGAAGATGGGCAGATGACATACTAGATGAAGATGAGCCAAGAGATTCCGAATTCAGAAGAAAATCAAAGAGGGCCAGAGATACTCATGCGCACCAAAGAAGGGACCCACTTGGGGTTGTTGATGACACTGAGGAGCAGCATGATTTTCAGCCAGCTAGACACTCAGACTCAGATAGCAGGCCAGTCACTCCTAGAATGGGCAAGGCACCTACATCCTTAAGAAGAAGTACATCAGTGCATGGGCAAACTGAGAGAACAAATGCTGCTGCTCGAGACGACCCGGCAATTGAGCAGTTGAAGCAGATTTATTTGAGGCACACGCCAAGGGGAACATGATTCATGTCAAGGGTGCAAGAAGAAAGCACACCGGCACAGGAAAAAGCATCCCCAAAGGCCAAAAGGCGACTGGAGGCTGCAGGTGCTACAGGTGCTACTACTGACGGTGGGGATGCTGGTGGTCCTTCCTCCTTCCACGCAGACACAGGCAGAGGATACAGTCAGGGTGAGCAAGGATATGATTCACATACTCAATATGGGCATCCATCAGGTTATGGAGGTGGCCAACAGGAGGCAGCGATTTATGGGTCGTGGGGTTATGAACCATCATTCCAGTTCCATCCGGCCAGTTCCTCTTCTCTTCCTCAAGATTCTTATGCTGATACTGGATTTGCATCAAGCCAACCAAACACTCCAAGAGGGATCCAAAGAGGGATGCAGGACTTGGCTACCTCATTGTTTGGTTATAGTGAATATAGACCATACATGCATCCTTCTTATGGGTATGAACATGAAAAGCCAGACGATGAGGGAGAAGGTTCTAGTTATTACCCATATTAGTGCCTCTTCATTTAGGTAAAGATCATTTAATTTTCGTAACATTTGCTGTGCCTAATTAGGTTTATTGTAATGCTTGAACCTACTTTATGCTTAGTATGTACTCAAGAATAATAGTTTAACATGTTCAATGTTTGAATTTCAATGTCTACTTCATGTTTATTGCACTTAATCTAATTTCTTTACAATCAAATGCATGTCTAATGAATTAAAAAACCTTTTTATGTGATTATTAACTTTATATCTATTTGTTTATAAATTTTTAGGTCCATTTTCAATTTTTTTAAAGCTTTTGACTGGGTTTCGGCCGGTTTCGGCCGAAACCGAAACCGATACCGATTCGTATCGGTTTCGGACTCGGCCGAAACTGAGTCCGAAACCGAGACTGCCAACCTTGGACGATGGAAGTCAGTGAAGATTGACCCCCGTCTCGTCCCTCTGCAGCACCCCTTGCGTGCCTCGACCGATCGTTGACACCTCGGTAAGTTAGCGCTAGATCGACGTAAGTTCACTGTGCGCCAAGGGCCACGGGCAGTGACTGCTGGATCCACTGCCGGAGGCAGTGGTCCAACGGCTGCAACGCGTCACCGGGTGAAGAAGAAAAGCCGCTGCACCGGGTGGGAGGCTTGACAGGTGCACCGGGTGAAGAAGGAAAAGTTCTGCACCGGGTGGAAGGCTTGGCAGCCTCACCGGTTTGCATGGATACAAGGGTGCACCGTTTCAAGGGGCTCGGCGGTGCCCCAGATGAAGCCATAGTAGATGCACCGGGTAGAGTTCAACAGAGGGGGGGGGGGTTTGGAGGATGCACATCTCTGTATAGATACACAACATGGAGCGGATGATTCTGTGTTATACATTTGGTATACACAGGCTTCTTCAAGATGCTGTGATGGAGGACTGTGATCAGGAAAGACTGATCTTCCAGGCCTTTGCATGATCTTTAATTGGTCATCATAAGATCGATGTCCTAATATAAACATATAGTTTACCAACCTGGATGAAAAAAAAATGAGGAGAATGCGTAGTAGCTCTAGGTGATTGACTGTTCCACGTCTCCACTGGAATGGCTATGAGGATTTTGCCTCTGTCTCTGACGTGGACTCAGAGTTCCTTGCTTCCGACTTTTCGTTTGAATGGGTTGACAGTATCGTAACCCACGCTAACTCTACGCAATCCACCCAAAGGAGCCTTTGTTCCACTGGTATTACCCCATATGTGATCAGGTGGGCAAAGAGCCAAAGGTTCCAACCTGCTTTTAACATTGGCCAAAACGTTGCTTTCAGTTTACTAAGAATACTTCCTGGCGGCTCTAAGCGTAGGACACCCAAGACCACATAATAAATGCTATTCCACGTTGCAGACCAGACAGTTTGATCAAAAGCCACTTTAGCAAGTACCACCCACCAATCCTGGAAGGGAAAAAGTGCCTTACAGAAGTGATAATAATAATGAGAAAGTGATCCATGAAGAGTAAAACCAACAAGGCCAGATCTGAACATGCGAGCCCGGTCAAACTCGAACAGTGGCTTCCCTTCATAGCACTGTGCAATCCAGTCTCAAGAATAAACTATACCACTGATCATCATTTTTTTCGCAAGAACAGGATTTGTATTCAGGGCTTCCTCATAAGCAGTCCAGTTATGCTGAAGTGCATATCTTAGAATCTCGTAGATGGTCCATCCATGCCAGTAGTCGTGGTCGATGGTTAGCAACTTGGTGATAGCAGCGGTTCCGGCAGTGAGCACGATGGTGGTGTTGATCGCCCGGTCCGCCATCCTGTTGAAGTCCTCCAGCGTCACCGCAGCGACGGCCCATCCTCTGCCGGATCCTGCGACCCCCCCTGGGCACTCGCCTAGAAAGGTGGGGCCTTTTGTTGCTCTGGGAAACGCTGCGGGGTAACACGGTGCGGCGTGAGCGGGCTCATCCGGTGCAGTGGGTGTGTGCCGTGGGAGTGATCTGGTGCGGTGGGTGCACCGGGTGAAGAGCGGGTGCATGCCACCCGGTACGCGTGGGAGTGCGCCGTGGGAGTTGGCGCGGGGAGTGGAGTGGGCATCCGGTGCGGTGGTGCACCGGGTGAAGGAGAAAAAGAAAGGGGAAGAATGGGAGAGAAAGGGAGAGAGAGAGAGATAGAGAGAGTGAGTGGGCCACCCCTTTTTTATTTTATTATATATATATATTATATATTATATATATTATTATTTCTTTTCTTTTCTTTTTCTTCTTCTTTTTTTTTCTTTTTTTTTAGGTGTCTACAGGGTTTCAGACACGTGCTGACGAGTATGACCCCAGCTAGTCCTTGTACTGTTGTTACTGTGTATGGTGTCTCAGTTACCGCGTTGAGGCGAGTGGGAGACACTTAAGGCGCAGAGTATGACGTCAGTGGACGCATCTGGCTTTGCTTCTAGTGGGCTGTTCTCCTGTCACTTGAGATGTAGTGGCTCCCGTTTCTTACAGTCATGCCTTGGTGTTCTAGCAGTCGAGGGTGTTTCGTTTTGTGTAGCCGAGAGCCAGTCTTATCCCTCGTAGTTGCGGTTTCCTTGAGACGTGATTTATACGACAGGCTTAGTGTTAGCTGTGTTGATTTATTTATTTGATTATTTACTGCTCTTTCTACCAGTTATTATTGTTGTTGTTATTATTGTTGTGAGGTGGGAATCCGCGGGACCCCTACTGAGCCGATGAGATAAGGCTCACCCCTTTATTTTTTATAGGTGAGGTGCACCTTACTCGTAGCACTTCCGAGGTCCAGCGCAGTGCTAGTGGTCCGTCTTAGCTGCCAGTTTATCACAGACGGGGTATGTCCCGTGATTATGTACTTTTCTTTCTGCTAGATTGTACTTGTTATGGACTCAGAGCTCTAGATTGTATAACTGTTTAATTATATAATCATTTAATTCTTGTACTTATTTAAATTGTTGCACTTTTAATTCCTACATTTATTTCAGATTCTTGTACACTCCCACACCACCAAATAACCCTTTCGAGCTCCGTGGCTAGTGGGTGGTGGGCCAGGATTCGGGTCGCACTGGTTCCTTTCCGGTACTCGGATTTTGGGTCGCTACACTGTTCTACATAGACTTCTTCTCTAATGAATCCGTTTAGAAAGACACTCTTTACGTCCATTTGGTACAACTTGAGCCCGTGAGTGGCTGCATATGCAAGGAGAATTCAGATAACTTTAAGTCTGGTCACAGGGGCAAATGTCTCATCATGGTCGATTCCTTCTTCTCGAGAGTAGCCCTGTGCTACTAGTCTGGCCTTGTTCCTTGTGATCAACCTTGACACATCTAATTTGTTTCTGAACACCCACTCGGTTCTAATTACAGGATGATCTTTTGGTCTCTTTACCAAACTCCAGACTAGGACCCATGTTTTATCTTCCTGGGCTTCATCCACATTCTTGGGTTCTACCTGAGAAACAAAGGCCAAGTAATCACAAGAATAGATATTACTCCTAGTTCTTACTCCAGCCTGTGGATCTCCAATGATATTTTCCTTAGGATGGCTTTTAGTATATCTCCACTCCTTTGGTAGCCCTTGGTCAACTTCTTCTTCTTCTTGCTGAAGTTCTTCTATTGATGGATCTTGTTGTTCTACTTTTTGAATTGAGAGATCCTCCACTTGTCTTATCAGCTTATCTGCATCATGATCATCACAAAAAGACCTTTCTCTTCCTTTGGAAAGGGGGTTAGTTTCATCAAATTTGATGTGTGCGGAGTGCGGACTGTTCTACAAGAAGAGTTCGTTTATTGAAGACTATATATGAATTAGGTTTAGAAATGTACTCGAGAAAAATACCCTCATCACTTTTAGAGTCTAGCTTCCCTAGGTTATCCTCGCCATTGTTGAGTATGTAACATCTGCATCCAAATAGTTTTAGGTGACTGATATTGGGCTTCTTTCCCTTGAACAACTCGTATAGGGTCTTTTTGAGTATTGATCTGATCATTGCCCGGTTGATCACATAGCAAGCTGTGTTTATTGCTGCTGCCCAGAAATATTTTGGAAGCTTGTATTCCGCTAACATTGTTCTAGCCATGTCCAGTAGTGTCCTATTCTTTTAGCCACTCCATTCTGCTGTGCTGTTTTTGGGAGCTGAGAAATTGTGCTCAATTCCTTGTTGCTCACAGTATTACTGAAATTCTGCATTCTGAAATTCGCCTCCATGATCACTTTGAAGAGCTATAATGCTGTATTTCTGATCCTTCTGAATTTTTCTGTTGAATCTTATGAAGGATTCAAATGTTTCTGCCTTCTGCTCTAAGAAGAAAATCTATGTAAACCTGGAATAGTCATCCACTATGACTAGACCATAATTTTTGCCTCCCAAAGCTGGTTGTTCTCGCAATATTCTTATTCTAGAAATTATTTCTGACTTGCTTCCCTTTCATGCAAGCTTCACAAACTGGCACCTCCTTGATCTTACTCATGGGAAGTCCATCAACTAGGTTGTACTTGATCAATTTTTCTATGACTCCCTGGCTGGCATGGTGTTGAACCCTAAAAAGTTCGTAGAATATTTTCTGATAAAACTATAGAATATTCCAGAAATTAAAAAAGATGAATACTTTCGTCAAAATACCACAAAGGAGTGGTACAAAGTCATGTGCACCCGCTCCATGAGTTATTGAAAGTCCTGGGTCTGTAAAGTCTTTTTTTTTTAGACAAGTGCCGGATGTGCAGCACAAGCCCTGCAAGTTTCTAACACAAATCCCACGAGAAGTCGAGGCATTGGCTCTATTCATGACGAGTGGGTATTTTATCGAACACCTCTCGGGCGACATGAAAATACATGCCCGTGGATTCGAAACCATACAAAGTTAAACAATTTAGGGACCCATTGGGTTTTTCCCATAAAGTTCAATTAGATTCCAGTCAACCTTAAGGCAATCCGGTAGCAAGTCGGCGTTTGACGTCCGGAGAATTCTTAACAAACAAAGCAAGAGCCTCCACGTGCGCCTCACTGCAGAAAGTGACAGAAATAAAGTCAAGCTTGGGTCCCTTTTATAGGGGTTGACAAAAACTGAAAAAGGGGGGGGGGGAGAATCTCTCTCTCCCTCTTTCTCTTCTGCCTACACCGGGGGAGGAGGGCCCCCGCCGGCTGCCGTTGCCACCCGGGGGGAGCGCCCCTGCCACCTGCTGCCGCGGTCACCGGGGGAGGGCCCCCCGGCCTCCTGCGCACCGGGGGGTCCCCCCCCCTCGCCATCGGGGGAGGCCCCCCGGGCCTCCTACCACCCGGGGGGGAGCCCCCTCGCCACCTGCTGCTGCGGCCACCGGGGGAGGGCCCCCGGCCTCCTGCGCACCGGGGGGTCCCCCCCCCCCCCCCCCCGCCGTTCGCCACCAGGGGAGGCCCCTCTGGGCCTCCTGCGCACCGGGGGGGTCCCCTCCGCCTGCTTTCTCACAGGGGAGGCCCCCCGGGGGTCCTGTGCACCGGTGGATCCCCCCCCCCCCCGCCGTTCGCCACCGGGGGAGGCCCCCCGGGGTTCCTGCGCACCGGCGGATCCCCCCCCCCATCGTTCGCCACCGGGGGAGGCCCCCCGGGCCTCCTGCGCACCGGGGGGGGGGGGGGTCCCCCCCTTGTCGCTGCGACCGGGGGAGACCCCCCGGGGCCACTGCCACCGGGGGAAGTTCCCCCCGCCTCCTGCTGTCGCTCCCACCGGGGGGAAACCCCCCCCGGTCCTCCTACGCAGGTGGTGCTACCACCAAGGGAAGAAAAAAAAGAGAAGAAATGGAAGAAAAGAAGAAGAAAAGACATTGGGAGATGAAAGGGTGTGGGAGTTACCTTCTCCACACCACCGGGGGAGCCTCTCCGAGGCCGCCGCCTCCTATAAAAACCCCAAGACCTCTCCTAGCAAGGGGAGAATTCTTTTTGGCTGGAGAGGAACTTTTGGAGAGACTCTCGTGGAAGGTTGAAGCAAAAGAAGAAGAAGGAAGCTTCGAGCTTTTGAAGTTGTTAAACCCTGCTCAAAGTTGTTTGAAGTTGTAGCAAACATTTTGTTATCTTCTAAAGCTCTTGTTGGTTTGGTTATTAAACTAAAACCCACAAAAGGGTGTGCGTCCCACACTGGGGATATATGATCTTTTGATCATGAAAGTTGTTGAAATGAAGATGGAGCCATACAAATTTTATAAATAGCCAAAGTCCATGAAGAACCTTGGAAAATTATAGAAATGCCCCTAAGGGCAGAAAAATTGCAGAAATGCCCCTAAGGGCATAAACATTACAGAAATGCCCCGGTGTCGGGGAAATTACAGAACTACCCCCGGTGGACGGAAAATTACAGAAATCCTCCCAATAGTGGAAAAATTATAGAAATGCCCCCAAGGGCAGAAAATTACAGAAATGCCCCCGGTGGTCAGAAAATTGCAGGAATGTCCCCGATAGCGGAAAAATTGCAGGAATACCCCCGGTAGCAGGAAAATTGCAGAAATATCCCTGATGGCGGGAAAAATTGCAGAAATACCCCCGATAGTGGAAAAATTGCAGAAATACCCCCGATAGTGGAAAAATTGCAGAAATACCCCGAATGTCGGGAAAATTGCATAAATGTCCCCGGTAGTGGGGAAATTGCAGAAATACTCTCGGTGGGCAGAAAATTGCAGAAATACCCCCGATGACAGGAAAATTGTAGAAATACGCCCGATGACGGAAAAATTGCAGAAATGTCCCCGATGACGGGAAAATTGCTGAAATACCCCCCGATAGCGAGAAAATTGCTGAAATGCCCTCGATGGCGGGAGAATTATAGAAATGCCTCAATAGTTGAAAGATTGTAGAAATCTCTCCCAATGAAGGAAAACTTATAGAAACACCCATGGTTGTGGGAAAATTGTAGAAATAGCTCCATTTGTGGGGTCTCAAAATTACCAAAATACCCTTGTTGTGGTTTACGCCGTTTGCACGACTCGGTGAGCGGGACCACGCCCCTTCTCTGAAGCAGTGTGCGCTCTCTTGTGTTCGGCTTATGGCTAACCATCCAAATCCATATATCTTTTCATGGAGCCATGATAAGTCCAGAAATGAAGATAAGGAATACCTGAGAAGTCAAATGACGAGGTTATTCCCGCTAAATCAAGAAATGAAGATAAGGAATACCCAAGAAGTCAAATGACGGGGTTATTCATGATAAATCAAGAAATTAAGACAAGGAATACCTAAGAAGTCAAATGACGGGGTTATTCCTGATAAATCAAGAAATTAAGACGAGGAATACCCAAGATGTCAAATGACGGGGTTATTCCTGATAAATCAAGAAATAAAGACGAGGAATACCCAGGAAGTCCAATGACATGGCTATTCCCGAGAAGTCAAGAAATGAAGTCAAGAACGCCCAGGAAGTCAAATGACGGGACGATCTCCAAGAAGTCAAGAAATGTCAAATATGTTCCGAAACGTCAAAAGTAATGAAAATGCCCAAGAAGTCGGGAAGTGACAGGGCTATTTCCAAACAAGGGTGGACATACCTAGAAAGAGTCAGAAATTCCAAGAACATCCCAATGTTCGGAAAAACTACAGAAATACCTTGATGGAGGGAAAATTACAAATATATGCCACCTCAGGCAGAAATGTCCTTTATGGACACCAAGCCGACTTAAGGGCCCGATCACAATCAAAAGAGTGATCATGACCACAAAGTGATTCCGACGGACCGACAGTGATCATCTTGGCGATCCAACGGTTCGATCGTGATGGAATTCAAGTTCAATCGTCCGAACAGGGGACAAAAGTAAATACAACGACCCGATCAAGACGAAAGTAAATTCAAAGATCCAAATGCAGATTGAAGCAAATTTTAAAGCACTGGTTGCAACCGGATGTTATCCTGAAGACCCGGTTATATAATCGGGACTATATGTAAAGGTCTTGAAAGACTGATTGTAATTCAAATTACATGTGTTCAAAGAAACAAAGATTCCAAATTTCTTTGCAAGAGTATGTACCCATCATGGGCAATCATCGAGATCATTAATGTCACAATACATAGAGGCAAAAGGCGTTCTTCGACAATTAATCAAAGGTGTTCGGATTTGTCCGATGTAAATTAACACCGACTCCGGTCGGTGGGGAAAGGTCCTGTACACGAACCCTAAATCGTCTGATAAATCCCAAATACGCGGAATTAACAAATATGCCTAAATATACGCATATCCATCCGACGAAATGGATGTCTGAAAATTCCGCGTGCAAACAGACTGGCACGCCCCGTGGGACATTTCCTGCCTTTTATCTCTTTGTCGAAGAATACCCTAGTCTCAATGATGGTTGTGACTCCTTCACACTCTTGCAAGAATTCCTAAAGATTCCCGACGTTGTTGCTATCGCATGGGGCATCAAAGTTAAAGCTATCGAGGGCATCAAGGTTAAGCGGTCCCTTTCAAAGCCCCAAATGTCAACATATATCTAAGGCTTCTCCTACAAACAGGGGGCAATGCCATGCCGGTCGTCATTGCTGCCGCCGGGGGCATCAAGGTTAAGCACTTCCTTTCGAAGCCCAAATGTCAACATAACATATGTCCAAAGCTACTATTGCTAACAAGGGGCAACATCATCCCGTCCATGACTGTCGCTGCTCGGGACATCAAAGTGAAGGTTCCTCTTGAAGACTAAGTGCCAACAAAATCCATATGTTATTCCTGCTAGCCGGTGGCAAGATTGCCACCATGGTAGAAGTCCTGTTGTGGCTTATCCAAATCTGGCAAGATTGGCCTTTGTTGCTGAAAAGGAATACGATCGGCAAGATGGAGGCGAGCCGATCTCATAACAATGCCTGGTCGAATACACCAAGCCAAAGAAAAGATGAAAGAAGCCAACGGCTAAGCTTCGTGTCCGAAGCCAGCGTACCGGTGGAAGGTCAAAGCCTCTAAGTCAGGTCAAGGGGGCAATCCTATTGTCGTTTACATCAAGTTAAGGAGAAAATGAAAAAAGTTGGCGCCCAAGCCTCACAAAAAAAAGGGGGTGTGCCGACGGGAAGCCAAAGCTCTTAAATGGGCGAAGGGGCGATTCCATGGAACAAATTTTTATCAATCAAGTATGGGTCACCAAGGAGGAGGCCTGAGCAATCAGAAACGCTAGGGTAGTTCGATCTGCCGGTCGCCATTCTAGCAACAAGCCAAGAAGCTGACAATCCAAGATTCCTGAACCCTCCATCAATCATGATTGGGGGCAAAGGAAAAAGGAGCCTAAGAAAGTTCTTCAGTCTTCATAAGCAATCTGAACTAAGGAGATTGATAACCTTGGGGTTTCCTCGTCCTAGGTGTCGAGCTTGAACTAGCTAGGGGTACTTACTCGCTCGAGTTTAGGTCCCCCACCACAAGGATAAAACATGCCCCAAAATCACTCACAGAAGCAGACAGGGGCTATTCCTTGCTTCTTCAAACACCATGCCTGGGCATGTCATCCTACATAGGCTGCTGATCTAAAGATACAGAAAGCCAATCGGACAAAGAAATTGCCAAGAAAGGTCATCAACAATGAAACATCACAAATTGTGCAAGTGCAACAACAAAAGGCCAGCTGGGTGAAAGAGGCCTCAAAGAATCTTGAGTCTTCTAAGGCAAGAACCCGAGGCAAGAATTTCAACCTTAGGAGCATGTTCCAATCAGCCCCAAAATAGATTCCCCTTTTCCTCAACACATGACATGAGGAAGAAAAAGAGAGAAGAATAGATAAGGGAAAAGGAAGAAGAAAGGAAAATTGCTGAAGAACCAAGTTGCCATCTCAGAAAAGTTGAAAGGGCGAATCTTACTAAGAAAACTACAAAAAAAGTTGGGGGCAAAGCACTAAATAATGCTCGGAGCAAAATCTTAGGCGAAACCTCAAGCAAGGTAACTCCAACAGGCAAAAGCTCAAGCGCAAGTCCAAAGCAGAAGGCTTCTAGTCAAGTCCCAAGCCCTTCAAGGCGAAAGCTCAAAGAAAAAAGAAACATTTCAACTCTGGGGCATGTCCCACCCAGCCTGCTTGTCAAACATTCCCTCTTCTAAAAATAAAATGCCAGTTGAGAAGCAGAAAAACGAGAAAAGAAGCGCTTGAAGAAAATCTAAGAGAACAAAGCTGAGCAGGTGACTGTCGCGGAAATCCCCGGAAAAGGAAATCCCTCTGCGAAGAACTGCAAAAGAGAGGGAGTAACCCTTCCTTTCACTCAATGAAAAGCATGTGAAGTTGAAGCTGCAGCTGTTATATGATCCACCTCACCAGGATCATCACCTTGACAGAGCTTAAATCCAAAGTTCAAAAGAAAAAAAAAAGAAAAAAGGGGCTTAAAATAGAGGTGCCCCGGCGGACTTAGCCATGCCCATCACAGGGATGGTTGAGGGTAAAAAGCCCAAAGAAACCCGGCTGAGGTGAAAACCCGAAAGGGCGCCTCAGACAAAATTGGGTAACCCCTCAGCGTGAAAATCCGAAAGGGCGCGCTGGAAAAAGTTAAAGGGGGCCAGCTTCGGCGAAAACCCGAAAGGGCGCTGAGGTTGGTAAGGTGAAAAAAAAAGAGAGAAAAAAGAAGAAAATATATTTTCAGCAATCATCATGAACCAGCATCGTGGTTATCCCCCACTCGAAAATCCTATCCTATCATGGTTAGAAAGGGGAACAAATGCACCAAAATCGAAACCCTTGGTTTGAAACCCCTTTCGGGTTAATAACCATCCAAAACGAAACCCAAATCATTGGTTCAAAACCCCTACGGGTCAGCCACCATCAAAACCAACTCTTTGATTACCCAGGCCTTCTTCCTTAGGTCACCACAAAAAAAGGACACAAAACCCAAATCATTGGTTCAAAACCCCTTCCATGTCAGCAACCACAAAATAAAACCAAATTTTTGTTGCCCAAACCTTCTGAGTCAGCAAAAAAAAAGAGAGAAACCCAAAGTCATGTTGCCCAAACCCCTTTTGAGTCACTTACCATTCCAAAACCCCAAAACTTCATCGTCAATCCCTTTTTCATTGGCCCCACATCTTCCTTATGGTGGAGGATCAATGGAAATTCAGACACTTTGTCCCAACGACAACGTCAAGCAACAACACCACCAGAAATAGCTACAACGACAACGTCAAGCAACAACGCCACCAGAAACAGCTACAACGACAAAAAAAAAAGAAGAAAAAAAATGGAGCTTAAAATTGAGGTGCCCCGACGGACTTGGGCATCCAACTTCTTGGTTGCCTAAGGGTAAAAAGGTCATAAAACCCGGCTGGAGTGAAAACCCGAAAGGGCGCTTTAGGCAAAAATGGGTAATCCCTCAGTGTGAAAACCCGAAAGGGCACACTGAAAAAAGTTAAAGGGGGCCAGCTTCTGTGAAAACCCGAAAGGGCGGTGAAGTTGGTAATGTGAAAAAAAAAAGAAAAAGAAAGGAGGAACGCATCGTCATTATGGACTACCATCTCAAACATCCTTTGTTCGATGGCTTTATCCCGCCGTGGCGAGCACATTATCAAACCATCAAATCACAAGTCTCAGAAGAATTCACCTAAATTTTAACTTTTGGCTTCCAAATCACAAAAGTCAGCCAAACCTTCAGTGCTATCCTCAGCTTCCAAATCACGAAGGTTAGTCAACTCCAACTCCATTTCTCGGTCTTCAAACTGCACTAGTCAGCCAAGTTTTAAAACCCAAAGGTCAACCAAAATCCAAACTCAAAACCCAAATTCCGCTTGCCCTCAAACCATCAAGCTCACCCACAGTGAATTCTAAACCCCAATTCCAGTCTTTGGCTTCCAAACCACAAAGGTTAGTCAACCCCAATTCTAGTCCTTGACCCAACCTTAATTCCTAATGCTTGACTTCTATTCCACGGAGGTCGTTATGAGAGAGAAAAAATGAAAAAAAAAGAGATGAGACCAAAAAAATGAGAGAAGAAAAAATGAGGAAAAAAAAAGGGAGAAAGAAAAACGAAAAGAAGAGAAAATAAAAAAAAGAGGAAAAAGAAAAAATGATGAAAAATGAAGGAAAAAAAAAGAGAAGTATTGTTATTCGTCACCATGAGCCGTCATCATCGACGCCTCTTTTTCTTATGATTTTGTCCTTATGTTGGGACAATCATATCTCAATACTAAATTAAATATGTAGTGTTGACCTGATGTCATTTGAGACTGTCAACCCTACCCCTATTTCAACTTTTGGTTTTGACCTACAAGTCCTTTTGAACCGTCAATTCCACTAAATTTCAATTGTAGTATTGGCATTCATGTCCGTTTCGGGCCGTCAACCCTACTCAAATTTCAAAGTCTGGTTTTGGCCTACAAGTCCTTTTTGGACCGTCAATTCCACCAAATTTCAATTTCTGGTCTTGACCTACAAGTCCTTTTTGGACCGTCAATTCCACCAAGTTTCAAATTTTTGGTCTTGACCTACAAGTCCTTTTTGGACCATCAATTCCACCAAATCTCAATTTTTGGTTTTGACCTACAAGTCCTTTTTGGACCGTCAATTCCACGAAATCTCAATTTTTGGTATTGACCAACAAGTCCTTTTTGGACCGTCAATTCCACCAAACTCCAAACTTTTGGTTTTGACCTACAAGTCCTTTTCGGACCGTCAATTCCACTAAATCTCAATTTTTGGTTTTGACCTTCAAGTCCTATTTAGACCGTCAATTCCAAAAATTCTCAAGTTTTTGGTGTTTATTCACATATGGTCCCTTTGGGGTTGTCAACGCAAAAGACCGCCCCAAATTCTCAAATTCTCAAATGATCAAGAAGTCGACCCATCACTTCTGAGGTCAACACAATTGGAGAAGACAGTCCTACCGAAGAAGAGGAATAAGATTAGCGTGAGCGGATTGTTAAAATAAGGAATGGTTGCCTCCCTTCATGATCGGGCTCAAAGGGTTCAACCGCTACGAAGGGCAACATCCTACCAGTTGATAGGAGATCAATTGTACAGGCTCGTCCATGAGAAAGACAAGTCTGTTCTCTTACGTTGCCTCTCGCCGAAGGAAGCAAGATGGTCATGCACGAGGTCCACTCAGGGCTCTGCGGCACCCATCAAGCAGTAGACAAGATGAAGAACATTATAAAACTCAAGGGCTTCTACTGGCCCACCAGGTATGCGGATTGCAACCGATACGCCAGCACATGTCATCAGTGCCAAGCTTTGGGCTCCGTGCCAAGAAGACCCCCAAGCTCGTTGCACACCATAGCTCCTACATGGCCCTTTACAGAATGGGGAATGGATATCGTGAGACCCTTTTCACCATCCACAAGAGGCTACAAATTCATCCTAGCCGCTACAAATTACTTCTCCAAGTGGGCCGAAGCTATCCCTCTGCGGGAGGTCACAAGAGGCAGTCGCCCAATTTGTCAAGCACCATATTATACATATCGATTCGGCACTCCCTGTCGAATCATGTCAGATAATGGCACTCCATTCAAAAACAAGACCATTTACCAGTTGGCAGCAAAGTTTTATATCGACTGCAGAACGTCAACGGTCTACAATCCTCAAGCCAATGGATTGGCCGAAGTATTTAACAAAAACCTCTGCAAGCTCCTGGCCAAGATCGTCGGCAGTCGCAAAAGGGACTGGGGTGAGAAAATACACAAAGCTCTCTAGGCATACCAAACTGTCTACAAGGCTCCCACTAGCTGTTCCCCTTCTCTCTGGTGTATGCGGCGAAGGCTGTACTATCGATTGAAATTGAAATGTCATTATACCAGGTAGCCGTGTATACCGGCTTGCAAGCCCACGAACAAGATGAAATAGAAAGGAGGCTTGAAGAGCTGTCTAACCTTGAAAGCAAAAGGTTGGAAGCCTACAAACATCTTCGGCTATACCAAGCCTGAATGACTCAAGCCTATGATAAGCTGGTAAAGCAAAGGGCGTTCAAAAGAGGTGACCTCGTCATGATCAAAAGAAAGGGAAGTCATGGCCGGCAAATCCAGCGGCAAACTACAACTCAATTGCCGTGGGCCGTATGTTGTCACAAGGGTTTATGAAGGAGGCGCATATATAGTCGTTGACCACAAAGGAGAAATGCCATTCCCGCCACTGAATGGGAAGCATTTAAAGATACACTATGCTCCCGAGCATGAGTTCAAGCAACAATCTGCACAAGACCTTCCCTCCTTTGCAGGGGAGTAAGGGAAAGTAAGGGAGATACCACCCAAGAAAATTCAAAAGTCATGGTTGATTTGAACAGTTCTTGTTCACGTCCTTCGTGCTAAATCCCAAAGTTTGGCTTTCCAACTTCCTCGGTTAGCCCCAAAATCCTAAATCTTCGGCCTCCCAACCTAGTTGGTCGGCCCCAAATCCCAAAAATTTCTGGCTTTCCAATTTCATTGGTTAGCCCCAAATCCCAAAGTTTCGCTTTCCAACTTCCTCGGTTAGCCCCAAAATCCTAAATCTTCGGCTTACCAACGTCGTTTGGCCAGCCACAAATCCTCAAGTTTCGGCTTCCCAATGTCGTTTGGTTAGCCCCAAATCCTCAAGTTTTGGCTTCCCAACATTGCTTGGTCAAGCCCCAAATCTCAAGTTTCGGCTTCCCAACGTCGTTTGGCCAGCCCCAAATCCCCAAGTTCTCGGCTTCCCAACTTCGTTTGGTCAACCCCAAATCCTAAATTCTGTCTTTCTAAACTTCGTTTGGTTAGCCCCAAATCCTAAGTTTTGGCTCTTAAACCATTTGTTTGGTTAGCCCCAAATGAAGTTCCGACTTTTCCGAACCCCGTTTGGTTAGCTCCAAATCCTAAGTTCCGGCTCTCCTAAACCATTTTTGGTCAGCCCCAAATCCAAGTTCTGGCTCTCCAAACTTCGTTTGGTCAGCCCTAAATCTAAACTTTTGGCTCCTAAACCGTTTTTGGTCAGCCTTAAAATCCGATACTCAAATTTTTGAATTCTGCTTTTGGCCCTTAAACCGTTGAAGGTCGGCCAAGTCATCACCTCACAGTTACTCTCTTGCAAAGTGCAACCTCTAATTTCAAGCTCTCGAGAGGGTTAACTACCCTTGCTAAAAAAAAGGAAAAAAAAGAAGAGAAGAGAAAGAAAAGAAAAGAAAAAAGGAGAGATCAAAAAAATAAGAGGAACAAAAAAGCAAGAAGGAAAAAGCAGGAAAAAAATAAAAAAAGTGAGGAAAAAAATGGGAAGAAAGAAAGAGAGATTTGGTACGGCCACATTTAGCATTCTTTGCTCTTGTCCCACCGTCCCAAATCCTAAATCCTAAGCTCGGCTCTCAAACCACTCACCTAGTCAGCCCCAAATCCAAAATCTTAAATCCTAAGTTCGGCTCCCAAACCACTTATCTGGTCAGCCCCAAATCCTAAATCTTAAATGCAAAGTTCTGGCTCTCAAACCACTCAGCTGGTCAGGCCCAAATGCAAAGTTTTGGCTTCTAAACCTTATTTGGTCAGCCCCAAATCAAAATTTCAATTTCAGACTCCTAAACCATGAGTGGTCAGCCCCAAATCCAAAATTCAATTTCAGGCTCCTAAATCACGAGTGGGCAGCCCCAAATCCCAACAAAATTCAACCTTTGGCCCCTAAGCCGCAAAGGTCAGCCATTTCAAATCCAAGCTTTAAATCCTTGGCTTCCAAACCATGAAGGTCTGCTAGCTCAAAGTTCAAACCATAAACACCAATCAAGTTATCCTCGTGACGTCTTAAACTTTTCCTGTCCCACCGACACCACAAATGTTTCAAAAAAAAAAAAAATCCAATGAAACCACTTGCAAAGTAGGTAAGGACAAACTTCATGAAGATCGTCCCTCCAGTGCCAACATCTACACTTGGAGGTGACTCATCCACTGAAGACTAAAGAGAAAAAAATCTTCAACTGCTAAATTTTCATCAGTTGGGGCAATCGCCAAGATAGACCCCTTCAAAGGAGCCTCTCCATTTGGCAAGCTGGCAAGTGCATCAAACTTCCACGACGAAGCTGCATTCTTAACTCCCTTCGGTGTCTCAGGAGGCTCCGCCAAGGAAGGCCCTTCCGATGAAAAAAAAAGAAGAAAAAAAGAGAAAGACTGCAAATCCAACGAAAGAAGTGGATTCTTTTCAATCACGAAATCATGCCGGGTGCCTGAGACAAGCTCTCAGGGTAACTGCAAATAAATGAAAGAATATACAACAAGAGTCTTGAGACAAGCCCTCGGGATAGCTACAAGCAAATGAAAGGATGCATATCAAATGCAAAGCTTAACACCTCATGGGTGCATCTTGTTCTAGCTTTACTTCACATAGTCACCCTGCATAACTCCAGTGGAAGAAAATACTCCTAATGAAGCAAAGTCCACAAAGAAAGGATTGCATATATTAGAGCATTATGTCACTCAAATTTGAAGTTGTGGAAGCTCTACAATTCTCTCAATCCATGCTTTTGATGTGACAGTTCAGAAAGAACCTGCAAAGAAAAATATCAGCATACAAGAAAGTTCAAATCATACGAGCAATGTTGAGGTGAAAGATATAACTCCAGCAGCAATGGATGTTGGCTCAGTGAGTCCTCTGTCTCAAAAGAAGCACTCAAGACCAAGCTCCGGGCAAAGTCAAGAAGGCAAGACCCAACCAAAAAAAAAAAACTCCAAATCAAGCTCCAGACGAGGTCCAGAAGGTGACATTAAGTAGGAGCAATCTAAGTCTGACTCCAGGCAAAGCCAAGAGGGGCAAGACCAAGGCGGAATTCCCCAAGTTAAGTCCCAGATAAATCAAAGAATGAACAGTCAAGAAGCCCGAAGCAGTATCAACATCTCAAAACTCTGGTGTTGATATGACCGAGTTCCAAGAACTGTCGCCCGAGACATCCTCAACACCTGCCAAGGACAAAGAGAAAATGAGTCAATTCGACATGAAAAGTAACATATTGCATAAAGAACATCAAGTTGATGCAAGATAAATAGGCAGCCATGGCCGAGCAAGCAAAAGGGGCACGGGCCGCCCGCTATCACCTACGGCTCTAACGGGCACCCGTGGGGGGCATTTGTTGAACCCTAAAAAGTTCGTAGAATATTTTCTGATAAAACTACAGAATATTCCAGAAGTTAAAAAAGATGAATACTTTCGTCAACATACCACAAAGGAGTGGTACAAAGTCATGTGCACCCGCTCCATGAATTGTTGAAAGTCCGGGGTCCGTAAAGTCTTTTTTTTAGACAAGTGCCGGATGTGCTGCACAAGCCCGCAAGTTTCTAACACAAATCCCACGAGAAGTCGAGCCATTGGCTCTATTCATGACGAGTGGGTATTTTATCGAACACCTCTCGGGCGACATGAAAATACATGCCCGTGGATTCGAATCCATACAAAGATAAACAATTTAGGGACCCATTGGGTTTTCCCATAAAGTTCAATTAGATTCCAGTCAACCTGAAGGCAATCCGGTAGCAAGTCGGCGTTTGACGTCCGGAGAATTCTTAACAAACAAAGCAAGAGCCTCCACGTGTGCTTCACTGCAGAAAGTGACAGAAATAAAGTCAAGCTCGGGTCCCTTTTATAGGGGTTGACAAAAATTGAAAAAAGGGGGGGGGGAGAATCTCTCTCTCCGTCTCTCTTCTGCCTACACCGGGGGAGGAGGCCCCCCGCCGGCTGCCGCTTCCACCTGGGGGGGAGCCCCCCCACCACCTGCTGCCGCGGCCACGGGGGGGGGGGGGGGGTTCGCCACCGGGCACCCGGGGGGGAGCCCCCTCGCCACCTGCTGCCGCGGCCACCGGGGGAGGGCTTCCCGACCTCCTGCGCACCGGGGGGGTCCCCCCCCGCCGTTCGCCATCGGGGGAGGCCCCCCCGGCCTCCTGCGCACCGCAAGGATGGCAGTATCGGTTTCGGTTTCGGCCGAAACCGGTTGAAACCATTCAAAAAAATAAAAAAATTAGTGATCCTCTCTGGTTTCAGCCGAAACCGGACGGTTTCGGTTTTCGGACCGAAACAGGTCATTTCGGTCGAAACCCTTAATGGTTTCGTCCGAAACCATTAAAAAAATATTTTTTTTAGGTATCGGACTTGCTACAGTGTTGGGGCCCAGTTTCGGATCGGTACCGGGCGAAACCGATATGTTTCGGCCGAAACGTATCGGTTTCGGCCGATACTGCCAACCATCACGGGGGGGGTCCCTCCCCGCCATTCGCCACCGGGGGAGTCCCCCCCCCCCCCCCGCCGTTCGCCACCGGGGGAGGCGCGCACCGGGGGGACCTCCCCCCGCTTGCTTTCTCAGCGGGGGAGGGCCCCGGGGGTCTTGCGCACCGGGGGATTCCCCCCCCCCTCCCCGCCGTTCGCCACGGGGGGAGGCCCCTCGGGGGTCCTGCGCATCGGGGGATCCCCCCCGCCTTTCGCCACCGGGGGAGGCCCCCCGGGCCTCCTGCGCACCGGGGCGGTCCCCCCCTGTCGCCGCGACCGGGGGAGACCCCCCGGGGGCCACTGCCACCGGGGGAAGTTCCCCCCGGCCCCCGGGGGAAGTTCCCCCCGCCTCCTGCTGTCGCTCCCACCGGGGGGAAACCCCCCCGGTCCTCCTGCGCAGGTGGTGCTACCACCGGGGGAAGAAAAAAAAGAGAAGAAACGGAAGAAAAGAAGAAGAAAAGACATTGGGAGATGAAAGGGTGTGGGAGTTACCTTCTCCACACCACCGGGGGAGCCTCTCCGAGGCCTCCTCCTCCTCCTATAAAAACTCCAAGACCTCTCCTAGCAAGGGGAGAATTCTTTTTGGCCGGAGAGGAACTTTTGGAGAGACTCTCATGGAAGGTTGAAGCAAAAGAAGAAGGAAGCTTCGAGCTTTTGAAGTTGTTAAACCCTACTCAAAGTTGTTTGAAGTTGTAACGAACATTTTGTTATCTTCTAAAGCTCTTGTTGGCTTGAAGATTTCAATATGTTTGGTTATTAAACTAAAACCCACAAAAGGGTGTGCCTCCCACACTTGGGATATATAATCTTTTGATCATGAAAGTTGTTGAAATGAAGATGGAGCTATACAATTTTTATAAATAGCCAAAGCCCATGAAAAACCTTGGAAAATTATAGAAATGCCCCTAAGGCAGAAAAATTGCAGAAATGTCCCTAAGGGCAGAAAAATTACAGAAATGCCCCGGTGACCGGAAAATTACAGAACTACCCCCGGTGGGCGAAAAATTACATAAATCCTCCCAATAGTGGAAAAATTATAGAAATGCCACCGGTGGTCAGAAAATTGCAGAATGTCTCCGATAGTGGGAAAATTGCAGGAATGTCCCCGATAGCAGAAAAATTGAAGAAATACCCCCGGTAGCGGGAAAATTGCAGAAATACCCCCGATGGCGGAAAAAATTGCAGAAATACCCCTGATAGTGGAAGAATTACAGAAATACCCCGAATGTCGGGAAAATTGCCGAAATGTCCCCGGTAGTGGGGAAATTGCAGAAATACCCTCGGTGGGCAGAAAATTACAGAAATATCCCCGATGACAAAAAAATTACAGAAATTCCCCCGATGACGGGAAAATTACAGAAATGTCCCCGATGATGGGAAAATTGCTGAAATACCCCCCGGTAGCGGGAAAATTGCTGAAATGTCCCCGATGGCGGGAAAATTATAGAAATGCCCCGATAGTTGAAAGATTGCAGAAATCTCCCCCAATGAAGGAAAACTTATAGAAACACCCATGGTTGTGGGAAAATTGTAGAAATAGCTCCATTTGTGGGGTCTCAAAATTACCAAAATACCCTTGTTGTGGTTTACGCCGTTTGCACGACTCGGTGGAGCGGGACCATGCCCCTTCTCTGAAGCGGTGTGCGCTCTCCTGTGTTCGGCTTATGGCTAACCATTCAAATCCATATATCTTTTCATGCTTGATAAGTCCAGAAATGAAGATAAGGAATACCTGAGAAGTCAAATGACGAGGTTATTCCCGCTAAATCAAGAAATGAAGATAAGGAATACCCAAGAAGTCAAATGACGGGGTTATTCTTGATAAATCCAGAAATGAAGACAAGGAATACCCAAGAAGTCAAATGACGGGGTTATTCCTGATAAATCAAAAAATTAAGACAAGGAATACTCAAGAAGTCAAATGATGGGGTTATTCCTGATAAATCAAGAAATAAAGACGAGGAATACCCATGAAGTCCAATGACATGGCTATTCCCGAGAAGTCAAGAAATGAAGTCAAGAACGTCCAGGAAGTCAAATGACGGGGTGATCTCCAAGAAGTCAAGAAATATCAAATATGTTCCAAAACGTCAAAAGTAATGAAAATGCCCAAGAAGTCGAGAAGTGACAGGGCTATTTGCAAACAAGGGTGGACATACCCATAAAGAGTCTGAAATTTCAAGAACACCCCAATGTTTGGAAAAACTACAGAAATACCCGAATGGAGGGAAAATTACAAATATATGCCGCCTCAGGCAGAAATGTCCTTTATGGACACCAAGCCGACTTAAGGGCCCGATCACAATCAAAAGAGTGATCATGACCACAAAGTGATTCCGACGGACCGATGGTGATCATCTTGGCGATTCAACGGTTCGATCGTGATGGAATTTAAGTTCAATCGTCCGGTCAGGGGACAAAAGTAAATACAACGACCCGATCAAGACGAAAGTAAATTCAAAGATCCCAATGCAGATTGAAGCAAATTCAAAAGCACTGGTTGCAACCGGATGTTATCCTGAAGACCCGATTATACAATCGGGACTATATGTAAAGGTCTTGAAAGACCGATTGTAATTCAAATTACATGTGTTCAAAGAAACAAAGATTCCAAATTTCTTTGCAAGAGTATGTACCCATCATGGGCGATCATCGAGATCATTAATGTCACAATGCATAGAGACAAAAGACGTTCTTCGACAATTAATCAAAGGTGTTCGGACTTGTCCGATGTAAATTAATACCGACTCTGGCCGGTGGGGAAAGGTCCTGTACACGAACCCTAAATCGTCTGATAAATCTCAACAATGCGGAATTAACAAATATGCCTAAATATACGTATATCCATCCGACGAAATGGATGTTCGAAAATTCCGCGTGCAAACACATGGCGTAGCCTTCTATGCCACAGTTCTGTATCATTTGCTTCCTTGGCCGCAAGGCACACTTGCTGCTGCTTCAGCTCATTCAAGTGTAGTACATACATGTTCTTCTCCCTATGTGCCTTGAATTTAATTTTGTCACTGTTTGGCTTAAAGATTGTGCAGTGCTCAGCTTCAAACTTGATTTGATGACCTTTGTCGCATAATTGACTAATGCTAAGTAGATTATGTTTAAGTCCTACATATATAACTTTTTCTACACATTGAGCAGTTAGGTATCCAATTGTACCAATTCCCTTGACCTGCCTTTTTCCATTGTCTCCGTAGGTCACTATTCCTCAAGTTTTGTCCTTGATTCTTGTGAACAATGACCTGTCTCCTGTTATGTGCCTTGAACAACCACTGTCCAGATTTCATTTTCTTTGGCTAGTTTAAAGGCATACTTGCAAGAAAATGTTTATTTCTGAGCTTTAGGTACCAAAACCTT
Source organism: Amorphophallus konjac (assembly GCA_022559845.1). Lineage (NCBI taxonomy): Eukaryota > Viridiplantae > Streptophyta > Magnoliopsida > Alismatales > Araceae > Amorphophallus > Amorphophallus konjac. Next base: position 86,911,151 of record CM040121.1, read on the forward strand.
TTTGGGTCCTTTAGGGTTAGCAGAGATATGTAGTGATGTTTTAGGTTTCCACTGTGACTTCTTAAAAGTTTAACTAGTTTTTTATTTGAGTGATTTTCAGATGCAACCGTTGAATAAGGATCTTTTGCTTTTACGAGTCTTGGTAAAGGATACCTCTTGTATGGATTAGGTTGAGGTTCATTGTTAGGTTTCTTATATCCAAGTCCTTCTTTTCTGAAATTCTTTTTATGATATTTTAGCACCGGTTTTAATCCTTTTTCTTCTTTGGTGAATACTTCTAAAGTTTTCTTAAGATATGTTTCATTTTCCTTAAGTTCACAAATTTCAGATTATTTTATCAATAATTCATTATCTTTACTCTTGATTAAGTCTATATTTTCAATTATTAAGATGGTACTTGCCATTAGTTCTTCACGACTTTCTTTTTGTTCATCTTTTAATTTTTCATTTTCTTTAGATAATACATTAATTTTAATCGCTGAGGATGTTTTTCATCAAATAATTTTTGATGCTCTATTTTGAGAATTTTGAGTTCTTTGCTTACTGTTTTAAAGTTTTCATACAGTTCTTCTAACGCATTTTCTAATCAACATTCATAATCAGAATTTGAGCTAAGGGTAGAATTATATACTTGATCTGACTCTTCATTGTTGCTGGCCATCAAGGCCAAGTTAGCTTCCTCTTTGGATTCTGATGTTGAAGAATTGGAGGTGGGATTTCCATCATCCCACGTTGCTGCGATGGCCTTCTTCTTGATGAGCTTCTTATGCTTTCTCTGATTGTCAGGCCTCTTCCTATCTTTGGTCTTCTCGGCCTACCTCTTGAGCTTGGGACAGTCTACTTTTAGCTGTCGAGATCTGTTGCATTCGTACCGGACCACTTCTTCTTTTTGTAGCTCTCGCTCTTGGACTGCTTCTTTTTCCTCTGAAATTTTGAGGTCTGTCCTGACTTCTGCAGCTTCTTTCTTCTTAGTATTCTTTGAAGCCGTCTGGACAACATGATTGCTTCTTCATTTGAGTCCGTAAATGTTTCTTCCTCTTCTTCTAGATCTGATTCCAACTCCTCAACTTTGAGAGCATTTGTTTTTCCACTGGTTGAGGTTTCTCGTAGACGTTGCATGTTGATTTTGTAGGCCATAAGTGACCCTATCAACTTTTCTAATGACATCTGAATTAGATCGTTTGCTTCCTCGATAGCAGTCACCTTGGGTGTCCAGTTACTTGGTAAGGATCTAGGGATTTTCCTTACCATATCTCCTGAGCTGTACTCCTTGCCAAGAGCAGTAAGTCTATTCATAATGTCTATGAATCTACAGTACATCTGGGAAATAGTTTCAGTAGTCACCTTCTTGAACTGTTCATATTGGGATACGAGTATGTCTATTCTTATTTCTTTGACTTTGTCTGTCCCTTCATACGTGATCCTTAGCTTGTTCCAGATTTCTTGAGCTGTTCTGCAAGTTGAGACTCAGTTGAACTCCGTCCTTGATAACGCACAACATAGATGGTGCCTGGCCCTGGCATTCATAGACAAGTTAGCCTTGTCAGTTTGCGTCCATTCCTCCTTAGGTTTGGTGACAATAAAGTATCCCTCGTCAACGATCGTCCAGAGATCATAGTTCTGACCCTTAAGGAAGAACTCCATTTGAGTTTTCCAGTAAGGATAGTCAGAACCATCAAACAAAGGAGGTCGGTTGACATATTGACCTTCTATCATCTCAGCCATGTATGATCTTTTACTCAGATCGTTAGATCTTTAATGTATTGAGAGCCTGGGCTCTGATACCATTTGTTGCCCAGTAAATGGCTTAACCCAGAGGGGAGTGAATGAGTTAATAAAATTTAATTGTAGTAAAATAGCGCTCAAAAAAAAATGCGGACAGAAATATAAGCACAGTAGCAATCACACAATGGGACGCAACGATTTTATCATGGTTCAGCCCTGACCTTCCATTAGTCCTACGTCCAGTCCCCATCAACCACTGGTGGAAATCCCAGTCACTAGAAATAGTACACCGGCTGTTTTTGATCTGATATTCAGCTCACCACAGTCACTCTTGTCCTCAAGAGTCCTAGCTTCTTTTGATTAGGTGCTCAGCCACACTACGGGCGTTCTCTCAACTAGAATCCCAGCTAATTTCACAGGTATTAGCCAAACCACAGGATACCAACCTCCTGCAGGTTCTCTTGCCCTCAAGCAAGAGCTTCTCCCTTCAAGGAGAAAACAACCACTCTACAAGTGGAGTTTACACTGTGTTTGTGTCTTGTTAGGCAGTTGTGTACAATGATTACAGGCTGTTCAAGACAGGAAATAAGAATGAAAGCGCAAAAGTCTTGAACTACAATGAAAGCCTCCTTTCGCAAGTAAAAACACAGAAATGAGCGGAAGACTTTTCAGAAGGAGAAAGAAAGACTGCAGTAGATGAACGCGCTATTTAAATAGCTAACAAATGTGCATTGATGTTCAACAAATTGAACATTACACCCAAATTCATTTTAAAATTTTATGTGTAAAACAGTCAGGTGCCCTGATCTTGATCCTCTTGGGGTCTCTTTCATCATGCAACATTTCCACCAGCACCCTTGCCAACTTTAGGTTGTTCAAGTTCAAAGAATCTCTGTCCACCTCCTTCAGAAAACCAAAGCAGGCCACAGTGGATTGAAAAGATTCCACATTCCATAAATGAAGTGGTATTCCATAGTCTCCACCAAGACAGAGCTCCTCTAACCACTGTCTCCGTAGCAATGTCTGACCGCCACTCTGCAAGCTTCATCTCCACCTACTGTGTATGGACCTCTGCCCTATGAAGACACTGTTGCTTCCAATCAGTCCTAATGGACCAAATAAGAAAGGTAGAGTGATTAAATTTCTTGACCAACCACTTCTTTTCCTTGGGCCATGAAATGCTTCATCTTCAACTGCTCTGTATGGGCCTTTGGCCTATGAAGAAACTGTTGCTTCCAGTCGGTCCTAATGGACCGAATAAGAAAGGTAGAGTGATTAACTTTCTTGACCGACCACTTCTTTTCCTTGGGCCATGAAGTACTCAGCTAACTTTCAAGCTCCTCTTTTCCTCCTTTCTTGATAACTGTCACTATAGCCTGAAGAAGTTTGTTTCGAGTTTCATTCACCCTCGGTGACTAAGGTATCACCACAACCTCCACCTCCTTGTAGGTATCCTCCTCCTTCTCCACCTGTTGAACACAGAATATAAATTTTAAAGAAAAATGTTCTTTTGTTGAACATGAATGCACATTTATTAGCTATTTAAATAGCATGCACATTATTAATTCCGTAGATTGGGTTTATCAGACGATTTAGGGTTCGGGTATGGGACATTTCCTCACCGACCGCAGTCAGTGTTTATTTTCATCGGCGTGAAGTCCGAATACCCTTGATTAACTGTCAAAGAACACCTTTAGCCTCTACAATATCTGCTGCGATATTGTGGGTTTTGTCTAATGGATATGATCTTGACAATCGCCCATTAGATATACATACTCTTGCAAGAAATTTAAAGACGTTCATTCATTGAACACAAAGTTTGGGTTACAATTGGTCTTTTGAGACCTTTGCATTTGGTCTCGATTATATAATCGGGTCTTTGGGTTTACATCTGATCGCCATCTGATCACTGAGTAGGCTTCTGCTTACATTTGGATCTTTGGATTGTTTTCGCAGACGATCAAACTATTGAATTTACTTTTGGTCCCCATCAGACTGTTGGATTTGCTCCTAGCCTCCATCGAACCATTGAATTTGCTTTTGTCCTCAATTGGATGGCTGGATTTACTCTTAGTCACGATCGGGCAGTTGAATTTGCTTCTGGTCAAGATTTGGCCATTGAATTTGAGTTTTATCATAATTGGACCCTCCTTGGATAAATATATAATTTTTGACCCTTTCTAGGTGTTTTTGCAGTTTTGACCCTTTTTGGGTACTTCTGCAGTTTTGTGGTTCTCCTGGACTTATCTGTCATTTCTTGACTTCTAAGATATATCTGTAATTTCTTGATTTCTTGGACATCACTACCATTTCTTGGTTGTCTGGGGTGCTGTCATTATCTGACTCCATGACATTTCTGTCATTCTTTGACATTCATGGATATTTCTATTATTTGTTGGTTTCCCAAGACATTTCTATCATTTCTTGACATTTCTATGTATTTTTATCATTTGTTGACTGCCCAGGGTATTTCTATCATTTCTTGACATTTCTGAGCATTTCTGTCATTTATTGACTTCCCAGAGTATTTATGTCATTTCTTGACATTTTCTGTGCATTTTTGTCATTTGTTGAAATTTCTGGACAATTCTGTCATTTGTTGACTTCCCAGGGTATTTATGTCATTTTTTGACATTTTTGGACATTTCTGCCATTCGTGGACTTCCCAAGGTATTTCCATCATTTGTTGACATGTCTGGGCATATCTGTCATTTATTCACTTCTCAGGATATTTCTGTCATTTCTTGACTTTTCGGAGTTTATTTGCAGTTTCAAGATCTCCCTGGGCTTATCTGCCATTTCTTAGCTTTCCGAGATTTATTTGTAATTTCTTGACCTTTTGTGGGTATCTTTGTAATTTCTAGATTTCCCTGGATATATTTGCCATTTCTTGACTTTCCAAGATTTATTTATAATTTAGGATCTCCCTAGACTTATCTGTCATTTATTAACTTTCCAGGGTTTATTTGCAATTTCCTGACCCTTTGTGGGTATGTTTGCAATTTCTAGATTTTCTTAGACATATATGTCATTTCTTGACTTTCTGCAGTTTTAGGATTTCCCTGGACTTATTTGCTATTTCTTGGCCTTGCAGGGTTTATTTGCAATTTTCTCGCCAGTAGGAGTATTCTCGTAATTTTCTTGAGTATCAAGGTTCCTGGGTTTGACTACTCCTTGTCAGCCTTAAGCAAAATTTAGGAGAGTGCACATCATTTTTGGGAAGTGGCGTGATCCTATTTAACTGAGTCGTGCAGGAGGTGTGACCTTGGAGTCTTGGACAATGGTATTTTGGGAATTTCGGGACAGAATAGGATCTTTGTGTAATTTCTGCAAAGTTTAGGGTTTTATGCAATTTCTGGACAGGCCAAGTGTTTTTCTATAATTTCTGGACAGACTAGGCCATTTTTTGTAATTTTTGGACTGAACATAGACTTTTCTAGAATTTTGGACATGCCATGGATATTTTTGTAATATTTGGACAAGTCCCTCCTCGGTGGAGGCGCACAGGGCAAAAACACGTAGGGGACTGTTTCTCCTTTTTGAATTCCCATGGACCGTGATCCATCTTTATGTGTTTGGCAGCGCCCCTAGCGGGGGGTTCTGCCCCCCGGAAGAGAAATTTCTTGTAATCCCTCTCTAAGGAATGGATAAAAAGGAGTAGGGAGGGAGGGAGGGAGAGAGAGAGAGAGAGAGCCGTCAATCCGACCACCAAAGCCCGATTTGTGAAAGTGACGGTGAGAAGACTGTGAAAGTGTTCGAGAGAGGAGAGTGAGAAAGGATTAAGAGGGAGCCTATAATGACCAAATGAGGGCTGTTACCATCTAAGCCATTCTCCAATCTCAACTATTTGTTGGAGACCAGCTTGGATTAGCTAGCCTTGGTGTCCAATGGGTAGTTAAACCAGCTGTTGGAGGCCCAAAGGCTTGCAGGGCTAGCCTAGATTGGTCAATCCTAGGGCAGCATCTGTTCTTCTGATTGGGATGATACCTCCCATCTGTCATTGATTCAGCCAATCCCTTCATAAATTGATCGTCAGCTTGAAGTAGCATAGGTTCAGTGAAAATTTGATTTGATCTAATTCTGCCTTTGATGAAATAGATTAATCTTGTATCAAAAAGTGAGAAAATGTTTATGGGTTGTACTTGACGGTCCTGGATCCATAACCTTTGATGTTCCTTTTATGGACAAAATAGTGAAGCTTGATCCAGAGTAGGATATTACTTCACATGTTGGATAGTATGATACTAGCACAAGGCTCATGTAGTCTGATGTGGGTCATGGATGAACCAGGCAGAAACTGTTGGGCATGTAGTTTCTCAGTCATGAGCTGGACGGTAGGTGAGGGATATCCATGCGTAGGGTGAAAATGTGATGTTGAGCCATTATGGCATGGAGCTGTCATTGTGTCTAGGAATTAGTGCACGGGTGAGTTAGATTAGTCTCCTATCCAAAGTGAGGGTAAAAGAGTCACTGGGTTATTTGTCTGGCTTGAATCCATAACTTGTGAGGCACTTGTTGGAGACAAAACTGTACAGGGCTGGGCATAAATTGAATAATACCTCACAACAGTTGGATTGAGTCATGATAGCTTAGGTGTCAGGACGTAATAATTTCTTTGAAAATAAGGATGTGCAGGTCCATTTTAACTTTGTGATTGTTTATAGCCTATATGCATGCTTGTGACCACTTCTGGGATGCAATCCTTATTCCTTCTTCTCGTCATCTTTAAACTGATCCACACAGACATGAATGCTGATTGTTTGCTTTCTAAAATCAGAAGGATGAGAAGCAGTGCCTCGAGAGAAATGTGAGAGTGTAATTTGAAATTGAAACAAGAATGGCATAAGTGGAGTTTTCAAATGCTTCACCGTAAGTTGTACATTGGAAGTCTTCATTGTTTTTACTTTGTATGTGCTATTTTATGATAGTTAATGATTGATATTCTCCTTTGCCATGAAATGATTCATTTTATTGTCAAATTATACATATGGGTTAAAGTTTTGGTCGCATTGTTATATTGCATGTAATTTACGTTGTATTTGGCTTTGGCTTGATAAAGAATATTCTCGTCATTTAAAGCCTTATCCCATAAATTTGGGGTCAGCTTTGGACTAAGTTACCAGATCTCAAAGATTTGAACACATGTTTCTTGCCAGTTGTCAGTCTGGCACTGACATTGTTGTGCCGAAAGCTAGTAGGGCATGCTTGATTGAGGGAAAGGTACACAGATTTCCTTAATTTTTTGAGTCTTTTTTTGCAGAGCAATGCGAGAAGGACAAGGCATGTGTACTTGTTCACTGCATGTCTGGAAGAAGCAGGTGAATACTTGGTGCATTAGCAATGATGTTTATCAGTATTGTGATGCCTATCATATCATCATTTTATGACTTCTTTTACAGGTCACCGGCCATTGTAATAGCCTACTTGATGAAATGCAGAGGATGGAAACTTGCACAGAGTCTCCATTGGGTGAAGGAGAGAAGGCCATTGGTTGACTTGTCTCCAGGTACCTTGTCTTTATGTCATGCACAAACTCAAACTTATCATTGAATTCATCATTTTCTAGGTTGCCACTGACTCATAGCACATTGAGATTCAAGTACTGCCTCTCATGATCACGTGTTGACCAATCTTACCACATGCAAAAATGCACTAATTCTCCCATGATGGGTGAGGATGCTGGCTAAGTCTGTGTATCTTTGTTTTTGATGTCTGCAGTTATGTTTATGTTCTTCATCGTAAATAATATGAATATGTTTAAAGTTTATGGGTTTGATGGGGAAAATTAGACATCTCTGTCTTATCAAACTTTGTGAACAGCACTTGCAGATGGTAGATGGCTTACACTGATCCCTATGGGTATGGTTTGTAAGGTTTATGGTTTTCTGGGGTTGTCACTTAACCATGGAAGGAAAGATCAGATCAGCCCGGATCGGCTGATCCGATTGGTTTTGGGGCTGGCCAATCCGAGTCTGACCCCACGATCTCGATTCTCATTGAGGATTAATTGGATCGACCAGATAGGCCTGGAATCGGACTGGATCGGCCAATCCCGCACTAGGATCGGTCGATCCACTCGATTCCTGCCCGGAATGGCCCTCCCACTTCCCCGGCCAGCCCATGGTTTAATAGGGGGAAAGAAGAAGAAGAAGAGGAAAAAATGACTTACCTGTACTTGCAGCTCAGTGTTGCCATCAGTCATCACCATCACCGGGCCGCTGCTCACCGTCACTGGTGCTGCTGCTGTCCACTGCAGCTGCCGCCGAAGACGCCACCACCGCCTCCTCCTCCTCCACCACGGTGCCACCGCAGCCTTCTCCTCTCCTATTCTGCTACCGGCTTAATCGGATCCTGTGCGAGAAGGAATCAGAAGAGGCCAGCGAAGTAGGATTTCTTACAAAATTTCACAAAACTCCTTTAAAAAGTGAACTTTAGAACTTAAGCTATTAAAAATACTTTATAGTGGCTGATCCAGGATCGCATGGGGATCGGGCTTGGATCACCCGATCCGACTGATCCAGATCGGGTTTTGGGCCCCCAATCCGAGCCCGATATATGCCCGATCCTTCCTTGCACTTAACACTCTGTACGCAGAATATTGCGAACCTTGATTTTTGAGGATAGTAAATCTGGTTAAATTCATGTATGGCTTTTGGTACCTAGTTTTTATCCTTAATCTCATTCATTTAATTCTTATTTATGCATTGCAGCTGTTTATCAGCAGTTAGTGGATTATGAGCAGAAGATCTTTGGATCAAATGAGCCCAATCAAGTTCAGACTTTCCCTTCAACAGGCTCGCTTCCATCATTTGTGTTTGGGTTCCACAAACCAATTGATGCTGCTTCTCTGCCCACATTCAATCAGACAACCTCAGCATCAATCTTCAATCGCACTTATCCAGATGTCCCCACTAGTGAGTTTGTGTTTAGAGCTGGCCTGATGAATGAACAAAGGGTTGCTGGTACGAACACCTTCGGGGTCAACACTGCACCTGGGACTGAAGCCCCTATGGATACCTGTTAGAAGTTACAATGAGCAGTGTGGTATCAGAAGCTTGGTGGAAGCAGGATCAGTGTTTTGAGTCCTGGAAATATAAAGATGATAGGCACAATATACCTATAGAAAACAGGTTCAAGTTAGATCTGGCTCAGTTTCTTCCTTTTTTTTTGGGATATGTCATGAAGCTGTCCTCCACCTTGTAGGTGTCCTTGGTAAGCGTTATCTTCCACAGACTTTCTGCTTCTTACTTTTTTGTGTTGGGAGGTTGACGACCTGGGTATCAGACAGACAATGTCTAAGCCCAGGAATTTAAAAGAAAAAGAAAACGAAAAACAAAAGAACAGAAAAGCATCAGACGTGAAATATTTATGTGGCTGGATTGTTATCTATCGTTCTCGTTTGCAAGCATACTTACACTATAAAATGTATTTTAAGGTACATGATATAATAATTAGCAAGAATTTATATTACTATCTGTTTGCTTATCAGAATGGTGTTATAGAGTTCTTCAGGTCTTGTCGAAACCATGGTTCGCCCACTCGGTGCGGCTCACACCGAGTTGGGCGTACCACACCAGATCCGGGAGAAATCGGTTCGTGATCCGCTGACTTTGACCGAGTCGCCTCCTCCTCCTTTGCACTCTTGTACTGTAGCGGCGGTGGCAGGCCACTGGAGGGGGAAAGGGGGGCGAGAGGGTGTGGCTGGTCACAGGCGGCAAAAATGGCAGCAAGATACCACCATGGCGCAGCGCAGGGGAGTGAAACGGAGGTGGTCACTGACTCACTGCAGATCTAATTCATGGCGGCGCCACATAACAGACGGATCTGCACATTGCCCTTTCCAAACGGCATCGGAAGGGGGAGGGGGAGGAGGAGGGGAAGAGGGAGGAGCAGGGAAGGGGAGAGCGGGGCAGGGAGGGGAGGGGAACAACATCGGAAGGGGGTAGGGAAGGGGTCGGAGGGGGAGAAGGGTGGGGGCCTAAGAGAGCCGGAGGGGGTGTGGGGGGTGGGGGTCCACGGGAGCTGGAGGGGGTGAAGGGCTGAAGTGACTCCGACCGAGTCGGTCCGAGTCGCATGCGATCCGCAATGTACCGTGCTAGATTAGGGAGGCTCTGATCCAATACGGATCAACGGGTCGTCGAACTTTGGTCCAAACAACTACATCTAAGTCCTACTATGGGATGCTCTAAGCAGCACCTTAGGGGTCATTTGATTTGCTATAAAACACTGTAAAATACCTTAGAAAACATTGTATTTTATGTGTCAGACAAATACAATGTCTTATTAGTATTTTACAGTATTTTATGTCAAATTAAACAACCCATTAGTCTGAACCTGAATCTTCTTATTGGATGAATTAGATTGGGGATGCATGTTCTTTAGAGTTTGTTTATACATTCCAGCCAATTTCCCTGAGATTGCAAGTTCTCCCATGAAACTTTCACTTTCGATCTCCTGTTCTTCTGAACATGAGATCTAATATTGGATGTTTTGGAATGCTGAATGCAAAAGCGTATAGGCAATCGGCTGTTCTCTGCATTTTGCAACATCTAAAATGAAATTGATAATTATATTTCGTGTCGCTTCACAAAGAAGCTGATGCTTTCATCTTGCGTCAACTTCTTCCAGTAGAAATCTGTTTTTCCTTTATCTGCAGTGGTGGCCTTTGACTTCATTGCGAAGTTCTCATAGAATACAGGTTTGACAGCAACACCCTTAAGCTCCTGTTTCTCAGTTGAAGATCACCTGTGCGGTAAACAGGTCGTGATGATCTAGGATAGCAATGTCTACGTATTTTTTAGTTGAGAAATTATTAGAACGGCAGAATTTTTACAATAAAATTCACAGGATGTTCCTCTCCAAAGCGTTTTACCTTTCAAAATAACTTCTCCACATGCTTTGGGTTGTATGATCAATCGAGAAAGAGAGAGAGAATTCTTTCCCCAATGATGCTCAGGGAAGGCTCAATCACGATTTAAGGAGCTGGTTTTAAAAATCAAAAAGGGTGCCTGAACTCCCCGAGTAATACTCGCGCCATCGCTATCAATTGCCGCACCCCAGTTAAAACTGGACTTTTCCAAAGAACCTCCGCTTTTTTTTTTCCATCCCATTGATCTAGTTGGATCAATGAGATGATGAGATGTAGACCAGGTAGCATCATGTGAAACTTAAATTTCCCAGATGGGCATAATACTTTCCTTAATAGTAAGGAGAAGAATTCTTTAAAATGGGGAACCATTTGTTTGCTAAGAAAAGGCACTCTGAAAGTAAGAGTTTGGCCAAGCAATTCTTTGTTACCACACCTTACTATCGCGATTGATTGTTCTTATTATGTCGTACTAGAATATAATGACACAATTCAAAAAATATAATTATAAACTTGTATGAGGAGAGTACATAAGAAATTATTATTATTTTTAATGATAACATCTCACTGTATCAATGCAATCAATACTATTAAAAAATTAGGATCAAGTCACCAGCTGGCAAGGTTGGGGTGGAGTTGGGTGGGAAGGTGGTGTTGCCATTCTTCCCTCTCGATCTCCAATCCACAAAAGACCCTACGAGAGCCATCGTCAAAATGAAACATTCTGGGGGGCACTCCCACCTGCTCCGTCGGGCTTCTCCTGGTGTTCTCGCTCAGGGGGATGGGGAGGGTTTCTTCCCTGGGGGAGACTCCTCCCCTTCCCATCCCTCTCTCCCTTGTAGAATTTGTCCGCTGTTAGGAGGCTTTTGTCTGATTTTTACGTGGGATCGTCTCCTCTCGGGGAGGGTTTCTTTCTTTGTGATTTTAGTTTTGTTTGTTCTTAGCTTTATGTCAGAAGTAGGGTCATCTTTATCTCTCATCCTTTGTAAATCCGTGGAGATTTCGTGTAGACCCTTCCCCTTCTCAGTTTGGCCATTCGTCCCCTTGTGACTCCACTGCTTCCTCTCTGCTCCGAGTACCTCTCTTAGTTGGCTCCTTCTTGCAGGGAGGTCATGGTTTGTCGTCACTGTGTGGCTCGCATCGTGTCAGATGTATCGTATTGTGTCTGTGTTGGACTAAAACAGTTGACCCAATTCGCGACAATCTGAGTCTTCACAAGTCGTATTCAAGTATATACGAGTCAAGCCGTATCATATTATATATAAGTCAGACCCAGTCGATACCAATTGTAGATACGGTGAACCTTGATGAAGGCACACCATGGGTCTATCTTTCGATTGCTTAGCACGACACGATGAGACCGCATTAAATGCATAGTATAAGCAGCGATACTCTTTAATTTTCAAGACATAAAATACATCCCACGATACTAAAAGCTATATCTTTTGTCTATTGTAAAAATGACATTACATTTTCATACTTTTCACACTGACGTCTGAAACGTGAAGATATCTACTTTGTCTCGTATCCATACATGGAAAGAATATTTTTAACATTATTTCAGATTTACATACGATAACAGTCAATAGTAGATTACACAAGAGAAGAAAGTGTACAGACTAATGTATCTCCGACTGCAGCAGAAGATCTGATTCACCTGCTATCTTGTAGATAGAAGCGTAGTAGCCAGTCTGATCTATCGAACGTTGTGACTAAGATCCGATCGTTGAGAGACTAATATATCTAACGGATACAATGAAATCTAAAGTTATAAATAACTTTGACTTGAAGAATAATGGAACTGAGAATACGAACAGTGAAATACAAGAAAATCTTCAAACGCCTTCTTGCATTTAAAGCAATTCTAGAATTATGTTTCCAGCGTACTCACGTCTAAGGAGGATTTCATCGTGTCGAAAGTTCCATCCTCAGATTTTTTCATCTTAGGAAGCATTAAAGAGGAGGATATCGTTATGTAACGACATTCTACTATTTCCCTCTCCTGTCTGTCTGTGTATTTATTTCTTTTGTACTCGATAAATCTGTTCATTCGACAATAAGAGAGTATTTTTTGCTCTGGGATAACCAGTACTGCGTGTGCTAAGTTAGTTTACCGATGCTCAGGGTTTGACGTCTCGATTTGGGACGTCCCGACCCGCACGTCCCGACCTAGGCGGTGGGCGGGGGACGCCCGGGTTGTTGGTGGTGACTAGGACGCTTTATTAATTTAATATTTTATTATATATATTATATATATAAAGAGTTTTTTTTATTTTAACATTTTACGAGATGGATCGAGACGGAGCGAGATGGGACCGACCTGACCCATCCCGGGTCGTGACTGAGATGGACGGGTCGATCGAGACGGTAAATCTTACAGATACTATGTAAATTAGTTGGGTGACTAATCCATAAAAAAGTTAGTTCGTAGAATAGCTAGGAAAGATATACGTTCTGAAAACTGAAGCGCTGGCCCCCTCCCTATGGGAAGGCTTCCAACCAATACATAAAATGCAGGGGCAATGAAAAGGAAAATATAAGGTGTGAAGTTGATGATATTTTTGTTATGGGTATTCATAAATATCAAGCAAGTTTTGAGTATTCAAGAGAAATTTTCACACAATTTCGTGACTTTAGACGACCATCCTATCTATACTTGTGAGTACTATTCACGATTTGGACCTCCCACAGTGAAAAATAAAATTTCCACGATCCTTATTATTCATGGCCGGCCATTCAGGTTCTTCCAATGGACGATGGATTTTTGCCCGGATACTGACTCACCCTATGTCCCGGTCTGGCTGGAGCTGCCGAGCCTCCCGGCTAACTTCTTCTTCGACCCCTCAGTTCGCTCCATTGCTGGCAACGTCGGGCCTGTGCTAAAGGTTGATCGGAACACTTCCGGCTTGATTCGAGCTCACGCAGCCAAGGTATGTGTGCAGTTGGACGTCTCTAAACCACTCCCAGCTCGTGTCTGGGTCGGCGTTGGTGGCGGAGGAACTTGGCAGCCCATTGTGTACCCCGAACATCCTCTTATCTGTCTCGCGTGCAGACACCTTGGCCACCTGGCCGACAAATGCAAGGCGAAGGCCCCCATGGCGGTTGGGGCTAGGTCTCGTAAGCCGCCATCTGGATCTACTGCTGTGCGCCCTCTCCCCCTCCCTGCCCCTGCTTGGAGGCCTGTTCGCCCTGGGGGCCTGGTGCCCGACGCTGCTCATCGGCCAGTGGCCTTGGCCGGTACCCCTGCACCTTCCATGGGCCCAGGGGTAGTCTCTTGCCCTCCTGATGCTGCTGCGGCTGCTACGCCGCTCTCCGCCATCCCCTCGTCAGCAGCTCCGGCTGCTCCCCCCTTGGCGGTCGCTGATGCCACAGCGGTGGGTGCGGCCTCCACTGCCCTGGCCTTGCCGTTGGTCCCTGCCGCTTCGCCTCCAGCTGCGGACACAATTCCTCCTGCCTTTGCCGCGCAGGGTCTCGCTCCTGTTCTCCCTAAGGTATGGCGGCCGGTTGGTCCTGGTGCTGATGCTCCCCTCGTTGCCTCCGGTCTGGTTGGTGGTCTTGTTGCTGCGGAGACCGCAGCCTTGGTGCCAGCGGTTGCCAACCGGACGGTTGCCTTGGCCGGTCCACCCCCTTCTGGTGCTGCTGCGGCTGCTACGGTGCATTCTCCCTCGGCTGCCATTGGTGCCAAGGCAGTGGCTGTTCTTGTCGCTCCGCCTCCGGCTGCGGACATTACTCCTCCCGTGGCTCTGGCCGGCCCAACCACTTGCCTCTCCGGCTAAGGCGCCCTTCGCTGTGGGTTCTCCCACTTCGGATCCCCCTGTTCTCCAGGCCGCTTATCCCATGGACGGTGACGACCGTCAGGCAGACGTTCCGGTTGCTGATGCCCTGCCCGCACTAGCTTCTGCTCCTCAGCACGCCGTGCTTCATGCTTCGTCTCCTGCGGTGGCGCCTATGGTTGCACCTCCGGGCTGCTCTCCCCCGGGCTCTGCTGGTTGCCCTGGCGCCTCCGCTAAGGCCTTTAGTCCTCCTCGCAGTCTTTGCCCTGCTGGCTCTTTGGTGCTATCTGGTGTGCCCGGTGTCTCCGCTCTCCCCAAGTCTCCCTCGGTCGTTGCTGTCGCACCTACACCTCCGCCGGACCGGGCGCTGCTTGCTGCTCCTGTTAAGCTCATCGTCGGGATGTTAGCTCCACCTGGCCTTGCTGTAACGGCCTCCGTTTGCCGTCGGTTGGGCAATGCGAAGTTCTGCGTGCCTCCTTCTGCGTTACCCCCTGCTCCTTCTGCTACTCTTCCTGGTTGTGTGGACCATGCAGATGTTGTTCTCCCTGCCCGTCTCCCCTTGCCTGATGGCAACCATGCTACTGATCTGGAGCTTGCTGCGCCTGCCGACTGCCTGGCGGGGCGTCCGTCGTGCCCCGTCAGCGCCCCTTGCACTTCTGCCCCGGCTCCTATCCTGCTTCCTTCACCTCCCCTGTAGCCCCACCACGTTGTTCTGGCCTTGCGAGCTGAGTCCCGTGAAGAGGCTATTCCACCTCCTGCTGCTGCTGCTAACCTTTTTAGGTCACCCCCCGCTGTTGCTTCCTCCGTGCCTGGCCTTCACAGTCCGGTTGACATGGAAGACTCCGACAGATCTGTTGGTTCGGTTGATGTAGCGGATGAGGAGTTCGGCCTTCCCTTCCAGCCCGCCCGCAGGAGGAACCGTAGGAATCGTCGCGGGCCCTATCACTCCCGCGAGCATTGGAGTCCCCGATCTTAGTTGGTTGTATCTAGCTCTTGGGCTCCCTTGGCACTTTTCGTTTTGTGGGCCCTCGGGACTTGTGCTGTTATCGCCCCTCTCTAACTGGGCACCGTTCCCCTCCCCTCTCTAACTTATTTGATAAATGGATTGTGTAACTTACCCGGGGGATGGTGTATTCGAGCTATCAGCTTGGATACCCAATCCCGAGTTACTAGATAAAATAACAAAGAAAAAGCCTACTCTACTTATTTAATCCCATGACCATCAAACCCATTTTAGGATATTACCTGCGAATAACCCTTGTGACTGACATGTGACCGGCGAGTAAGTTACCTTGCCAGCTTATCAAACAGACCCTTACAATTTTTCTTAATGAAAACGTTTGTCCGACGATCGAGTAATGTGTTTATCTTCTTCCATAACGAAGGGATGAACCCTCTCTCCCGTCTCCCCCCTTGCAAGTATTGTCTTCGGTTAAAAAAAAAATCCTCGTATCAAATCACTCCTCTCTTGAACAACTGCAAAAGATATTTAAACCCAAGACTTAACCTAGAAAAGAGAGATGAAATGCAAACTGAGCTAACAGGACACATTGTCTCGATTATGCTTCGTTGCTTGAGTGATAACAAGGATGTTGATCAAGTCTAGAACTTGGTTGGCACAGAGGTTAATTAAGGGGTCATTTCAGCGTGTTGTAAAATGACGAAAAACATTGTGAAATGACATATAACGTTTAAATATTTCTTTATGTTTGGAATGTTATAAATTGTTTTACATTGATGTCTTCCTTGAGTATGTAGTGCCGTAATTAAGTTAATTGGGTTTTTTTTACAACTAGTTGACCAGCGTGCCATCCTTTTTAGCCGATTCGGGTTTTCAATCCAAAACTAATTAAGTACCTACGTCAAAATTGAGAATTTGAAAATCAGAAACTTTATTTTGATAAATTATAAAATTGATATTTTAGATTATTGTATGACAATTGCCAAACCATCCTAGCTGAATCATCTACGGCTGTTTTGTTAATCGGACGGAGTTAACACAAGTTACTCCTGAGAGTCGGTTATGCTAATTGACCTTAGTTAGTCTCCTTATTAGTGAGGAGAGCAGTGAGACCCACTGAATCTCTCATCCGCTCTCCCACCCTAATCTGCTATCAAAACGTCCCTTGGGGTCTGTATGTTTGATATTGGAATAGGTTAAGGTCGTATATGTCATCCCAAGAGAAATCTAAGTCGACCCCGAGTGACGGATTTGACGAGGGGAGGGGGGGGGGCTCTAATGAGAAACTCTTGGGTTGGAGCTGTTTTTTTCCTATTCCACCCCCTCTTTAAATGAAGTGCCATCAAATTCGGTTAGCATTGGGAGTTGGGACCGACGAAATCGGGTGACAACTGACCAATACCTCACTTTGGTTTCACCCATCCTATTAACAAAGCGGCCCTTAATCTTTCGAACACTTTAACCTTTTCACCCGTAGTGTGTGCTATTACAGTTGAAGTACGTTAATTATAATGTACTATAAAACACAAAAACCCCAAAATATCTGTGTGAACTTCAATTCCAAAATTGGCCCATTAGAAAATTTCCAAACTTTAAAATTTAATCATACATTTTTCTTTTGATAACGGGGAATGTAACATAATGGTACGGAGAGCCGAGCGAAATTCAATCGTACATGTTACTTTAAGAATTTGTAATGATGTAAAAATGACGACATCACTCGGTTGATACGACAATAGTGCACTTTTAATATCAAATTTCAAAAATATTTGAAGCAGAATTTTGGAATCACCGTGCCCTTTCTGGTAACGGGCTGTTTCTATTAACATGTCGTTTCTTCTGTGCCTCGCATTCTTGTCCATGGTTTCTTAACCCGTATGCTCCGGATTGTAGTTAACATCCGTTAAACTGCAACATCACTGCAAGTGAAAATGTTAAATTGTTTGAAAGATTACGATTTTTTTTTTTACATATTGAACTTTCAAATTGGTGAGAGTTTTGTGTTCGAATACTCCCTAATTAAAGACGATGGGTAGAGCCTTTTTTCTAATTAACGAGAACACACGAGTGATTACTGATCGGAAATATACATAACTCGATCAGAAGAAAGAGAGAGAATTTTATTTAATAGGAGAGTGTAACAGGGAAGACCACCCATTGGAGGGGCAGGCACATTATGCTCGCATTGTGCACGTCATCACATACATGTTGCGGCCAGCAGTCCCTCGTTACAAACAAGAAAGTACCAAGTGTACCCCTCCCCCCACCTCCCGCCAAAAAAAAAAAAAAAATTTTATAAGGGTCCCACCCATCTTACATAAAACAAGTCGGGGAAGAAGAACCCGCGGCCTTGCCAGCTTTTGCCCGCACAAGAAACCAGTCAAGCTGTGCTCTCTTCGCCTCCCGCAGTGATGCTCTAAACAAGGGATTTTTATTTGCATATTTACAAAGTGAATGCGATTTTTTACATATGTGTCAGATTTTAGGGGGTTATTTGCCTAAAAGCCCTTGAATATAAGTGCCTCCCCCGTGAGAAGTATATAATTTATATTCATGTTGCTGAACGACGACGTACTCTTTGGTGAAATCATAAATTGGGGGTCTTCTTATACGTATCTCAAAAACAGATCCACAGAGAAATTCTTTTTATAAGAAACGGGGATAGTTGGAAGCAGGCTCTGATAAATCGAGTCGGAATGATCTGACTCACATGACTTGACCCGTCCTAATTACAAATCGAGATGACCGATCTATAAGATGTAATCGGGACATTTAATATATTATTTTAATTTTTTTTATAACAGATAAATTTTGTTGGTTAGTTGGTTGAAGACCTCATGTTTAGGTCTCCGGTTTGAAATATATTTTTCGTCGATTTTTTAGAAAATTATTTAAAAAAATATTTTAAACGATGAATGAAGTGAGATTCGAACCGGAGACATCCATCTAAAAAATCATGGACGTAACCAACATAGATAAAAGTGTTTTTAAATTATATTATTATATAATAAATAAATAAATTATTTTTTTATCTCGATACGTTATAATATTGTCCCGATGAAATATCGAGACGGACGATAAACTGAGTTGACAAACCCTGATTAGAAGGCCTAGATTATCGGAGTTCGACCTCGGTAAGCCAAGCTCAACTCAACTTATCAGTCGGTAGTGGGCGCTGCCGTGCCGGGGGATCCCAACTCCATGACCCCGAGATTGATGCCACCGGCGACCAGGCCACCATCAAAATTTAACAAGAACAACCGAGACGAAGCCCCCCCCCCCCTTTTTTTTTTTTGCTTATTGTTCCCCATTGGGAACTAATATCCACCGTATAAATCACCACGAACAAACAAGAGAGAGAGAGAGAGAGAGCACCCACGACGCACCTTGCTGCGGACGACCGTGCAACTCGAACCTCTTCCCTTCTCTCCAACCATGATGAATTGAGCAGAAAGTTTCGTTACGTTACAGGAACGAATCACCAACTTTAACAAAGAATTGCAGAAGAAGAAGAAGACGACGACGACATAATTTCCCTGGCCTAATAACTTTAAAGCATGCAGCTTCTCAGCCGAGGTGCATAAAGGCCGCAGCCACCAACACCAGGGCCCACCCCGCCGTCACGCGCGGCGCGGCGCCATTCTTCTGCGGGCCCGGCGCCGCGCCACCCGTCAAGCCGGTGGACGAAGTTGGGGAGGAGGAGGAAGGCGGAGAAGGGGACGGGACCCTGGCGGGGCCGGCGGCGGCAGATGCGCGCTTGGGGATGCGGATGTCGACCTTCTGGCCGATGACGCAGTGGCCGGGGACGCCGCAGAGGAAGAAGTGGTGGCCGGCCCGCTTGAGGGTGATGGAGTCGTTGCCGCTGGTGTGGGTCGCCAGGGGCGAGTCCACATTGCAGGCCCGGTAGTCCGCCTTGACCACCTCCATCACGTTGTGGAACTGCTTGTTGTACTCGAACACTGCCCCGGCGCCAGCCGCGGCAGAAGCAACAGAGAAGAACACAACAACAAACCAAGCAGGAGATCAGTAGAGAGAGACGGAGAGAGCGTTAGGTGGGTGTAGTTGGATGCTGACGGCTTGCGACCCTTTTGCAGGGCCCTACCGTCTGATGGCAGGCGTCGCCGTGCATGGCATCTCTGTTTTCGCAAGCCAACGCCTGCTGCTGCGTCCGCTCAGGAGAGATCAGAAAACACAGTCTTTGCAGAGACAAAGAAATCCCCGTTTCTTTTCCGAATTCTCTGGTGTGATGGGGAACGTGCAGAGAGAGAGAGAGAGAGAGCAGTAACAGCTTGCAGCATTAAAGCTATGGAGGGCAGAGTTGGTTGAGGCCATTTGAGCAGCAGACGGGGGTGGGGGGACCAGAAAGGAACTACTTGAAGAAATTCGTACTATAGATTGGAGACAACATCATACAGATGAAAAGTTGGTTAAGAAATTTAATGAGATGAGAGAGCAGGAAGAATTGGTGGAGCCGAAGGACGAAACTCCGTTTCAGCTGAGGTTGAAATGGTGAAAAGAAAAAAAACACAGTAAATGAAAGGTAAAACGAGGAACCCAAGAGGAACAATTCTGTCATGGCAGAGACGAGAGACAAGAATTGCCGAAAATCTGTTAGAGGAACACTTCAGAAAACCAAAATCTGTAGAGTTGAAATTCAAAAAAAGGGAAAAGAATCTAGCAAACATGAGATCAAAACATTACAGAAAAACCAACACAGCCTTGCCGTCAAAACGAGCGATAAAGAGGAGGGAGAAACACAAACAAAAGAGTGGAGATCAAAGGTGGGAAGAAAAAGGAGAAGCCTTTACGAAATATGTTAGTAGAGACCAAACACTGTTCTTCCCTTCCCCTCCTGTTCTCTCTCTCTCTCTATGTGTCTCTTCTCTCTCCATGCGCGCGCGTGTGTTGGGTTGGTTTGGGTGAGGGAGACCAAGGGGGGCATACCGAGGGTGTCGCCGACATGGAAGGTCTTGGAGGCCGCCCAGGCGGTGTAGTTGACGTTGCCGATGATGGTCCACCCGGCGGAGTCCCCCACCCTATATACCGCCGCCGCCGCCGCCGCCGCGGGCACTACCATCCCCGCCAGCGCCATCGCCAAGATCATAAAGGAGAACAACGCGGGGGACGCGCCCATGCCCTGTCTCTTCCCCGGCACTGCGGCGCCACCAGCAGCAGCGCAAGAACCAGCGGCCATGGAGGAGGAAGAAAGAAGAAGGCTAAAGAACATGTAATCAACTCCGGCACACAGCGGTAACAGAGGAGGTTTTGCGTTGGGGGAAGAATGGCGGCGAGGTGGGGTGGGGGGGAGTTGCCTTCTTTATATTGTCTTATCAAGACTTTGGGTTACTATTTCTGGCCCTTTTCCCACTCTTCTTAATGACAGCGTGTAATTATATGCACAACCCAACAATTCTCTGGTCAGGTGGGTAAGGAGCCTGACACATAACAATGAGATCTTGGGCATCACATGAAGTTGATCTACATGTTTTTTGTTGGTGGATAAGTTTAGACACCCGTGATGAGCATTCAAATGTGCCACATACCTCTTCCATAAAAAAGATCAATAGAGATTGATTTATAGTACACCTAGGTGGTTATTAAGAGGGATGCCAAAAATATATATAAATTTAATTACCTACATCATTATGACTCACGATGGATCAGATAATATCCGAATAAATTGATATGGATTCGAATTCGAATATGTTTAAACTATCGATTTCATATTCGAATATGGTATGGATTTACTGCATCTAGACATATACTCGATCCGAACCCGCTTTTAATAACTCATTGTGCATATTAGACTTATGATTTTTATTGTCCGTCTTGCTAGGTCTGTGAGTTTGAACTTCTTACTAAAATTGTAAGGACGTTTTTATAAAACATAGAATTAATCGGAT
Source organism: Amorphophallus konjac (assembly GCA_022559845.1). Taxonomy (NCBI): domain Eukaryota; kingdom Viridiplantae; phylum Streptophyta; class Magnoliopsida; order Alismatales; family Araceae; genus Amorphophallus; species Amorphophallus konjac. Next base: position 86,932,379 of record CM040121.1, read on the forward strand.
TTCCATTATCTCAATTCTCACAAATCTCACATTTCCTTAGACGTGGACGTGGACTCATACTTTATGGATGGATATAGATATCCGCAGGTATATACATACCCGTGACGGATATATCCGTATCTATACTCGCAAAAATAATAAGGTAATATCTAGATATGATATTTATAAAATTTTCACGTATAAGATTTAGTATTGATATACCCGAGTCGAACCCTATCTATGTACATCCCTGGTTATTATATACGATTTCTTTGATATAATGAACCATCTCTCCAACAAAAAGTCCCAAAATACTTTAATTTTGTCACGTTTGTGAATTATTCTTCAATCGTGATCCAGGACCACTCTCCTCACCTTTCTTTTTTTTTATTTTTTGTACACAAGCCTCTAAGTCCCGTTGTTGTTGGGGTTATCCCCTCACTTGTCTTAAGTTCTCTCTCGATTAATACAAAATCTACTTTGATAAAAAATGATCAGTTAATCCAGGATAAGTGAGAGTTAATTTTGAGTTTACTCCTCTCATTGTAACTCATCTCTCAAGGTGGAATTTTTGACTCATTGTACGTCGAAGAGGAAAGAAAAACTCTTTATCCGAGACAGACTATCTTGGGTTAACCTTATCCCAATACCAAAGTGGTGACGAAGAGTTGTGTGTGTATGTCACTAGTCTTCTACTCTCCCAGATTATGTAAAAAAGCCGACCTCTAAAGATAACAACAACGTCTCTTTAAATGACATTTTCATTAAGGAATGTAACGGGGGGGGGGGGGGCTAATAAACCTTTTTCCTTTAATCAAATAAAAGGCTAACAAAATGCAAACGGCTGCTTGTCAAGTTAAATCCTATTCGGATCCTTAATAACTTTAAAGATGACGATGACGAGAAGCATACGTTGAAGAGCTCTTTTACATGATATTTGATAACGGATGAGTGAAACTTGTTGAAACCGACTTCTTTGACTCTCAAACGAATCACTCGTTCATATCGGTGCGACCGTTTAACAGTTGGGTATTATCCGTTTTGAGATAAAATAATTCAATTCTTTGACTTTTTAACCGTCCATTCTAAAATTAGTATGCTTTCTATTTTTGAAATGGGAGAGTATTTCGTTTGGATAAAAACGTAAAATATATGAAAATGAAGTACACTATTTCATTGGTTCGATTTAACGGGAGATCATTGTACTCTTGATTTTGGTTTGGGTTAAAAGCCAATAAACCATTGTTACAGTTGAAATTATAGATATATCATTCCTGAAAATATAGTAGTATATGTATTCTCACATCTTGAAAAATTTTAGATATGTCATCGTCGTCACCCCCCATTACCACTAGTCCAATTAACGATGATTAGGGCTAACCAGATGTAGGAAATGACTATACTACCCTCGATCAAAACTACCTTAAGTCGGCCCTGACGTCTTAGTCGAAGCCCATCCCATCGAACCAACTCTAGTTCCCTCCCCTCTCGAACCTCCTTTCTCCCAAGAACCCTAATAAAAATATACACAAAAAAATGCATATAACTATGATGATACATCTCTTCAGCAAGGTTTTAATAGATTTTATCTTTTGTTCCAAATCTCCAATTCTCTTTTCAAAACTCTCATGGAGAGCTACAATTTGGTACTTGAGATCCATAGTCAAATAATGAAAGTCATCCACCCAATTAAAGTAGTCACAAGTATTTCCTGCCTATCAAAACGTGCAGAATTAAAAGTACGAGTAAATTAGGTACTACCTAAGTAAAATGAATATGAGCAAAATTATAGTTGATGCTTACCCCCATTTGGAGAGCCCATAAAACTCTCTTCCTTTACTTCTTTCTCAGGTAGAGTTAAACGTCTTATAGGGTCATTGACAGAAACACAACGGAGGTTCAACTTGTCCATAAGATGTTTGGAAAGAAACCCCAATGGATGAAGCCTGTCTCATATTCAGATTTATATGTGAGAAAGAGAAACTAAATGAAGAGAAGGGAGAATGGTGGTGTATTGAATCTGGATAACAGAGTTGAATGGCGAAGCTGACTGGTTGATATCTCTTCTCTCTCGAGTACCTGGTCTACTGATTTCTCCTACTCTTGGCGCTTCAATAGAGAACCAACAAGATCGTAAGTGTGATGGGAAATGGATAGGAGGAAATGATTTTCCCTTGAACCCTTCTTATCTGAATGTGAGGGTTAACGTAAGGGTTTTTTGGTCAAAATACTATCATCTAGCGAGAATATTGACATCTTTGAGAAATATTTGTGACTTTGTTGACAGAAGTTAACCGTGATGGCATATCTGACAATTTTTTAAGATAGTGGAAATATATATACTAATACATTATCAAGACTGATATATATAATTTTACTTATAACAATAGTGTATTTACCAAAAAACCCTTTCGATTTTTGACAAGTAGGGTCGTGAAATCAAAACCACCAATACCTTCTAACAGTAATCCCATTCACGTTGTTTTATAGGGTGCGTTTGAGATCGCACTCAGATTTTTCATTCTCATAAAAATCTTATGATCCGACAAATCTTTGACTCACCTTAGATTTGTAATCATAAAAAATTCTCAAAATCCTCTTTATACTTGCTTCCGAAGATTGTCAATGGAGCACCGATTTTGTGTCTATAATATCTTTCCTCTGATATTTAATGCACGCTCAAAAGTCCGGACGAATCTTGAACGTTTGATAAGTATTATACTATGTCGGGAGATTCTGACTCTAAAGTCGTGACAACATACGTTCTCAAACGCGCCTGGAGAGGGGGATTCCTGCAGCCCACTCAAAGAGCAGACCCAACTAGGCCCAACAAGGCCCAACGAGGTAAGCTCGCCCAAGTGACAGCCCGCAGGGCCCACTCGGAAAAGCCCAATAAAACAATGCTCGAGGAAACAACTCTCCTAGGCGGCCCCAAGGCTCGGAGAGCCCGAGCCTCGGTCAGGTCACAGGAAGACCCGCGCACGAGCTACCCCTCCACCCGAAGGGGGGAAGCGCTAGCCGGTCTATCCGACCCATCTCCTCACCGAGCTAGGCCCATCGCCCGATAGGGCCGGCCCCCTTAAGCTCGGGACGACCGATGAAATATTCATCATTGCAGCCGTTAGAGTCCACAGCGGGCCAAACGCTAAGAAGTCCAGGAGCTCCGGTTTCCCCGCGAGGATAACGCCCCCACGATGAGGCCATCAAAGCCCACGACAAGGACGTAACCTCCACCGGAGACCTCTCAGCTTGCAGGACTCCAGAAGGCGGTGCACTATAAAAACCTGGGATACCCTCCGGCGAAAGGTAAGTCAAGAAGGGTATTGTTCCACCCCCAACTCCTGAGCAAGGATCACTTCACCCCATTGGTAGAGAGGGATCTCGCGCCCTCACCTTCTCCTCCCTATCGCTGCTCCCACCATTGCTCTACTGACTTGAGCGTCGGAGGGTTTTACCCCAGGGAATCCCCCTGGGCCCTCTGACCCGTTTTCCCTGTCTTGCAGTTCATTATCTTGGTGATTACCAGCCAGCTCAGGAACCAGCGCGAGCTTTCGCCTCTTCATCTGGCGCCGTCTGTGGGAAACGCACGAAGAGCCAACATGGTGAGAAGGAGCTCAGGGAGGAGGTCCGCCGGCGAAAGGGGTAAGGCCATGGTAGCAGCAGGGGATGGCCCTTCTAGGGCCTCACAGAACCCTCCCTCCAACGCCAGCGTCCCCGTCGACGGACCACACCCCCCCCCCCACGCGGCGGCGGGGCTACCCCCCTACGGTGGCGCCGAAGCCTTCCAGGCCCTCAACGTCAAACTGGATGTCCTCGTGGATCTCATGAAGACCCAGGCGGCCAGGGATGCAAGGTCCCGTGCCCCGTCAGGGAGCCCCCCCGGCAGGAGTACGTCCCAGCACACAGCTCGGGGCCGCTTCACCCTCCGCGGCCAGCAGCTCATCCGTAACAGGGTCGGAGGACCCTTGCAAGCTCCACCTCCGGAGCAAGAGGCCTCCTCCACGCCGAGGAAAGGAAGGCGGGGGGCGCAACAGCCAGATCTGGAAGCCGACGTTCCCGGAGACCGCCAAGGCACCCCCCTAGCCTCGCGGCACGACAGCAACCGGAGTTATCCCTCCGGCTGCGAGATTTCGAGAGGCGCTTCGCTGAGCAGGAGCGCGCCCTTCGCGCCCTGCAGAAGGCCTCTTCCCCGGAAGACGAGGAGAAATCCCCGTTCTCCGAGTATATCTTGAAGGCGGAGGTATCTCCCAGAGCCCCCATACCAACCTTCAAGCTTTACGATGGCCAAGGCGACCCAGCCGATCATTACGATAGCTTCGACGCCCTGATGACTCTACACGGAGCGTCGGACCCCATCAAGTGCCGAGCCTTCGTGACCACTCTGGTCCAGGGCGCTCAAGCGTGGTTCCGGGCTCTCACCCCCGGATCCATCCGAGACTTCAAGCAGTTCGGGCGAGTCTTCAAGGAGAGCTTCGCCGGAAGTGCCCCCCCAAGGTCAGTAGCGGGGCTCTTGGCCCTCAAACAGGCGCAAGGGGAAAGGCTCCGGGCTTACGTCCACCGGTTTAAATCGGAAGCCCTCCGAATCCCCCGCCTGGATGTGGCCTCGGCCACAACCGCACTGACCGGGGGTACCCGGGATGAGAACCTCCGCCGCGAACTCGTCCTCCACGTCCCTCCCTCGACCCTTGCTGAGCTAGTGACTCTGGCTCTACGCCACGCCGAGTGCGAAGAAGTGCTCAGCGCTTGCCGAGACGCAACCGGCTCGGGTCGGGAGGGGGACAAGAAGCGGGGCCCCGAGCCAAATCCTAGCTCGGGAAAGAAGCGAGATCGAGATGAAGAGCGCAAGCGGAAGTACAAGCGCTACTCCCCCTCCCGACCCGGTCTATGAAATCTATGAAGACGTCAAAGACTCGGGACTTCTCCGTCGGCCCGAGCCGATGAGGTCGAAGAACCGCAAGCGAGACAGGCATTGTCTATTCCACGGCGATCACGGGCATCACACCGGTGATTGCCACCAGCTCCAAGATGAAATCAAGCACCTCGTCCGCCTGGGGCACCTGGCTCGGTTCACTGCCGAGCGCAGATAAGATCAAGGCGCCGCAGAGGAGATTGACAACGCCCCCCGAGGGGTCCACATCAACGTCATCTCTGGAGGAATAGCATCAGGAGGCGACAACAGCCGTGGAAGGAAGCGTCATGCCGAACGGGCGAGCCGAGCCCAAGAGCCACCCAAGGCCCCGCCCCAGGTCATAGTCTTCTCCGATCAAGACCTGGAGGGGCTGAGCACCCCGCACGATGACGCCCTCGTAATCTCGGCCACTATAAACCATTGTGACGTAGATCGGATTCTTGTGGACAATGGAAGTGCCCCTGATGTGTTGTCTTATGACTGTTTCCTCAAAATGGGAGAGGGTCCATCCAAACTCCGTCCGATCTGGACGCCCCTCTGTGGGTTCAATGGCCTGGCCACTCTCCCCGAGGGAGCCCTAAGCCTGTCGGTTACGCTCGGCACCCCACCCAAAACCGTTACGGTCATGGTAGACTTCATAGTGATCAAAGGGATGATAGCGTACAACGCCATTTTCGGCCGGGGAATCCTCAGCCGGATCAAGGCAGTACCATCTACCTATCACCAAAAAATGAAGTTCCCCACCAAGAACGGAGTAGGGGAAATCCGAGGTAACCAGGCCACGGCCCGAAGGTGCTACAACATCTCGGTGGAGGCCACGCGGCCGGACGGCAATAATAAGGGCCCCCGGGAAGTCGAGGAAAAATCCGCAGCTACTAAGCCAGGTGGCGAGTTGCTGACAATCTTCCTAAACGACGACCCGACCCTGGGAGTAAGGATCGGAGCCGACCTACCACCCGAGGAACAACAGCAATATAAGAATTTTCTTTCTGAGTACATCCGAGTCTTCGCTTGGTCCGACGATCAGCTCCCTGGGATACCAGAGGAGACCGTGCTGCACCGACTCAACCTCAACCCCACCATGAAGCCCGTGCAACAGCGCCGAAGGAAGCACGCACCAGAGAAACAGACGATCATCAAGGCGCAGGTCACCAAGGGGCAAGAGACTGGTCTTTTTAGACCGGTCATGTACCCGACGTGGCTAGCCAACGTCGTCCTGGTACCAAAGGCTTCCGGCGAGTGGCGGATGTGCGTGGACTTCACCGACTTGAATAAGGCGACCCCTAAAGACTGCTATCCCTTGCCCAGCATCGACCAACTGGTCGACTCGACATCGGGCAACGAGATACTCAGCTTCCTGGACGCCTATTCGGGTTACCATCAGATCAGAATGAATTCTGAAGACATCGAGAAGACCGCCTTCATCACCGACTACGGCGTGTACTGCTATACCCGGATGCCTTTCGGGTTGAAGAACGCCGGAGCCACATACCAAAGACTGGTCAACCACATGTTCGAGGAGCAGCTAGGTCGGAACGTCGAGGCCTACATTGACGACATGCTCGTCAAGACCCCCAAGGCCCAGGACCACTTCACCGACCTCGCCGAAGCCTTCGGCGTCCTCCTGAAGTACAACATGAAGCTCAATCCCGCCAAGTGCGCCTTCGGAGTAAGATCCGGGAAGTTCCTGGGTTTCCTGGTCACTCAGCGTGGGATCGAAGCTAACCCCGACAAGGTCCAGGCCATCCTGGACATGCGCCCGCCCGCCTGCATCAAGGACGTCCAGCGTCTGATAGGGCGTATCGCCGCTCTCAGCCGTTTTCTATCCCGTGCGGCCGAACGATGCTTGCCCTTTTTTAAACTGTTAAAGGGGCCCAAGTGGGCATCTGCTACGTTCGCATGGGATGAGGAATGCCAGAAAGCGTTCGCTGAGCTTAAGGAGTTCCTGGCTTCGCCCCCGGTGCTCTCCAAGCCCGTGCCGGGCGAAGCTTTGCTACTCTATCTCTCGGCGACGTCATCAACGGTCAGCTCGGTCCTGGTCAGAAATGACTCGGGAATCGAAAGACCAGTCTACTATACCAGCAAGGTGCTTAGCGAGGCCGAGAGGAGGTACCCCGCAACCGAGAAGCTCGTGCTAGCGCTGGTTACCTCCGCGAAACGCCTCCGACCCTACTTCCAGGGGCACCCCATCACCGTGCTAACCGGCGAGCCGTTGAAGAAGATTTTGGCCCACCCCGAGGCCTCGGGGCGACTCGTCAAATGGGCCCTTATGCTTGGGGCCTACGACATCTCGTATCGTCCGCACTCAGCTATAAAAGGTCAAGCGCTCGCCGACTTCATCGCCGAAAGCACCATCCCGACCGAAGGGAGGCTACTGACCATGCCCGGGCCAACCTGGGAACTGTACGTCGACGGTTCTTCCAACTCGGTCGGTAGCGGTGCTGGGATCCTCCTAAGATCCCCGAAGGAGTGGAGCTGCAGTACGCCTTGAAATTCAACTTCCAGGCGTCCAACAAGGCTTTCGAGTACGAGGCCCTTATATCGGGAGCACGCATGGCCCGGCGGTTGGGGCTGAGCGAGTCAGGATCCACACCGACTCTCAGCTGGTCGCGAGCCAGGTCAACGGCGAGTACGAAGCTCGAGAGGCACCCATGATCAAATACCTCCAGCTGGTCAGGAGCTTGGCCCAACGATTCGAGGGATTCGAGGTAGTCCGAATAGCCCGGGAAGAAAACTCCCGAGCGGACGCCCTCTCTCGATTGGCCTCCTCCCTAGACCCAGAAGGTACCCGATCGGTCCTCCTCGAAGAGCTAGAGCGCCCGAGCATTGACTCGGAGCTCCTCACTGTTGACTCGGCTGTCCTGAGCGACTGGCGCACCCCCTACCTGTCTTGGCTTCGAGACTCCCAAGAGCCCTCCGACCCTCGGGAAGCACGCCGAATGAAGTACCAAGCCCGACGCTTCGTCGTCCTGGATGACACGCTCTACCGAAGGTCTTTCGCCGGCCCTCTCCTGAAGTGCCTCGGCCCCGACGACGCCAGCCGAGCCATTCGAGAGGTTCATGAAGGCCTGTGCGGAGCGCACTCAGGGGCAAGGTCACTGGCCAGAATCCTGTTACGACAGGGGTACTGGTGGCCCACCCTGCAGCGTGACTGCTCGGCCTATGCTCAATAGTGCGACCGATGCCAGCGGTTCGACCACTTGGTCCATCGGCCGGCCACAGAACTCGTCACCCTCGCCGAGCCTTATCCCTTCGCTCGGTGGGGGATCGACATTCTCGGACCATTCCCCACGGCACAGTCCCAGAAAAAGTTCATCATCGTCGCCATCGACTACTTCACTAAATGGATCGAGGCCGAAGCCACTGCAAGGATCACCGAGACAGTCGTCTGGAGTTTCATCTGGAAATCGATCATTTGTCGCTTCGGCATCCCCCGAGTGATAGTGAGCGATAACGGTCGGCAATTCGATTCTCGATATTTCTGAGACAGATGCGCTGACCTAAACATCCGCAACCACTTCACTTCGATCGCCCACCCTCAGGCCAACGGGCTGGTCGAAAATGCCAATAAGACTATCTTGAAAGGCATAAAGACCAGACTCGGCAAAGCCAAGGGTGGTTGGCTCGAGGAATTGCCTAGCGTACTGTGGTCACACCGAACGACTCCAAGGACGACAACCGGTGAAAGTCCTTTTCAGTTGGTGTACGGCACTGAGGCCGTCATTCCATTGGAGATCGCCAACCCGTCTCTCCGAGTCATCCGCTACTCGACCGAGGAAAATAACCAAAAGTTACTCGAGAACCTCGACCTAGCCGATGAACTCCGGGATACTGCTAGCATTCGAGCGACAGAATACCAGCGACGCCTCACTCGATACTACAACGCCAGAGTCCGAAGCAGACACTTCCGACCGGGAGACTTCGTCCTCAGAAAAGCCGAAGCCTCTCGACCACTAGAGGCGGCGGGCAAGCTGTCCCCTAATTGGGAAGGTCCCTACCGAGTGGTCGAGACGCTCGGGAAAGGTGCGTACAGGTTAGCAACAATGGAAGGGGAACCCATTCCTCGGACATGGAACGCAGCCGCACTACGCAAATTCTATTTTTGAAATTGTACAGCAAGATGGACGAAATAAATCCCTTTTTCTTTTCATTCCAAACTATTGATACATCAGAAAGGCAAAGGCCAGTACATTGCATGACAAAAATCAAGAAAATCCGTCTAACACCGCTGCAAGGGGGCATCGCTCGGTTGACTCGATCTCGATCTCCTCACGTCCAGCCACTGACTCTGCCTCGCGTAGAAACTGGCTCGGACAAGAGGGGGCAGATCCAGTTGGCTCAGACGACCCCCAAAGGTGACAGAGGGACTGCAGAGAAGGTAGCCACCTTCTAAAGTCGGAGAAGGCTACCTTCCAAGTTGATGGAGGCTAGGGAGAAGGAGCACCATGAAGACCCCTTTTTTTTCCCAACCTGCCAACTCCTTGGAAGGGAACAGAGAGCAAGCAGCCTCCGAAGAGTGAAAGAAATGAAGAGCAGAAGAGGGAAAAAGAGGCTGCAGACGGAGGAAGGCTTCGGTGAGGAGGGAACTTGATGCGCCTCCCCCCCATGCAGAGGGGGAGTGGCGGCAGGCCTCCCTAATACCCCCATCCGTCCTCCGCCTCGGCGCCCGCCCGGAAGCCACACCAGAACTGAGAAAGGGCAAGAGCCGTGCCCTCACACGTCGAAGCCCTCTCCAGATCCGCGCGGCGACCGTTGGACCCGTCTCAAACCCGCGCGGCGACCGTGGGACCCGTCCAACAAGCCGGGACGACAAGAGCCCTCTGCTCCCCGTCGTCGGCGGCGTCGCCCTCCGAAGGATCCTCCATGCTCCGAATGCAACGGTACAACGCAGAGTGAAGAAGAAGGAGTGAGGAAAGACTGTTAGAGAAAATTCCAAGCGGTAAAGAGGAAAGGGCGCCTTTCGGTCCTTCTTATAGGCCAAAGGAGGCTACACGCCTTAAATGACCCCCCCCCTCGAAAACACGTCAAAGGATTTCTCCCCTGAACAGTCACCTCCAACTCCTCGTTTCCCGCCCTAGCGGGATTCACGAAGCGGCCTAACATTCAAAGCATGAGGGAACGGAAGGACGCCCCGTCAGAAGCCTACCAAATCAGCATGCGAAAATCACGCAGGACATATCGGCACTTTCCAACTACTTCAGATACGCCAACCAAATCACGGCAAGGATGGCGATCAAACAAGTAAGTCATTTATTATCTCATAAAGAGGAAACTTTCTAAAGGAGGAAAGAGAGACAAACAAGAGAAAGGGGCAAAATAAGGCAAAATACATCAGGCCTCGGGCCCACTTAGAAGCTCGAAGCAACGGAAGTAGGCGCGTCACCCCCAGCACCTTCGGTGACGGCCGACCCGGGCACTGACCTCGCCTGTGCGAGAACTGTCTCGGTCGCGAGCCCTCCCGAGGCGTCCGGAGTTGGTGACCCCGCCGAAGGAAACCCCTCTGGATCTTCCCCGCTCGACGCAGAGGAGCTAGAAACTGACTCATCCGAGTCATAAGCCTGGCCCAAAGGGAACTCGATCCCGGAGTCTCGATCGAAGGTGTAGTCCACCGCCCGGCGATAACCCTGCTTAAACCCCTTTCGGGCGCCACGGCGAAGCGCTACCTCGTAATATGGTAGGGCGGCTCTCTCCAGGTCGGCTGAGTAAGCATCCGAGCTTTTATATCGCTCGACCGCCTCCGCCTCGATCTGCTCCGTCCTTCCAACGAGCTCGACCCGAGCCCGCTCCGCCTCGGCCGCACGCTCCTCTGCTCCCGCCAGGCGTTCCTCTGCCGCGACCATTCCTCGTTCGGCCTCGCTCGACCGCCTCTCCGCCCGGACTCGGTCCGCCTCGGCCATGGAACGAAGGCGCTCCGCTACCTCCGCCCAGTCCAGTAACTCGGCCCGTTCGAGCTCCCAGCGACTGTCCAGCTCGAGGTGACGCAGACGCTCCTCTTCCAAGAGTTTGCTTTTCCTCTCGAGCGACTCCCGGGCCTTAGCCAACTGCTCAGTCAGCGCCTCGGTTTCTAGCCGGCTCGCCCGTGCCGAGTCCCTGATCGCGAAGAATTCCCGTCGGAGCCCCTCATGTTCCTCGCTGAGGCGGGCCAGTTTCCTCTCGCACCCCCCGAGGGCCCAGGCGAGATTCGACGGCTCCGCCTCCGCCCGAGCGTACGTCTCCGCCATCAAGGCCGCCGTCCGAGCCATGACTAGGCCACCCTCCATGAGGACGTCGATGACTCTGGAGGGGGAGTAGCGCTTGTCTCCCCCCCTCGTCTTTGCGGCAACCTCTCGGCAAACCCGATACAGGTCGCCCGAAACACCGAGCCTTTCCAAGGCCTCCGACATGGAGATCCGCTCCCCACCGGACGCCCCGCCAGAAGGTTCGGCTCGAGCAACGGGGCCGACCGCCCCGCACACCGCGGTCGGTTGGGGTTGCGACGCCTCCCCGGGCGAACCCCCAACCTCGACCTACGCCGCAGGATCGACCGCACCGGGAACTTCGAGCACCTGGGGCTGCGACGCCCTCGCGGGCGAACCCCCATCCCTATCTGTCTCGGCCCGTGCCTCGCCGCCCGAGACATCGCCGACCTCGACCGGTCTCCCGGTCTCGACGTCGGCTACTTCAGCACCGGTCCCCTCCATCCCCGGGGAGGGGAGAACCGACCTATCTCCGCCCTCTGAGGGGCCCCTGATCTCCTCGGCCCCCTCTCGCCTGGTAGGTGGGGGAGCTGGCCCTGAAGGGTCGGCCCCATCTTGCCCCCGAGAGGGGAGCGCAGCCGAGCTTGAATCACCCCCGGCGGCGGTAGGATGGCCGGCCTTCTTGGCCCGTTTCTTGGCCTTCGCGGCTTCCCGCAATCTCCCCTCTAGGGGATCCTTGCGCTTCGCCCCGCTTGACCGCGAAGATCCCTCGGAGGCCGCCCCCTTGCCCTTATCCCGGGCTTGGGAACGACCCGCGGGAGCAACAGGCTCATCGGCCGCCGAATCATCCCCAAGATCGACGACCTCGGTGACCTCTTCCAAGGGCTCCCGCCGGATGTCTGCAATGAAGAAGAGGATTCGGTTAGGAAACGAAAAGTCGACCCTCCGACCCCGCAGCAGAATCCGAAGAATGGCACCTGATGGCTTGAGCTGTGTAAGCAGATACCGCTCCACGTTCTCCAGCGTCACCAGCTCCTCAGTCGACCGGTGATTTGTCAACAGGAGAGCGGCGTACTCTTCCACGTCGGCGGGGAACTTCTCCTGGCGCGGGGGAAGATTCGGATGGAAGTTGGGCATAACCTGGCACCTCCAGGACTCGTCCACTGCTTCCGCGTTCACCCAGAAAAACTGCCTCTTCCACCCTTTGTGCGAAGAATCCTTCGCCGCCAGCGGAATACAACTCCGATTCCTGCGCGCCTGGATAAAATAGAAGCCTTTCCCCGCCGACGGATGTGCCTTCAGCTCGAAGAAATAATGAAAGAGATCCAGCGACGGGGGAACCCCCTGCAGGCGGCAGAGGATCCGAAAGGCAGAAAGCAGGAGATACGAGTTGGCCACCAGCTGAACAGGCGCCAACACGAAAAAATTGAGAAGTTTCAAGATGAAAGGCTCGAAGGGGAGGCAGAATCCGCTCTTCCACGCCAAGAGAAAAGTACAAGTATGGCCCGTACGGCTGTCCAAGCTCATCTCGTATGGGGCAGCAGCTACAAAGCTATACCGGAGAGGCAGGCGAAACTGATGCTCCAATTTCTTCACGTCAGCCTCCCCCAACTCGCTGCGATTGGGGACGGGCTCCCGCCTCACCTGCTCGATTTCCGAGCGCAGATCCGCCATCGAGCTGGAAGAAGAACCTTCACTAGAGCCCGAAGACTCCGGAGAAGAAGGAAGCCGCCGGATCGCCTCCGCGGTTACACGCGCCAGCTCCTCAAATGCCGCCGCAAGAGCTTGCTCCCCCGCTGTATCTTCACGGCGCATCAAGGAGCCCCAGAAGCAGAGAAATGGAGGAAAGGCCGATAACCCTGAAAAGACTGGGAGGAACGAGCAGCGCCCTACGCCTATAAACCCTCGCGGGAGGCGGCGCGCCGTTTCAACCTCCGAGAAAAAGGGGGCCCCTTCATTTCAAAATCCGTCAGGATCATTATTACTATGGGCCCAGGCGACCGCTACACGTGGCATCATCACGCCAACAGGATTCCACCCACCCGAGCCACGCCGGTCCAAAGCCTCAAAAAACTACTCAACCGAGCCTCCTTGGCTCGGGAGTAGGAGGGGGACAAGTGGAGAGGGGGATTCCTGCAGCCCACTCAAAGAGCAGACCCAACTAGGCCCAACAAGGCCCAACGAGGCAAGCTCGCCCAAGTGACAGCCCGCAGGGCCCACTCGGAAAAGCCCAATAAAATAATGCTCGAGGAAACAACTCTCCTAGGCGGCCCCAAGGCTCGGAGAGCCCGAGCCTCGGTCAGGTCACAGGAAGACCCGCGCACGAGCTACCCCTCCGCCCGAAGGGGGGAAGCGCTAGCCGGTCTATCCGACCCATCTCCTCACCGAGCTAGGCCCATCGCCCGATAGGGCCGGCCCCCTTAAGCTCGGGACGACCGATGAAATGTTCATCATTGCAGCCGTTAGAGTCCACAGCGGGCCAAACGCTAAGAAGTCCAGGAGCTCCGGTTTCCCCGCGAGGATAACGCCCCCACGATGAGGCCATCAAAGCCCACGACGAGGACATAACCTCCACCGGAGACCTCTCAGCTTGCAGGACTCCAGAAGGCGGTGCACTATAAAAACCTGAGATACCCTCCGGCGAAAGGTAAGTCAAGAAGGGTATTGTTCCACCCCGAACTCCTGAGCAAGGATCACTTCACCCCATTGGTGGAGAGGGATCTCGCGCCCTCACCTTCTGCTCCCTATCGCTGCTCCCACCATTGCTCTACTGACTTGAGCGTCGGAGGGTTTTACCCCAGGGAATCCCCCTGGGCCCTCTGACCCGTTTCCCTGTCTTGCAGTTCATTATCTTGGTGATTACCAGCCAGCTCAGGAACCAGCGCGAGATTTCGCCTCTTCAGCGCCCATAGTCTAACAAGTAGGTAAAAAAATGCTATAAGATGAAACAATTACATATTTTATGATGCTTGAGGTGAATCAAACAAGTCATTAAATTGAGAGAAAGGAAATATCCTATAGATATGGACGTTGGTGAATATGGTGGTGGCTAATTAGGGACTCCCTGTTTCATTGGGGGATAGGCCAAGGTTAGTTTAATTAGTCTGAGATTAGCTAAAAAGGTGACTAGGTGGGATATATTAACTTTGAATATCCTAAGATCTCTTTGGGAAATGTTTAACAAGGTTAGTTTAATTCAAAGTCTATTCGTTTGGCGTGCAAATCAACATCATAAATTCATCTCTCTCTCTCTCTCTCTCTCTCTCTTTATATATATATACATATATACATATAGTTATCCCATTAATTAACAATTATGTTCCGTCAATTTGGGCATGTTTAGACTTGAACTTGATCAGGCCAGCCAAATTACTTGTGGCTTCGTTTTGTCCCTTTCGACCCTCTTTGAATATTGAGGGTTACGGTTAATAAAATAGTCTGAACTAAATATGAAGTTTTTTTATAGTTAATGGGTTAATTTAATAGGTTAACTTGGGATCAAATAAATGTAGGTTGGTATGAATATGGAAAAAAAGGTGCACCACATACATAGATTACCAAAAATACGTCGTAAGAGTGACTTAGGAAGTGAGCCGTTTTTTTGGGAGGGCAAAAAATAAAAGCAGTCCCATGTATATATAGATAGATATTCGAAAGAAATCAAAAAAAAAATAAAGTTCAAGGTTAATCTAAGTTAGTATCTTCTTAACTTCATGTATTTCGGATTAGTTAATCTATTTTATCAAATCATTTTAATTTTAAAGTTATCTTCAGAATAAATTGGATTAATCTTTGCCACTAATGATAACAGGTTAGGATAAGTTGTTCGAGATGGGCCCGAGTTAGTTTATCCTTGGGTTGGAGAAATTAGGGCCACTTTGATTAAAATGGAATAAGACGGGTTAAGATGAGTTATTCGTGGATGTGTGAGTTATTCAAATTTAAGAGTCGGAGTACACCACTTGGGATCGGATAGGGTTAAGGTCCTTAATTAACTCGGGATTAGTTCATTCCACCTCTCTCACAAGAATACCTTGCTCAACTTCGGATAGGATAGTTATCAAATTAAAAATATAAAAACCCAAGAATATCCCACTCCGGACTCATCTGAGTTAGTTTATCTTAATCTATTATCAAAGTGGTCTTTATTAGTTTGGTAACTTATCCTAACTAGGGTCAGAAAGGGTATTACTCTGAAAGTGAAATGAGTTAACCTAAAGTTAAGAAGTTTAACCTTAACTGACTCCAATTACGATAACCTTACTATCAAATTAGAATAAGAGTAGATAGATAGAATAACTCATCCTAACCGACAATTATTCCATTATCAAAGTGGCCTAGCTTATCATTCAACCAAGCCTACAGTTTTAGAATAAGATCCCCTACGTAATGCAAATGCAATGTGATGATCTAACCAAGAGGCACCACAACCTCTTCGAACATGATCTTGCAGTAAGAATCATGAGTTTTGAC
The DNA here is from genome assembly GCA_022559845.1 of Amorphophallus konjac. NCBI lineage: Eukaryota > Viridiplantae > Streptophyta > Magnoliopsida > Alismatales > Araceae > Amorphophallus > Amorphophallus konjac. The sequence continues at coordinate 86,947,916 of CM040121.1, forward strand.
ACACTTGCTACCATGGGTGGGACTCACTGCACTGCAACAAAGGATCTCATCTCTGTCTCATTCCCTTGATGGCCATGGAGATGCTTGCCCGGGCCTTGTGTAGCCTTTTGGGGCATATATAATTACACTCACGTGGTGTGGGTGTGATTTCTGTGTGAGAAGGATAATATGTAGCGTTTGGCGTGCCTTTGTGGGCAAGGTAGTGCCTCCAGAGGCAGGAGAGCTCGTGTGTGGAAGCTAAACGAAGGTCACACGCACAATGATGACGACGAGGTGTGCCCATTAATGCTTAAACGCCAAGAACACAAGTTTTAACAAGACATGCGTGCGTGGTAAGTCTCATAAGTGGGGGTGGTTGCTTCACCTTTTCTTAACAGAGTTGGGGAATGGTTTATATAGTGAATAATTCCCACAGCCTTTGCAATCGGCTCCTCGCTAATGAGTCTAAAAGGGTGTCGGCTGTGAGGGGTTCTTGGTGGGGGCGTCTTGCTGCTGACCGCGGGCGGTGGGCGTTAAAGCAGCAGCATTTGGTTGGGAGGGCGTTTAGAACTAGTAAGTGCTCGTGTATGACTGCTTAATGGAGGGAAGGAAGGGGTGGTTGACGTGTGGATCGTGCTTTCACAGTTATAGGGTGCCTTGGCTTATTTATAAGTGAGGTTGGAGGTAGGTAGGTTAAAATAAAATTCACTTAAGACCCGTTTTGATAACAAGATAACGGTGGAACAGGGGCCTTAACAAGGTGAATAAGTAAAAGTGCAATTTGACAAGGTGGGTAGATTTTTTCACTCCTGACCAGGGTTTGTTGGATCGATCTGGTATGCACAATATACAAGACGTACCGGATCGTACCTAGTTTGGAGCGACATGTCAGTATGCTGGCACACACACGATCCACAATCATTGTCGCCGTCGCCGGCCGTAGCACAGTCACGAGGGCATCTTCCAACGATCTGTTGGGCATCAGAGAGAGAGAGAGAGAGAGAGCATGGCCATTGGGGAGAGGGGGAGGGTGGCCGCCGGGGTGCAGACTACAGACTGTGTGGAGAGAGAGAGAGAGAGAGACGACTCATAGGATAGTCACGAAGGGGGAGGGGGGCAGTTAAGATAGGGGGGAGGGGGAGAGGGAGACAAGGGCTGCAGAGGCCAGAGGGAGGGGGCCAGTGGGGAGAGGGAGGTGGCTAGATCCCTAGGGTTCGAACATAGGGATCAAGGAGGGGATGGATGTGAGTTATTTTAGAAATTAATCCCTTAAACTTGAGCTTTTTGTCTTTCAAGATTAAACAAAAAAAAATTCTCAATCTGATATGACACGATGTTGTATCAGATCATACGAGAGATAAGATGAAATAAGATAACCCCAATTATGATATCTCTCGATCAAAAAAAAATCACTTATTCTGCGAGATAAACGAACTCCAGCTATAGTATCCCCTTAACTTATTCTACAAACAAACAGGTCAATAGATCACCCATAGGTATGTCATTATCAATCTATGTACGTATTAAATCGCTCGTCTCACACAACCATTTGAAAGTAATTGGCTTTGAATCTATTATCTCTTCAAAGAAAACGAGGTGAAATGCTAGCTAGCTAAAACTCATCAACGACCTTTTACCTCCCAAAAGGAGAGATAATGGTCAAGTTATCGACATGACAGGAAGGCATCTAAACAAAGATTTTCTCCTCTACGCCAACCGGCAGGGTAGGGAACCCCTACCATTTTTGCACCCTATCTCGTGGACCAAGTGATTATGATACCGCTCTGTACGACTTCTAAATTAATTAATGTGTGCCTTCACAGATATTAGTCATTTCATCCCTTCTCCATTAATTGAGGTCTTCTGTAGTGTTTGTCCGAACTCTGAACTCCACGATGACAGTTGTCTTGAGCATAGTTTATCGATTTGGTCTGACTCGAGTCGACTCGGGCGTGCCATATCATATCTGATAAAATTCGATACCCTCTGGATCACCTCTAGGATCGATTGAATCAGGCCAAGTCACAGTGTGAGAGAGAGAGAGAGGAGGGGGTGTGATGCAGGACAAATCCGGTTCACCCCGTCAAGATAATTCAAACTCTCGTGGGCATTTTATCAAACTTGTAATCTGTTATAAGACCGAACTCAATATAACTTATAAACCTAATTTGCATGCAATTTTTCCCCACGTCAGATACTGAGCTTTTCTTTTTGCCACTTTTCTGCTGTTTCTGCCTTTTCACTAGGGATGTCAACGGGTCGGACACGGCTCAGATAGTGGACTATCCGTTTCTGTATCCGATAAGAAATATTGTATCCGTTTGTTATTCGTTAAGAATTCGAAAAATGGTGTATCCGAAACCGTTTTCTAGTATCCGAAAATATGCGGTTAACGAGCGGTTAGCGGATAGTTATCGGTAATAAGAGTACATAAATGATAAAAATTTAATATAAAAATAGCTCAATTAGAATAAAATCAGTGTTATCAGAATCGGACCGGACTGACCAGTCGGACCAGTTCGACAGTGAACCGGTCAAAGAACTTGTCCGATTAAGGCCGATTCGATCTAATATTAAAATCAGGGTAGCACATGCAGTCTCAGGGGAGCATCCACGGCCTCAGGAGAGCATCCTTGGTAACAGAGGAGCATGCAGTTCGGGTTCAAGGTAATTTGATGTCAACGATCAGGGGGAGCTCATGCAGTCTCCGGGGATCATCCACGGCCTCATGAGAGCATTTGATGTCTCAAGGGAGCATGCATGACCAGAGGTTCAAGGCAAATCATATGTCAACCCTTTAGGGGAGCACATGCAGTCTCAAGGAAGCATCCACAGTCTCAGGAGAGTACCCTTGGTGAAAGAGGAGCATGCAGTCGAGGGTTCAAGGCAATTTGATGTCAACCCTTTGACGAAGCACATGCAGTCTCCGGCGCCCATCCACGGCCTCAGGAGAGCATTTGATGTCTGAGGGGAGCATGCATGACCAGGGTTCAGAGCAAATGATGTGCCAACCCTTTAGGGGAACACATACAGTCTCAGAGGAGCATCCACGGCCTTAGAAGAGCATCCTTGGTACTAGGGGAGCATGCAGTCCGAGTTCAAGATAATTTGATGTCAACCATTTGGGGTAGAACATGCAGTCTCCGGGGACCATCCATAGCCCCAGGAAAGCATTTGATGTCTTAGGGGAGCATGCATGACTAAGGTTCAAGACAAAGCATATGTCAACCCTTTAGGTGAAATTTAATATCCACCGTTAAATTTAGATCTAAGGAATAATATTAATAATATATATTTTATAATATTTAATGATAACGGACGGATACAGATTCGGAATGAGGTGTTTCCATTTCCGTATCCGCTATGAAATCGGATATATCCGTATCCGTTAAGTTATCGAGAAAAAAAATATATCCACTTGCTGTTCGTTAAGTTAACGAAACGGGCGATTAGCGGGTTATTGGTTACCATTGACATCCCTAATTTTCACTGTATCTACGTGGGATAATAAATACAGAGAGGCAATAACACGAGAGGGAGGGGAATTGAAACCGGTAAGGAGAGGAAGAGCTCGACGGCGTCTGGCGGAGGGACGGCGGGCGCTAGCGGGTGGCGAAGCAGCACCGAAGGCGGGGTCAGCGGCGCTCTGCAACGGTGCTGGACGAGGCTCGGGGCGGTGCGGGCGAGCAGGGGAGTCACTGCGTGGACGATGACGACGTGTGAGGATGGGGCCACAACAAGGACCGCAGTCGTAGCAGGGCCTCGCGGTGGCGCTGGCGCAGGGCAGCAGCAGGAGCCGCGGCCGCAGAGGGCAAAGGTGCGTCGGGACGACGGTTGCCGGCGGCGCCGAAAACAGGCAGCCGGTGCGTGGGTGGCCCGCTCGAGCAACAGTGGGCGCGAAGGCCGTGCTGCCGTGGTGGCAGCCTCACCGTTGCAGGCAGTTGGTGCAACGGGAGGGCAGGAAAAACAATAAAGAAAAGGTTTGGCTGATTGGGTGTGGGCCAGGGAAGGGGCTTGAGATGGAAGCTGACAATAGAATAAAATGAAGAACGGAGATATAGGTTGGTCTCACGTGAGGAAGAAGGAGAAGTGGGGTTTGGCCTCACGCCAGAGAGAGGAAAGGGGGAGGTTTCGACATCGTGCCTGGAGGTAGAGCACACACGGGCACTTTAAAATTTTTCTCTAACCATTGTCTAATCGTAATTAGGGCTAGCATAAGATTATTTATAAAGAAATAAAATTACAAATAGACCCCTTTTTATTTTACTCTAACATCAAAATATCCCTACTCTTAAAATAAACAAAAATATATAACCGATCAAATAAACTCTAAACTAAAAATAACCCTGAAATTAATTACAAAAATACAAGAAAATAATAAAAGTAATCTTCATGTTGGGTGCCTTCTATGCTTTCGCATAAATCAAGATCCTCCATTGTAACACGTGCATCCCGCTCCGCATCAATCTCCCTTGGTTCGAAAAAATTCGACCTCGAATTTTGAAATGATGAAGGAGCACTAAAGTGAAGATATATAGGAGCATCTTGCGCATGCAACATCAATGAATTCACGGAGATCTTCAAATCAATAAATTGGTTACGACGCTGAGTAGATGCCTCCAAACTATACCAGACTAAGTCGAAGTCACTCTGAGTCAGATAAAATCCCTTATCAGCAACAACAAGAGGCCATGAATCTTGCAGAGCTGCAGTGACTAATGATGAATCTACTCCAAAGACAATCTCTGAATGAACATCAAATGGTGAGGGCAAATCAACGGGATCATGTGTAGAATAAAATGTAGGAACCACCACTAAATATGACTCATGTGCAGCAAGCACCTCAAACAGCATATCTGAAATCAAATCTAATCCTGACTGGACAAGTAACTCCTGATCCCACGAGTCAAGAATCGGCTCCTGAAGTAATTCCATGCTACAATGAAAATTAACATCTTCAAAAATAGACTCAGAAATCATATGCAATTGAGACTGTAAGAAGATGTCATGATCCCACGAATCAATAATATGTAAGACTGTACCCTGACCATCTGTAACCTCTGTTGGAGAATAAATAAACTCTGGGGCGTGATCAACTAAAGGGAGTTGTTTCTCATTCAATTATTCTTTTGATTGACATTCAGAAGTTTGTGGCACACTATTACTTTGCGGATGAGATAGCAATATGTTATGGAAAATAAATTCACCCGGCAAGGTATCATGTCTCAAAATGCAAGTTTTTCTTTCTGAATCAATAACATCACTTCTTTCTTCTAACCACTTTCTTCCTAAAATAATGCATGTGTCATCCATTGACCCAATGTCACACCAAGCTCCATCATCATACGCGACTATTTTGAATTTCTTATAGAACTCCACAAATACACGGTCACCCTCAATTACAATTTCTCCAGTCTTGGCAAGTGATTTAACAATGTCGGGTGAAATCCAATTCCTATCTTCCGACTCATGTAAATCAATTTCTGTTCGTTGTCCATTAAAGTAAATATGCAGCAAAAATAATCGGAAGAAGAAGCATACCGATTACAAAATGTAGGACCTCAACTTATAAAAATAAGTTGATTCCCTTAGGCTCTGATACTAAATCTGATGCAGGACAAATCTGGTTTACCCCGTCAAGATAATTCAAACTCTCATGGGCATTTTATCAAACTTGTAATCTGCTATAAGATCGAACTCAATATAACTTATAAACCTAATTTGCATGCAATTTTCCCCCACGTCAGATACTGAGCTTTTCTTTTTGCCACTTTTCTGCTATTTCTGCCTTTTCACTGTATCTACGTGGGATAATAAATATAGAGAGGCAATAACACGAGAGGGAGAGGAATTGAAACCGGTAAGGTGAGGAAGAGCTCGACGGCGTCTGGCGGAGGGATGGTGGGCGCTAGCGGGTGGTGAAGTAGCACCGAAGGCGGGGTCAGCGATGCTCTGCAATGGTGCTGGACGGGGCTCGGGGCGGTGCGGGCGAGCAGGGGAGTCGCTCGTGGATGACGGCGACGTGCGAGGATGGGGCCGCAACAAGGGCTGCAGTCGTAGCAGGGCCTCGCGGTGTCGCCGGCGCAGGGCGGCAGCAAGAGCCGCGGCCGCAGAGGGCAAAGGTGCGTCGGGACGACGGTTGCCGGCAGCGTCGGAAACAAGCAGCCGGTGCGTGGGTGGCCCGCTCGAGCAACAGCAGGCGCGGAGGCCGTGCTGCCGTGGTGGCAGCCTCACCGTTGCAGGCAGGTGGTGCAACGGGAGGGCAGGAAAAACAATAAAGAAAAGGTTTGGCTGATTGGGTGTGGGCCAAGGAAGGGGCTTGCGATGGAAGCTGACAATAGAATAAAAGGAAGAACGAAGATATAGGTTGGTCTCACGCGAGGAAGAAGGAGAAGTGGGGTTTGGCCTCACGCCAGAGGGAGAAAAGGGGGAGGTTTCAGCATCACGCCAGGAGGAAGAGCACACACGCGCACTTCAAAATTTTTCTCTAACCATTGTCTAACCCTAATTAGGGCTAGCACAAGATTATTTATAGAGAAATAAAATTACAAACAGACCCCTTTTTATTTTTTCTCTAACATCAAAATATCCCTACTCTTAAAATAAACAAAAATATGTATAACCGATCAAATAAACTCTAAACTAAACATAACCCCTAAATTAATTACGAAAATACAAAAAAATAATAAAAATAATCTTCATGTTGGATGCCTTCGATGCTTCCGCATAAATCAAGATCCTCCATTGTAACACGTGCATCCTGCTCCGCATCAGGGTGAGTAGGGGAGAGAGAGAGAGAGGGAGAGAGAGGGTCGAGTCGGGCCGAGTCGGATGTGACTCGGCCGTATCGTGTTAGGAATATAGGGTACCCAGACGAGGAGGACAACTAGCAGAGGAGGAAGAAGAAAGGGAAAATGGAAATCAAACCACAAGAACACACAAGAACAGAGGGATTTTTTTACGTGGTTCGGAGGCAAGATGCCTTCCTACGTCCACGGCCACATCAGTAATCCACTAAGATAATCATAGACCGATCACAATACAAGAGAGAGTTCACCCCTTTATACTAGGAGATTATGGCGTCATTAGTCAAGATATTAAGGATAACAATGCCACTGTTAAATAAAAAACCTCTTCCAGGGTCCATTAGACGTGCATACTCGCCTGTCCCCCAAGATGCTCTCCTGAGACCGAGTATGCGCTCCAGCGGCTGCAAATGCTCCCCCACAATCAGTCAAGATAATGCAATGCCAAGAGCAGTTTGGTGCATCATGCAGGTCGACCTTCTCCAAGTGACATCTACTTGCCTTGAGCCCGCAATGCATGCTCCCCTGACGCCAGTGACGCTCTCCAGAGGTAATGAATGCCCTCCAGAGACAACATGTACTTTCCTACTTGAACCCAGACTGCATATGCTCCCCTGACGCTGAGGGATGCTCTCTTGAAGCCATAGATGCTCCCCTGAGACTGCATATGCTCCCGTGCGAGAACTCACGAAGACGTGACTACATGCTCCCATGAAGCAGCGATTGCTCCCCACAGACAGCACGTGCTCGCCATGCTCCCTTGACGCTGAGGATGCTCCCCTGGAGTAGTGGATGCGCTCCTGAGGCAGAATGTGATCTCGTGCAAGGACGCACGAATAAGAGTTCTGACTCCACACTCTAACAATCTCCCACTTGGAGTCTGAACTCCAAAGAAAGCAAACAACTCAATGTATTAACCCTGCTTAATGTAACAATGGAAATACTGCTACGGCACCCCTCCATCAATCATCCATGGAGGCCAACTGAGGCTTTGCACAGCCTCAGTTTCTCTGTAGTTACCACCTTGGTTAACATGTCTGCTGGATTCTCTGCACCAAGTATTTTCTCCAGCAACAAAACACTATCTTCAAGTAAACCACGAATGAAGTGATACTTCAGTTGTATGTGCTTAGTCCTTGCATGAAAGACTGGGTTCTTGGCAAGATGAATTACACTTTGACTGTCACAAAATAGCACACTATTGCTTTGTTCCTTGCCCAACTCCTTTAGAAATTTTTTTAGCCATACCATCTCTTTGCTAGCTTCAGAGATAGCAACATACTCAGCTTCTGTTGTTGCGAGAGCAACAACCTTCTGAAGTTTTGAAACCCAACTCACTGCAGTGCCACCCAAGGTGTAAACATAGCCAGTGGTACTTCTTCTGGCGTCCAGATCACCACCAAGATCTGAATCAACAAAACCTTGTAGGATAACATCACTTTTCCTAAAACAAAGTGACTTGCCTGAGGTGCCTTTTAGGTATCTCAGAATCCATTTCACTGCCTCCCAGTGTTGCTTGCCCGGATCTGCCATATGTCTGCACACAACTCCCACTGCATGTGCTATATCCGGCCTGGTACAAATCATGGCATACATCAGACTTCCTACAACTAATGCATAAGGAATTTTCTTCATGGACTCACGCTCTTCAGCAGACTTTGGTGACTGCTCTTTAGATAGTTTGAAGTGACTTGCCAAAGAAGTGCTAACTGGTTTTACATCCTAGATGTTGAATCTGCCCAACACCTTCTGGATGTAACTTTCTTGAGATAGCTTCACAATGCCAGCTATTCTATCTCTCACAATTCTCATCCCAAGAATTTACTTTGCTGCTCCTTGTGAGCAACGTCACGCGGATTGCGGCTGAGGCGATGCGGAGTGCGCGGGCTCGTTTTGCTACGACACAGAAAGAAGAGAGAAAAGAAGAGAAACCACCACGGGAGATTACTCCGGCGGGGTGTGCAGAACGGATACAGTATAACAAGATATGGGGATTAAACGGCCATAGCGGGAAATGACTCTCCGCGACCTCAGGGGACGGGAATAGTGCAGAATTTAAATGACAGTAATTTAAACGGCCATTGTGGGAAGTGACTCGCCGCGGCCTCAAGAATATGAGAAGATGTGAGAATAACACAGAATGTAAATGACAGAAATTTAAACGGCCATTGCGGGAAATGACTCGCAGCGGCCTCGAGAATATGAGCAGATATGAGAAGCACAGAATGTAAGTGACAGAAATTTAAACGGCCATTGCGGGAAATGACTCGCCCCGGCCTCGAGAATATAACAGATATAAGGAACATAATATAAGTGACAGAAATTTAAACGGCCATTGCAGGAAATGGCTCTCCGCGACCTCGAGAATATGATGTGATCGCCAGGGGCCGGATGTAACGACCTGAGAATCCGATTACCGGGAGAGACCCGATAACCCGAGACTCGAACCGCCGCCCACGAGCCGGGAGGGCTCGGAAGGGCTAAAAGGAGTGTGGAGGCACAAAGAAATAGGAAATAAAGTAGGACAATTCAACAATAACAGAAATAAATAAATAACTACAGCTACAACAGAGTCCAGTCCAACAGAAAGTACAGTCTAAAGCAGTAAAAACGTACCACATGCCGAGTGAACACTCGGGCCGGCGAGCTGACAACTCAGAACCTCCGCACCGCACCCTCGAACCTCGAGGAAGAAGAACCGCCTCACCTAAAAAGTAGGGAATGAGTCTCCAAAACAGAGACTCAGCAGGGATCCCGCGGAACCCCAACCGGAAACAACGACGGTAGCGGAAAGGAGAGCTACAACTACAGCAGGAACAACGAACCGGTGGCCGGTCAAAACTCGGCACTACAACTACTCCTACTGTACCAGAAACACACCCCGGATTCACGGTCGGTGGCTACCGAACCACACTAGTACAACCTACCGAAGTAAAAACCCACGGCAACTACGCCGTAGAGGCCTGTCTCCCAGGACACAGCCAACCTGGACACGCTGTCCAAGGTGCAACCCCGACCACTTGGTCACGGGTACCGCACAGCAAGACGCAACCTTGGTAAAGCTACTAGCACTAGTCTCACGGCACGAGAATCGACACACGTGCCACGATGAGACAACCGAAACTCAACGGTCAATACGACCAAAACCCGAAGGTCAAAGTCACAGAGACTGACAGTCTGACACTCCCGACTCGACAGGAGTACCTCCCACTAGAAGCAAGGCCGGTTGCGTCCCCTGACGACTTACACCGCACCGCAGGTGAACTGCCTAGCGTGGTAGCGCCTACCAGAGGCACGGACACCGAACAAGAACCACAACGAGTGACTAGCCGGGGTCACGCCCGTCGGCGTGGGTCCAACCGCCCCCAACCACGTGTGCACACACAGACCATGCATCCTAGGTCTGGCCCTCTGACCGGTTTTCCCCCGTAGCTGGACTCTGGCTAACGACGAGGGGCCAGACGGATACCAGTCCAAAACCGTCCTCAGGGTAGCCTCTCCACCACTCCCTGGTGAGACCACACGCGTGTAAGCATGCTACGACTAGTGGAGGGTCACTGAAGGAGTAGACTCTCAAGTCAACGGAAAATAACGTCCGAATCCGACGACGTACGGGGACCATCCCACGTACCGGCTCCGTCGAACGGTGACCACAATCGGAGAAGGAACGTGACTCGCAGCCCACGGCTACGCATGCACCCTACGCGAGAGTCGAGAAAACCCAAGTGACGCTAAGCCACTGGACTCTGGGCAGTCCTCTAGACACACTACAGCCAACGGTCCTTGAGTCAGAAGACTCGGGGTCAAGATCGTCGCACGCAACAGCACAAGGCCGTCAATCTAGTCCAATCTCTAGGTCTAAAACTACGGTAGCACGAATACCAAGGCAGCTCACGAGTCGCCGAGACCATTCCCTCAGGAAGGAAACTAAGAAGCCTTCCAGCCCCAGGCAGGGTAACTGGACTCACAGTCCAAGGCCACACACACGGCCCACGTGGAAAACACAGAAGCACGATTCCCAAGATAGCGCCCAAGCCGCCACGCCGATAACTGGACTCGCAGTCCAAGGCCAAACACATGGCCCACTCGAGAATCATCTTCCAGGAAAACTGATGACATGCGGGGGAACCCCACCACACACACACCGATACACGGTGACTCGATCGAGCGTAACACGAAAGTCCGGAACACGTGGGGTCACCCGGACCCACCACACCTACGGGCACGCTAATCGAGATAGCATGTTCCAACCGACACCCTCAAAACACGGACATAGAATCCCACGGGTGTCTGGGACACTCACGAGACCGCAGGTCGACCACTGGGTCCCAACCGGGTCGACTAGGGACCGACACAACGCGAATCGATCGCAGAGAACACGAAAACTCATCTCGGCACCACACAGAGCCTGACGGTCTAAGCTTGGGCCGTCACAGGCTGTAACGGTCCAAGCCTCGACCGTCACAACCACTCTGACACACCAACAAAGGGCCGTCAGACGCTCGGTGCAAAGTTGTGTGTGACGCGCCTACCCAGGTGCATCACAGTCTCTGATGCGTCAGCCCTGGTGCGTCACAGTCTGTGACGCGCCAGCCCTGATGCGTCACAAGACAAGATGAAACCAACTGTGACGTGTCCCGCTCGGTGCGTCACGGGCTGTAACGGACCACTCCTGGTGTGTTACAAGGTGGGAACGCATCTGCTCTGACGCACCCACACAGGGGCGTTACAAGGCTGTGATGCGCCAACCTTGGTGCGTCACAGGCCTTGACCCCGAACGGTTAAAACCAACGAACGAAAGTCAACTGTCAGATCGTCCCTGACGGTCCAACCCAGGCGCGTCACAGCGCCGTGGCGGTCTATCGTGGGACCGTCACACCCACAAACCACCAAAAGGCTAACGGGCCCTGTGACGCACCCACCCTAGGGCGTCACAGGCTGTGACGGTCACTGGAAGGACCGTCACACCCGTTCGAGCGTGAAACGGCGGGAAACGACCCGAAAAAATGTCCCACGCCCCCATACCTCCACGGGAGAGGGGGAAAGCAAGGGGGAAACCCCCAAATAGCCCCCAGCATGCATCTAAGACCTCGGATCGGCCAAAAACGCAATGAAACGGGAGATCGGCCCACGAGCCCTAAAACATGGATTTTTCCCAAAAATCCCCGATTACCCCCGCTCGGCTCACCACGGCATACAAAACTCGTGGGAAAAGAAGTGCACGAGCTGGGGGTCCATCTCCCTACCTCCACCGAAGATTTCACGCCCCGAGCTCGCCGGTCCGCGAAGAAACACCGTTGAAGCCTCGCCGGCTCGCGACCGCGCCACGAGCTCCCACGCGCCTCCACCGCCTCGATCCTCGCCCTTCCTCACCCGCGCCACCTCCGCCTCGCCCCCGCCTCGCTCCATCGGCCGTCGGAGAAGAGAGGGGAGAAAGAGGGCGTGAGAGAAGAGAGAGGGAGGGAAGAGAGAAATGAGAGGGGAGAGAGAGAAAAGGGTTAATATATAGAAAAATCCAAAAATTCTAGAAATTCAAAAAATTACAAAAAATTACCTCCGCGATCCTCGGGAGGAGCACAACATAGTGGTACTGTCCCGGAGTCGAAGAACGCCACGGTTTGCCCTACACAGAGTTCCGAAGGCACATCAGGGAAAAACACGTGTAAAGCATAAAATACACTCCGAGACCCACTAAAAGATCCGAAAAAAAAATCTGGGGCATTACACCGGAGACCCCAAAATAAAGAAAGTGATCGCGCCTACATCAAAATCAGGAGATGGTGGGTTGCTTCTTCCTCCCCCTTCGGCCAACCGATGGAGAGGGCTTTCCTTGGTTACTCTTGTAAAAGAAGAAACAGACAGATAACATGTGGATCAGAAAAAAAATGGCAGTGTAGTATTAGTTCCTCGTAATGAAAAATGGTGAAATTCTGGCGAGACACACACCTGATTGGTGTTATTTTTAAACCCCTCTCAGACACGAGTAGGAGAAAGATGCTATGATGAATGAAAGATCATGCAAACGTCCGTAAAGAAACGGATCTCTCTTATGAAGGGAGATGACAGATGGTGGGATGATGCATGCGATAGAAATGACAAAAGAGAAGGGGAGAAAGTGGCTTATTGAAGATGCCGATGGCGGGATTCGGCGGAGCTTCAGCAGCGTAGGGATGCGTAGGGATGACGTGGAAGCAGAATGGATGGAGCTAGCCTTCCTCTTGCGAGCGCGGGCACCCGAAAATTCGACAGAACCTCCTCCTGCAAAAGACCCACGGGTTAGGAAAGGGATCCGACAGAGTCTCTCCTTCCTCTGTCGGATCTGAAGCCCCCTCCCTTTGAGAGAGGGGGTCCTCTATTTATAGAGGGGAACTTTATTGGGGTGTCTAGGAGCCTAGACACCTCAATGTTGAGGCGTCCAGGAGCCTGGACGGCTCAACAAATATTTTTTTATTTTGTATTTTAATGCATTCATTGAGGCATCCAGGCCCTTGGACGCCTCAATGATGAGGCGTCCGGGGCCTTGGACGCGCCCATCTTTGCCCATCGAATCGCCGCCGTCGAAAGCCGTCGATAGTGGAGAAAGCGCATGGTTTCGGCGCATAACCGTGACTCTCGAAGGGCGCATCTAGTCGGCAAGACGTCTTTATGATTGGATTTATTCGAAATGTCAAACTAAACGGTCGGAGCGGCACCGCGTGTGCGCTGCACGAGACTCTGAAGAAGGCGTCCAGGCTCCTAGACGCCTCAAAGTGAGGCGTCTAAGCAGCTTGACACGTCAAAGATATTTCACGAAAAAAATTTAAAAAAATGTAAAAAAATTCAGAAAAATAGGAAATCACCAAAGTAATTAAAAATGTGAAGGCAACATTGGGGTATCATAGTGTAATTTGAGATTTACTCACGGTAATGTCAAAAACAACGTGTCTGCAGCTGTCCTGCCTTGGCGTCTGCTTTGCAAGGGAGTGGCACGTAGTGGAGTGGCATAGGAGTGAAATGAAATGGAGTAGGAGCAGACTGAAAAGTAGATGCCAAGGTGTGATGAGACACATTCTGAACATTATGGTTTGGAATATTTTCAGAGTTGCAATGAGGCGACCTTGAGGAAGGTCTTCCGAATTCAATAATTACTTGGACGGAAATCAAACAAGGAAGGTGGAGATGTGCTCTCAGGCACAAATAGAAAAATGGACCAACTTCTCTGTGTGGAAGTACCTGGGTCGTAAACTTCCAGGTTTCACCTTTGGGGAGCGGTTACCAGCCAATGTGGAAGTGCTGCGGTCAAGGTGGGTCAAATGGAGTAAAAGTAAAGGAATATTTGAGGATCAGTCCAAACAAGGGTCTCTTTTGAAAGAACAGCGCAAGGCTGTCTCAAGGAAACTCAGTATTTCATTCAGAATGGAATATCTCATATTATAAGACTTAAGCACGGTGGCCTTCACAATCGAATTACTTTGAATGATCTTCCGCAATGGAATCAAAGTCCTACATGAATGCATGCTGGGTTTAAAGGAAAACTTAAAATAAACTAAAATAGAAAATAACCAAGGATAATATTGTCAAGTTGTTAAGAATGGGTCAGGATACCAATCCGGTGAGCTGATACTGAGCCGGGGCCCATTTATCCACGCACCAACTCACTGAATAGAACCATCGTCCCCACGCTTTCACAACTTAACGGCCTATCCGTACAACTCAAATTCTTATGAAATTATCACTATTTTTGTTGAAGGGGAACTCAAATTCCAGATTCGTTCAGGTCGTAAGGTCCTTGACATGTTCTAATAGCGTAAATATCATATAATACAATGCATGACATAGTGGGGCTAGTTACCGAATAGTGGCACACGATGGGACGGTGGTGTCCATTAGTGAAACATGCACTGATCAACATCATTAAAAGCAGCAGAATTGCACCACAGCGCAAGGTAGGTCAAGATAAAATATTTTTTTGCTGAAGTCAACAACAACGACTCATCATCGATGTGACGCATTTTGGCTTTTACACCCTTCCCTTCCTATAAGTACCCCCCCTTGTTTGGTTCAGCCAAATGCACCAAGGAGAGCCTTGAAACTTAAGAGGAGGAGGAGAAGAATCTTGGATTCTTTCAGGATGGAAGGCGAGTCTTCCCGCCCGATGAAGAGGAGCAGGCCTAGCAGCGAACTCAGGTGGCTTTCCGACCTCGAAGGACATCTGAGTGAGATGATCCAGTCACGTATGGTGAGTTGATTCATTTCAAATTTCCTGTACGACCTTTCCTTCACCTCTTTCCTCCTTTGTTTTTCTTCTTCTTTTCCAGTCGTACCCTCTCTTCCCAGGCCCGAGGAAATTCTCCAAACTGCCGTGACTTTCGAAGTTAACTTCCAACATCTCCATCGGCATGAGGGCCATAATTTCGAGGTGACATCTTCAGGGGCTCCTGATTCATGCCAAGCATTACAAAAAGATTCGCATGGACTGGGCGGCTATGGGTGTGCTGGTGGAGATCTGGCATCCTCAGACTCACACTTTTATTTTCCCCACCTTCGAGACGACCATCCTTCTAGAGGAGGTGGAACTCCTGCTTGGGTTGAAAAGATTCAAAAGGGATGGCAGGATAAAGATCATGCCGATGCTGAAGAAAGTGACTTCCGAGGACATCCTCGGAAGCTTCATGCCGTCTGGTGCCGTTAGAAACGTCCAGACTTAGAAGGGAATTAACCTGCAAAAGCTCGCAGAATGGGTCATAAGTGCCCTAAGAGGATTGCCAAATGATGATCGTTTGGAAGAAATCATGAAGGGATTCACAATCTGTTTGGCATGTGCTCTCTTATTCCCTTATACTGACAACATAGTGGAGGAAGATCAGCTGAGCGCTATTTATGAAATTTGGAATGGCAAAAGGGTGGGACCTGCCGTTCTTACTTACCTTTACAATGACCTTACTGCTTCCAGCAAGGGTAAGCCTCCTTTTGGTTGCGCACTTCTTCTGAATTGCTGGGTTGATTTACATTTCAAATTTGATCACTGCGAGGGGATGCCAACTGCCTCGAAGATCTTTCAACAAAGTCCCCTTTACCACATAGCCGATGTGTTAGGCTTTGGTGGTAACATAGTGAACCGCATTCCGTGGCTGAGGAAACGTGAAGACTGGAGGTCTTACTTCAGAACTATGATGCAAAGCTTCTTCACTTATGCACCGGCATGCCTACTCTCGCGTGAACTCCTCACGAGGTCTTCTCCCGATGCTGAACTCCAACTTATTGGCGCGACTGAGTTTGTTCTTTAATTACAACGCGCATCTGTGCTGCATTCAAATTGGCCTTCCCCGCCATTTGTTCCCACTATTATCTGACACTGCTCCTCTAAGGAAGAGAGAATTGAGCATGGAAGAAGATGCAAAGGAAGTGAAGGCCATCAAGGTGTCGTGGAAGACAAGTACCCCGGGAAAGGCATTAGTGCATGTAGAGGAAGAATGCGAGCTGTGGAAGACTTATGTAACCGAACTGGGGAAGTTAAGGCCTAAAATGTCTAAGCCCCTAATATAGCTCCCTCTACTGTTTTAATGAAATAAATGAGAAGTTATTGCGTGCAAAAGTTCTCTTTGAATTTTTAGCCCCTATTTTATTATTATTATTTTATTACTCTTCTCTTTTTTTCTTGAACGCGTCTAACGTACTGGACGCGTAAATTATTTTATTATTTTTATTTTTATTATTAAATTATATATATATTATTGTTATTATTATTATTATCATTTTTTCTTTTTTTTAAAGTTTTCGTCCCTCCTTTATTATTATTATTTATTTATGGACACGTCCAGGCACCTGGATGCGCCAACTAAAATTTTTTTTATATTGTTTTTTTATTGACGCGTCCAGGCGCCTGGACGCGTCAAAAAATTTGGATTTTAAGTTTAAAAGGCCGCTCACGCGGCCTTTTCTCTTCCCAACCAAACAAACGACCCCCCCTCTCTCCCAAACCTCTCATTTCTCCCCATTCAACCTTCCCACTTTTAATCTGAGTCCATGGAACGCGGTGGATCGAGCCTGGGAGGTGAGAAGCGGAAGCGGATCGCTCGTCGTCCGAGGAGGTCCCGGGATCGCGCGGAGGAGGCCACCGTGGAAGAGGAGGCCACTGTGGAGGAGGAGGCGCTTCCCTTGGCCGTGGAAGGCCCCGAGGGGCCCGGTGGAGCGGGAGAGGAAAAGCATGACCCGGTAAGCCGCCTAGAACTCTCTCTTGTTGCATTATTTTGTGATTTTTTTTCGTGAGAAATGGGGCGAGAGATGGGGTTTTGGTTGAGACGGAAGTGGAATGATTGAGGCGTCCAGGTCAGTGGATGCCTCAATGAAACATATTTTTTTTAATTATTATAGATAAATAATCAAAATAAATAATAAAAATACCGAAATCATTGAGGCGTCAAAGGACATTGACTCGTTTATTATTATTATTATTATATATATATATATATATACAAAATAATAATATTAATAATATTAGAGAAATTATTGAGGCGTCCAAGGAGTTTGACACGTCTATTTTTATTTTTTATATATAATAAAATAATATAAAAAATAAAGAAATTATTGAGACGTCAAAGGGCTGTGACGCATTTATTTTTTTATTTTTTTAAAATATATATACATCGTGTTGTTCTTTATTTGTGGCTCTGATGTAATTTCTTATTTTTGTGGTTTACAGGGTGTGATGAGGAGCCGGATCAGCTGGTTCTTGGTAGTGGCGGCGTATCGAGGGCTGCCGGACTTCCAGAGGGCCCGAGTGGACGCCATGGGGTTTGGGGCGTTCTTGCGGATTGAGCCCTTCCGGCTCGACTTGCCCCTCGTCCAGGCGTTGAGGGAGCGATGGCACGCGCCTAGTCGAGCGTTCTTGATGCCCTGGGGGCATATGGTGCCGACGCTGGAGGACGTAGTCCGGATCACCGGACTGCGGGTGGACGGGGAGGCCGTCAGTGGGGTCACCTACCCCGACTACAGAGAGAGTGCCCTAGAGCTGTTAGGGCTGGAGATGAGCGCGACTGACAAAGATAGCAGGACAGTCGGCCGTGTAGACATCATGGAGGCGCTCGGGTTCGTGGACTCGCGTCAGCACGTCAGCGAGAGCAGAGCAGAGTTCCTAGCGCGGCTAGAGGAGGCAGCTCGGCGAGCTTTTATCCAGGACGCGGGCGACTGGGAGCGGTCGGACCTGGACCTTCGGAGGTTCCTCTTCTTCCTACTGGGCCGCCTTCTGCTGGGGACGAAGGGGGACGACATCCACTGTCGTTTCCTCAGGATCCTGGCGGACCTAGACCGAGTGGGGCACTACGCGTGGGGAGCAGCCCTACTCGCCCACTTGATTGCTGATCTTTCTCAGGGGGTAGAGAAGGAGACGACAGTCGGCAGCTTCGCGCCTTTCCTCTAGGTAAACATTTTATTTATGTATTTTACAATGATTTCTACTTTACAGTCATGCAATTATTAGTACTAACGACGTATGATGGATGCAGGTATGGAGTTATTACTACCTCCCGATGGGGAGAGCTAGGCAATGGAACCGGACAGCCGTACCCCTAGCGCGGTGGTGGAGGCTGGTCACGACTGCGGCACCGCGTAGCTACCAACTGACGTCGCTTCGACGTGAGCTGACCGAGTACCCTGAGGCCATGGTATGATGTATATGATTTTTTGTGCATTTTGTTTACTAGAGTGGGGACTGATATGATGCATGTATGGTGATGCAGGTGGTATGGAGGCCTTACCTGGGCATGGCCGATGCTGGCCAGGCTTGGGTTGTAGCAGGCCGACCTCGTTTCGGGCGGGACCTATGGCCTACCTGAACGAGATCGAGCCACTGCGACTCAGGCTAGTCATGAGGACCCTGGGTCTTGCCCAGGAGTGGGTGGAGGTAGCCGAGCCGAGCCATGTCGGGCGGAAGACCTGGGGCAAGGTGAAGCTCGTGGACTGGTGTACGCGCTTTCCTACACAGTACCAGGACTGGCAATAGGGTGGCGTTCCAGTGGTGTCCCATGTGCAGGACAGTGCCGACTACTTGCGATGGTATCGAGACACATACGCAGGACGCCTTTACCTAGGGAGGCCAGCAGGGGTAAGTATGAAATGCGGATTTCTTTTTGTGCAAATGCATGCATGTGACATTAATCTATATGCTTATGAATGCAGGATGCTCGTGACACGATTATCACCGACCTGCGGGCCCAGCTGGCAGCTACCAGGCAGCAGTTGGCAGCCACTCGTCAGGAGCTGGACATCCTGGTGAGTCTATGTAATGCATAATCATTTTTTTTGTGTTACCTGGATTCCTAGTGCTTAGCCTCTTACTGTCGTTTGTTGTTCTGTGTTTCAGCGTGCCCATCAAGCGGCGGCGGCAGGGATGACTGGTGGGGTGGCCTCCAGCTCGCGAGCCCCTCCTCCGGAGGTCTCTTCTCTCTAGGAGCAATTGGCGGGCGTGGTGGCCCGTGCTGAGGAGGCCGAGCGTGACCAGGCGGCTCGGGTGAGTGTTTGCTTGACACGGGTTCCCTTTTCCGCGTATTCCCTTTCCTTTGTTGACTTCAATATGGACTTTGACAGGTGGCGGAGATTCGAGACGCACTGGCTTGTGCGGTTCGTGCAGAGGAGGAGCGCGACGGCTGGGTGGCGGAGCGCGACGCTCGGATAGCGGAGCTAGAGGAGGATCGACGACGACGGGAGGCTAAGGAGCTTCCTCGCAACGTTCTAGAGTTACGGATTGCTCTTGAGGTGTCGAGGAGAGATGCAGAGAGAGAGAGAGCGGAGAGGGAGAGGGTGGAAAGGAGGGCAGAGAGGGAGAAGGAGAGGGCGGAGAGGGAGAAGGAGAGGCTGGAGAGGAGGGCTTTGGAGGCCCAGATGACGGAGCTCCGAGTGAGTCTCGGTACGGCAGAGGGGAGGCTACGAGAGAGCGAGGAGCGGTACCAGAGAGCGAAGGAGCGCGGGGCGCGCCTTCGACAGTCTGGTTCCTTTTCTGTAGGCAGCTTCCTAGTTTCTGTTAGGGTACTAGGCCCGGATACAGAGGGGGGTGAATGTATCCTTCAATGAATAATGGCCAATTAAAAACTCAGATGCTAGACGCAAACACAGAATGAAACGAATTCAATTAAACTTATGAGCAAACACAAGAAGCGCGCCTATCCAAGCATCTAGCGGAAGCAAGCACACAAAGCAAACCACTGCTCAATAGACATTTTAGGTGGTTTGGTCCTCCAGACCTACATCCACCCCTCACTCCCAACCGGAGTGAGGCTTCATTAGCCAATGCTAGACAAGCAGACTCAGTCTGCAAACAGTTGCTGCCACACAGCTTGACCAGGGGAACAGCCTCCCCTCTTCCTCCCAACCGGAGGGACCCCTGGACTTGCAACCCGCAAGCCCAGAACCGGAGACAAGTCTCCCTTCCTCTGACCAGAGGGAACCCACAAGTAGCTCCCAGCTACTTGCAACCGGAGATCAGATCTCCCTTCTCCTGATCCACAGGAGGAACCCGACCTCACTACTGAGAATCGAAAGAACAAGGAAAGCCAAATAAGAAGAAAAAATAGAAACACGAAATGAAAATAACTTCAGCAAACAGAACGCTGAAAAGCGAAATGCACAATGTGGCTCTCAACGGAGCTGACTGGCCTGGATCTGATCCACGGTCCAGTAGACAGATCTTCAGGTAAGCTTCTCTTCCTCTTCTCTTCTCTCTCTCACTTTCTTTTTCTCTTCACCCTTACGAGCTCTCTAACTCTCTCTTTCTCTTCTTTTCCTTCTGCTCTTCTTCTCTTTCTTTTCTTCTGGATCGAACTCTCTTCACTTCTCCTTTTTTGCTTTTTCCTTTCGATCAACCTTCATCTGTGGACGAAGGCTTCCTTATATAGCAGCAGCAGCAGGTGGGTAAGGTGCAGAATGCGTGTGCCTCCCACGCTTCATCCAGAACCTTCTTGCCACGTGCCCTTATAGCATTGGTTCCTTTAGTATAGGATCACGTGCAGCCCAGACACCGGTGAATGTTCTTCCTCGGACCTGCAAGGAGATAAAAACCATTAACACTGAGGGCCACAAGAACTAAAACTGCATGAGGTATGTGATAGCAATACGAGATGCACTTTACTGAGAACGACACGAGATACATAAGATTATTACAGTACGAGACAAGGAGAGAATGACACGAGGTCAGATGCAA
The DNA here is from genome assembly GCA_022559845.1 of Amorphophallus konjac. NCBI lineage: Eukaryota > Viridiplantae > Streptophyta > Magnoliopsida > Alismatales > Araceae > Amorphophallus > Amorphophallus konjac. Next base: position 86,968,874 of record CM040121.1, read on the forward strand.
ACAGCACGAGGTAAAAAGAGAACAACACGAAGTATTACTGTATCAAAATAAACACTACGAAGAGAACGACACGAGATACATAATAATAAAGCTAACACCACAAAGAAAAAATGACACGAAGTCAGAAGAGAACAGCACGAGGTGAGAAGAAAGTCTCACGGAGTGAAAAAGGTAGACAGACACGCGATCAGAAGGAACCAGGACGAAGATAGAAATAAACAATCACGAGGACATAAACACAAGAATAACACGAAGACACGAATACAAAAGCAACACGAAGACATGAATACAAAAATAACACGACATAACAAATAGCAAAGAGAACGGCACGAGGTGAAACGACACTTTACTAAAAGGACTTGAATACACATGAAAAACAACTCGAGTACTAAGTTGTTCGAACGTACGAACGACTCGAAGACGAAAACGACACGAAAACAACATGGAACAATTCAAAGACACGAGGTCTAGGAGAAGCAACACGAAGACAGACATAACAAAGAAACGACTCGAACTAAGAACGACATGGAGACAACACAGTTAGACTCGACTTGAGATGAGGTGAAGTCTGTACAGACATGAATGTTCACATTTTATAGAATTTGAAGCAAGTGACCGAGGCGATGTGTAGACTTAACCCAATGTACAGACTTGGTGGTCTTGAACGTAGGTAAGGCAACGCAATGTATAGACTTGCTCAAACGAGTGAACAGGTCGATGTACAGACTTGTCCAATGCATGAAGCACAGTCCACTGTATAGACTTGATGCCTTGAAGGCAATGTACAGACTTGAGAGTGCAATAAATGGACTTTGAAACGCAGAGGCTGTACAGACTTGCATGAGACGCTGGGTAAGACGATGGATGTATAGACTTTGAATGAGACACACAGAAGGACGATCCAGCGTATAGACTTTGAAGAATTAGGGGTGACACAGATGGAGCGACACGAGGTGGTACAGAAAATAGCACGAGGTGCTGCAGTGTTCAGCACGCACTAGAACAAAACACGACACGAAGACAACCAACAAGCATTGTTGGAACAACACGATGTTGAAAAAGACACCACGAAGTGAAGTGAACACAACCAACACGAAGAATGAAAGGAACAGTACGGACATGCAGGGTATTAACTCATAGCAGTTTTTCTTATTAATCATGGAAAGTTCGAATGCATAACATTACTCATGATATCTGATTAAAAATAACAATATTTAACATAGTGATGCACATCATCAAAACACTAGGGAGGTCACAAAAGTCCAACAATCTCCCCCTTTTTGATGATGGCAACACTATATTAAATAACAGAGATGAAGTGCATGAAGATAAGCTGTGAAAATAAGCAATGCAGACACACAACACACTCGCCTCCTCTGACGACTCCCAAGAGCTCCCCCTGAACACAACATCCACTTTCCTCTGACTAGAAAACTCAGGACACTTATCTTTCGCTCCCCCTCAGCAAAGCACAAAAGCACAAGCAAGCACAAGCAAGACACTCTCCCCCTTTGACATCATCAAAAACTAGGGGCAGGTCTGAAGATATCACGAAAAGACAATTGCTGACAGTGGAGAGAAAACAATAGAGAGTATGGCTGATAAAGGAGAGTTATTGAGATGTTTAAGCAATTAAGAACGCCATTAATTTTATGTGAGGATTTTGAGGATCAGTTAGTCAGACTGTGCAAAATGGTGAATGAAGATTTGCTCCATACACAGAACCAGATTCTAAGCAAGTAAGGTACAAGATACCAGTATGGTCAGAGTAAGTCTTTACTCAGAGAGTATAAAGCAAGGAAGTCAGGAAAAACAAAGACCTGTGGTATTGAAAACAAACAAACCAAGACCTAAATGCCAAGTGAACAGAATCTGGATACCAAGAGAAAGAAAATTTTTCAAAGATGGTCAAGATCAAAGATAAATCTGTCAAGTACACCTTTGACATTAGGGAGACACCTTGTTTAGAGGCAGGAATCCCCAGTTACTTGGTGGCAAGACCACATTACCCCTTCTGACAAGAGGACAGAGATAGTATTCTAACTGGTGTTGACATTAAGGTGACACCTTTACCAGAGGCCAGACACCCCAGTTACTAACCAGATATATACCATAGCTCTGTATGATCAAGACAGCTAATTAAGCCTGATTTACTGCCATCTCATGACATGGAATTCTTTCACTTCATTGATGAAAGTCCCAGTTACTCAATGAACAGATAACAAGATTTGTAAAACTTCTTTCATGAATTTTTTTTCATTAAACTGCACTTTAAGCCTTGTAAATTAGTCTTGACTCAGTTTGAGAACAATACACCAGTTCCAAAGTTTTTCAGACAAAAACACTATATACCTCATTTCGGACTCAACTTAGACTAAGTAGGTATGCTGTACTGGCTAGATCAGAAGTCAGTTACAGTGTAGGAAGATAGTCTTGAATTCAGATTTTGATCTCAGTGGGACTAACAGCCGAAATTCCAACAAGAAATTAGATGAACAGTCTTAACGGATAAAACATTCAAAAAATTCTTTTATCCACCTACTCAAACTGATTCTCTTATAAGGTCAGCAAAAGTCCGTTCAAAGTATGTTCAGATTTGGCCAAAAGAGCATGACACCAATTATTAATCTAGCTCCCCCTGAGACCTTGACACCAACTCAGACTTAACCAAGACAACCCTCAAAACACCTCAAGGAAAACAAAGTGGTATCAATCAGTACGAGTGAATCATCAAATACCCATAATGAGGTTATTTTCAGCAACTGATAATGAGAAAAGATAAACATAAGAGCACATGACAGATTATTTAGAGATCAATTATTCAATCATGAAATTCTGTAAATACCTAATTCTCTGCGCAATGTGCTAAATTTTTCAGTATCCAGTGGCTTAGTGAAAATATCTGCAATTTGTGAGTTAGTGCCAACATGGATCAATTCAAAGGTCTTCCTAGCTACTTCATCACGAATAAAATGATGCCTGATTTCGATGTGTTTAGTTCGAGAATGAAGTACATGATTCTTTGCAATGTTTATTGCACTAGTATTGTCACAAAAAATGGAAGTGCAACCTAGCTCAACTGAGTAATCCAGAAGCTGGTGTTTTATCCATATAACCTGTGTGCCACAGCTCCCTGCTGCCACATACTCAGCTTCAGCAGTAGAAAGAGCCACAGAGTGTTGCTTCTTGGATCCCCAAGAGACTAGGCATCCTCCTAAAAATTCGCAGTGACCACTAGTACTTTTCCTGTCCAATTTACATCCTGCATAATCTGCATCTGTATATGCAATGAGATCTAAACTACATGATGCAGGATACCAAAGACCTAGATCATGGGTAGCAGATAAGTATCTAAAGATTCTTTTTACAGCTGCCAAATGTAATTCAGTAGGCCTAGACTGGTATCTGGCACACATCCCTACACTAAATTGAATGTCAGGCCTGGATGCTGTTAAGTAGAGGAGTGAACCGATCATACCTCTATATAATTTAGCATCCACTTCTTTACCTTTTTCGTCTGAATCCAGTGAGGAGTTGGTGCCCATGGGTGTTGAGATAGTCTTGAGGTTGGTCATTCCAAACCTTTTCAGCATCTCCAGAGTGTACTTGGTTTGATTTATGAAACAACCATCCTCCATCTGTTTGACCTGCAGCCCAAGAAAATACTTTAGTTCGCCAACTAAACTCATTTCAAATTCATGAGACATAGATTCAGAAAATTCTTTACACAATGTTGAATTGTTAGATCCGAAGATGATATCATCAACATATACCTGGACCACTATTAAATCCTTTCCGAGATTTTTGGTGAAGAGGGTTTGGTCAACCTTACCTCGAGTGTAGCCCTTGCTCAAGAGAAATTCAGAAAGTCTCTCATACCAGGCTCGGGGAGCCTGCTTCAATCCATAGAGGGCTTTATTCAACCTAAAAACTATGTTAGGCTGAACAGAGAAATTAAAACCTGGAGGTTGTTCAACATATACCTCTTCCTTCAATATCCCATTTAAGAATGCGCTTTTGACATCCATCTGCTGCAGCCGAAGGTTCCTAGAGCATGCAAATGCAAGCAGAATTCGTATAGCTTCCATCCTAGCCACTGGGGCATAGGATTCATCAAAATCCACACCAAATTCCTGACTGTAGCCTTGAGCTACAAGTCTTGCTTTGTTTCTAGAGATAGCTCCGTTCTCATCAACTTTATTCTTGAAAATCCATTTAGTGCCAATGACATGAGTGTTATCAGGTCTGGGAACTAGTTCCCATACAATATTTTTCTCAAATTGATTTAATTCCTCACTCATGGCGGATACCCAAGAATCATGTTTTAAGGCTTCTTCCACAGATTTGGGTTCCACCTGAGATACCAATGCAGCTAAGTCCTGTTCTTGGACAATTCTAAAATGAGACCTAGTCCTAGGAGGATCATGCAAATTTCCTATGACATTTTCACTAGGGTGGTCTTTGTGAAATATTATCTCACCTGAGGGTTCACCTACCTCAGCTGCTCCTTCTTGCTGTGAGTTTTCTGGTTGAGCAGCTGGCTGCATTTCTTCTTCTTCAATTCTCTCCAAGAAATCTCCCTCATTAGATGGCTCCCTGTCATCATCCATCACTTTGTTAGAGAAACCATTTTCATCAAACACTACATGCGGTGTTTCTTCAACAGTTTGGTCAGCTTTATTGAAAACTCTGTAAGCCCTTGAAGTTTCTGAATATCCGAGAAAAATTCCAGGAGAGCTCCTAGCTTCAAATTTGTCCAACCCATTCTTACCATTATTGTGAATAAAACATTTCGAGCCAAAAACTTTAAAGTAAGAAATGTTTGGCTGCTTACCCTTGAGAAGTTCATAAGGAGTTTTCCTATGAGTAGGTCTTACCAAGGCTCGGTTCAGAATGTAACATGCAGTGTTCGCAGCTTCAGCCCAAAATCTCCTTGGAAGTCCACTCTCAATCAGCATAGTCCTGGCCATTTCAATTATTGACCTGTTTCTTCTCTCAACAATTCTGTTCTGCTCCGGTGTCCTGGGAGAAGAGAATCTGTGAGTCACTCCCTCTTTTGAGCAAAATTCAGAAAATGAAGAGTTCTCAAACTCTCCTCCGTGGTCAGACTGAATAGTAATGATATTATGTTCACCTTGCAGTTTGATTTTATTGAAAAGTTCTTCAAAGTGAACAAAAGCATCATTTTTATTTGCTAAACAAAACAACCAAGAGAATCTAGTGTAGTCATCCACTATGACTAATCCATATCTCTTACCTGACAAACTTTGTATGCGAGTAGGACCAAAGAGATCCATGTGCAAGTGCTGCAGCGGTTTAGATGAAAGATTCTCAGTTCTCAACTTAAAAACTGCACGAGTCTGTTTACCTAGTGCACAAGCATCACATAGCTTGGATCCTAACTGAAATCTTATTCGGGGCAAACCTCTAACTAGGTTATGCTTAGACAGTTTATTCAATGTAGACAAACTAGCATGGCCTAGACGCCTATGCCAGTCAAACGCAACCTGTTCAGAATTAGCAGACATACACAAGTGAGTTTCAGGATTATCATCCAGGTCTACGATGTATACATTGTTTACTCTATGACCTTTGAACATGACGTTATCAGAATTCAGCTCAAAAACAGTACAGGAATTGTTGTCAAAGAGTACCTTGTGTCCTTTGTCGCAGAGTTGACTAATACTTATCAAGTTGTGCTGAAGTCCTTCTACAAGATACACATCTTCAATGGAGTTAGTAGAGGACTTACCAATTGTACCAATTCCAATTATTCTTCCTCTGTTATTTCCACCGAATTTGACCAGGCCCCCAAACTTCATTTTCAGTTTGCTAAATTTGGACCGGTCTCCTGTCATGTGCCTGCTACAGCCGCTGTCAAGATACCACTTGTTATGCTCGGCTGCCAGGCTAACCTGCGAAAGTTCAGACAAAGTAATGTGGGACCCAATTCAAATTGGGTCCAAAGACATTTTTCAATTTATCCAAATCACACTTAGGAACCCACATTTGTTTTACTGTTCTTTTCAGAGGTTTCATGTAAATTGATTCTTCCTTCTTGGCATTTCTCAGTGGGTGTTGAATGAGCCTATTCCTATTAAAATTATGCTGTTTCCGAGCAGAGAAATTGTTGTTTGGCCTCTTAGAGGAAACACGTGTGTGCTGAGCATAATTCATGTAGCCATTTTTATTCAAATGAAAATTGTGCTGAAGGTGATGCATGTTCGCATGCTTTCCTTGATAACTATCATGCTGAATTTTCTTAGCGAAACTGTTCACCTTTCTAGTGACATCAATAGGAATGGTCGTGTGAGAACCCTTGTTCCACACCTGTTGCACAGGAACAGTTCTAGTCTCAGGATTTCCTGACTTAGTCTGCTGACCAGTGGGTTGAGTAGATTTGCTGGTCGAAACCTTCAATGTAGAGACAGATTTGGAGCTGGATGGGGTTTCCAGTTTTTCTTTGCCCTTGGCGGGGCAGAACGTGACAGTTCTGAATTCAAAGGGTTTTTTACTTGTGGGACTGTATCCTAATCCTTCCCTATTGAAGTTTACTCTCGACCCCAGAAGGGCATCCAGATTGTTTCTCCCCTCTGTAAATTTTTCTAGCATTTTTCTTTTGTCCTCAATCTCCTTCTGAAGCTCATTACATTGGTCCAGGAGTTCCTGATTGACTTTTCTAACCGCCTCATATTTTTCTGTAATCAGTCTAAACTCCTTTTTACTCTCTTCAGTTTTACTCTTCAGCTCATTCATCCTAGCTAGATTTTCCTCTCTTTCCATTCTAAACTTCTCGATCTCACTTCTAGCCTGATCTAGCTCAATGGCCATCTCCTTGATTTTCATGTTGTCCGTAACAGCAATAGAGTGTTCCTCAGAAACAGAGTGAAACTTTCGTTTAAGCATTCTGTGCTCCTTGGTTAGAAAATTATATTTAGCTAACAGGTCGCCATAAGCGTCCTCCCAATCATCCAAAGTAAAATTCTCAAATAAGTTCGTTACCTCTTCCTCATGGTTGGCCATGAGGCAAGTCTTCTCTTCATCTTCACTGGACGAGGTGGCTTCTGGATCCTCCTCCTCGTCACTCCATGTGCACAGCATGGCTTTCTTCTTCTTGTGCACCATCTTCTTCTGGTATCCGGGAGCCTTAGCTTGCAGCTCTGGACATTCACTTTTCATGTGACCAGGTTTCTGACAATGGTAGCATGTAACCTTCTTAACAAACCGGTTCTTCTCAAGTTCTCGTTCAGGAGACTTCCTTGCAGCATTGAATCTCTTTCTCCTGTAGAATTTCCCTTTAGTCCTCAGGAACTTTCTGAATTGCCTGGTGAGCATGGCCTGCTCGCTCTTGTCCAGGTCTGAGAATCCGTCAGAGTCTTCGCTGCTACCACCACTGTTGCTGCTGCTGCTGCTCTTTTTAGTATGTCGTGAGACCTTCAGAGCAACATTCTTTCCCTTTCTGTCATGTCCATCATTCCCTTGTCTGAAGTTCATTTCGTGGGTCATGAGAGACCCAATCAGCTGGGTTACTGACATGGCGGATAAATCTCTTGATTCCTCTATGACGGTCACCTTAGTATCCCAGATGGGAGTTAGGGACCTAAGGATCTTCCTGACAATGTCTTCTTGCTGAATCTCCTTTCCAAATCCTCTCAGACTATTGATGATCACAGACAATCTAGCATACATTTCTGTGATCGACTCCTCTGGCTTCATTTTAAACAACTCATACTGAGTTGTAAGCATATTGATCTTGGTAGCTTTTACTTGAGATGTGCCCTCATATATTAACTGCAATTCATCCCACATTTTCTTTGCAGTCTTGCACGCTGAAATCCTCAAGTACTCTTCAGGGTGGACGGCGCACTGTATGATGCTAAGAGCTGTCCAATTCAGTGCAGAGAGTTTTACCTGTTCCTCTGTCCATATGTCTTCGTTCGGTGGAAGTTGGTACGGACCATCTGTAATTACTCTCCAGAGCTTGTGGCTTTGGGCCCTGATAAAGACTTCCATCCTGTTCTTCCAGAAAAAATAGTTATTACCATCGAAGAAAGGGGGACGGGTGATTGACTGCCCTTCAGCAATGTAGCTGCGAGGACCAGCGGATCCGTTTCCCTGGCCGTTGGACCACATATTGGGAAATACCCGCTCTGATACCAAGTGTTAGGGTACTAGGCCCGGATACAGAGGGGGGTGAATGTATCCTTCAATGAATAATGGCCAATTAAAAACTCAGATGCTAGACGCAAACACAGAATGAAACGAATTCAATTAAACTTATGAGCAAACACAAGGAGCGCGCCTATCCAAGCATCTAGCGGAAGCAAGCACACAAAGCAAACCACTGCTCAATAGACTTTTTAGGTGGTTCGGTCCTCCAGACCTACATCCACCCCTCACTCCCAACCGGAGTGAGGCTTCACTAGCCAATGCTAGACAAGCAGACTCAGTCTGCAAACAGTTGCTGCCACACAGCTTGACCAGGGGAACAGCCTCCCCTCTTCCTCCCAACCGGAGGGACCCCTGGACTTGCAACCCGCAAGCCCAGAACCGGAGACAAGTCTCCCTTCCTCTGACCAGAGGGAACCCACAAGTAGCTCCCAGCTACTTGCAACCGGAGATCAGATCTCCCTTCTCCTGATCCACAGGAGGAACCCGACCTCACTACTGAGAATCGAAAGAACAAGGAAAGCCAAATAAGAAGAAAAAACAGAAACACGAAATGAAAATAACTTCAGCAAACAGAACGCTGAAAAGCGAAATGCACAATGTGGCTCTCAACGGAGCTGACTGGCCTGGATCTGATCCACGGTCCAGTAGACAGATCTTCAGGTAAGCTTCTCTTCCTCTTCTCTTCTCTCTCACTTTCTTTTTCTCTTCACCCTTACGAGCTCTCTAACTCTCTCTTTCTCTTCTTTTCCTTCTGCTCTTCTTCTCTTTCTTTTCTTCTGGATCGAACTCTCTTCACTTCTCCTTTTTTGCTTTTTCCTTTCGATCAACCTTCATCTGTGGACGAAGGCTTCCTTATATAGCAGCAGCAGCAGGTGGGTAAGGTGCAGAATGCGTGTGCCTCCCACGCTTCATCCAGAACCTTCTTGCCACGTGCCCTTATAGCATTGGTTCCTTTAGTATCGGATCACGTGCAGCCCAGACACCGGTGAATGTTCTTCCTCGGACCTGCAAGGAGATAAAAACCATTAACACTGAGGGCCACAAGAACTAAAACTGCATGAGGTATGTGATAGCAATACGAGATGCACTTTACTGAGAACGACACGAGATACACAAGATTATTACAGTACGAGACAAGGAGAGAATGACACGAGGTCAGATGCAAACAGCACGAGGTAAAAAGAGAACGACACGAAGTATCACTGTAACAAAACAAACACTACGAAGAGAACGACACGAGATACATAATAATAAAGCTAACACCACAAAGAAAAATGACACGAAGTCAGAAGAGAACAGCACGAGGTGAGAAGGAAGTCTCACGGAGTGAAAAAGGTAGACAGACACGCGATCAGAAGGAACCAGGACGAAGATAGAAATAAACAATCACGAGGACATAAACACAAGAATAACACGAAGACACGAATACAAAAGCAACACGAAGACATGAATACAAAAACAACACGACATAACAAACAGCAAAGAGAACGGCACGAGGTGAAACGACACTTTACTAAAAAGACTTGAATACACATGAAAAACAACTCGAGTACTAAGTTGTTCGAACGTACGAACGACTCGAAGACGAAAACGACACGAAAACAACATGGAACAATTCAAAGACACGAGGTCTAGGAGAAGCAACACGAAGACAGACATAACAAAGAAACGACTCGAACTAAGAACGACATGGAGACAACACAGTTAGACTCGACTTGAGATGAGGTGAAGTCTGTACAGACATGAATGTTCACATTGTATAGAATTTGAAGCAAGTGACCGAGGCGATGTGTAGACTTAACCCAATGTACAGACTTGGTGGTCTTGAACGTAGGTAAGGCAACGCAATGTATAGACTTGCTCAAACGAGTGAACAGGTCGATGTACAGACTTGTCCAATGCATGAAGCACAGTCCACTGTATAGACTTGATGCCTTGAAGGTAATGTACAGACTTGAGAGTGCAACAAATGGACTTTGAAACGCAGAGGCTGTACAGACTTGCATGAGACGCTGGGTAAGACGATGGATGTATAGACTTTGAATGAGACACACAGAAGGACGATCCAGCGTATAGACTTTGAAGAATTAGGGGTGACACAGATGGAGCGACACGAGGTGGTATAGAAAACAGCACGAGGTGCTGCAGTGTTCAGCACGCGCTGGAACAAAACACGACACGAAGACAACCAACAAGCATTGTTGGAATAACACGATGTTGAAAAAGACACCACGAAGTGAAGTGAACACAACCAACACGAAGAATGAAAGGAACAGTACGGACATGCAGGGTATTAACTCATAGCAGTTTTTCTTATTAATCATGGAAAGTTCGAATGCATAACATTACTCATGATATCTGATTAAAAATAAAAATATTTAACATAGTGATGCACATCATCAAAACACTAGGGAGGTCACAAAAGTCCAACAGTTTCTTTGGCCGAGGAGTGGCGCCGTGCGTTCGAGGCTGGCCAGGCACCACAGGGCGAGGGGAGCACCGCCTCTCAGAGTTCGCAGAGGCCCCCTAGGGATCCGCGCCAGAGGAGAGAGGAGAGGGATGATCAGAGAGATGACCAGGAGGGTGGTGGTGAGAGTTAGAGAGTGATTTGTACACCCACCATCCTCACTTATGATGTATATGACAGACAATTTGTTATATGGAATGGTTTCTTTTCTGTCACTTGACTGTCTTTTGTGTACGTTCCTTCCCTCATGCTTCTTCTTCATTACTTATCTCCTCGTGACACGCTTTACAGGATCTTGCCCCGAAAGCGGGGAATTACGCCTCGCGCGGAGGGCATGCCACCTTTCCCTCCCTCCTCTTGAGACGTCTAGGCGTGAAGACGCGTTCTAACCTTTTGAGTTCAAATTTAAATCACCGAGAACCGCGGGGCGATCTTTCTCCTTCCTCACTTCACCCACAAATAACTCCTCCTTTTGTCGAGATTTGCTTGCCTAGCTTTACTTCTTCCACTCTTAATTCATGGAGTACGGTGGGCCAAACCGTGGTGAAGGGAGAGGGGGACGAGGAACTCCTCGCCCGAGGAGGGTCGTGCAAGAGCACGGAGAGGCGGCCACGGAAGAGGAAAGGCCTCTTCTGGCTATAGAGGGGCCGGAGGGACCCGATGACGTGGAGGGAGGAGAGCATGGCCCGGTAAGCTCCTTCGATCTCCACCTCTTAAAATTTTTTTTTTAGTTTTGTAGTGAACAAGTAGAGAGGGAGAAGAGGGTTTGGTGAGTGTTGCACTCAAATGATGAACACGTCTTCGACATGAGATGCTTTTTTTTAATGATGTGGCCCTTCCTTTTGATGCGCAGGGTATGACAAGGATCTCGGGCTTGGCTGATGAGTGGGCGAGTGCGGATGAGCCGAACCGCGTCGGGGGAGAGAGACGCGGCAAGGTAAAACTTGAAGACTGGCCTATACGTCTCCCTGCTTAGTTCCCAGACGGGCAGCGAGGTGACGTGCCTGTGCAGGGGAGTGCCGACTACCTGCGACAGTGCAGGGAGAGCCATGTGGGGCCCCTTCAGGTCGGGAGACGGACAAACGTGAAAGTAGAGTCCTATTTTTTTTTAAACCCGGGGCTTAGCCGATAGCTGTTGTTTGCCTATTCCAGCGTGCCCAGCAGGTAGCGATGGCGGGGATGGCCGGCGGATCATCCTCCAGCTCTCAAGCTCCTCTTCTGGAGATCGCCTCCCTTCGGGAGCAACTTGCCAGTGCAGTGGCCCGCGCGACTCGGGCTGAAGAGGAGTGTGATGCCTGGGCAGCAACCATGGCAGAGCTGCGACGTCACGATGAAGAGAGGCCGTCTCCAGACATCCTGGAGTTAAGGGTCCTCCTCCATGTGGCGAGGAGGGAGGTAGAGAGGGAGAGAGAGGAGAGGGAGAAAGAGTGGGAGGAAAGAAGGGCCGAGTGACAGTAGGATCGGGATGAGAGGAAGGCCTTGGAGGCCCAGGTGAGGGAGCTCCAACTAGGCCTTCGAGTTACGGGGCAGAGGCTAGGAGTCATGGAGACGCGTTATGAGAGAGCACGAGAGTTCGGGGCGCGACTCTGCCAGTTTGGCCACCTTTCTGTCGGTGGCTTCTTCGCCACTCCAGGGGAGCAGTAGCGAGCCACCGCTGCGAAGCAGACATCACGGGGTGAGGCGAGTACTGCTTCACGGAGTTACAGGAGGCCCCTGAGGGACCCTCACTTTAGGGGAGAGGAGAGGGACGCCTAGAGGGATGAGTGTGAAGATGATGGAGAGAGTTGGCGAGCTAGCATACACGCCTCCTCTCTATGATTGTGATGTTCATGACTGTGATGTTTATGATAGTTTATGTAGACCTATGAATGGAGTGATTTGGTTTCCTGTTACTTATTTGTTCTCTTGCGCGTTCCTTCTTCCTTACACTTCTTCTCCTTTACACTGTTCCCATGTGATGTGCATGCCGAGACTCCGCCTCAAAATGGGGAATCGCGTCTTGTCCCGACCATCTTTCGCACGAAAATCTGCCGCCGAAGTCAACATGATGGCTCTAGCCATTTTTTTTCGGACGACCTTTCAACCTCCCCGGATGACTTTTACAGTATGACAGGCCATCCCTAGACTGCGTAGGGAGTGAATCGTCATATCACACCAATCAATTAATTACCCTGCGTGAGCAGTGAAGTGACACATGGGACCGCAGGACAGGTGCCCTATCGCGAGGGCTATCGTTAAAGGTGATCGAGGCATCTTCGGCTCGCACTTCCTTCATTTCTATAAATATCTCCCTCGTTCGTTCTCCTAGGGGCATCGAGAGCCAACTCGAAGAGTACAAGTTTCCACGGAAACGGGAGAACTAAGAGTTCTAAGGTTCAAAATGGAGGGCGAATCTTCCCACTCCTCGAAGAGAAGCAGGTCCAGCGGTAGTAGTTCCAGGAGACTCTCAGACCTCGAAGGGCACTTCAGTGAAAGGACCCATGTGTATGGGCAGAGTGCGATGAAATCACATATTTCATGGGAGTTAGTAGTGGCAGCATACAGAGGTCTCCCAGATTTTCAGAAGGCTAGGCTAGATGTGATGGGGCTTGGAGCCTTTCTCCGGATCGAGTCAATCAAGCTCGACCTCGCCCTTGTCCAGGCATTGCGCGAAAGGTGGGATCCAATGAGCCGTGCCTTCTTGATGCCTTGGGGGCACATGGTGCCCAGCTTGGAAGATGTGGTCTGAATTACGTGCCTCAAAGTGGATGGCGAGGCGCTGACTGGCATCACATACTCCGACTACAGAGAGGCTACTCAGAGGTTACTAGGAGTGGATCTGGATGATCGTAAGAACATGTCCGTAGCCAAGACGCCTATTATGGAGACGTTGGGGCTTACTGACGTTCGTTCCCGTGATGATGAGTCCTTGGAAGAGTTCATGGAGAGGGCTAAAAGAGGATGCCTCGCCGTCTACTGCGTAGACGAGAGCAATTGGGAGAGAGCCAATATGGATTTGAGGAGATTCCTCTTCTTCCTGTTGGGGAAATTGTTACTGGACTCGAAAGGAGACATCATTCATTGCCGCTTCTTAGAGTTCCTGGTGGACCCTGAGAAAGTGGGGTGATACGCCTGGGGAGCAGCCATGTTGGCGCATATATTCGTGGGTCTATCTGAAAGAGCAGACCGGGAGGTAATAGTGAGTGGTTTCACGCCATTCATCCAGGTATCCCCGCCTCTTTTTTTTTCTTTTTTTTTAATGACACACGATGGTGCAGTTGTGGAGCCATTATTACCTCCCAACGGGGAAGGCTCGTCATTGGTGCCCAATGGCGGTGCCGCTGGCAAGGCGGTGGCAACCCATCACGAACCCAGCCCCTCTATCCTACCAGCTGATGGTGTTACGACGCGAGTTGCAAGAGTTCCCCGCGGCGATGGTCTGGAGGTCTTACGCGGGCATGACTGATGCCGATCATCCATGGGTCATAACGAGTCGTGCCCGGTTCGGGCGTGACCTCTGGATCCACTGTTTGAACGAAATCGAGCCACTTCGGCTACGATTGGCCATGAGGACCTTAGGGCTCACCCAAGAATGGGTGGACATGACTACAACACCACGTGTGAGGATGAAAACGCGTGGGCCGGCGACCTCCGTTGATTGGAGAGTGCGGTTCCCTGAGCAATATGAGGACTGGCAACGGGGTGGCACTCCCGTGGAGTCACATGCTCAAGACAGAGAGGATTATCTACGCCTCTATAAGGCGATGTATGCAGAGAGACTCCATCCCGAGCGAACCGTGGAGGTGAACATATTTTTCATCACTTGTTGTTGTTGTTTTTTTTTTATCCTTTTGCATGTTAACCTATGCCCTGACCACAGGATGTTTGCGACACTATGATAGTGAACCTGCAAGCTCGCCTGATAGGCACGGAGCGGCAGTTACATGATACTCGCGCAGCCTTGAGTTCTTCGGTAAACCTGCATACACATGATCATAGACCAAGATTCTTGGTGCTAGGTCCTCAGTGCCTCCTTATGTGTGTTGTAGCGCGCCCAGCTTGATGCGGCTTCCTCAGTAATGGGGGCGGATGGTGTCTCTTCCAGTTTATGGATCCCCACTTCCGAACTCGATTTGCTTCATGAACAGCTTGCTCATACTACACAGCGAGCCGCGGAGGCAGAAGGAATATTCTCCATACATGTGAGAGTCTTGCCGTTGAATTTCACTTATTCGTGCCTCCACATATCTGAGATGATGGTTATGGCAGACAAAAGAGATGCAAGATGCACTTGCCCGCACTGCGCAGGGGGAAGCCAGAATAGCGGAACTGGAGGAAGAGTTGCGGCATCGCCCATACGATGGCTCTTCTCAGGACGACGTGGAGCTGAGGATTACCCTTCAGTTGGAAAGGGAGGACAGAGAGAGAGAATGCGCAGAAAGGGAAAGAGACACCGAAAGACAGAGAGCCGACAGATTGGCTGGGAGGGAGGAGCGAAGGGCCATGGAGGCCTAACTGTTTGAATTTCGAACCAGCCTCGATCTTGCTGAACAATGGTTGAGAGACGGTGAAGAGCGCTACCGAAGAGCACGAGAGCGTGGCCTTCGTGTTAGTAACTTCTTTGCCGACCCTGTCGATCGACGGGGAGTAGAGACGGGAAGGGGGGTACAGAGCAGTAGAGGCTCCGCCTTGCATGGTTTGGCAACACCCTCCAGGGTTTCTCACCTGGAGAGTGGACAAAGGGGTAACACTGAGAGAGAGGATGGAACTTAATGTACAATTTCTAGAAGGAAATAAAGGAAGGAATGTTCAGTTTCCGGTCTCCTGCCTTCGTTCCTGCTTTTCAATCATGTACACATGGCTTAATGAAACAAGTCAGTTTTTCCGTTCTGACTTGGCCCCTTGCTCAACAAGCAAATGTTTGTTTCGACTGTCCTTGATGATGGGTTAAGGGGCCAAGCCTTTATCAATTAAGGCAAGAGTAAAGATAATGAATGCAACACACGGGCATGCAAATGGGAACATAATGTAAAAATATAGCACACAAATGAGATCACACAGATGTAATTTTTTAATGCATTTTTTGTTAATGATATATATATTTTTATGTTTTTTATGTTTTGTTTTTTTTTTTTTTGAAAAACACTTGTTATTACAACCGGCATGATTTTTGGACCAGGGGTGTTTAAATCGTTCTTAAGTAACGTAATGCGGGGTTAACATGTTCCAAGAGAATTCTCACTTGAGGACTCACCTGACGGCGTGTTCCGAGGGCCACTTCATTTTTTTTATTTTTTGAGACAACTAATGTCTAGTGACCATCCTTATGGCATCTGATTCTTATGAAGATAGGGTTTCTTACTAACCTCCCAGGTATCCTGTGTGCACATCTAAATTGATTTGGGCCCCTAGACTCCTCAAATGATAATCCTGCCGGTTAAGACTTAACCTGATGACAAAACCGTCATGCCATGCTTAGACTCCCAGTTACTTCCGACCGTAAGGATACACCCAAAGAGCGTTCAAGGTAAAAGATTTACCCGACCCGGGTCTATTTCCTCACAACTCTAGATGGTATAGGATGGAACACCCTGGAACCCTAACGGCCAACCGCGCGACGCTGACTCGGAATCAGACGCCGTCGCACCTATTGGTGACGCGCTTGCATTGACCTAAGCCCGAGGTTGAAGTAAGAATCCACTGAGGCGGTAAATAGAGGTCTTGACTTGCCAGAAACACCGAGACTCCTTCGCGGCAATGGCTTTCACTTTTTGAAGTAGACAGTTACATGTGTGTTTTGCTAAAACGAGGTCGCTTGCCTTAGCGGGGTGCACCTTTCAGGATTTCTATTGGGCTTTCATCTTTGAGGGGAGAAAGAAGAGTGCGGTGGGGTAAACCTTCCAAGAGGACCGGAAAAACTGTTAACCTGACGAGCTAATCGGGACCTACTCGACCTTTCCCTTTTGGGCGACTTCAGACCAAGCCTTGAACAGGATTGCGTTGCCCCTTTTGAAATTTAGCCTTTGTTTTGAGGGGTTTTCGCTTGTCAAAATCAGGCACGGCCACGACCAGGCTCATATTTGACTTTTTTTTTGAGGGGGACATGATAATTTGATATGTGGGAATCCCTCTTGTATGCCTGCGGGGACACTGCCCTCTTCTCGTGCTCTTATTCAGGTTTGAGGAGATGAATCCTACTCTCGCCTTCAAGGTATGGTATTTTGGATCCCTTATGCTCAGCGTTTTAAGGGCGTCGGCTGTCTCATTGGGTCGAGAAAGAAGAGAATAAAGATTACGACTTTCCTGGAGACCTTTGAGTATGGCCCCACAATAAGCAATACCACCAAATTTTCAGCTAAAACAGCTGCGTGTGTGCGTGTTGCCTTCTTTTAGTGGGCGTAAGCCGACATGACCGGATAGGAATCTCCACAGTTCTGGCGGGCCAAGACCCGAGACCTACCGAGCCTTAATGGGTCCTATCCTACATGAAGGACAGATGCAAAGACTTGACTGCATGATGAACACTAGGCACTCTTTTTTTTTCTCTCTTTTTTTCTTTTTTATTTATTTTTTTTTGAAGCTTCCCTCGAGTTCCCCTTCGTTTGATCCGGAAAGCTAGGTGTGGAAGTATGCGCAGGTTAACCCTGAGTTAGACTACAAAGACCGAAGAGTGAATTTCCAACTCCGATGGTCCTCGTACCATGCCAGTTGTTACATTTATCTAAGGGTAATATTTCTTAAGATAAAGCCCGTTCCAGGGGTGGGATAACTCGGTTCCTCTGGCATTGACTAGCTTGTAGGCGTTGCCGGGGTACGCGGCCTGAACCACAAATGGTCCTTCCCAATTGGGTTGAAGTTTAGAACACAGCCCTCCAGGTTTGACAAAAATTCTTTTTATGACCATCTCGCTAACTTTGAATTTTCTCTCAATGACTTTCTTTTGATAAAAGCGAGCGAGTCTATTTTGATAAACACGTGCATGCTCGGCAACGGCCAGCCGCTTCTCGTCTAAGAGTTCTAACTGGGCAAGGAGTGAATTACGGCGTTCGTCGAGTGAAAATTCCTTATCCAATTGTACCCTGAGAGAAGGAATCAGAGTCTCGTACGGGACTACCGCTTCCATCCCATAAGTAAGGGCAAACGGAGTCTGCCCGGTGGGGGTACGGATTGAAGTGCGATAGGCCCATAGAGCTTCGATAAGCTTTTCTGGCCAGCGTGAGAATTTACTAGACTCGTAGGTTTTCTTAATGATTTTGATCAATATTTTGTTGGTGGCCTCCGCCTGGCCATTACCTTATGGATAATAAGGTGATGAATGATGCAATGCGATTGTGTATCTTTTGCAGAGGTCTTGAAGGTCCTGAGAAGTGAACTGTGGCCCATTGTCGGTGATGATTATGCTTGGGATGCCGAACCTGGTGAGGATGTTCTTCATGATGAACTTGCAGACTATTGACGCCTTGATTTCCGCATAAGCTTCAGCTTCGGCCCATTTGGTGAAGTACTCCGTCGCAGTGAGGATGAAGGATTTCTGCTTGGTGAGGGAGTTGGGATCACCTAATGGGCCAATGATGTCGAACGCCCATATGGAGAAAGGCCATGGAGAGGATACTAGATGAAGTGAGGAAGATGGTGAATGAATCTTGTCGGCGTGAAGCTGACACTTGACACACCTACGGACATAGATAGCATAATCCTCTTCCATAGTGGGCCAGTAAAAGTCTTTCCGAATGATCTTCTTAGCGAGCATTTGGCTATCTACGTGGCCACCGCATACACCTGAGTGTGCTTCTTCTACACATTTCTAGACCTCATCGTCATCAAGACATCTTAATAGAACACCAGCAAGGCTTCTCTTGTACAGTAGACCTCCAACCAATGTGTATTTCTGGGCCACCCTTCTTATGGCTTTCTTATCTTCTGTGGTGCCTCACTCAGGATAAGACTGATCTTTGCAATATTTGGCGATTTCATAGAACCAAGGTTTCTCCTCGTCAGCAAGTTCTTCTTCAAATTATGTCAACATGATTTCCCTCTTCTCAAGAATTTCCCCTTCCTGAACCTTCCGTAGGACTCTTTCTTTGATTCTTAAAAGGTAAGGGCCCTGAACGGGAGGGACGAGATGCTTGTAGATGGTGATGGATTTAGACCATACACCTAAAGAGAATTTAAAAGATGACGCCAAGGAGGTAAGGGCATCGGCCAGAATGTTCTGTTCACGAGGAACATGGACAAAGATCAACTTGGTGAACAATTTGGCATAAGCGGAGACCAGCTCCTGATAGGGCTTGAGCTTGGGATCAAGGGTGCGATATTTGGCAAGCACCTGGTGGAGAGCAAGTTGACTATCACCCACGACTCGTAATTCGATGATATATAAAGAATGGGCTAGTTCCAGACTAGCTAGAAGAGCCTCATATTCAGTAATGTTGTTGGTGACTGGGAATGCGAGATGAAATGCCTCTGGGATGATAATGCCTTCGGGCGTTAGAAGGACAATGCCAATACCTTTCCCTTGGAAATTCAGAGCTCCATCAAAATATAATGTCCACATAGGCTCGTCGGATTGGGTGATGGACATTAGTTCCTCATCTGGAAACTCTGATTAGACAGGATCAAACTTGGGGAAAGGATGGTGAGCGAGATGCTCGGCTATAACATAGCCTTTAATTACCTTTTACTGGATGTAGAAGATGTCAAACTGAGATAGGAAACTCTGCCAGCGTGCTAGCCTATCGGTAAGAACAGATTTCTCCAGGAGGAACTTGATAGGATTCATGCGTGCAATCAAATGGACCTCGTGAGCCAAGAAGTAGTGCTTCAATTTCTGTACTACCCAAACAAGGGCAGCACAGATTTTCTCCATGGCCGTGTACTTCTGCTCACAGGGATTAAGGAGTTTGGATAAGTAATAGGTTGCCTGTTCCTTGCCTTGTTCATCGGCTTGTGCGAGGACGGCTCCCACAGAGTCATCCAAGACTGAAATATAAAGGATCAGATGTTTTCCTGGCTTGAGTGGAATGAGAACGGGTGGATTAGCCAGGTATTCCTTTAATCCTTCAAAAGCTTTTTGGCATTTAGAATACCAATGGAATTCTACTCCTGGCTTGGTCAACTCGTAGAAAGGTCTACACATTTGTGAGTGCTGAGACACAAACCGACGAATGAATTACAACCTCCCAATTAAACCTCGAACTTCCCTCAAATTCTTGGGAGGCAGCATATCCCTGATGGCCTTAACTTTGTTGGGATCTATTTCAATCCCCCTTTTACTCACAATGAAACCTAGTAATTTGTCCGATGATACGCCAAACACACACTTCTTCGGGTTCATTTTCAATTGGAACTCCCTTGATCTCTGCAACACCTTAGCTAAGACTCTCGGATGTTCCACCCTAGTTCTTGATTTCACCAACAAATCATCCACATACACCTCCAGATATATATGCATCATGTCATGAAATATGGCCATCATAGCTCTTTGGTAAGTAGCTCCAGCATTCTTTAACCCAAACGGCATGACCACATAACAATATGTTCCCCAAGGTGTAGTGAATGACGTCTTCTCTTGATCTTCTTCTGCCAAACGAATTTGATTATATCCCGAAAATCCATCCATAAATGAGAGGGTTTCATAGCCTACCGTGTTATCGATTAACACATCAATGTGAGGCAAGGGAAAATCATCATTTGGACACGCGTGGTTAAGGTCCCTGAAGTCGATGTAAATCCTGACATTCCCATCCTTCTTCATGACCGGGACAATATTCACCACCCATTAAGGATAAAAGACGACTCTAATGAACCTGGCTTTGTGGAGCTTATCGACATCTTCTTTCATATTCAAAGCCATCTGAGGGTGGAAACGCCTTAACCTTTTTTTTACCGAGACAGACTCTGGTTTTAGAGTTAAGCGGTGTTCGACCAAGGTGGAATCCAAACCCGACATATCCTCGTAGCTCCATGCAAACGTGTCCTTATACTCTTTGAGAAATTCAATTAATGTATCTTCTTCAGAGGGTGGTAAATTATCACTTATGAGGACGATCCTAGGGTCTTCCTCAGTTCCCAAGTTGACTTCTTTTATGGACTCTTCTACGGCGGCTGACGGCTCGTCGAATCTCCTCATTCCACTAGCATATGCGTCGGCCGCGTCCTCATATTCTTCATCCTCTTCTTCAATAGGGAATTCTTCATCTGTGAGCTCATAGACTCCATACCCTTCATCAATTGTGTAATTCTCCTCACAATCTATCTCTGGCAATTGGACGGGATCTTCTAGCAATTGAGGAATGGATAGGCACGCTCGACACCTACTGGCTAGATCTAGAAGGAATCGACGAGGGATCTGCTTACCCTTGGATTTGCTTTTGGATACTACCATTGACCCATTATTCCTAGGTTGACTGAGCTGTCCTACGGACGAAGAAGAAGCTAAAGAAGATGTTGAAGAATGTACAGGGAAGGACCCCTCAGAGGAGGGGTAGAAAAGATCGCTCATAGGACCTTGGATGAGTGGCCCGTAGGTCGGGACGCACTCGTAGGAGATGTAAGAGGTCTCTTCAACGAAGATGTGTTGTTGAGGAGTTTGAAAATTGACGTTTTTTTTTCATTTTCATTTTTGATGACAAAGCAATGAAAAGAAATCGGAGGAGGGGGGAAAGTGATTATGGCTAAAGGGTTGGGAGGCTTATAGAGCAAATCATGATTGAAAACCTGGCGCGGGTTAAGAAACCCACGTAGGTATGTAAGTAGAGAAGGGGACCTGGGAAGATCGTCAGACAATTGTCTGGCCCAAGAAGAAGACATCAGCGAAGGCTGAGGTGAGTGAATGGAGAAGACGACGGCTAATGAGCCGTCGATGGTAATGTTGATGAGGGATGAAGATCTGTTGGTGACAGAGTCCTCTTGGCGAGGATGGTTAGGAATTCTAGCAACAGTAGTGGTATCCCCTGGCATTTCAGATATCAATGGCGGCCCTTCCACCGGCAGGGGAGAGAACATTCTCTCTAGTGCAATGGAAATATCTTGTATGTCGAACCATTTGCTTCATTCGCATTCCGGGTCTTTAATCTTTCCTCTCACAGCGGCTCTAGAACATTTTTCAGCCAAGTATACAACATGCGATCCTCCATGTGTTTCTTGCGGGTAATCCCCCATCTGAACAACGGGCCCCTTCTTGAAGTGAGAGGACAGGGTCCACGTGAGGGGTTTCCCATTCGCCTCGAGCGGTCCTTTAAAGCCGAGGCTAAACTTGTGGCTCAACCTTATTTCCTTTGGCGGTTTCAGCCTTCCTTGCAATTGCGCACCCAAGCTTTTGCCCTGTTGATAGCTGATATTCGTCATTATCTCCCATCCTTTAGAATGAGAAGGGAGATGTGACATCGGTACCGAAAGTGGCTTCTTTGGTGTTGACGGAATGCGGGACGGGTCATACACATCCAATAATGACAATATGGGCCGATGAGACGGCCAAACAGATGGCAGAGAGATGTTAATAGCATATACTGAATGAAGGATAGGCGCGCTGATCACTTTGATAATCCTCCCATTGTACGGAAACTTTAGGCATTGATGGTTAGTGGAAGGTACAACGTCCATGACTTCAATATAGGGGCGACCTAGTATAGCCTTGAATGTGGGATCCATGTCCAGGACATGGAATTCTGCAGCGACTGACACAAGGCCCAATTCTACCTTTAGAACAATCATTCCCTGTGGTGGCCTTTTGCTATTGTCATATTCTGTAACTGTGATTGAAGACGGTCTTATCTGTTCCTCACCGACCCCACATAACTAGAGGGTGCTCATGGAGATCACATTTATGGACGCGCCCGTGTCCACCAAGCACGGGTGTATGAACACTCCATTGATTTTTATTGAAACACACAACGCATACTTTCGAGCTTCCTTGGGGGCGAGCTCGTGGTTGTGGAATACAATGGCCGGTTGTGTGTCTGTCGGCGTCAGAAAGGCGGAAATCTTTTCTACAGGGAGGTCTTCATTCACCATGACCCTTTGAAGATATTCCATCAAGGCTGCCTGATGGGATGTGGATCTCTGAAGCAGCTCAAGGATGGAGATCCGAGCAGACGTCTTGTCCAGGTGTTTTAACAAATCATACTGTGTTCCAGGGATGGATTTTTCTTGTTGTTCTTCATTGTCCTTCTTTGGCTGAGACTGCACGGGGTCCTGACTGTTCTGGGGAAAAACCCTGTGGAAGATCCTTCCACTCCGGAGCACCATTGCCTGTGGCTTTTGTACCTCTATGGGGGTAGCTGTGGGTTTTAACAAGGGTTTGAGGGGTAGCGGTGGAGGGGTGGTTGATGTAGCCGGGGTAACGATGGGAGCATGGGTTCTGATGAGGGGTTTGTTAGGTGAAGACATGGTGGAAGTAGAGGGGATATCATATGGGCTATGGAGGGTAAGGGGTTTGGAAGGTGGGGGTGGAGGCAAAGTGGAAGTGGATAAGGCTTGAGATGGGTAATGGTTTTGAGATGGATGGTGGGTGATGAGTGGTTTCGAAGGCATTGGTGGAGGTATGGTGGAGACAGGCGGGGTCACGTACGGTTGACGGATGATAAGAGGTTTGGAAGGTATAGGGGTATATGTAGTAGAGGTGGATGGCAAAACGGAGGAGTGAGAGAAGGTGAGAGGGTGCGAGGGCATAGTGGAAGGCGTTAGTTGATAGGTCATTGGTGAGTTAGTGGGAGGGGTGCGAATGAGAGGACGTAATGGCTGTGGAAATGGTGAAGGCCGTACTATAGGTTGTGATGTGGGCTGATGAGAGAGAGGTGCTACCCGGGCAGGGCGAGGGGGTTGCCTGACGATAGGGTTGGTGGTAGTAAGAACGGAGGTACTTTCTGGGTGCCACACCTGCTCTCTCCCAACTTTCAGAAATGAGGAGATGTGGTTGACCTGGTGATTGGGCGGTTGGTGCTCCGGTAATGGATTCTGGATTATACCCATGTTGGGCTGTTGTGGTTGTGCTTGCTGAGGCTGTTATTGTTGTTGTGGTTGTAGCTGCGGCTGCTGTTGTAGTTGCTGTTGTTGTTGGAACTGTGGCCTAGGAGGAGGTCTCCTGGCTTTGAGAGTGGCGATGTATCGCCTCATTCCATCCCAGTCAATTCCGCCTTCATCATTCATATCGTAGATGTAATCTTTAAACTGGAAACAATTCTCTACTGTGTGTCCTGGCTATCTGTGGTAGACGCAGTATCTGGATGTATCCACATTTGAGGGCCACGCGAGCCTTTCCCTGGGTAGGATGAGTGTGTTTGAGGCCATGAGGGCGCTGAAAATATCTGCCAAAGTTTCTGGCAATGGTGGGTAATGGGCCCTCTTGGGGTCGATCGGTCTCCTTTGTTGCTGTAGGGGGCCGTAATTCCCTGGGGGTGGAACTTGGTGGTACTGAGGTGGTGGTTGTTGTTGTTGGGATCGGGGTTATTGCTGGGGTTGAAATGGTTGAGGCATATTGTTCTGGGGTGGATTGTTTTGGGGTGGAGGACGAGAGGGAAAAGGACCTTGCTAGAGGGGAAGTCGGGGCATTTGTGGAGGCCTTGGGTTGGCTGCATAGTTGGCATTGTTGACTGCACTCACCTGCTCATTTGTTACGACCCCTTCTGTCGCTCCACCTAGGACGCCAGTGCCTGTCTTTCTGACCACCTTGGGCTTTGGCTGCTCAAACATTTGCATAATGGGGGAGTCTTTTAACTGGGTCTGGATATACCGAGCCCTCTCATAGAGCTCCTCCATTGTGGTGAGCTTGTTCATGGCCAGGACGTGCCTGAACTATGGGGTTACATTGGACACAATCATTTTCACTTGTTCGGGCTCTGAGAGGGTATCTCTTATCCTTTCTGTCAGAGACCTCCATCTATCAGCATAACGGACAAAATCTTCGTCGGGCCTCATTTTCTCAGCCACTAGGTCGGTAATTGAAAGAGAGGGACCAACCCTATCCCGATACTTTTGCAAGAATCTTCTTTGCACCGTATCAAAGTTCTCGGCCTCGTCGGGCTCCAAAGAATAGAACCACTCTAGTGCATGACCGTCCAATGATCTCCGAAAGAGGTATGCCAGGGATCTCTGGTCATTTTGCCAATAGGAGGATTCATACATGAAGTCCTTGAGGTGAATAAAGGGGTTGCCAGTGCCATTATACCTACGGTACGTAGGCATTTCGGAGGGAGGAAAATGGATCACAGGAAGGATTGGCAAAGCAACCTCCGGGGTGGATTTTACGTCCACCATTTTCTTCAAATTCTGAAACTGTTCGTCCATTCTATTGAACTTGTTGAGGAGCGATTGGGCAAGCTTCTCGGGAGGTGAAGGTGGCACCTGCCACTGGGGAGGGAGATGTCTCCCGGAGACTTGAGGGGGAAACCCCGAATGGGAGGGAGCTGCCGGGCCGCTGGCAGTTGGCCCTGGCTGGAGCGGTGTGTGGGGAATAGCAGGGGTTTGAGATTGTGAAGGGAATTGGAACGAGGGAGGCTGTTGGCTCGCCTGCCCTTGAAGTGAGGGAGAAGAGATGGCTTGCACCGGTGAAGGAGATGGGATGGCCTACACCGACTCTTGGAGGGGTGCGATGGCTGGAGTTGACTCTTGAGGGGTAGGAGAAATAGATTTCCCTTTTAGAATAGCCTGGAAGGCTCGGAGTTGCTCAGAGGTGAGCTCCGTGTTGGTGAGGACACCTAGCAAAGAGGAGATGTCCTGTGGTGGGGATGTGTCCCTCGTGATAACCTGCACCTCTCGTGAGGGCTCGCAGGAAGGGCCCGAGTCCATAGCATGGACTCGCGGCTCGACTGACTGACCACGACCAGGGTGGTTCTCTTCAAAAGACTCATGGGCCATTTTCAAAGTTCTTCCAGAACGTAAAAACATGTACCAACAAACGGAACAAACAGATAGCAGAGATTACCAAACAAGTGGATGCTTTTACGCCCCTTTTTTTGTTTTGATTTTGATAATTTTTTTGTATTTTTAACCAGATCTGAAATTCACACAAAAATAAGGACCCTAGTTAGTTTTTTGTTTCACCGTCGTGTCAACTAGGGTCTCTTGTCTCACCACGAATGGGTCGACTAACTCCGGGGAACTTCAATGGTACAACCAGCCCAGTGAACGAAGAGGGAATCCATCGCTGTCGGAGACTTACGGAGGTCCCGGTGGAGGAGATCCAAATCCGTCGAGAGGAATTCCCGAACGGAGAGTCCTTCCTTCACCGAGAGAGGGTGATCCTTAGAAAAGAAATGAAAATAATAAAAAGGGGGTGGATGTATACAATGAAGTACTGAGCAGATATACAGAACATAATAAAATAACAGAGATAACAAAGATATAATCAACACCCAATGAATTACAAGGAATTAGGAGTGAAGTGCACGAGGTGCACGAGGGATAAGAGCTTAAAGTGCTACCGTGAGCACAACTGGAGTGCGCGAGGGCGCAAGGGTGGAGGAGCACACGGCGGTGCCGAAATTGCAAGGGTAACCGAGGGAAAGCGCAAGAGGTCCCACCATGATCGCCAAGATGTGAGCGATGTCACGCGGATTGCGGCTGAGGCGATGTAGAGTGCGCGTGCTCGTTTTACTGCGACACAGAAAGAAGAGAGAAAAGAAGAGAAACCACCACGGGAGATTGCTCCGGCGGGGCGTGCAGAACGGATACAGTATAACAAGATATGGGGATTAAATGGCCATAGCGGAAAATGACTCTCCGCGACCTCGGGGGATGGGAATAGTGCAGAATTTAATGACAGCAATTTAAACGGCCATTGCGGGAAGTGACTCGCCGCGGTCTCGAGAATATGAGAAGATGTGAGAATAACACAGAATGTAAATGATAAAAATTTAAACGGCCATTGCGGGAAATGACTCGCCGCGGGCTCAAGAATATGAGTAGATATGAGAAGCACATAATGTAAGTGACAGAAATTTAAACGGCCATTGCGGGAAATGACTCGCCGCGGCCTCGAGAATATAATAGATATAATGAACATAATATAAGTGATAGAAATTTAAATGGCCATTGCGGGAAATGACTCTCCGCGGCCTCGAGAATATGATGTGATCGCCAGGGGCCGGAGACCCCAAAATAAAGAAAGTGATCGCGTCTACCTCAAAAGCAGGAGATGGCGGGTTACTTCTTCCTCTCCCTTCGGCCAACCGATGGAGATGGCTTTCCTTGGTTACCATTGCAAAAGAAGAAACAGACAGATAACAGGTGGATCAGAAAAAAGTGACAGTGTAGTATTAGTCCCCCGTAATGAAAAATGGTGAAATCGTGGCGAGACACACACCTGATTGGTGTTATTTTTAAACCCCTCTCAGACACGAGTAGGAGGAAGATGCTATGATGAATGGAAGATCATGCAAACTTGCGTAAAGAAACTGATCTCTCTTATGAAGGGAGATGACAGATGGTGGGATGATGCATGCGACAAAAATGACAAAAGAGAAGGGGAGAGAGTGGCTTATTGAAGATGCCGATGGCGGGATTCGGTGGAGCTTCAGCAGCGTAGGGATGACGTGGAAGCAGAATGGATGGAGCTAGCCTTCCTCTCGCGAGCGCGGGCACCCGAAAATTCGACAGAACCTCCTCCTGCAAAAGACTCACGGGTTAGGAAAGGGATCCGTCAGAATCTCTCCTTCCTCTGTCGGATCTGAAGCCCCCTCCCTTTGAGGGAGGGGGTCCTCTATTTATAGAGGGGAACTTTATTGGGGCGTCCAGGAGCCCGGACGCCTCAATGTTGAGGCGTCCAGGAGCTTGGACGGCTCAACAAATATTTTTTTATTTTTTTATTTTAATGCATTCATTGAGGCGTCCAGGCCCTTGGACGCCTCAAAGATGAGGCGTCTGGGGCCCTGGACGCGCCCATCTTTGCCCATCTAATCGCCGACGTCGAAAGCCGCCGATAGTGGAGAAAGCGCGTGGTTTCGGCGCGTAACTGTGACTCTCAAAGGACGCGTCTAGTCGGTAAGACGTCTTTATGATTGGATTTATTCGAAATGTCAAACTAAACGGCCAGAGCGGCGCCGCGTGCACGTTGCACGAGACTCTAAAGAAGGCGTCCAGGCTCCTAGACGTCTCAAAGTGAGACGTCTAAGCAGCTTGACACGTCAAAGATATTTCACGAAAAAAATTCAAAAAAACGTTAAAAAATTTAGAAAAATAGGAAATCACCAAAGTAATTAAAAATGTGAAGGCAACCTTGGGGTATTATAGTGTAATTTACGATTTACTCACGGTAATGTCAAAAATAGCGTGTCTACACTCCTAAGTCCTTCATAGCAAATTCCTTTGATAATTGCATTTTCAGATTGTTAATCTCTGTCATACTTGATCCTACAATAAGTATATCATCCACGTATAATAATAATATGATATAACAATTATCAAACTTCTTAAGATAACAACAATGGTCCATGTTGCACCTAATGAAACCATTGTTACATATGAATCCATCAAACTTCTTGTACCACTGTCTGGGGGCTTGTTTCAGACCATACAGACTTTTCTTATGCTTGCACACAAGGTTGTCTTTGCTTGGGACTAAAAACCTTCTGGTTGTAACATGTAGATGTATTCCTCCAAGTCACCATGGAGAAAAGCTGTTTTCACATCTAGTTGCTTTAAATGTAAGTTCTCAGCAGCAACAATGCTCAACACCAATCTAATAGTGGTTAGTTTCACAACTGGAGAAAAGATCTCAGTGTAGTCAATACCTTCCTTCTGCTGGAAGCCCTTCACTACCAACCTTGCTTTGTATCTCTTACTGCCATCAGGTTCATCTTTGACTCTATAAACCCACTTGTTGTGCAATGCCTTCTTGTTCTTTGGGAGTTTAGTTAGCTTCCAAGTCTGGTTCTTTTGCAATGAGTTCATCTCATCTTTCATGGCTAACTCCCACTTAACAGAATCTGTAACCTGCATTGCTTCATCATAACACTCAGGTTCACCTTCGTGAGTCAGCAGTATGTAATGCAAAGATGGAGAATACCTTTGTGTGGGCCTAGGTATTCTTACAGATCTTCTCAGTTGTACCGGTGTACAAGGTTGTGCTTCTATTTCAGATACATCATATATCTTATCATTCACATCATCTTGTGAAATTTCTTCTAGTTCAACCTGTCCACCATTCTCATTTTGTTTCCCTGCACTGTCAGATTCTACAACAGCCTTGTCTTTGTACAAGATATTTTCATTGAATATAACATTTTTCCTTCTGAGAATTTTTCGATTTTCATCATCCCAAAATCGATATCTAAACTCATCAGAACCATATCCAATGAAAAAGCACTTTATAGACTTAGCATCTAGCTTATCCCTGTCATTAGAATCTATATGCACATATGAAACACAGCCAAAGACTCTCAGGTGTGAAAGATTTACCTCTTTCTCTGTCTAGGCCTCCTCTGGAATTTTCCAATCCAAAGGGACAGATGGTCCTCGATTTATCAAGAAGGCTGCTGTGTTAATTGCATCTGCCCAAAATGTTTTTGGCAGTCCGGTATGTATCCTCATACTCCTAGCCCGTTCATTCAAGGTTCTATTCATGCGCTCGGCAACTCCATTCTGCTGTGGTGTTCTTGGAACAGTTCTTTCCATCCTGATACCACTAGCTACACAAAAGTCCTTGAAATCTCTATTGTCATACTCTCCACCGTTGTCTGATCTCAGCCACTTCACCTTCAAACATGTCTCATTCTCTACAAGGGTCTTCCAATTTTTGAAAGTAATAAATACATCAGATTTTCTTTTCAAAAAATAAACCCATACCTTGCGAGTAGAGTCATCAATGAAGGTGACATAGTAGAGTGAGCTTCCAAGAGATGGTACTGGTGAAGGACCCCATACATCTGTATGTACAAGCTCTAGCTTCTGTGTCTTCAAAGTTCTTATTGTCTTTGAGAATGTAACCTTCTTTTGCTTCCCAAAAATACAGTCTTCACAAAGACCAACTTCCACAGATTTTGTAACGACCCGAGAATCCGATTATCGGGAAGGCCCGATAACCCGAGACTCGCACCGCCGCCCACGAGCCGGGAGGGCTCGGAAGGGCTAAAAGGAGTGTGGAGGCACAAAGAAATAGGAAATAAAGCAGGACAACCAACAACAAGAAGCTGAAAGAAAGAACAACGACAGCAACAACAGAGTCCAGTCCAACAGAAAGTACAGTCTAAAGCAGTAAAACGTACCACATGCCAAGTGAACACTCGGCCCGGCAAGCTGGCAACTGAGAACCTCCGCTCCGCACCCTCGAACCACGAGGAAGAACCGCTGCACCTGAAAAGCAGGGAATGAGTCTCCAAAACAGAGACTCAGCAGGGGTCCCGCGGAACCCCAACCGGAAACAACGGCGGTAGCGGAAAGGAGAGCTACGACTACAGTAGGAACAGCAGACCGGTGGCCGGTCAAAAACTCGGCACTATAGCTACTCCTACTGTACCGGAAGGTACACCTCGATCACGCAGACGAAGCTACCAAACCATGCTAGTACCGCCTACCGAAGTAACAACACACGACAACCATGCCGCAGAGGCCTGTCCCCCGGACACAGCCGACCTGGACACGCTGTCCAAGGTGCAACCCCGACCATCCGATCGCGGGTACCGCACAACAAGACCCAACCTCGGTAAAGCCACTAGCGCTAGACTCACGACGCGAAGACCAACACACGCGCCACGGCAAAACAGCCGAAGGACTCAACGGTCGACACGACCGAAAACCCGAAGGTCAAAAGCCACGAAAACTAGTAGTCTGTCACTCCGTACTCGACAGGAGTACCGCCCACTAGAAGCACAGCTGGTAGCGTCCCCTGATGTCTTACACCGCACCGCAGTTGAACCG
Organism: Amorphophallus konjac; assembly: GCA_022559845.1. NCBI lineage: Eukaryota > Viridiplantae > Streptophyta > Magnoliopsida > Alismatales > Araceae > Amorphophallus > Amorphophallus konjac. The sequence goes on from CM040121.1 coordinate 86,999,343, forward strand.
CCTGACGTGGTAGGTCCTACCCGAGGTGCGAACACCGTACAAGTAACCACAACAAGTGACTAGCTGGGGTCACGCCCGTCGACGTGGGTCCAACCACCCCCAACCACGTGTGCACACACAGACCGAGCGTCCCTGGTCTGGCCCTCTGACCGATTTTCCCCTCAACCGGACTCTGGCTGCAAGACGTGGGGCCCGACGGCAACCGGTCCACAAACCGCCTCTAAGGGTAAGCCCGTACACCACTCCCTGGTGCGACCAGCACACGCGTACTGGTAGGCTACGACTAGTGGAGGGTCACTGAAGGAGTAGACTCTCAACTCAACGGAAAACAACGTCCGAATCCGACGACGTACGGGGACCACCCCACGTACAGGCCCCGTCGCACGGTGACCACAGTCGGAGAAGAAACGGGACTCACAGTCCACGGCCACGCACGCACCGTGCGCTAGAGTCGAGAAAACTCAAGTGGCACTAAGCCACTAGACTCTGGACAGTCCTCTAAACGCACTACAGCCAACGGTCCTTGAGTCACAAGACTCGGGGTCAAGACCGTTGCACGCAACAGCATAAGGCCATCAATCTAGTCCAATCTCTAGGTCTAAAACCACGATAGCACGAGTACCGAGACAACACACGAGTCGCCAAGACCACTCCCTCGGGAAGGGAACGCAAGGGACAAAGGCCACTCACACGGGCCACACGGAAAACACAGAGGCACGATTCCCAAGGTAGCACACAAGCCGCCACGACGATTTCCCATCTTGAAGCAAGCGGGAAACCTCCAGCCCCAGGCCGGACAACTGAACTCACAGTCCAAGGCCAAACACATGGCCCACACGGGAATCGCCTTCCAAAGGAACCCACGATATGCGGGGGAGACCCCACCGCACACACACCGACACACGGTGACTCGATCAAGCGTAACACGAAAGCCCGGAATACATGGGGTCACCCGGACCCACCACACCTACGGGCATGCTAATCGAGGCAACACGGTCCCTCCCGACACCCCAGAAACGCAGACACAGAACCCACGGGGTACCCGGGACACTCACAAGGCCAAAGGTCGACCACTGGGTCACAACCGGGTCGACCGGGGACCAACACAACACAATCGGAACACCAGAAGGTCTCACGGACCCTTAAACCGATGGACACGTTAATCGAGGTAACCCAACCCTCTGGACACCCAAAGACACGGTCACGGAAGTCCACGGGGTGTCCGAGACACACACGGCCCAAGGGGAGCACGAGACAACACGGAGATCGCGCTAGGATCACCTAGCGCGACAAGCCAGAACGCGCTAGGGAACCCTAGCGCAACATGGCAGATCGCGCTAGGATCCTCTAGCGCGACAGGGACCATCGCGCTAGGGCCTCCCAGCGCGACAAGGCAGGTCGCGCTAGGGACCCCTAGCGCGACAATCCATAACGCGCCATAACCCTATAGCGCGACAGGAACCGCCAAACTGTTCATCTTCTCTGATGAACGCGCTCGGTCGGGGCAGCGCGACTATCAAGAACGCGCTACCCAAGGCTAGCGCGTTCTCAGTCCGTGTCCGAAAACGGTGGAAACCACGGGAAAAGCCATGCCACGCCCCGTTCACCCCCAGGTGAAGGGGAAACAAAAGGGGAAACCTTCCCCAAGCCCCTAGGCATGCATCTAAACCCTTGGATCGCCCAAAAACACCATAAAACGGGAGATCCGGGTCACACCCCAAAAACATACATTTTGCCCAAAACACCCCGTTTAGCCCGCTCGGCTCACCACGGCCTACGAAACTCGCGGGAAAGGAAGTACACGGGCTGAGGGTCCATCACCCTACCTCCACCGAAGATTTCGCGCACCGTGGACGCCGATCCACGAAGAAAAGGCCGTTGAAGCCTCGCCGTTCCACGAACTCACGGCCGAGCTTCCACGCGCCTCCACGGCCTCGATCCTCATCCATCCTCGCCAGCGCCGTCCCCGCCTCGCCCATGCTCCGCCCCGTCGGCCGCCGGAGAGAGAGGGAGAGAGGAGAGAGCGTGAGAAGAGAGAGGGAGAGAAATGAGAAATGAGAGGGGGAGAGAGAGAAAAAGCTATTTATAGGAAAATCTGGAAAATCGAAAAAATCCAGAAAAATAGAAAATTACACCCTCGCGATCCTCGGAGCGCACCGATCGCAACGGTACCACTCGCGCCCAGGTGAACGGCCCGGTTCACCCGCAACGAGGTTCCGAAGGAAAAGCCGAAACCCACGTCGGGAATCGGAAAACACACGCGGAAAAAGCCGCGGAACGCCTCCGGGCCTCCGAAACGACTCCGGATCGCGCCGATCCGAACACGAAAGATGTCCGAAACGAAATTTCGGACACAACGGAGCTGGACACTCCGAGAGACCAGATCCGGGACCCACGGACGAGGATCTGAAAAATATCCGAAAAATCCGGGGCATTACAGCCCTCCCCCCTTAAAGGAATTTCGTTCTCGAAATTCAGGACCAAGCACGAAGTCCCAGGGGAAGAACACTGAACCAACTGACACGCTGTCAGAGCCCCAACACAGAAAACCTCGATTCTCACGAAAACACGGATCCTGAGGAACACAGCCAGACTCACAACCACACACAGCACCTCGCTCCTCGCGCCGAGCACACCGGCCACAGAGCAGGCATATACCAAAGGACACAATCTGGCATCACCTCAGACAACGCGAGAATACATCATGGCACCGCAGCCACAATCTCGCTCACCGAGGAAACACAACTCTCGACACGAGCAACAGCTACTGATCCACCCAATGGTCAGCAGACAAAACACACATCAGCTTCGCAACCAGCTGACAGGTCGCACACCCTCCTCAAGGGAGCAACCAAAACAGAGCCTCCACCAGCTCAAGCAGCCATCTCAGCAGACCGCAACCAGCACATCGGCTCAACACCAAGAAACACCCCACACATGGCAAGCCGAAAGCCGGTCATAACACTGTGCCAACTCTCGTCAGAAGACAAACTCCGACAAAGTCCAGATCCCATCCGAAAAGGCACATCACAGAAACGACCACCAAAGGTCTCGCTGGCACACGGCTCTCGCCACGCTCGAGTCCCAACAACCAGCATCTTCTGTCTCTGAAAAGACCATCCACTGGTCACCAACTGCTCACCAACTCGACCCTCTCGGGGAGCACGACGAAACCAAATGACAGAACATGGCATCTTCAGTCATCACCTCACGGGACTCAGACTTATAGGGAACCACCCCATGCTAGTCACCAAACCAGGGATAACCTTGCGACACCAATGTCCTATCAGGGACCACCAAGCCGACGCCAACCTCACAGGAGGCCTCCGCCCTAAGGCGTCGCTTTTCCATCTGGTCTCATCAAATCCTTCGATCAATCCAAGTGGACACCTGCCAATCCCGATTCCGCCCTTACCACAGAGCCATGGGACACCACCTGAACAGAGCTCACGGGTCCCTAAGCAACGAACATTCCACCGTCACAATCCGACAAGACCGTAGAACCAACGGAAACCCACAGCCTGGCAGAGACCACATCCTCGAAGCACGATCTCATCCGAGGACACGACTGGGAACACAAGTCGGACACCAAGCCACCGACTCCGACCATCACGTCCTCGACCACCGTTAGGCGACATTCTCAACAACCCCATTCAGGTCCAACACCGACGCCTGACACGGCTTCCAACACAGGAACATGGTACTCATGCGACGCACTAGCTAGCACATTCCCCAACACTCCAACTTGCCAGTGCCAAGAACCACAAAACCTCGAACAACGGCACGGCAACAGCACGTTTCACACCAAGGAACCCATCCTCCGATGCTCAACGCAAACTCAGGAATCCGCCCGTAGCAACCAACGCTACGATCCTGAACCAGTGGGTTATGGGCCCACCACGCTTCCGCTGCGCACTCAAATCCACGCGTACAGCCGAGAAAGCAAACACCGCCCAACCAGCACTCGTCCTTTCGGAATAGCGCCAGCACCCTCACACGACAAGGGAATGGGCACAACTTCTCACAGGCAACCACCCTGCCAAGACAAGGAGCACGTCTCGCACGGACTTCATGGCACACAAGGCCAACCAATCCGAACACACAATGCAAGACGACGAACCTTAGCCCAACACAATCTCTCCAACCAAGGGGAGACCAAACGCACTTCCGACCAACGGAAGGACTCCACGCTCGACCTGACTTCAAACCTCACGCACGCTGGAAACAGCACCATCCAGCACCAAGGAAAACCATCGCTTCCATCAGGTCAGCGCCTCTGACACACTCGACAAGTATCACGTCGGACCACAATCACAGCATCTCTCGACGCACCACCGCTACAATTCCTCGAACTGCAACACGGCATGCCAAGAGCCGCAACACGAGCCATAATGACAACCGCCGATGCTCATCCTCGAGTCCCGAACTCGCCATGGAGCCTTCACATCTCAAGCCAACTCCAGAGCGAACATAACCCATCCACTGACATAAGCGCAGGAGCAAAGACTTAACGGGACATCTCTGCCAAATCTTGCCTCGAAATCAGCAGAACGATCAGGACCGACACGTCATTTCTGACGCCACAGAGCGCGACAAGAACATCAGGCTCGACGAAACAGCAGCCCACCGAGAAGATCCTCCGCTCACCCGAGCACACTTCTCGATCAGAACGACTCAGGAGCTGGACAAACCTCAAGCTGGAGTGGCCAAAATCGACAGCAGCTCCCTCGAAGCACGCTCACGGCCACTTAACCACGAACAGTCCGCACCAGACACCTGACCACGCTGCAGGTTCCTCGAACGCAGCACCGCGAGCTCACACCTGCCAGCAACCTCTGCCCAACGCAGCACAACTAGGGCCACCACCGATGAGGGAGAAGACTCTCAACCTCGATCCTTAGACCCCATGCTGGCACGAAAGCCGCGGACAGCAACCACCTTCACAGCGCCGCACAGCGCACTCAAGCTCTCAAGTGAGAAACAAGGCGGAAAACAAGCACAAAACCCTAAGCCAGCTGCCGACTGTACTGGACCTTATGGACTCTGATCACTGCAACATTTTGAATTCCTATGTACGTCCACAACTTCGCTCTGATACCAGCTGTAACGACCCGAGAATCCGATTACCGGGAAGGCCCGATAACCCGAGACTCGCACCGCCGCCCACGAGCCGGGAGGGCTCGGAAGGGCTAAAAGGAGTGTGGAGGCACAAAGAAATAGGAAATAAAGCAGGACAACCAACAACAACAAGCTGAAAGAAAGAACAACGACAGCAACAACAGAGTCCAGTCCAACAGAAAGTACAGTCTAAAGCAGTAAAACGTACCACATGCCAAGTGAACACTCAGCCCGGCAAGCTGGCAACTGAGAACCTCCGCTCCGCACCCTCGAACCACGAGGAAGAACCGCTGCACCTGAAAAGCAGGGAATGAGTCTCCAAAACAGAGACTCAGCAGGGGTCCCGCGGAACCCCAACCGGAAACAACGGCGGTAGCGGAAAGGAGAGCTACGACTACAGCAGGAACAGCAGACCGGTGGCCGGTCAAAAACTCGGCACTACAGCTACTCCTAATGTATCGGAAGGTACACCTCGATCACGCAGACGAAGCTACCAAACCACGCTAGTACCGCCTACCGAAGTAACAACACACGGCAACCATGCCGCAGAGGCCTGTCCCCCGGACACAGCCGACCTGGACACGCTGTCCAAGGTGCAACCCCGACCATCCGATCGCGGGTACCGCACAACAAGACCCAACCTCGGCAAAGCCACTAGCGCTAGACTCACGACGCGAAGACCAACACACGCGCCACGGCAAAACAGCCGAAGGACTCAATGGTCGACACGACCGAAAACCCGAAGGTCAAAAGCCACGAAAACTGGTAGTCTGTCACTCCGTACTCGACAGGAGTACCGCCCACTAGAAGCACAGCCGGTAGCGTCCCCTGACGTCTTACACCGCACCGCAGGTGAACCGCCTGACGTGGTAGGTCCTACCCGAGGCGCGAACACCGTACAAGTAACCACAACAAGTGACTAGCTGGGGTCACGCCCGTCGACGTGGGTCCAACCGCCCCCAACCACGTGTGCACGCACAGACCGCGCGTCCCTGGTCTGGCCCTCTGACCGGTTTTCCCCTCAGCCGGACTCTGGCTGCAAGACGTGGGGCCCGACGGCAACCGGTCCACAAACCGCCTCTAAGGGTAAGCCCGTACACCACTCCCTGGTGCGACCAGCACACGCGTACTGGTAGGCTACGACTAGTGGAGGGTCACTGAAGGAGTAGACTCTCAACTCAACGGAAAATAACGTCCGAATCCGACGACGTACGGGGACCACCCCACGTACCGGCCCCGTCACACGGTGACCACAGTCGGAGAAGAAACGGGACTCACAGTCCACGGCCACGCACGCACCGCGCTAGAGTCGAGAAAACTCAAGTGGCACTAAGCCACTAGACTCTGGACAGTCCTCTAAACGCACTACAGCCAACGGTCCTTGAGTCACAAGACTCGGGGTCAAGACCGTTGCACGCAACAGCACAAGGCCATCAATCTAGTCCAATCTCTAGGTCTAAAACCACGATAGCACGAGTACCGAGACAACACACGAGTCGCCAAGACCACTCCCTCGGGAATGGAACGCAAGGGACAAAGGCCACTCACACGGGCCACACGGAAAACACAGAAGCACGATTCCCAAGGTAGCACACAAGCCGCCACGACGATTTCCCATCTTGAAGCAAGCGGGAAACCTCCAGCCCCAGGCCGGACAACTGGACTCACAGTCCAAGGCCAAACACATGGCCCACACGGGAATCGCCTTCCAAAGGAACCCACGATATGCGGGGGAGACCCCACCGCACACACACCGACACACGGTGACTCGATCAAGCGTAACACGAAAGCCCGGAATACATGGGGTCACCCGGACCCACCACACCTACGGGCACGCTAATCGAGACAACACGGTCCCTCCCGACACCCCAGAAACGTGGACACAGAACCCACGGGGTACCCGGGACACTCACAAGGCCAAAGGTCGACCACTGGGTCACAACCGGGTCGACCGGGGACCAACACAACACAATCGGAACACCAGAAGGTCTCACGGACCCTTAAACCGATGGACACGTTAATCGAGGTAACCCAACCCTCTGGACACCCAAAGACACGGTCACGGAAGTCCACGGGGTGTCCGAGACACACACGGCCCAAGGGGAGCACGAGACAACACGGAGATCGCGCTAGGATCACCTAGCGCGACAAGCCAGAACGCGCTAGGGAACCCTAGCGCAACATGGCAGATCGCGCTAGGATCCTCTAGCGCGACAGGGACCATCGCGCTAGGGCCTCCCAGCACGACAAGGCAGGTCGCGCTAGGGACCCCTAGCGCGACAATCCATAACGCGCCATAACCCTATAGCGCGACAGGAACCGCCAAACTGTTCATCTTCTCCGATGAACGCGCTCGATCGGGGCAGCGCGACTATCAAGAACGCGCTACCCAAGGCTAGCGCGTTCTCAGTCCGTGCCCGAAAACGGTGGAAACTGCGGGAAAAGCCATGCCACGCCCCGTTCACCCCCATGTGAAGGGGAAACAAAAGGGGAAACCTTCCCCAAGCCCCTAGGCATGCATCTAAACCCTTGGATCGCCCAAAAACACCATAAAACGGGAGATCTGGCTCACACCCCAAAAACATGCATTTTGCCCAAAACACTCCGTTTAGCCCGCTCGGCTCACCACGGCCTACGAAACTCGCGGGAAAGGAAGTACACGGGCTGAGGGTCCATCACCCTACCTCCACCGAAGATTTCGCGCACCGTGGACGCCGATCCACGAAGAAAACGCCGTTGAAGCCTCGCCGTTCCACGAACTCACGGCTGAGCTTCCACGCGCCTCCACCGCCTCGATCCTCATCCATCCTCGCCCGTGCCTCGCCCGCGCCGTCCCCGCCTCGCCCATGCTCCGCCCCGTCGCCCGCCGGAGAGAGAGGGAGAGAGGAGAGAGCGTGAGAAGAGAGAGGGAGAGAAATGAGAAATGAGAGGGGGAGAGAGAGAAAAAGCTATTTATAGGAAAATCTGGAAAATCGAAAAAATCCAGAAAAATAGAAAATTACACCCTCGCGATCCTCGGAGCGCACCGATCGCAACGGTACCACTCACGCCCAGGTGAACGGCCCGGTTCACCCGCAACGAGGTTCCGAAGGGAAAGCCGAAAGCCACGTCGGGAATCAGAAAACACACGCGGAAAAAGCCGCGGAACGCCTCCGGGCCTCCGAAACGACTCCGGATCGCGCCGATCCGAACACGAAAGATGTCCGAAACAAAATTTCAGACACAACGGAGCTGGACACTCCGAGAGACCAGATCCGGGACCCACGGACGAGGATCCAAAAAATATCCGAAAAATCCGGGGCATTACAGATTTCAAGCCAAACAACTTGCCTTTTGACAGCAGTATCTTCATCCCTTTCTCACTCATGTGACCAAGCATGCAGTGCCATATGTTGGAGTCACCTCCTAAATGAGCCACTGTCACTGTATCTTTGTTGTTGCTCGTCATGTAGAGAGTACCCATCTTGTTGTCTCGTGCTATCACCATAGCACCTTTGGTTATTTTTCAAGATCCACCCACAAAGGTTGTGACATAACCTTCATCATCTAGCTGTCCAACAGATATCAAGTTCCTCTTCAAACCAGGTACATGCCTTACATTCTTTAACTTCCACAAAGTGCAATTTGTGGTCCTTATATTGACATCACCCTTCCCCACAATATCTAAAGGCTCATCATCAGCAAGATAAACCTTCCCAAAGTTTCCAGTAACATAATTTTGCATACTTTCTTTATGTGAGGTAGAGTGAAACGACGCACCTGAGTCAAGAATCTATGACTCTAAAGGAGTGTTAACACAAAGAACTAAAGCATCTTGAACTTACTCTGCTGTAGTTGCATTAGCGGACTCTTCATTATGATTTTTCTTCTTTTGAGCCTTGCAATCTTTCTTTAAGTGCCCCTTTTTACCACAATTCCAGCACCCATCACCACCAAACTTTAAATGACCTTTCTTCTTGGACCTGGATCTGCTCCTATTTTGACCCCGTTGCTTTGTTCTTCCCCTGCTCTCTGTATTCAAGGCAAAACCTGAGACTTCACCTGATTCCCTTCTGCGAATATCTTCGCTTAGAATCAAGTCACAAACCTCATTGAGCTTCAATTTGCTTGAACCGGAAGAACTACTTACAGCCGTCACAGTTGCACCCCAACTTTCAGGTAAGGAGGATAAAAGAATCAAGGCCCGAATCTCATCATCAAAGTTTATTTCTACAGAACTCAACTGAGTTGTAATCACATTGAATTCATTGATGTGATTTGTAATAGAAGCACCTTCGGCCATCTTCAGATTAAATAAATGACGCATCAAATATACCTTGTTTGAAGCCGAGGGCTTTTCATACATATTTGATAGCGCCTTCATCAATCCTGCCGTGGTCTTCTCGTTCACGATGTTGAAGGCGATGTTTCTAGCCAACGTCAAGCGAACAACTCCGAGTGCTTGTCTGTCTAGTAGATCCCAGTCTTCTTTCTTCATCCCTGGCGGCATTGTTCCAAGAAGCGGCTCGTGCAGCTTCTTCTGATACAGGTAGTCTTCGATTTGCATCTTCCAGAAACCGAAGTCCTTGCCATCGAACTTGTCGATCCTCACCTTTCCTTCATCCGCCGCCATTGCTCCCACGGTTCTCCTCGAACCAGAACAAGGCTCTGATACCAGTTGTTAGGAATATAGGGTACCCAGATGAGGAGGACAACTAGCAGAGGAGGAAGAAGAAAGGGAAAATGGAAATCAAACCACAAGAACACAGGGATTTTTTTACGTGGTTCGGAGGTAAGATACCTTCCTACGTCCACGGTCATAGCAGTAATCCACTAAGATAATCACAGACCGATCACAATACAAGAGAGAGTTCACACTTTTATACTAGGAGATTAGGGCGTCATTAGTTAGGATATTAAGGACAACAATGCCCCTGTTAAACAAAAAACCTCTTCCAGGGTCCATTAGACGTGCATACTCGCATGTCCCCCAGGATGCTCTCCTGAGACCGAGTATGCGCTCCAGTGACTGCAAATGCTCCCCCACAATCAGTCAAGATAATGCAATGCTAAGAGCAGGTCGGTGCATCATGCAGGTCGACCTTCTCCAAGTGACATCGACTTGCCTTGAGCCCGCAATGCATGCTCCCATGATGCCAGTGACGCTCTCCAGAGGCAATGGATGCCCTCCAGAGACAACATGTACTTTCCTGCTTGAACCCAGACTGCATATGCTCCCCTGACGCTGAGGGATGCTCTCCTGAAGCCATAGATGCTCCCCTGAGACTGCATATGCTCTCGTGTGAGAACTCACGAAGACGTGACTACATGCTCCCCTGAAGTAGCGATTGCTCCCCACAGACAGCACGTGCTCGCCATGCTCCCTTGACGCTGAGGATGCTCCCCTGGAGCAGTGGATGCACTCCTGAGACAGAATGTGATCCCGTGCAAGGGCACACGAATAAGAGTTCTGACTCCACACTCTAACATATCGTACCGGATCAGGAAGATCCCGATCCGGTACGACCCAGCGAGTCGGCGAACCCTAGTCTTGAGTGAACGACCTCCTGACTCCTGAGACTACCTGGCCAACTGAGTCAGGAGAGTCATTATTCCTGCAAGTCTCCCCGTGTTCCAACTGAGTTTGCATACCTTTATTATGATTCTTAAAATTTTAAAAAAACATTACTCTTAATTTTATTCTTACCCTTAAACGTTTACATCCTAATTATCTTCACCATTGAAAATTACTTAAAATGGAAACACAAAAGTTAGATCATCGGATACATTACACATTCTCAATCTTATTCAGATTCATTTGATCATATTAATTGGATGGCAATGTGAAGTCACTTAATCTCGGCACGAGGCACTCTCAATTATAGACAGAGTCGAGGATAAAACATGTGGGAAGAGGAAGGTCAACGACGACATTACTGGTGCAAGGGTTCCTAGATGGAAGGGGCCAGGATGACAGGTGATTTTCTACTACTCATGTTATTCTTTAATTAAATCGACTTGGTATTTGGAGAGGATTTGGAGGCTTTAAAGGCCCATTTGATAATTGCTTGGGTTATCTCACCCGATGAGAGAGAGTGACGGGTCCCACCCGCTCTCCTCACACTCAACCCTCTCTAACCGGGGTCGGGTGGTTTACTCGGATGGTGGGGTGCGAGTAAGTCACCCCGCCCCGTTTTCAAAGCCACCCTAAGAGTTCCAAAAGTAATCCTACATGTTGTCAATGAAATATTTTGTCTGATTCATGATTTTGACTAGATGATCTAGCTTTGTGATAACATTGGAATTAAGATATCTAGCTAGTTTAATCCTTTTCTTGGAGATAGTTTACAATTAAGGTCTTAACTTGCTATCAATCAGTTTTCATGCCTATCAAAGGTTTGGAATCAACTGCTTCCTATTTCTTATAAACTATTTCCTTTTTTCTTATCCTAAATAAAAAGGATAGGGGAAGATTATCCTCAACCCAATCCTTAAATTAATTTGTATCCTCATTTGTCATAGTATAAACTTCAGATAATTAAGGACGATTATCTTTGGGTGATCTTTTTTCTCTTACATCCCTGTCTAAGTTCTTAGGGGTACATGTCCAAGAGTTATGGCAAGATGTGATTTTCTTTTTTAACTTCATATATATAAAAGACAGAAGATTAGAATGAGATGTGTCATAGTCTTGCGATGTATGTATTGTAGCTAGAGTGGGCAGACAAGATCAATAGAGTTGCAAAAACGAGTCAAGTTGAGTCGGAAATTATTCTACTCCAACATGATTTATTTATTATCAAATTGAATTTTGATTGAATTTGAGTTATTTGAATATGTAGTAAATAAGCCTAGTTCCTCAAATACGGTCTATTCAACACTCGAGTCTTACTTAAAACTTTTTGAATACTATAAGTGGCTTAATGTTTATTAACTTGTTTGAATTAATTACTAAATGAATGGAAAAGGCATCTGTCTCTTAATTATACTTACGTATTACTCATATTATTAAATAGGATATAGTTGAACTTTAAATAGAGTACTAAATTAAATATACCTTATTATTAAAGAAATATAACTGAGTTTTAAAAAGACGAGATCTCGTGCCGAAGCTTGAGCCGTCCGATCTAGGGCGATCGCTGCTTGCAGCCACACTTCAGTAGAACTCTGTAATGAGGGAAGAAGAGGATCAAGGGGCCCAGGGAGATAACCCTGAGAAAAACTCTCTGATGCCTAAGTCAACAAAGAAGTAGAGCTTTATGTGAAGGAGGATTAGAGAAGGAGACAGGGGGGCACGAGATTGCTCTCCACCAGTATGAGTGGCTGAGAGTGCTCAGAATGACTTCTCCCTTTAGAGGGATTTCTTGGGTTTATATGACTGTTCATTTATTCCGCCGGGGAGGAGAGTAGACGCAGGGGGCGTTTCCTTCGGGTTGAGGGCTCCTGCACTTTCCTTATTCACCAACGTAATGCTCGGGCGATTATGTACCTCCAGCCCTTCATCTCCCTAGGGAGTCAGGCGGACAGTCGATCCACACGTGCTTGATTCTAGATTTGTTGTCCTTTCAGCTCTTCCCGACCAAGTGGGGTGCCTAAGTTCTCGCCCGACTTTTGGGCCATGTAATTGAGGCTTCCGGGTTAAGTGGGCCCCATGGGGCTATCACTTGGCGGGTCATGTACTTTGGGCTTTCGAGTTAGCTGGGTCGAGCATCTTATTGGGCCACAGATTTCCCCCTCTCCAAGTCTTACTCAAGCTTGTTTATGAACATAAACGAGCAAAATATTTCAATGTTCAAGTTCAACTTGTCTAAATATTGAGATTAAACTTTTGTCGAAGGTTGATTCATCTAATTAATCAAACAAACCTAATTGAGTCTTTATGGAGTCTGTTCATGAGTTATTCCTTAAGTTTGGTGTAATTAACTAACTTGTACCCTAACTAAATGCCATCTCCTAATGGTTGTAGCTCTATACTGTCGATCGGCTCCTCCTTACTACAAATTCATGGTGCATGGTCACGTACGAGTAAGATATAGAGGCCCGGATCAACATGTAACAATGTAAGTTGGGGAACAAAAAAACTTGCCTTGGTAGTATTATTGTTGGTTTCTTTGGTTAGGTAGGGGTGTCAATGGGTGAGAATTAGGATGGACTGCACAAAATTTAGCTCAGATCTACTAGCAAATATTAGACGCAAGTCCAGGAAAAAAAGTCTACCCCTGATATTATTTTGACAACGTACCCTAGGCTTATTGTTTCACTTGCATGTTTATGATGGAAAAAATATATGTAGGGTGAGTATATTTTATGTAGGAGGCAATCTTCTATCAGAAATGTGAGAACTTAAAAGGAAGAAGATTAGAGAGATTTGACGGGTGGTGGTGCGTAGCCACTTTTATTAGAGTAGATTTTTCCCCTATAATGGAGTAATAGGTGTCGACAATCTACTCCTGAGATACGATGACCTGCTTGTTGACAATGCTAAGGTGCTCTCCAAGTATCGGCATTAGGGGGAGAACACCACAATGATGATATCTTATGTACATTGTAGAAAACTTAAGATCACATATAGCAAGAAGACAACGGTACGAGAGAGAGAAGATGACTATGGAGAATAAGGTTTTGATCTATATGTTAAAAGGAGGAAGATGCCACTTTATAGACAGAACTAGATCCATCAACACTTGTATCTAGAAGGTTTGAAATAGAAAATTAATCACTAGCTTCTTTCCTTTGTAAAGTTCATATGGAGTCTTTTACAACGAAAGTCTAATCATACAATAAAGGTCTAATCATAGCACAATTAGTACCGTAACATACAATGTTAATAGCTTCCGCACAAAATATCTAGGGAGATCATTTTGACAAAGTATAGTGAGAGCCATATCAACCAAGGTTTGGCTCTTTCTCTCCATAACTCTATTTTGTCGTGATGCCATCGGAGCCTAAAAATTATAATTAAAATCATTTCTAAATTCTCAAATTCTTTGCTATGGCCACTACAAATGGAAGAAATGGAGTGGCCATCATCATTTTGAAGAATGGCTTCAAAGTTTCATGAATTGAACAATAACTTCATTTTTATGAGCAAGAAAATGCACCCAAATAAATCTAGATAAATGATTCACAATTTCAAAACCATATTTCTTAACTCGAAGGTTAGAAGTTGGTGTAAGTACAAGTATGTCAAGGTGTAGCAATTCCAATGGTATAGAGATAGTCACAATGTTCTTTGACTTAAAAGAAGATCTAGTGTGTTTGTGTAAAGCATAAACATTACACAACCTATCACTCTTAAAGGTTAGCAATCCAATAATTAGATTGTGTCTACACAATTTGGAGATAACTCCAAAACTAACATGCCCAAACTTCCTATGCCACAACTATAACATTGTCATTATCATTTGTAACAAAACATACATCATTATCATTCGCATCATTCAAAGAGATAGTATAAACATTGTTATACCAAACGTCCATAGATTTAACCTTATTAGAAGACATATCTAGAATCATCAATGAAAAGCATCAAACACAACTTTATAACCTCTATTACAAAGCTAACACTAAGCAACTTATGCTTTAATCCTTTCACAAGAAGTACATGCTCAATGGAGTTAGAAGCATCCTTATCAATATTCTAACCACTTATCCTTTCCCTTTGATGCCAAAGGTGATAGTTACTCCTTCCTTAGCTTCTAGGGACATAAAGTGCGACTTGTCCCCTTTCATGTGTCTTGAACACCCCCTATTCAATTATCTTTTGTTCTTCTTTACTCCAAGACACACCAACAAGAAGGAGTCATTCTCACTTTTGTTTCTTAATTTGATACCCACACTTTGGTGGGTACAACTTTGTTAGTCTATTCCTTGACTAAATTCTAGGAAACCCACGTAGTCCTTGTCCCATATGTATTCTTCTGGTGCCAACAACTAGAAGCATAATACCCCTTTTCATCATAATAATTTCATGTTGCAAATTGAATACTAGATGATGATGATGCTCTAACAAATGAAGTTTCTAAAGTATTTATCTTCTTATCCTTATTGGGGACATAATCAAAGTTTTTTTTGTAAAATACACACACATGAGTGCCAAGGATAGCATTAAGATTACCTTTACCTTTAACAAGCTTACGCAAAGCAACATGCAAATCATTAATTTCATCTTTTAAGTTGTAAATCTTAATCAATCGCAACGGCCTTGGTCCTAACTACTGCTCTCAATGCATGACTATGGGACCGACCAATTGACAATCTTAGCCTCCTTTATCACATTCTACTTATTGGCTTGACTGAGTAACGGCCTTAGGCTAGTTATACCCCCGTGTGACCTTAGGAGCGCCTAATTATAGGCCTTAGTCTCGGTCATCTTTCTCCATGCAATTTTCATCATAGCCAATTATAGGCCTTAGTTGGTTATCCTTCTGTAACCTAAGGTGCGACCAATCATAGGCCTTAGCCTTGGTTACCACTCTCTATACATCCTTTGGTGCAGTTGATCATGGGACTTAGCCCGATTACCTCTATGAGTGACCTTAATTAAGCACTGTCAATCGATAGCCATAGCCTCAATTACTAGTCATAACCTGTGGTACGGCCACTCGACGGCCTTAACTTAGTTACCTATTCTTATACAATCCTAAGGCATGGTTGATCGATGGCCTTAGTTGATATCTTCACTTTTTACATGACCTCAGGTGCAACCAGTGTACGACCTTAGCTTCAATCGTCAGTCCCTACATAACCTTTGGTCTAGGAAGATAGTGGCTATAGCATGGTTACCACTCTATGTTACGATCAACGCAACCAATTGATAGTCATAATTACAATTTTCACCCCTACTTAACCTTGGGTACGGCCGAACAATGGTCTCCAATCATAGGCGTAGTAGAGCAACGACCTTAGCCCCAGTCGTCACCCTACGAGTAGACCTATGCAGCTGACCTACAACCTATGTATGGCTCAATACATTACTTGAGGCACATTTGAGTAATAGCCTTAGCCCCCACTATTGTTCTATGCGACGGCCTTAGCCGTAGTTATCCCTCGCAAGTGCGGTTGATCTATAGCCTTAGCTGCTACTGTTATTCGCTACCTTAATTAGGCATGGTCTAGTGAAGGCCTGAACCATGATTATCTCTAGGAGATGTAGCCAATTTATGGCCTTAGCCCTGATACTATTCAACACATAAATATCATTATGGGTGTGGCTGAGCGACGAGTTTAGTCTTTATTAACATTCTTCTGAGTGTGACCACGCGACGATCTTACATCTTGATTAGCATTCCTTCTCATACATCCAATCGATGGCCTTAGCCTTCGCCTCCATCTAACCTTAGGCGTGGCTAAAGTGATGGCCTTAGCTTCAATGGATGCTCTCCAATTAGCCTTAGGCACGGCTGATTGATGGCCTTAGCTTTCCTACGAGAACCCTCTAGCACAACCATCGACAGCATTATCCCTTTCCATCAATCAATTTATAGCTTTAGGCTCAGCCAGTTAATGGCCTTAGCCCTAGTTGTGTCTCGACATTGCAACCCCAAGTACAACATTCAACAAATCCAGGTCATATTCCTCGGAAGGCATGGCAATCATCGCTTACTAATGTACTACCCCCATTGATGCTAGATGGCATGCATCACATTGAGGGTTGGAGGGCAAGTGATGTGGACATCTTCTCATTGCCTTCTTCCCGATTTAAGTCAGAATCTGGCTTGATAACATGTGTGAGACCCAAGTGCACCAAATTTGATATAATCTTCCCTCCTTTAACACCCAAGAGTATGTTCCATATTTTGCTCACCTCCATAACCACCTCAGACTTTGCGGGTTTCCATAACTGTCTTTGACTCTACCCAGGATCTATCTCCTATTCCATCCACAATCATAACTAAGAAAAACTCCCGGAAGTGCATGCCTCTAGACTCGGAGCCTATAAAAGGTATAATAAATCAACATCGCAAGGTACGTGAAGACTACACTCTCTCCTCCCTTGATTTCTAACGTGGGCTCTCCATACGACCCACCAAACCTGAACGTCATCCAGCCGCACACGTATGACTGAATGCCAAGTGGTCTAACACCCTACTCTATCGCCTCTGCACGTCACCCGACATATGTTACACATCATTCTACCACCAACCCTGCATGTCGCCTAGCGCCCACCGCCTGACGCTCTACAGCCACCTTCCCTTGCACGTCCTAGCAAGCCCTGTGCCAAAACATGGGTTGCCGTCTGTCCCCTGCAAGCACGGTCATCATGAAGGTAAGATTCACATTTAATGCATCTCAGCTCAATAACTATAAAGACAAGTTACAACGGCCTCCTTTAGGTATGTGAATGCAACCCAGCATTCGCCCCTCTCTCTCCTCTCCTACTTACTTTTGGTTATCAAACCTTCAACCCAATGCTAACGTAAGCATCAAAGTCTTCTCTCGGGGCTCCTGACCCCTTGTAGAGAACGTCTCTTCCTTTGTGTAGGAAACGCTCGGCCCCAGACTCTCTACTCCCTCTCGAAACTCTCTCTCCCTCAACCATCAAGGGAGACTCACCTCCTTGAGCTCGACACTATGCCCCTACACAAGAAGGAAGTCTACTGACATTGGCCCTTGACACTTTGCTCATCACCTGGTAACTATGTTTCTTGCTGTCTAAGTTCTCTTATTTGGTCTCTCGTTATAAATTCAAATATACATAACTAGTGGGCTGCACAACTTAGAAAAGGATCTTTCTCGAAGAGAAACAGTAGATATATGGAGTTCAGAGAGATTGTTAGGGGGGGTGAGAGAGAGAGAGATTTTATTCTCGTTGTGAAGTGGACATAGTGGTTTGGAGTCATTTTCTTGGAAGAGAAAGATTTTTTATTTCCAAGTGGCTAGATACTTGTCCAAGACCAAGCCATGTACCTCCGCTTACATGGGTCATGAGAACTTTTGCAAAGATATTCTTCCATGTAGTGCTCGATGTGGAGAGATGGTTTACAAATTTTTTAAAGACCAACTATGAAAGTAAAACTCTATTGCTCCCAACATTTATAGTTGTGTAAGCATCAGTGTTAAATATGTATTAATTAATATGACTTCGTTGTGTGTACAAAGGCACTCCTTTGACGGCGCAACAATATGATATGTTTATTAAGAAGATAAATAACGTAAAATTATTTCTACACTTATATTTACACTAAGAAGGAAACTCATAAGGAAGTTACGTAAGTATCTTGGGATGTCAAAGTTACTCGCAAACTTGATTACTCACGTCACTTGATTAGTGATGGGTCAGATAATATCCGAATAAATAGATATAGATTTAAGTTTCAACATTTTTAAAAATACTCGTTTCATATTCAGATCGGATATGAATTTAGTGCATTCGAATCTATACCCGATCTGAATCTGTTCTTTATAATTTATTATGTATGTTAAGTCTATGATTTTAACATGAACTCAACTCACTGCTCGTCTCTTCGGTCTATGAGTTTGGCCTTCTCGTTAAAATTATAAGAATATTTTTGTAAAATTTAAAAATTACTTTTAAAAGAAAACAATTAACTGGACTTTCCATTTTCTCACTTCTTACGGATCTCACCTTCCCTCTTACGTGGACATGGATTCATATTTTTTAAATGGATATGGATAGATATCTATACATGTGACCGATATATTCGTATTCGTACGTGTAAAAATAATATGATACTATTCTAGTATAATATTTATAATTATTTTACGGACAGAATATGACATTGATATACTCACTCGATCCATTACATGCACCTAACTTCTGATATGCACAGTAGACTTCATATGGCCCACTGTCATCAAACAATCTCCTTGGACATTCTATAACATAACATAAAATTTTCTCGGCGTGTGTTAGACTCTGCTTATATTTTTTTGTCAAGTGTGATGGGACTCGGGGAGATGAGGAGAGGCGCCCCAAATGCCTCGCCCACACTGGGAAGGCTAGCAACTCGGGGGACCGGAGCTCCCCAGCAGGGGAAGCCCAGGTTTTGAACCTGGGAGGCTGGGACCTCTCCCCCAGCGTGCAGTTCCAACGTCCTTCCTCCAGCATCGTCGTGTGAGCCGTGCCGTGTCCGGAGAGATAGACAGAGAGAAGAGGGCGCAGACCGGGAGAGAGAGAGAGAGAGAGAGAGGAGGACGCAGACCGGACTGAAAACGGGAGACCTTTCCCTGGGAGGTGAAGCATCTTGCGGGTGGCGGCTGTCCTCGCCGTGACCCCACACGGCTTTGACAAATAGAATCTTCCAAGACCAAGAGTCCCCCTCTCCCGTCCTCTTCATGTCTGGACTTCTATCTTCCTCGCTTCCAGTCCAGCCTTGTACCTTCCTTCACTTCCAGTCCTGCACCGCCACCGCGTGGACTTGTCCCGTGCATCCTTCGTCTCCTTAATTTCCTTTTGCTCTTCCCCCTTTCCAGGTCTCTCTCTCTCTCTCTCTCTCTCTCTCTCCGGGTGTGTTGTGTCTTGGCCTCTGCTATTTGTTTTTCTTATATATTTTGATTTTGATTCTTCCTTTGTGTCCTCGCTTTGCCGGCCTCCATATCCGTCCTTTTGTGCACCCTCTCTCCCTCTCTCTCTCTCTTCGCTTGTGTGCTTCTTACTAGGTGAAGGTGGGAGAGAAGAGAGATGCTAATCAGAGTCAGCAAAGCCAGATTTTCGCTCCGGAACAGACGACTGCTACATGAAAAGCAAGCCGCTCTCTCGCTGGGGAGCTCTCGCAGCCCTCCCCACCTGTTCACGGCGGCGGAGCTCGAGGACGCCACCGCCGGCTACCACCCTTCCCACCTAATCAAACACGACAACTCCTACGAACTCTACAGGGCGACCGTCGGCGGCCAGGCGGTCTCCGTCAAGAGGGCCACCCCCGAGGTAGTGGCCAACTGCCGGGGGAAGGGCGGCGGCGGCGTCGACCACCTCGTCGAGGGGCTGCTCACGGAGATCGTCGTCCTCTCCGGCGTCGGCCACCGGAACGTGGTCAAGCTCCTGGGCTGCTGCCTGGAGACCCAGGTGCCCGCCCTCGTCTACGACCTCCACTCCCACAGAACCCTCCAAGACGGCGCCTTTGCTCCCGCAGGTCCCCCCCGTGACCCCATGACGTGGCCCAGCAGGTTGAGGGCCGCCACCGAGGTTGCAGGCGGGCTCCACTACCTCCATCGCCACGCTCCACTGACCATCGTCCATCGGGACCTGAAGCCGTCCAGCGTCCTCCTCGACGAACACGGCATCCCCAAGATCGTCGACTTCTCCCTCTCCATACCCATCCCTCCGAATCGAACGGAAGCAGTAACAGATGTAATCGCAGGAACGGCCTACTACATCGACCCGGAAACCTTCCTCACGGGCGTGGTGACGGAGAAGAGCGACGTGTACGCGTTCGGGATGCTGCTCGTGGTGCTGATGCTGGGGAAGCATCCGGGGGAGTGGGAGGAAGAGAAGAGCTACCCGTTCCGCTCCAGACTGGGCTCCGGCGAGGGGGAGATTGGAGGTTTGGTGGGTAGAGAGGAGCTAGTGGGGAGTGCCGGCGGGTTGGGGGAGGCAGAAGGGAAGGTGGAGCAACTGTGGGCGTTTGCGGACCTGGCGTTCGAGTGCCTGAGGAGGAAGGGGGAGGAGAGGCCGACCATGAAGGAAGTGGAGAGGAGGCTCAGGGAAATTAGCAGCCTGCTGCCATAGTTAAGTTTCTCATCTACTTCTGAGTTAATGATAGCCGCAGCTCCAAAATGTTGCATGGTGAGGAAAATGGTACCATTTTTTCCTTAAAAAGTTCTGAGTTGTAATTTTTCGGTTTTGGATTGTGCGTCAAAGACAACAGTTAGCTAGCAGCTTGGCAAATCTTTTGAAGGAGGCTGGCTCTGGAGGAGTATGTTCTGGGGTTCAAGAAGAGCAGAGGACAGAGCTTGGGGAAATTTCTATCAAGAAAATATTGTGTGTGTGCATGTTTAAATTAAGTGAATTTTGGGGAAATTTTTGATAAATAAATGCCTCCTTATAATTATAGACCGAACGAGATTGATTAACCCAGAAATCAAGTTTTCCTTGTAGAGAAAGAAAGAAAAAAAACTAGAATATGGCCCTCTGGTTAAATCAAGCTCATTTGGACTTTAGTTCACTGCCCGTTGCTTACATATCCTACATTAGTAACTTTTCTTCCAAGGCCAACCTCTGCGGAGACCCCTCCCTCTTTATTTCTCCTCAAAATCATCTCAATGGAGGAGGAGAAGTGGATTGATCTCAATTATGCAAGATGTGCCATCTACCCTCACCAAACTGCCCAAGGAGCCCCTCCCATGTTAATCAGTACAGCCCCTCAGCTGCTGATACAGGCTCAAGTACCCCAGAACTCCATGCTGCAACCTTTTTCCTTGCAGAAATTTCCATACTTCCAGGGTAACAACCAATGCTGCCCTACCTTGGGTCAAATAGTTCAAAGCACAAATAATTTCAACCAAAACTCCCCTTTGCCTACCATTCCTCTTCCCTCTCTTCCATCACCAGAGCTTTAACCATTCCAAAGAGGAAGCAGACAGAAAATAGAATTGTTCAGAAGGTGAAGAACTGGGCAAGAAGGAAGCCCCATTTCTCTAGCGCCAATACAGTTGAATCCCTTCCGGACATGGACTGGTTTGAAAAGGTCGTCGCGGCTGACCCTTAATTGTCATGAAACCATAAATAAAGATATTGGCGTGGAATTGCAGAGGCATGAATGGGTCTACCTTTACAAGATCCACATCAATGCATCTCACCCGTTCAATTTTACCGAGCATAACTTTTCTAGCGGAAGTCCCCGATCAGTGGCGGAGTGGACACCCTCTCCTTTTGCCTGGGGAGGTTCCGGTTTCAATCCCGGATTCCTCCTCCCCGTAAAAATAAATAAAAAAAAGAACTACTGGAAAAAACTTTTCTAGCAGAAACCAAAACAAATGAGAAATATTTTAAGGAGTTCTTCAGAATGCAAAATATATCAACCCACTTAGTTGTGGAAGCAGAAGGGTTAGGCTTAGGGTTATGGTGGACAGAAGGAATTGAGATGCTCAGCCTCTATCTTCCTTGAGCAACCATATTTGCCTGTGTGATACAAAATCAACTAGCCCAGCACCATTGGCTTCCAAAATCCATTTATGCTCCACCAAATATGGGTGCTAGGAAATTATTCTGTCCATATTTATTATTTGTCATTCAGAATTTTGATGGTCTTTGAATTATTGTAGGGGATCTGAATTCATATATTTCACTCTCTGGTGAGAAGAGAGGGGGTCATATAGCTGTTAGACACCAGCTGGAACCCTTTTATTAGAGAATTTATCAGGGATGGTAGTTAGGCTGATTGACTTACGAAGGCCCATCTTTTACATGGTCTAACAGAAGGAAGCCGGAGTTCCTTATATATGGGAAAGACTTGAAAGAGCTTTAGCAAATACCCAATATAGACTACTCTCTTTTCAGAAGCAAAAGTTTTCCATCTTCCAAGGATCAAAAGTGACCACAATCCCATCCTCCTGAACTTGGAAGGCTCAAGAAGGAGAAATAGAAGTGGATTCAGTTTTGAATCAAATTGGCTAATGATGGAAGGCTTAATTTAGAGAGGACTGAAGAAAGATGGGCTAATTCAGAACAACTAGTTAATGGATGCTGTCGAAGATTATCTGACATCAGAAAAGAGATTCTATCATGGAAAAAAGATAAATTCGAGAAGCCGAAAGAAAACCTGGATCTTCTTCGGAAGGAGCTTAAAGAAACACTTCTACTTCAGAGTTCTCATGAAACAGTAGGAAAAGAAATGAAGCTGGAACAAGAAATAGGAAAAAAATCTTTAGATGAAGGAGGAACATTGGAAACGAAGAGCCAAGAAGCATTGGTTTCAGCATGGTGATAACAATTCCTCTTTCTTTCATATAAGTGAGTGTTTTGAAGAGACGAAGATGGAACAAAATTGTTTGCATCAAACTATCAGTTGGAACCTGGACAAATGATCAGTTTACTATCAAGGAGATATTACAAAATTATTTTGTTGATTTATATTCCTCGGTCAACCCAAATACAGTTGAAATCAAGCCTCCTTCCTCTCCATACCAGCTATCCTTCGAAGACAACATCAAACTTGTCAAATTCCAACTGAACAGGAGATTCAAGACGCAGTCTTTACTATGGGTCCTTTGAAGGCCCCGGGTCTAGATGGTTTCCCTCCATTAACTAATTTTCCAAAACTTCTGGCAAACACTAAGCGGTTAGGTTACTCAGATGGCACAGCTATTTTTTCAAACAGATTAATTTCCAAACGACATCAATCATACTTTTATAACTTTTATCCCATAATGCTCCAACCCAGCGTCTCCACAAGACCATCGCCCTATTAGTCTATGTAATACATTATACAAGATTATTTCTAAAACCTTGCCATGAGAATGAAATTAACATTTTATTCCCACTATCATATATCCTTTTCAAGGGACTTTTGTTCTAGGAAGACATTTTTTTGACTCTATAGTTGTGATCCCGGAGTTACTACACACTATGAAAGGGTGTTGGCCCAAGATATGACAAACTAAGGGTGAATTGTGTTTGCTTAAAAATATATCCGATTTTTGTGAAAAACATGTGTAATATTAGATCTAAATATTTAAGTGAGATCTATTCATGCTATTATGTAGTAGATCATACACATGTGAAAATAGTGTAGAACGGAGAAGGAAACGAAGAGCAATCACACCAATGAACACTTTGACTTTTTTAGTGGTTTGATTTTTTCTCTTATGAAACATGCAGCCTCTCTCATCTTGGGTGAGACTTTTCCACACACTATCAAAAATAATAACCACACAAAATGGACACCAGAACACACACGCATGCACACACGGTGCTATGAGCACCAATCACACGCGCACGGACATCGTGCACACACAGGCACATGGGTTGCTCACTCACGATTTACACATTTGTTCTTTTTTTCTTCTCACAATATAATGGAGCACAAATATCAAATAGAGAAGATGAAAGAAATTAGGGTCGTGTATAAGGCTCCCCTCCATAGATACCAAATTGAAAATGAAGAACACGGGTCTCACCGATTTGTCTTCTTCTTCCCCCGTACTCCCTCATCTATTATTCTTTTATTTTTTCTCATTTCCTTCAGTTTCACCTAGGGCTGTCAATGGGCCAGGCCCGGGTCAGACTTAGGTCGGCCCGGCCCGGGCCCGACTTATCAAGAATAAGGCCCGAGCTCGGCCCGGGCCCGACCTATGTCGGGCCGGGTCGGGTCGGGCCCGACATTATATAAAAAATTCAAAGCCCGACTAAGACCCGGTCCGACTACTTAAATAAAATAATAAAAATAATAAAAATTAATAGATTAAATACTATAAGACTTATAATCTCGCTAAATAAATTAAAATTTTGATATTAATTACATAATTTGTGTGAAAAGAGAATTTTAAAAGTTCTAATTAAGTAAAATAACATAAGTTTGACTAAATAGTTTTTAAAATTTGAAGTGAGAATAAAAAAAGGGATCGGGTCGGGCCGGCCCGCGGGCCGAACTTAAAGTCCGAGTTCGGCCCGCGAGTCTAGTCGGGCCGGGCTTTTAGGCCCGACTAAAAACCCGCGGGTCGAAAAAGACCTTACGACCCGGCCCGAAATCGGGTCAAGCCCGCGGGCCTGTCGGGCCGGCCAGGCCCATTGACAGCCTTAGTTTCACCCCGACACTGTTCATCTTCCTCTCCTCCGTGCCCTGTCCTTCACGCGAACGCGACCCACCGGAGATCCCACCCTCGACACGGCACAAGACACCGCCGACCCTCCCATCGTGGGGGCCCTGTGACGCCAGGGAGGCATCCCCTCCACACCCCGGCAGGGCCCTCGCCGGAGCACGCCACGCCACCGCCAGCCTCCGCCGTCGTTGTCCGCAGCAAGCCCAGCGCCGCAGCCACCTGACACCCCACCAGCTCCGCTCCCGGCGCCGGCGCCGAACCCCGCTGCGTCGTCCTCCCCTCCGGTGCCACCGCTCACACGGTCGGAGCAACGCCGCTTCCCAACCCGCCACAGCGGCTGTCGCCACACTGCCGTCCGCGGCGACCTCGTGCCCGTGGGAAGTTGTCTCCGGTGCCATCGTCCCCTCGTAACCAGAGCAGTGCCGCTCAGCCTAGGTCCTGGGTGCCACGAACACTGCCGGAGGCTGCCGCTCAGCCTAGGTCCTGCCGCAGTGCCGCTCACCACCTCCGGCGCGGTCGATCTCTTTCCCTCCCTGCCGATTCTCTCTTTCCCTCCCTGCCGATTCTCTCTTCTTCTCTCTCTCTCTCTCTATTGTATTTCCTTATTTGTTTTACTGTGTAGCAACAGTAAAAAAAATTTTAAAAAAAGGAAAGGTGCAGACTGCAGAGAAAAAAACAGTTAGAAAAGAAAGAAGGGAAGACAGAAAAAAAAAAGAAAATATCTTGTGAAAAAATAGAGAGAAAACAAAGGGAAAAAAAAGAAAGAGCATTTACATTCTAGTTGTGCACACATTGCTTAGAGTTTTAGAAATAACCTGTTTAAATGTGCTCGGTAACATGTGCACTTGTCTCTTGAATGAAAGTTGAGAGTAAGTAGTCACGATATCGAGAGCTTTTAACCAGAATTATCTTGACTTATCCGTGAGCAAAGAGTTCATCACATCTTTAGCGGCGTAACGTGTCATCGTGATATTTGAGACCTCCCTTCTTTTAATTAGTCATTTGAACCACGATTGAATGAGAAATAACGAAAGCTTCGAGAGTGATTTTTTCAATCATTAATGTGACTTGCACGGATCTCACTTTTGATTTCTTTGACACCAACTCTTAAAATTCTTCTAGATAATTAATCACCCTCGGAGGTGGAGACTCGGTCTTCTCGATCATGCTCGAGATAAGAACACGGACCGACATACAACACTTATAACCATGGAACTTGAAATACATATCCGGCACTAGTTAGGTCTTTATCATTCAGTTTAATTTCGATCTCGAGAAACAGACTCCCACTTAAAAAAACTTAAGATACAGAGCCGTCTGCTAACACATGCTTGTACGGTAGTTGAAAACTAAAAATTGGAATTAGAGAAAAATGATTAGTACATAGATCGACCTTATTCTAAAATTCGAATATTTTCGGCTCACAATATGCTCCAAAGAGAATACCGACAAATTAAATAGTATCTTATGGTGTTCTGCATCATTTCCCAATAGACCAAATAATCCCATGTTAAAAAGACAGAAGATTAGTAGTTAATTTGGTTGGTGCTCGACACAGCTGAAAATATTTCCCCATCTTAATTTGTCTGAATAAATTCCATCCACCAGAGTTCATTAATGTTCCAGCCGTACCTCTCGGAGAAGAAGACGATGGCCTCGGTACAACATAAATTCCACACACAGGCACATGTGACCGCCCATCCTCTCGAGTCTGTCTGTCTTAGGTATGTGCTTAGGGTGGTGTCTATCTGTCGGTGGTTCTCTGGATTGGTCGGTTTCAGGTGGACTGTGTGCGGTCTACTCCCTGACTGCCATGGTTTCCCTAACGACTCGATCTAGGACTGCCAGTGTCGTCGTCCATCGTTCCAATTTTTCGTTCGTCTTGGCTTGTCCTTGTGGTCTACTCGCTTTCCCGTGGGTGTCTTCTGACATCCTATGAGGGCTAAGACTACGCTATAAGACAGCCAGGAGTCTTCTTACTTGTCATTGTCTGATTCCGATCAACCTGGGGTCACCCAGTGGTTGACATGAAGCCTTGTGTGTCTCGACGGTTCTGTCCAATTCGAGACATGGTTCTTGATGCCTCGAGGTATCATCCTACCTCGGTCTACGTGTCCAGGTATGCTGAGGGTCCCCGGTGTTCCCTCAAGACTCCGCGTGTCGTTTCCTCCGATCGTGTCATTTTCTCTGGCTTAGGATTAGATCGACTGGCGGCTTGTTCCGCTGTTTGTGACGATCTTGCCTCCGAGTCATGAGACTCAAGGATCATTACATGAGTAGGTCTAGTTGCCTTGTCCTGAGTCGGTCGGCAGTGGCTGTGCTGCCATTGGGGCTCCAAAGTACGTGTCGTAAGGCGCTCTTACCTGCCTGTACTTCAGCACTCGTGTTTTGAGTCTCCGTATCTTGTGAGCCTTCACTAGTCGTAGCCTTACGTCACTGTTTCCTGGTGACGGCTCTTGTAGCGGGGCACTTTCCCGGTTTACGGTTCTTAAGCTAGTTCCGTGGGCTCCCGGTCCAACCGTAGCATCCTTCGGTGGGGGAATACTAGCTAGAGGCCTGGCTTAGGCAGTGGGCCAGTGTGTGCACACGTGGTTAGGGGCTTTGGACTTACGTCGACGGGTGTAACCTTGACTAGTCACTCGTTACTGTAGTTCTTGTGTTGTTCAGCGCGTGTTTGCGACTCTGTCGAGACTTTAGCGGTACCGTAGGTGAGACACTTGTGGCGCAGTACAAGACGTTAGTGGACGCATCTGGCCGTTCTTTTAGTGTGGAGCACGCCAGTCACGTGGCACGCGACTCTTCCCGTTTCTTATGCGTCGTGACCTTCCGGGTTAGCCCTCTCGTGGCTGTACTCGAGGTCAGTGTCCTGTCGTATGCATGACGTTCTAGTCATGTGTGGGGCGGTGTGCACGACGTACTAGTCGTGTCGTCTGTGTCTGTCGTCTGTCTAGGTTTCTTGTCTTTCTTGCAGGTCTCTTGCAGCGTCGACAGATGGACAACTCCTGACTTCGTCAGCTCAGAGTCGCCTTCCTGTTGCTACTTGGAGTAGTTTGGGGTGCCGAGGTTAGTTCGGCAACCGCTTGTCTGGTACGGCTTCTTCCCCTCTTCCCTAGTTGTTCCCTACTCCTGCTCCCCGTCTCTTCTTTTGTAGCTTTCTAGCGTAGCTTTACAACTTTGTAGCGTAGTTTTCCCGCTTTACTACGCCTGTTGTTTTTCCTGTTGTTTTGCCGTTCCGTGTTACTGCGTGTTTTTCAGTGGGGATCCGCGTGACCCCTATTGGGCCAGTGACACGAGGCTCACCCCTACTTTTCAGGTGGGTTGTCTTTGTTCTGCTTCCGCGGTTCCTGGTGTGCGAGTTCGTAGCTGCCAGCTGGTACCTTAATCGGGCTTCCCCCCGACTTTCTTGGTACGTCTTTCCTTTCTGTTGACTGTACTGTTAGACTGCTTGTCTTTCCTTTGGACTAGACTCTGGTATAATTGTAAATTTTAAACTGTTAATTAAAAAGTAATTTTAGTTCTGCTACTTTAGCAAACCGATCTAATGAAATTTAATTATTTACTGTTATATCTCTGTGGCTTCAATGTACTACACGACAATCCTTTCATCCCTTCGGAGCTTTACCGCTCTTGGGAGGCTTCACGGGTTCCAAGTGGTATCAGGTGTATTCGATAGTCCTATCGGATATATCTGGTATCCGAAATCTGAGTCATCACAGTTCAGAGCAATGATTAACTCTCTACGTACTCTATTTGACAACAAGTAGGCTTGATATTCAACTTATAATATGCTTATGTGCTAGATTTCAGGCTAACCTTAAAAAATCACATCTGGTAGTAGTAAAGAGGATTTTTAGATATCTAGCTTACATTATTTGATTTGAGACTATAGTATCCACAATGTTGTGAACTAAATCTAATTGCATATTCTAATGCTGACTATGTTGGATGTAAAGCAGATATAAAAAGTACATATGGAGCATGTTAATTCTTAGGAGGTTATTTGGCTGTTTGATCTCTTGGGCCTCTAAAAAATAAAAATACGTAGCACTATCAATGGCGAGGTTGAATATGTAGCCATCAAAAATTGCAGTGCACAAGTATTGTGGATTAAACATCAAATGATTGATTCTCTTGCTGATTTACATTGTGTGGCTATCTTATGTGATAACACTAGTGCAATAAATCAACCTAAAAATCCAATTCAACATTTACGTGTCAAACATATAGAAGTACAACACAATTTCTTAGGTGATCACGTAGCAAAAGAAGACTTCGTGCTTAAATTTGTTGTTATTGATCACTAATTAGTAGATATTTTCACTAAGCCATTAAGTGAGGATAAATTTTCTATAATCTGTAGGGAACTAGAAATATGAAAAATGAACGAGTCATAAGAGTGTTTGTGCGTGCACTTTTAGTCTGCACATTCATCACATATGTGTAAGTGGATTTCTCATTTCATATTTAAGTGTCTCGCGTGAATGAGTGGAGTTTATTCAACAATAATCTTGCTTTGAGGAGATGTGTAGAGTGTACAAGATCATCGAACCTTATCCCAATCAACCTATCTTGAGAACAAGGTGAAATAATCTATTCACTAGGAATTTTAGACGGTCACTTCATATGCTAGAGCGGTCGACCACTTTTTCTAGTGCATAGGGTTTTCTGAAACCTTGCATAGGCAGTCGACCACATATGTCGACATGGTCGTCCATTTACGATGATCCACCTAATCATTAGCCTCACGTTGATATATGGTTAGTCCTGGATTAGTCATAGTTTAACCTAGGTTTAACTATTTTTGAAGTCTAAATTACTTTGATACTTAAACCTGGACTAAACCGGGAGGATGAGTATTAAACCCGGAGTAACCCTGGACTTCGAAATCCACCTCCAGAGGTGGATTTCGAAAGGTTAACCCAACAATCAATACGCAATAAATGCACCCTCTCTCTCTCTCAATATTTTACTTATAAATATTATTAGGTTAATCCACTAACTACCAAATCACAATAGATTCAAACTAGGTTAGCCCACCTACTTATTTTCGAGTTAATACTCTTGCTATCAAATCAAAAATAGACTAACTATGGACTAACCTAAGTAGTTTAATTTAACCCAAATTCCTTACCAAAGTGAGGCTGAGGCCTCTTTCCTTTCACCCTTCCTTCCAAACTTTAGCGCCACCCCCTTCACCCTCCTCCTCCCTCCTTAGATTTTTCCATTTTAAACCTTCCCACAAACTTAAACCTTCCAATCTTCTCCTTCAAAACCCCTTTCTCCCTTGCTCCAAAACCCTCTCTCTCTCTCTCTCTCTTCCACGGTTGTCACCCACTTACCTTCTCCCTTCGTTTCCTCTGTGCCCCTCTCGACATCTTGCCCTCTCCTTCTCACCATTGCACCTCTCTCTCTCTACCTCGCACACCCTCTCTTTAATTCATGCTCCCTCTTCCACCTCTGTTCACCCACGACGCTACAGATGAAGCAACTGGGGTCCAGGCCGTGATCCGCCTGCAAAGGAGTAAGCTCCAATACTGCTTCACCTCTAGCACAATTTTTCAGAGCCCGCTCTGCAATCTCACACACATAGAGCAAGCTCCAGCCGCGCCCCGCCCCTGGAGCCCACTTAGCCATCGTCTGTCTCCTCGCTACATTCCTCGCTGGCCCAATCATTCCCCTACGTACGTATGGTACATTTCAAGGACCTAAACCCCATTTTTCCCTATACTGCATATGCTATTAATTTGTGTCCTAGGGAGGGATAGACATTATTTGTGAGTGGGCCTCAGGTTTCCTATTCGTCGTCGATTCAAGAAAGTTCTATAGTCATAGATTTTTTGAAGTCAGAACGGTGTTCACCATAGAGGTGTCAAAATTCTATTAACACCGAGAGATGCTCTCATGTGCTTTGGATATTCAGATGGAAGGTGCGTTGAATACCTTGGCTATTCCTATGAAAGAGGTTCACAGTATGATGACTCTAGACAAGGATGCCCTCAGAAACTGTATGCCAACACCTTTCCCCCTTTGTAGCGTTTTAATCCATTAATTGATAACCACTATTATTCATCTGAAATGAGAGAGTCTATATAAAGTCACTGGTGTGCATCATTTCCTATTTTATTATGTTTTTGAAGAAACTCTCGTCAACTTACTCCACTTGATGCTTCATTTGATTAACAAGTGTCGAACACTGACTATCTAGGAAACTTTTCTATGCGGCGATCCTCAATCGAGTTTTTGAGCACGTCGGTGTTGACTAATTAGAAAATGAACCCTATAAAGTGATCGCTAGATCAAACACTTAAACGGCCAGTCCGTTGTTCGCTCCATCATGGGATATGAGTTGGCTGGGCATGGAATTCATCATGTTGACAAAAAAACCATCTAAACAAGAGGCTCCCATCCGTAAGTAAGAAGTTGATGATGAGATCTTTCACACATTTAGTAGGATTGGGGATCGTGTATGCGGTTCAGGCTCCTTCCCCTTCTTCTCCACCACCTAAGGATTGAGCAAGTCTATCATTGCCTTCTATCTGCTAGTTCCCATCGTGCATTCGTTTTTGTTCTTCTTAGGTCTCACCTCCATTTACGATGATGTCAAAAAGGAGGAGTGATTAGTGAAGTCTTAATGCACATTTGCTTTCGTTAGGTCTCAGATTTAGTTGTGTCCCTGCAGCAGTTTGATCATTTAAATAAGTATGATATTTATGGATTGTAACTCTAAATCATTATCACTTGTTCACTCTTAATGCCATGCTTAGTTTATCTTAATGGTTGCTTGTGGTTGATGAATTTTATATATATGAGACTGGTATGCTATGCAAATGACTCAATTAATTTTGATGTAAGATGTCTTAATTGAGAAGTTGTGCAATTACGTGAATTTAAATGGATGTTTGAATGTGAATGACTATTTGAAGTTAAATGATACAAGCACGATTTAATTATTTATTTGCATATAAACTTCACATGTTAGTTTTGTATT
The DNA here is from genome assembly GCA_022559845.1 of Amorphophallus konjac. Classification (NCBI taxonomy): domain Eukaryota; kingdom Viridiplantae; phylum Streptophyta; class Magnoliopsida; order Alismatales; family Araceae; genus Amorphophallus; species Amorphophallus konjac. The sequence goes on from CM040121.1 coordinate 87,031,147, forward strand.
CATGTATAAACTGCACGTATTAATTTTGTCATCGTCAAAATGGAAAAAAATATTTTAAATAATTTTGACGATAATAAAACAAACCTCGTGAATGGTTAATGGGGCGTGACTATGTTACTTGTGGAGTATCCTCAAAGTCTTAAGATAGGGAAGAAGTTAAAAAAAGAAGAGTCAAACCAAATCTAATTTCAAATTGGCAAAAGGCTGGAAGTCTGGAAACCTCGAAGTGGTGGACCGCTTTAGAGAAAATTGGTCGACCTAAATTTCCAATACACAGAAAGTTTCAGACAAGTATCGAGGTGATTGTCCGCTTTACTATTGAATTCTTAAGTACACAGGTGTTCTCAAGAAGTGGTATCGTGGGGGTTGATTGCTTTACAAAAGCAGTGGACAGCGTAGGAAAGTTGTTAAATCTTTCCCAATTTTGAGATTACATTTCCATCTTTCAACTAACGTCTCTAGGGTTGTTGTTTTATGTCTTAGGCCATAAATAGAATATGATGGAAGCCATAACCCTATAAGAGAGTAGAAGCAATCAAGTAGTGGCTATTGTGAAAATCATGGTTATTGCAAAGAGCTCCTCTCCTCTTCCTCCTTTAAGTTTCAACCGCTATCTAACCATGAGAGGAGGACTCCAAAGCGTGTCTACTTCCTACAAGACATCTAATGTAATGTCTTGGATCTCTATTGGATCTTTATTAGGTCTTTCGGATGTCTCATTTTCAACCGTTCACCATCTCTCTTCGTTCTCTCTCGTTTCAGGGTCTCTCGACGCGGGGTGCACACCGTTGCAGAGCTGACCGAGGTGAGGACGCGGGGAAGAGCGGCGGTTTGAGCGTGGCATGGCGCGATCCCTCGGTGGATTTCAAGAAAGGCGTCGTTCGTGTTCTTGGCGGTTTTCGACGTGGTTTAGTCGCTTCGGCGCGCGGTTTCTTCGGTGGAGGTAGGGTGACGGAATCCTTACTTCGTTAGGAATGCACAGGTAGCACATGCATCGCCATCCGCTGGCGTTTTCATCGTTTTCTGTGCAATTTTCCATGTTAGTATATTTTAGCCCGATTTTGGGAAAATCGGTGATTTGGGCTTTCTATTGAGTTTTAATAGCATGTTTAGCTGTAGAATGGCTGTGTGGCTTGTGTAGTTTAGTTTATTTTCGTTTCCTATTCGATTCGGCTCTTCCGGACGGTGTTTCGGTCGAGACCGAACCCGACCCACCGTCACGCCGTCATTACGGCTGATGGGAGACCGTCCAGTGTTGTGCAGCCAGTTCTGGACCGCATATCCCCTTTAGGCGGTAGAAGTCCGACCGTCCATAACCCTTAGGCGGTATAGCTTGGACCGTTTAACCCTCGGAGCCTCTAGGAGGGGTCTTCCCTACGGTCAACCCCAGACCGTTTACAGACTTGTGCGGTGTACCTGCACCGTCCACCCACGTTGTGCGGCCCTTCCAGGACCGTATATCCCTTTGACCTTCAATGGCGGTTCGTTTGAACGCCGTTGACCAGACCGTCCTTACCCCCTTGTGCGGTCTATCATAAGGCCGTATATGTATTTTCCGTTAGGTTTATTTATTTTCTGCCATTTCGGTTAAACTAGTTTTTGGCTTGAGCGACCGGAGGCCGACCGCTCAACGTGTTATGCGGCCACGTGGTGACCGTATATGTTGATTTGTGCGGTCGGAGCAATGACCGTTTATCCCAGTGGCGCGGCCATGGGAAGATCGTTTAACTCCCTGGGCGGCCAGTGGAGGACTGTTTATGTTTAGGCGGCTGGAACAAGACCGCCCATGTATGCAGAGTCGTGAACGACATGGTTTACGTGGATTCGTGCGTGGTTATGTGGATAGGGCTGTTTCTCTCACTTTCCTTGTGACTGAGCCATTAGTCATAGCCCTACGACGCGGGTCGACCCACCTGGGAGGGGTGGTAGGGTATCTCGATCAACGGTTTGTAAGCTAGTTTCCGTGGGCCCCCGGCTTGGCCGTAGCGTCCTACGGAGGGAAAGAACTAGCTGGAGGACCTGGCTCAGGCGAGAGTCAGTGTGTGCACACGTGGTCAGAGACAGGGACTGGCACTGACGAGTGTCGCTCTGACTAGTTACTCGGTTCGGTACTGGTTTTCTTACGCCTCTCCGTGTAGACTCGAGACACGTGAGTTGCAGAAGCTGTAGAGTAAGTCGTCTGGGACACATCTAGTCTCTTCCTTCTGGTGGACTCTCTTTGTTCTACGCGGGTAGACTTCTCCTGTCACTTGGGAGCAGTGAGCTAGATTTATTTTCAGCACAGCGTTTTGTTTGAGCTTGGCGTTCGATAGCTGGTTAGTTGTTTACTTTCTGCGTAGATAGATTTACGGCTTTCCTCTTTTTTTCCCCTTTTCCTTGCTGCTCCCTACTCCTCTTCCCCTTTCTGTGCCTGCTTGTCTGTTCGGGTTATTCCCCTCGTCCTTACATGTTCCTTACTCCTGCTTCCCTTTCTTTTACAGCTTTCCAGTACAGCTTTCCTGCTGTTCCTCTAGTTGTTTCCCTTGTTCCGTGTTACTGCGTGTTTTTCAGTGGGGATCCGCGTGACCCCTACTGAGCCAGTGACACGAGGCTCACCCCTACTTTTCAGGTGGGGTGACGTGTTCGTTCTGCTTCCGCGGATCCTGGAGTTCGAGTCGTAGCTGCCAGCTGGTACCTCCGTCGGGCTTCCCCCGACTTCTCGGTGCGTCTTTTCTTTCTGTCGACTGTACTGCTAGACTGATATCTTTAGCTTTAGACTTGACTCTGGTATACAATTGTTTAAAAATCCGTTAATTAAAATGTAATTTTATTTCTGCTACTTTAGCATCCCGATCTAATGAAATTTAATTACTTACTGTTATATCTGTCAGTTCAATGTACTACACGACAATCCTTTTTCACTTCGGAGCTTTACCGCTCTTGGGAGGCCTCGCGGGTTCCAAGTGGTATCAGGTGTATTCGGTAGTCCTACCGGGTATATCTGGTATCCGGAATCCGGGTCGTCACAGTTAGTATCAGAGCGTTGTTGTGTGAAGTACATGGGAATCTCAGATATACAGTTTCCAGAGTCGTAAAAGTACAGTACAGTCTTCAGCTGACATTAGGTTTCGTGATTTCCGTTTCTTGTCGTTGTGGGTCTTTTCTTGGTAAGCTGCTCGATGCATGACTCGTCCCCTATAGTCATGTGATCAGCTGATGTCATGTCTTGATGTGACCCTGCTTGCAGTGGTATTCCGTGGTTCTTTGTCCTGTACGGAGCCGGAATCCTGCAAGTGCTCCCGTTGTTGTTGTTTTTATAAGCGATGTTTCTTTATGATTTTGTATGTCTATCATTTAGCACTCGGTGGACCAACTCTTGTCGGATCGCTTTGCTACTCTTTTCCCTGGTAGCTTGCGACTTGATCAGATGTCTCATGGTCCGGTGCTGTCGTCTTACCGTTGTTTCTCGTGATTCGTGTCATTTTGTAGTTGTGTTGTCGGGTTGTTCTTCCCTACTTTTCCCTTGTTAGTCCTTAAATTTCGAGGATGAAATTTCTTAAAGGAGGGGAGGATGTAATGTCTTGGATCTATATTGGATCTTTATTAGGTCTTTCGGATGCCTCATTTTCAACCGTTCACCATCTCTCTTCGTTCTCTCTCGTTTCAGGGTCTCTCGGCGCGGGGTGCACACCGTTGCAGAACTGACCGAGGCGAGGACGCGGGGAAGAGCGGCGGTTTGAGCGTGGCATGGCGCGATCCCTCGTGGATTCCAAGAAAGGCGTCGTTCGTGTTCTTTGCGGTTTTCGGCGTGGTTTAGTTGCTTCGGCGCGCGGTTTCTTCGGTGGAGGTAGGGTGACGGAATCCTTACTTCGTTAGGAATGCACAGGTAGCACATGCATCGCCATCCGCTGGCGTTTTCCTCGTTTTCTGTGTAATTTTCCATGTTAGTATATTTTAGCCCGATTTTGGGAAAATCGGTGATTTGGGATCCCGGATACCGGATATACCCGATAGAACTACCGAGTAGACCCGATACCACTTGGAACCCGCGAGGCCTCTCAAGAGCGGTAAAGCTCCGAAGGGATAAAAGGCATGTGTAGAGTACATTGAAGTCACAGAGATATAACAGTAAGCAATTAAATTTTATTAGATCGATTTGCTAAAGTAGCAGAAATAAAATTACTTTTTAATTAACAATTATACCAGAGTTCACTCCAAAGAAAAGACAAGCAGTACAGTCAACAGAAAGGAAGGACGTACACTGAGGTCGGGGGAAGCCCGACGCAGGTACCGCTGGCAGCTACAGACACGCCACACCAGGCATCGCGGAAGCAGAACGACACCACCCACTTGAAAAGCAGGGGTGAGCCTCGTGTCACTGGCCCAGTAGGGGTCACGCGGATCCCCACTGAAAAATAACGCAGTAACACGGAACAACAACGAAAACAGCAGTAATAGTAAAGCAGGAAAACTACTACTAGAAAGCTGTAAAAGAAAACCAGAACGGAAGGAGTAGAAACAGCTCAAAGAAAAGGGAAAAGCCGTACCGAACAAGCGCGGCTGCCAGACTAACCTCGGCTCCCCAAACTACTCCAGGCAGCAACAAAAAGGCGAACTCTGATCTAACAAGGTCAAGAGTCACCAATCTGTCAGGCCTACAAAGACGTGCAAAAAGCCTAGGAAGAACCTAGACAGACACCGACGCTCTAAAGTATACATGACTCGATTGCCATGCACGCTCTTCTAGACACGACCACACACACACGACTAGAACGTCGTGCACACGACACAACACTGACCTCGGGCAATACCATGAGAGGGCTACCCCGGAAAGGTCACGACGTGCGAGAAACACGAGAGTCACGTGTCACGTGACGGAAGCACCTCCTCACTAGAAGAACAGCCAGCTGCGTCCACTGACGTCTTATGCTACGCCTACAAGTGTCTCATCTGCGCTGTCGCCCGAAACACGACAGAGACTAAGACACGCTCAGAACCAGAATAGGAACTACAGTAGCGAGTGACTAGAAAGGGTAACGCCCGTCGACGTCAGTCCAACGCCCCTGACCACGTGTGCACACACCGACTCTTGCTGGAGAGCCAGGCCTCTAGCTAGTTTTCCCCACCCAGCAGGACGCCACTGTACAGCGGGGCCCACGGAAACTAGCTTACTAACCGTATATCGGGAACTGCCTTCACCACCAACTCCCAGGTGGGTCGACACGTCGTAACGTGTCGTAATGCTACGACTAGTAGAGGCTCACTAGACACAGACTCCAAAACACGAGTGCTACAGTACAGACAGGCAAGGAAGCACTGTCGTACGTACTTCGAAGCACCGATGCAGCAGATAACTGCCAACAGACTAAGGACAAGGTGACTAGACCTACTAACACAACGTTCCTTGAGTCTCACAACTCGGAGTCAAGATCGTTGTACAACGGCAGAGACACGCCGCCAATCGATCTAATCCTAAGCCAGAGGAAACAACCATAGAAAATGACACACGGAGACCTGAGGGATCAACGAGACCCTCAGTACACCTGGACACTTAAACCGAGATAAGACGATATCTCGAGGTATCCAGAACCATGTCTCGAACTGGACAGAACCGTCGAGACACACAAGGTCACCTGTCAACCACTGGGTCACCCCGGGTTGACTGGAACAGGACAATGACGATTCAACAGTAGAAAAGAGAATCCTACTCCAAGCAAGAAAACTCATGGCTATCTCATAACGTAGTCTTAACCCTCATAGGACGTCAGGAGACATCCACAGGACAACAGGCAGACCACAAGGTCAAACCAAGACATACGAAAATCGAAACGATGAAGAACAACCCTCTGGGCATAAACGACTCCTTATCCAGCCGCCAGGCGAACCAAGCAGCCAAGGAAGTAGCCACAACGCACACAGAGACAAGGATACCGGCAGTCATGGGTAGGGTCACGAGACGACTGTAGCGATCAAGGATATGACCACTAGGATCAGTCAACTCTAGCTGACCTGCTCGACAAACCACCCAGCGGTCTATAGAAGACACGCGACACGGACTAGCTAACCGTCCTATGACACACACACAGACAAACGGACATAGATCAGGCCATCACGGCCAGAAGATACAACCACGGACTCAACTCACTAGGCGGTCACAAAGGGGCCGCTCAATGAGCTGAACGGTCCGGACAGGGCCGCTCAATCGAACAGAACGGTTTAAACGGAACTGCTCAACGGGACAGACCTCAAGGTACTGAAAGACTGGACGGTTAGGGCTGGACCGCCCCAAGGGATAGAGCGGTTAAGGGAAAGCCGCTCAAGCCAACCGACCTAGTACAGTACTCGGTCAGACGACGGTCAGAACGGTCTACGGACAGACCGCTCAACGCACAGGACGGCTAAGGGAGAACCGCCCCATGAACCGCCTTAAAACGTTGACCCAAGGTCAGCCGTGTTAAGCGGTCAAGACCTGGCCGCTCAACACCACGGGGAAAAAAGAATGGTTGGGAACCAGCCGCTCAAGTGGACTGGGCGGCTCACACATGGCAGCGCCATCCATTGGGCGGTCTGTCGCGTGACCGCGCAGACGCCCACCGACTCACTCTAAACGGTCCAAAAACAGCCGCCCTAAGCCAAACGCGGTTAATGTTAAACCGCGTAGGCGTCACGACGGGCAAACCACAGGATCGGCCCGATCGTGGCCTTTCCACGCCCCGTTCGTTCCGAAACGAAGGGGATACATCCATAACGACGATATACAACACTTAGACTCCAACGGGAGTCGAATCGGCCAAGAAACAACGAGAAATGGGCGATTTCTTCAAATCGACCCAAATGGAATCACAGGACTTCCCGGGCTCCTAACGGTCCCGAGTGACCTCCAATCGACACGAAATCAGTGACTATAGAACGCGGACGTTCCAGGGAGTCCATTGACACTAACTGATCTAAAAATCGTCACCGTTTTCCGGCGAACCCTGCGAACTCTCAAAACTACGGTTTTACCTAAATGAGTCCAAACTCGCCCGTTCTAGCACCGAACAATGTGAAACTGCAGGGAAAACGTGCAGGAGAAGTACGTGATCCGTCTCCCTATCTCCACCAAAGAAACCATGCACCGAAGTGACTAATCCGTGCCGAAAATGCCAAAACATGAACCGCGCCGATCTCGGAATCCACCGAGGGATCGCGCCACACCACGCTCAAACCGTCGCTCCATCCCGCGTCCCGATCACTCCATCGCGTCCCCGCCTCGGCCAGCTCTCCACGGTCACGGGCCCCGCGTCGAACGGTCCTAAGACGAGAGAGAACCAGAGAGAGAAAGAGATGAGAGAAATGAGGGAGGAGAGTGGGTGAAGAAGAAATAAATAAAGACCTAATAAGAATCCAATAAGGATCCAGGGCATTACAGTAACATTGTTATTCTAATTGTGATAGGGTGATTAAATCTCATCTAATTATAAATAAACCCAAGTCACATTCTCTCTTAATTTGTCATATCTTGGGCCAACAAAACTAAATACGCCGTTTAGTGACTAGCTAGTCATTAAACACAACTCTTTAATTTCCTTCGGACATGAAACGCGAAGAGCCTTGATGGCATGATAAATATCTATCCAGAAGACAGAAATTGAAGCAACGAACTAATGAGAAGCAGCATATATAAATGCCAATGCATTCCACAGAAATTGAAGCAACGAGATCATATATACAACAATATTATTCCTACATCTGCAATGGCAGGAGTAGCGCATGATATCATGACTGAGATCATACACGGAGGTCACCTACATAAGGTCACCCACATAAGGGTACATATATAAGGCCACCTACATTAGAGGCACTAATCACCTACATAAGTAGCCCATCATATCAGTATCGAAAGCTCGGAATCAGGTCTTCGGTTGGAATAATAGTGAAGTAGTCACTGAGTTTGAGCATGATTTGATTTAGTTTGATTTGAATAGAATTTTTCTCTAATCAAATCTAATTTAATTAAAACTTTAATCTAAATTAAATCAAATCAAATTATTTTAAAATTAAATTAAATTAAATTTATTTTATTTAGAACTATATTTTTGTCTCATTTTAAAAATTAGATTGAATTTAAAAGAGAGTAAAAAGATATAAGATAAAAAAATTATTAAATAAAATAAATATTAAAAAAATAACATCAAAAGTTATAACTAATTGTAATAACAAGTTATACGATATTTTCACATAAAAAATTAAGAATTTTAATTACGATAAAATAAAAGATGATTTAAAACTTACTTCATATAATTAGATTAAGAAATCTCGACGACACGGCGGGGTTTGGACTTTTGAAATTAAGGTTAATAGTTATATGTGTATTTATATTAACTTGACTATCTTTAAAATCAGGCTGAACTTTTCGAATTAGAATTAATAGTTATATATACATTTATATTAACTTTGACAAACATATCTTTAAAAACGAGTTATTCAGTTCGATTAAATTTCTAAAAAATTTAAATCGAAACAAATCAACATTTTTAATATAATTCAATTTGAATCAAAACTATTTTTTTAAAAAAATTTAACTCAAATAAAATAAAATCAAATCTATGATTGAAATTGATTTCGGATTGAACCCGAATAATATTACGATGAAGAAAATAATATGACATATACTCTTGGAGAACTGATGTGAGTGAAGAAAACATATACGATGATATGCCTCCTTGTAATTCTTCTCCGTATATAACACTTCTGAGTGGAGAAGGCTGTGAAGTGAAGCTCACGTTACAGTTCAATTATGCAGACGACCCACGTCACTATACTTCGTAGCTTTTTTGCTTTCTTTTGGACCAAATCTGAAGAATACAGAGAGGTTCCACAGTGACAACGCCGCAGAGCAGAATCATGGGGTTCGTAAATGACGTTGTTTTAGAGTTACAACGAGGATCTAATCTCTGGCCAAACGCCACTCTTCTGTCTTCTTGATCAACAAATTGGAGATGTTGCTTTCTCCGGTCGGAAGATCTACATGGAAGCCATCCACGCCTGGTCCTGCTCATGCCACCCCTTGTTCTGCTCCTTCGACTCAGACGTTTGCCGGACGGTATCTCACGCACAGCTTGCCATCTACAGATTCATGTTAGCATAGCTGTTAATATTTTTCCATAGCGTGTATATATCTGCAGTTAAATGGAACAGGTCCACAGTCCAAGTCTCTCTCTCTCTCTCTCTCTCTCTCTCACACACACACACACACACACACACACAAACACACGAAGATCGACATCTGTTGGCACCCAGATAGCCGAGGTTTGGAATCCGCGCCAACCAGGCGCTAAAGCAAATTCCTCTACGTTAAAGTACCATGTATTGAACGAAGAAAACAAAAGCAAATAGGCTGAATAGCAGAATGAGAGCATTCTGGTGTTACCTACAGACGTCAATTCGGAGTATGGAATCCGCGCCAACCAGGCGCTCCCGTCTCCCTGACACCAGTCCAGCAGGCACTGGCAATCGGTCCCTATGTACAGGTACGTCAGCGCCTGCGGCAACAGGTGCCCCTCCTCTTCTAATAAGAAACGGGCGTGTGGGCACCCAGCAATCCTCAGAAATCCAAGTGCCAACTCTTGTGGTGTGGACGTTGTCGCTGTAGGCGAGTCCGAGGAGGAGGGAAGGTTTCCAAAGTCGATGTGAACCAGCTCTTTACATCCCTCGAGCACAGCAGTTCTGAGGTTGGGCAAGTTGTGCAGAGGAACATACACCAGACTCGGGCAGTCTGACAGTCTCAACACCTTGAGCATGGGGAGCGAATAACGGGAGTTGGGTAGATCTCCTCGCAGCAAGGGGCAGTCGATGATCTCCAGAGAAACAAGGCGAGGGAAATCTCCGTTCTTCACTCCCCCCCATTCCACCCATTTACTCATACCTCTGACTGTCATCACTTCCAGTGATGGGAATGCCGTACCCCGCCTGCCCTCACCGTCCTTGCCGAAGCGGAATTCAGGACCAAGGCGTTCCACGGCCGGAGCATCAATTATAGCGAGCTGCTTGAGGGATGGGAGCTGGCCGAGTGCCGGGAGGTGGGTGCAGTTGGCGCAGCCTCGGAGCAGGAGCTGGACTAGCCTCCCGAAGGATGGGTCCTCCATCCACCTCGGGAAAACGCCGCCGCCATACCCTCGCACTTCCAACACTGTGAGATCGCTGGGAGGTTGGAGTTTCTCAAGCACATCTGACTGCTCAGTTTGTGAGGCAATTCTGCCCCAGCAGCTTTCACTATGGGGTGGTGGTTTCTCGAGTATATCTGAATGCTTAGCATGTGAGTCAATTCTGCTCCGACTGCTGTTATGTGATTGGAGCTTCTCACGCACATCTGGTCGCTCAGCTTGTGAGGCAATTGTGCCCCCTCTGCCACTATCCGGTTGGAGCTTCTCAAGCACATCTAATTGCTCAGCTTGTGAGGCAGTCATGCCCCAGCTCCTGCTTTGAGGTTGGAGCTTCTCATGCACATCTGATTGCTTAGCTTGTGAGGCAATTCTGTCCCTGCTGCCGCTAGGGGGTTGGAGCTTCTCAAGTACATCTGATTCCTCATCTTCTGAGGATGACAAGGAGGAGAAAGCCCTCTCCTTTCTGTGGGCAATTCTGCCCCAGCCGCTTTGTGATCTATTGGGTGGTTCTCCCGTTTCACGCTCAAAATGGCTGCTCTCAGAGTAGAACTGAGCAGTCGTCTTGGATTTTACTCCACCCCAACGTCTGGGCATGTGCCAACCGCACTGCAAGTGCCTTAGTCTCGTTTGGAGTTTCTCGAGCGCAGATGATCGCTTAGCTTCTGAGGCAAGTTTATCCGACCTCTTATCACCGCGTGGTGCCGCAATCCACCTCTGGAGTGTCATTTTTGACACTCTGAGACTACTGCTCTGAGACAGAACAAGATCTTCTTCGCCTCTAGGATAATGTAGGTTGAGTTGCTTCTCCTGACGACGTCTGACCACGTTCCACCAAGAGCCCGGAAGCTTTACCTTTCTCGGGATTTTTTTAAGCACATCTGATTGCTCAGCTTCTGAAGCAGTTACCTCCCAGATCCCATCATTGGATGTGCCCCCGAAAGGCACTGGGGACAGGGCACTCCCTTCGTACTGTCGTTGCTCTCCCAAATCTGTAATAAGAACTTTCTGACGCGGGATTTCCGGGTTCGCCGATGATTCCTCAGCTTCTGAGGATGACGAGGAAGAGATCGAAGTGCCGTCCCCTCTCTTACTGGGGTCGCATTCCCAGTTTAATGCCAGCTTGTCTATCTGCGTCTTCGCTCTAAGGTTGACCATATCTGCATGTTCCGGCTTTTCCACATATTTGAGGCCTGAAATCTTGAGGCATCCTCTCAATTCTGTCAAGTCTGTCAGCTCTTCTATGCTGCAACCCCAGGGGCCGCTGCCCACATTGAATACCGGCAGTGTTCGGAGGTTAGTCAATCTTCCAATTCCGCTTGGCATGTAAACATCTTGGGCATTGAAATCCAAATGCTGCAGGTTAGTAAGGCTCCCCATTTGATTGGGTAACCTACGAAGTTCTGAGCATGATTTCAGCAACAGTGACTGCAGATTGGAGATCCAACAAATGGATTCAGGCAGCCATTTCACACAGGTGCTACTCAGATCAAGATGGCTCAGGCGTCCCAAGTTTCCAATAGATTTAGGCAACTTTCTTAACCTAGAGAAGCTCAAGTTCAACATCTGCAGGTAACGGAGGTTGCAAATTGACTCTGGCAGAGTTTCTATTCCAGTCTCATTGAGATCCAGATGGCGGAGGTTTTGCATGTTCCCAATTGAATCCGGTAACTCATCTATGGAGACATTGTTCAAGTTCAGTGTCCTCAAATTACAGAGCATACAGACAAGTTCAGGAAACCGTCTGATCTCAGTGCCACTGAGATCGAGAAAGAGTAGGTGCCTGAGATTCCCTACTGATTGTGGCAAATTGGATATGCCTGTGTATGCCAGATCCAGAGTCCGCAGATTAATGAGCTCACCAACATTTCCAGGCAGCATTCTTAAGCCAGTGTGACAGAGACTCAAATAGCGGAGCTGTCTCAAGTTGCTTATGGAATGGGGCAAACAATTGATTCTGGAATAGCTCAGGTCCATTGTCTGCATGAGGTAGAGCTGGCAAAGTGAATCAGGAAACACCTCTAGTCTGGTACGGCTCAGATCAAGATACCGTAGGTGCTTCAGGTTCCCAACTGAACCTGGCAAATGACTCAGGCGGATGTAGCTCAAATCCAGTGCACGCAAGCATACTAATTCCTGCATCACTGCATCTGGGATCTGGTTGACCACCTCTTTCTTCACCCACACATCAGTTCTTCTTAAAAGCAGAAGCGAGCGAAGACCGCTCGGTACATCATCACAGAGCGATTGGAATATCACCGTGACATCAGAGCCATATGGGACAAATGCTGTGTGTCGCAAGAACTGGCTTTCATGAGAGGGCCTCCATGTTTCCTCGTTGTTGATCACGGAGCATTCTCCCCCCGAAACAGACACTGCTAGATCATGGATGAGATCGTGCATCACGAATCCTTGTTCATGCTCTGCAGAATATTCATGGTTGGGTTGAAAGAACGACCTCTGCAGCAATTCATCAAAGTACTGAGTGCCCGTTTCCTCGAACTGCCTGACTCTGTGGAACTGGATAAATCCCTGTGCCATCCACAATCGCACCAACTGGTCCTTTGTGAACGAGAAATCTTTGGGAAAAACAGCACAATATGCAAAGCAGCGCTTCAGATTTGTCGGCAAATGGATATAGCTCAGCATCAGTGTTGGAAGGATGGTGCTTCTGCTGCTGCTTTCATCAGAATCCCAGATCTCACTTCTCAAGACTGCATTCCACTTGTCGATGTTCGATTCATATCGCAGAAGGCCTCCAATTGTTGTACAGGCCAAAGGCAGGCCTTTGCACTTTCTGACCATCTCCTTACCCACTTCTAAGAAGTCTTCGTCTTCCCTGTGAGCCTGACTGCCAAATGCGTGTTCTTGGAATATTGCCCAGCAATCATCGAACGGTAGGCAGCCAATGCCAAGGCAAGGCATCGTCTGTGTGGTTTTAGCAACATTTTCACTGCGGGTGGTGGTTATGATCACACTTCCTTGCGAACCATACCGCAAAGGAGCCCGCAAGCTAAGCCAGAGGTCTGTCCTTTGATTCCACAGATCATCTAATACAAGTAAGAACCTTCTCCCAGATAGCTCCTTCATCAGCTTCTCTTGAATTACACTTAGTTCAGTTAGATCACATCGCTCCTTCGTGATGGCTTCTATGATTCTCTTGGTGAGTTTGGGCACCTCGAAGTCATCAGATACACAGACCCAGCCCCTCAGCTCGAAATGCTCGCACACTGCTTGGTCATTGTAGATATGTTGAACAAGGGTGGTCTTGCCAACACCACCCATCCCAACGACAGCAATGACCGAGGGATTGTGCTCACTGGGTGAGAATATCCTGGTCATCAACTCCTTGATATCACCCTCCCGCCCATACATGTTCGGACCATCCATGAGAGGAGTACTCGGCGGCCGCGCCGCAGTGCTTTCGAACCGCCTCTCCCCGACACCCTCTCTCAGATGGAGTTCGTCACGCTGCTTCGAGATCTCATTAAATCTTTCTGTGATCTCTTCAACTCGACATGCTATTTTGCCCCAGAATGAAGCATCCATGGAAGAAGAAGAAGAAGAAGAAGGGGGAATGCCCAAGCTGCTGACCTCCACGACATCACCCCCCTGCTCAGGGATGTGTTCAGGCTGACTTCTCCGGAAGCTGCTGGTAGCTTCCACTTTTGCTCGCAGAAGTTCATATTCATACTCGTCGAGCACATCGTCAGCTTCGTAGGCAACATCCTTGATCTCGTGGAGCCACAGCTTGACAGATTCATCTTGGATCTCCATCTCCTCTGCATCATCGAGGACGGCCCGAATTCTTGGCAGCATCCTCCGCAGCCTCCCCAGATGATCTTGGAGAGAGGGCACCCGGGACAACGTCGGCGACGGCCCATGATCGGATGGCCGGAACCAAGACGCCGATCTCTCAACTATCCGGGTGAGGGAGGAAAGCAAACCGTCCGCCATGGCCATTTCTTCCCTCCTGCTTCAAGTCAACGGCAAGAAGAGAAGGGGCCGGCAGAGCAGAACAGTCGGAGTCGTGGGCTGTACGGGGATGGTTGTTGTTTTACACTTTTACTACCTTCACCTTGGAGCGGGCCCTGCTCTCCCAGACCGATGGGAAATGGGGTAGGGCGCGTTTGGAAAGCCTTTGCCTTTTGGGAGGTGGTCTTCCGTCGTTACAAGCTCGACATCTGAAAAGTCCGTATAAATGGGTGACATTCAGGTCAATTTTTTTGAAAGTCAACTCTTAAAATGCAGAGAGAGATAAGAAGAAGAATTCTCATTTTCAAAAGTTTAGAAAACTCTTCTAAAAGAATTTTTCTCTCTCTAAAAATGTTTGAAAAATAGTCAAAATCATTCTCAGACGCTATCTCATAAAATGTTATGACAGGCCAAACTCTAAAAAGGGCTTCTTTTTTGTCACTAGTTCAATGGTACTTGAATAAGGGGGAGGGGATAAGGCGGCTGAGTGTCAGAACCGAAGAGGGGAGAGAGAGGGTGATGCGGAGCGAGTTGCACAGATTATTTTTGAAGATGTAAATTTATCAGGAGTAGTTGAAAAGATCCGAGATGAATATTATTTTTTCATTTTCTTGTATTTTCGCAGTAAATTTATAGGCTATTTTTAGTTTAGAGTTATTTAGTCGGTTATGCCGTTTTGTTTATTTTAATAGTATGGATATCGCAAGTGTTAAAGTTGGAACGATATTGGGTCTGTTTGTAATTTTATTTCTCTATAAATAATCTTGTGCTAGCCCTAATTAGAGTTAAGCAATAGTTAGAGAAAATTTATGAAAGACGGTGTGTTTTCTCCTTCTGACGGGATGTCAAACCTCCTTCTTCTTCTTCTGACGGAGGCTAAACCCTTCTGACTTCTTTCTGACGGAAGCCGAAACCCCCAATTCTATCCTTCTTTTTAATTTGATCTCTTTGCGTTTCTTCTTCCCCGAAACCCCAGCGCACTGTCCCCGCTGTACTCATCCATTTTCTTTGTTTTTCCGTTTCTTCATTTGCCTTCATTCTCCCTCCACCGTAACCCACAGCCCACTGTTCATTTGTTAGATTTGTTTTTATTATGCTCGTCATTAAACCCTAGCCGCACCCCGTATACCTCCCTAGGCGCACTGTTCTTCTTCTTCCCCTCCCCCATGCACTGTTATCCCGCGCGGAGCCGCCGCCCGCCCGAGCCACCGGCCCCAGCTCTCCACCAGGCCGGCCAGCAGCCGTCGGCGCCCGCCGTTGTCGCCGTCCGTGTCTACACCCGGCGACCGCCCGCCACGCCGGCCTGTCCGCCGCTCTGGCCACCTCCGCAGCCGCCTCACCCCGCTGCCCTGCCGGCCTCCACTGCAACCTGCCGCTGCAGGCCCCGATTGTCATCGCTGCCCACTGTCAGGATGCAACCCGCGTCTACATCACTGGCTCTTGGCTAGGTATGTTGCAGCTGATGCTGCTAACAGGATCGACAGGTGCTGAGCAAAGTGAGTTCTGTTCTGTTTGCCTGTGGATAGTTACTGTAACAAGTTTGTGAGAAAAAAAAAACTGCATCAGATTATCGGTGGTTCCTTGGACTTGACACTGTGGGCAAAATTAATCTTGGCTGCTATGGTGCTTCTTTGAGCTTTGGTTCATGTTCTAAGCAAAAGGGGTTCTATTCTATTGCCTGGTGTTATTTACTATGACAGGACGTACCCAGAGCTTTAATGACGTTGCTAACATGATTGGCATGTTTTAAGCAAAGGTGTGACTGTTGGTTCATGTATTTGTAATTCTGATTTGTTAATCAGTATGTGACGCATGTTTAGCAAATAAAAAGAAAGAAAAGTCTATGATGTTGAGTTTATTTGGTTGGCTGTTGACTATTGAGTCTTGTCCTACATCATATTAGCAGAGATTTGGAGCATGTTATTTGTCTGATAAGATGCCCATGAGAGCTCAAATTATTTTGATAGGGTGAACCGTATTTGTCCTGCATCAGATTTGGTATCAGAGCTTAAGGAACCAATTTATTTTTATAAATTAGGGTCCTTAAATCTTCTTATGAATCTCAACATGTTCAGTACAAGTGTGCGAATTCCTAATGGCCAGTGGGCGAATCTCACTTTTGATGAAAGCCGATGACTTAATGGTATTTCTCAATCCGTCGTTGATTTATTGTCCTAAACCAATGACATTGAGATTACATCAATTGGTCAGATTATTGTGCAATTTTCTCGTGATTTTGAAAAAATAAATTATGTTGATGATACTTGGATAATTCCTTACCCTTCTGACGAGCTCAATATTATTGTGGGCAAATGTTGGTTGAAAAAATGTGGTGGCATGTTAGATTGTTCTCATCCTGAAGGATACCTACTGAAAGCTCTTCACACTGGGAGAAGATGTACACTTCGTTTTGATAAAGTCCATAAAATGAGAAGACTGGGACAACAGAGGGTCAGTAAACCAGCTCATTCAAAGATGGCTACGGATATGAGTATGTCAGTCACACCAGAGCCTCAAATGACCAACGAGGTTGATGACTCAGCCACATCTCCAAATCTTCAGCAAGAATTATCAGAAGTTGAAGCCACCACTCAGCTTCCTGATATGAGTCCCAATCTGTTATTAGAGCAGCTCCCATTAGCAGCACTGGATGCCCAATCAGAGGCCACCAATGGTCAGGATGCAGTCCTACAGATTGTTGATGCTTGGGATCATGATCTATTCTTACAGTCTGGATTGACTATGATTTGTGAATCTCTATTTGAAGATGGTCATTTTCATTCTGACGTGAATTCATTTCAAAAGTAGATGCTTGACTCATGGGATCATCAGCTATTTATTCAGTCTGGATTGAATTTGATTTCAGAGTCAGTCTTTGAGGTGGCCTTTACAACTCATTCATTATCTTCTGTTGCGAGTCTGGGTGTTTCTTGTGCAGTTGATTTGAAGAGCTTGATAGAGTTTGACTTTATATGGGCTGATTTTTGTGACTATGTAAAGTCGCAGTTGGATATGCAGTATGTGGATATGGCTCCTACTTTTGTTTATTTTGCTCCCGTCATCATTGCAGCAATCCTCTAGATCTTTAGAACTCGAGGATGAGTTTTTTCGAACCGTGGGAGATTGATGTGGAGCGAGTTGCACAGATTATTTTTGAAGATGCAAATTTATCAGGAGCCGTTGAAAAGATCTGAGATGAATATTATTTTTCCATTTTCTTGTATTTTCGCAGTGAATTTATAGGCTATTTTTAGTTTAGAGTTATTTAGTCGGTTATGCCGTTTTGTTTATTTTAATAGTATGGATATCGCAGGTGTTATAGTTGGAACGATATTGGGCATGTTTGTAATTTTGCTTCTCTATAAATAATCTTGTGCTAGCCCTAATTAGGGTTAAGTAATGGTTAGAGAAAATTTGTGAAAGACGTCTGTGTGTTTTCTCCTTCTGACGGGATGCCAAACCTCCTTCTTCTTCTGGCGGAGGCCAAACCCTTCTGACTTCTTTCTGGCGGAAGACGAAACCCCCAATTCTATCATTCTTTTTAATTTGATCTCTTTGCGTTGTTGGGTTACGCGAGGTGCAATTGGATCTAGAAGGGGGGGTTGAATAGATCCTATCAGAAGCTTTGGCCTTTTTAAAAACTCTTAGCTACCAGAAGCATGAACCACTCCTATAAAGTGAATGAATCACTTAGGTACAATGCACAACAGAATTAAGTAAAGTGGCTTAAATGGAAATGACTCGGATTACAAGCGATGAAGCGTCAACACTTCTTTAAGCACATTTGTGATCTTGAAAGATACAAGCCATGTAGAGCAGGGATCATAAAACATAATACCAGAACATGAAATAGCTTGTAACAAGCGTGCGTGTGTGTGTGGTATGTTGATCACTCAGAGTGCATATGTGTGTGAATGTAGTGGTGATCAACCAAGATGCATGCGAGTCTAAGCAAGGGAAACACTTAGCAATACTTTCACCTTGGCGCCTGTGTGCAAGGGTGCAGCAGACCGTCCAAGGGATGCAGTCAAAGTGCTAAGCTCAATTAAATCACAGATAAAACCGAAAGTGCAAATCTGAGTGTTTGAGTGTGTAAACAAGATAACTAAGTATGGAAGCACACGAACCTGTGAATGGGGGTAGAAGATATAGAGCAATCGCACACGATGAACAACCCACAACACAGGGATTTTTAAGGTGGTTCAGTTGCAACCCCGCAACCTACGTCCACCCCTCACCAAAACCCGGTGAGGCTTCCCTGCTGACTCACAGTTTGACCGGGGACACGTCCCAAATCACAGAACAGAGAAAACTCTCTTTCTGTCTTCCTACACACAAAGCCGGCAGGGACGGCTACACCGTAAATCGGAGAACTCCCGATTGCCTTCCTACTAACCACCGGTAGGGACGATCTTCAGTTTCAATAAATTGAATGAAATGAAAATAGAACAAGATGAAAAAGCTCAAACAAGATATGGAGATATACTAGAATGAAGTAGATCTTGTTTGAGATTGTTGGATCTTGAATCTGTTGCTTTGATCTTCCTTTGATCCTTTTGAGTTGATGGAGAAGATATAGGATGTAGATTGATCTTTCCTTTGAATCTCATTGAGTTGATGAAGAAGAATGTTGGATGTAGCTTTGATCTTCCCTTGAGTTGATGAAGAGGTTTAGATGTAGCTTTGATCTTCCTTTTGATCTCATTTGTGAGCTTGCTTGCTTCTCTTCTTCCTTGGAGATTGAGGGCTTCAGATGTAGGCTTGAATCCCTTGGATTGGATGTAGAACTTCTGCACGGAGTACTGTTCACGGCTACGGTACCTCTTCTTCCAACCTCCTCTCTAGCCTCTCTTGATCTCTCTTTACTCAAAATGATCAACTAGGGTTTCTAGCCCTCTTGTGTTGGTTTTATATCTCTTTGGATGGTCAATAAACACATCCCAGACCAGATCCACATTTTGTGGGTGATTAAGAGACTTTTGGATTAAAGAAATCCATGGGGAATGGCCCTTCTCGAAGTGAAAAAACAAAGTCAACATTGATGGCTCGGGGTTGGCGGTCGACCTGTGGCTTCTGGCGGTCGATCGCTACTGAGAAACGCTGTAGACGGATGTTCCCTTGGATTTTCGGTCGATCGCTATTGGGCTGGCGGTCGACCGCCACTGAGAGAGGTGCAGACTGGGAACTTCTGGCTGGGGCGGTCGACCGCCCCTGGGCTGGCGGTCGACCGCCAGCTGGGCAGAACCCGGGTTTTCCCGGGTCGGTCCGTTAACTGCTTTAGCTCCGCCGCTTAAGTCCTTTAGCTGCCCGTTCATGTCTGTAGCATCAACATTGACTGTCTTGAATATTTCTATTGATTATATCGCTCCTATAATCAAAATTTTGTTCCAGGGGCTCCGCCCCCGGAAACCCCCGCGGAGCCCCCGGAAACCCCCGCAAGGGGCGCTGCCCCCTTGACCCCCGCGACCTGACCGGGCAGGTCGATCCCTGCGACCTGACCGCGCAGGTCGATCCGCGTGCGAGGGCGCAACATTGAGCTTTCACATTTGCCATCTCCACTCCATTCCTTGGATTATCTTGTAGCATGCTATCAAGAAGTTGCACTGACCTTGAACCATCCATAAGGTAAGGCATGCACTGACCATATGAAGAATATGCAATGACCTTATGTGTGATGCTATTCAGCTTGATTTCTGTGCTTGAAACATGCTAGATTTTTGTGCATCCAATATTATCATATGCCTTGATATCTGTGTATCTAATTGCCTAGATTTGTGTGCCATTCTTGATCTTTTACATTGGAAGTATAATGACCACCAATATTGTATTGTCATATGTCTTGATATCTGTGTACTGGAAGTATGATGACCTGAAATGTATGAATATTAACATTATCAAATGCAGATATAGTTCATTAATGACTACAGAGACGGACATCATCAAAACTATAAAATTAATCATGTTGCACACAAGTTCAACATGTGTTTCTTCTTCCCCGAAACCCCAGCGCACTGTCCCCGCTGTACTCATCCATTTTCTTTGTTTTTTCCGTTTCTTCATTTGCCTTCATTCTCCCTCCACCGTAACCCATAGCCCACTGTTCATTTGTTAGATTTATTTTTATTATGCTCATCATTAAACCCTAGCCGCACCCCGTATACCTCCCTAGGCGCACTATTCTTCTTCTTCCCCTCCCCCGTGCATTGTTATCCCGCGCGGAGCCGCCGCCCGAGCCACCGGCCCCGGCTCTCCACCAGGCCGGCCAGCTGCCGCCGGCGCCCGCCGTTGTCGCCGTCCGTGTCTGCACCCGGCGACCGCCTGCCACACCGGCCTGTCCGCCGCTCTGCCCACCTCCGCAGCCGCCTCACCTCGCTGCCCTGCCGGCCTCTGTTGCAACCTGCCGCTGCAGGCCCCGATTGTCATCGCCGCCCACTGTCAGGATGCAACCCGCGTCTACATCACTGGCTCTTGGCTAGGTATGTTGCAGCTGATGCTGCTAACAGGATCGACATGTGCTGAGCAAAGTGAGTTCTATTCTGTTTGCCTGTGGATAGTTACCGTAACAAGTTTGTGAGAAAAAAAAACTGCATCAGATTATCGGTGGTTCCTTGGACTTGACACTGTGGGCAAAATTAATCTTGGCTGCTATGGTGTTTCTTTGAGCTTTGGTTCATGTTCTAAGCAAAAGGGGTTCTATTCTATTGCCTGGTGTTATTTACTGTGACATGACGTACCCAGAGCTTTAATGACGTTGCTAACATGATTGGCATGTTTTAAGCAAAGGTGTGACTGTTGGTTCATGTATTTGTAATTTTGATTTGTTAATCAGTATGTGACGCATGTTTAGCAAATAAAAAGAAAGAAAAGTCTATGATGTTGAGTTTATTTGGTTGGCTGTTGACTATTGAGTTTTGTCCTACATCATATTAGTAGAGATTTGGAGCATGTTATTTGTCTGATAAGATGCGCATGAGAGCTCAAATTATTTTGATAGGGTGAACCGTATTTGTCCTGCATCAGAGGGGAGGGAGCGAGTGCCCACTAAGTGAGTCTCCTAGCAATGGTTTGATGACTCAGTGCAGCTCACTCGGGCGTATCACACCAGATATGGGAAAAATCAGTCTCACAAATGCCTTGGATCGATCGAGTCTAGGTGGGTCATCACTGGAGCAATCGTCTGACGCAATCGGGATAATTTTTGACGTGTTTGCATAGTGGAGAGGTGGATCCATCGTTGGAGAAACTTGAGGAGGCAAGTTTGGCCAGATTCGAGACGTCTCAAGGCCAATTTGAGCTAGGAGATGGACGCTTCCAGCCAAGGTGGGGGCCTGCCGGTGTGGGGGAGGTGGTTATCGAGATGGGGGGGTTGGTCTGAGAGCAGGGGGGTCACCATAGTGGGGAAAGAAATGGGTTGTTGGGATGAGGGTGGGGGGATGGGGTGGACTCACACTGAGTCTACCCAAGTGGCGTTAGGGATGTTAAAAGTACCCGCAAACTCGATTATCCGCATCACCCAATCTATGATAGGTCTGCTAATATTCGGATAAATGGATATTGATTCAAGTTCGAGTATTTTTAAACATACCTATTTCATATTCAGATCGAATATAGATTTAGTACACCAGAACCCATACTTGATCTGAACACGTTCTTAATAACTCATTATGTATGTTGGGCCTATGATTTTGGTATGTGTTAGAATTTGGGCATAGTCCTTGGGCAATAATCCCGTATTGGTTAAATGAGTTGTGGTTCATGTGATTATGACCTTAGGTCTGTGCATCTCAACACTATAGTTTTGTGGATATCAACATGGTGTTAGAGCATGATCTTAGCCTAACTCCATATATTCCTTATCTTGTCACCTCCACCCAATTAATATCCACGGCCCATCTTGACCGTGAGGGGGTGTTAAAATTTGGGCATAGTCCCGTATTGGTTAAATGAGTTGTGGTTCATGTGCTTATGACCCTAGGCTTGTGTATCTCAACACCGCAGTTTTGTCTCAACCTGTTGCCCACCTTTTGAGTTTGAGTTTGACATTCTTACTAAAATTATAAGAATATTTTTTATAAAACATAAAAATGACTTTGAGAAGTAAATAATCGATTGGACTTCCCTTTTCTAACTTCTCACGAATCTATTCTGTTGAATATGGATGTGGACTCATGTTTTTTAAACAGATACAAATATCCGTGAGTATATTTATACCTGTGACGGATATAGTCGTATTCATATTCGTAAAAATAATAAAATACTATACTAGTACGATACCTGTATAATTTTCATTAATAAGATATGGTATTGATTTACATGACCCAAACTCTATTCATTTACTTTCCTCGGTGACATGCAACTCGAATATTGAGCAATCTGCTTTTGTAAAGGGAAGACAGATTATTGAAAATATTGCACTTGCTCAGGAGCTCTCTCTTGAATTGGGTAGAAAAACCAGAGGTTCCAATGTTATGTTTAAGCTCGATATGGCTAAAGCTTATGATAGACTAAAATGGGATTTTCTTTACTCTGTTATGCTCAGATTTGGTTTCAGTAATAACTTCATCAATCTTGTTGATAAGCTGATTAGTAACTGTTGGTTTTCTATTATGTTGAATGGAGACACTGCTGGTTTCTTTAAATCTACAAGAGGTATCCGTCAAGGTGACCCGATAGCTCCTTCCTTATTTGTTATTGCTAAAGAAGCTTTAAGCAGGTCTTTAAGAGAAGCATTCATCAGTGGCCGGGTTGAATGGTTCAGAGGCTTTCAGAGATGTCCAAACATATCTCACTTATTATTTGCAGATGATACCTTGATTTTCAGTAAGGCCACCGCAGCCTCTATCAAAAATCTTCTTGACGTTTTTCACTCTTATGAGGAAGCCTCTGGTCAATTGATTAATGTTAGCAAGAGTGGATTTTTAATCCACCCAAAACAGCCTTGTTCTGTTGCACAGCGAATTCAAAACCTCACTGGTTTTTCCAGACTGCATTTCCCTCACAAATATCTTGGTATTCCTTTGGTGATTGGCAGAACAAAAAAGGTATATTTTGCAGGTGTTATCAGTTCTATACAAAAAAGGATTGCTGGGTGGAAAGTTAACTTGTTGTCCCAAGGTGCCGATTAGTTCTTATAAGGCATGTTCTTTCTTCCTTGCCTATTTATTCACTTTTTTCAACTCCATTGCACAGTGGCATTCACAATCTGATTGAGCAGGCATTTGCTAACTTCTTTTGGGGGTCTTCCCCTCTTGGCAAAAAGAGACATTGGAAATCTTGGCAGGCACTATGTAAGCCTCAATCCAAGGGTGGCCTTGGTATCAATTCCCTTAGGCTCATGGAAATTGCACTTCGGGTAAAAATGTTGTGGCATGCTATTCACTCTAATTCTTTATGGGCTACTTACTTTAGAGCCAAGTATTTGCGCCACTGTCACATCAGAGACGCCAACTTAAGAAACATGAAGGGTTTTGCTAGAAGAAGCTGGTTGAAGGCCAAGGAGTATATTCTTCAGTTTAAGAAGGTTATTATTGGTAATGGTTTAAATACCAATTTTTGGCATGATAATTGGCTGGGCCATCAATGCTTAGATACTTATGTCCCTGATGCTCTCATTCCTAACCCAAAAGCATCAGTTCGAGATGTCCTTCTTAACCCTTCTTCTGAAGAAGCTGTCCTGCTGAATACAATGATTCCAAACAGTATACAACAAGCTATCAGATCTGTGAATTTGAATCAGGAAACGGATTTGGATGTATGGAGTTTATCTCCCTCTGGTCAGTGTACAATAGCTTCAATTTACAAGTCTATGGCAAACAGTCACATTCAGTCTGATATCCCTTGGAGCCGATTGTGGTCTAATTGGGTCCCGACTAAAATATCAATCCACTTATGGAAGATTATGAACAACTGTTTATCGACTGATGATAATATTCAAAGAGTGGGTGCTGTCCTTTGCTCCAAATGCTCTTGCTGCAGGCAACCGCAGGTGGAAGACCCTAATCATTTGTTTCTGTACAGTGAAACAGCAAGGCATGTCTGGACTGCTTTAACATCTGCAGGATTACACTTTGAAGGTCGCACTGCTAGGGAACTAATCCTGAACTCCATCTGCCACTTTCAGCCAGGTTCGGCTTATGGTCTTTTCTCTCTTGCCTCTGTTGGTTTTGGAATGTGGGATATTTGGAAGGCCAGAAACTCCATCAAATATGATGATAAATCTTTCACTAATTCCAATATCACCCATCATATTATATCCCAAGTGAAGATGGTCTGCTCGAGTGCTGCTCTAAAGGAACCGAAATGCACCAATCGGAAAATCTTGGAACAATTGGGAATCAGAATTCAAGATCCCTGCAGACAACAGCTGAAGATTGTGAAATGGCTTTGCCCTCCTTGGCCTTCTCTAAAATTAAATTCTGATGGTGCATGCAAACAATCTAGAGACACCGGAGGAGGTGGAATTATCAGGGATTCAAGAGGTAAGGTCGTCCTGGCCATTTCTCACTTCTATGGTCAATCTAACAGTTTAATTGCGGAAGCTCGTGCATTACTTGATGGCATCAAATATTTGAAGACAGTGGACAACAAACTAGCTCTCATTGAATGTGATTCCCTCACCCTTGTCCGGATTATCAAGAAGGAAACTCATTGTCCCTGGTCCATTCTCAGCTATGTCAGGGATATCTGGAGCCTCTTATCTCAGCTTGATTCTATTTCTCATATATTTAGAGAAGGCAATGCAGTAGCGGATTTACTTGCCTCTTTAGCTTGCACCAATAAATGTAATTCTTTCTATTCTTTAAGTGAGCTCCCTTCTATTATAAAAGGTGCTGCTCGGCTAGACTCACTAGGCTTGCCTAGTATCAGACTGATGTAATTCTTTATTCTTCATCAATGGAATATAATTTGCCTCCTAGTGATTTGATAGTGGAGTGGCTTTCTCCTTACCTCTGGTAAGGGATGCACTCTCTCACTGACCCCTAGGTTAGGTTTTTCTATTAAAAAAAACATTCTATACTAAATCAAGACCATCTCGAGCCGATAGGGATCACTGAATTCACGAACCGTACTTCCAACATCTCTTAGAGGCGTTCCACTCCCGCTGGGTGTAGAACCCGCGCCCTTCCCCTTGAGAGGGGAATTAAAAAGAACGTGGTTTAACGGCAACCTAAGTGGCCTGCTTCAATGTCAGTTTTAATGTCTGAAAGGTGCTCGGCTATGCTGAACCAAAAGGCATAATATTTGTTGCATATTTTGAGCTCCAATAAATTTGTGATTCAAATTTTATTGGTTTACATAGAATTGATAGAATTTAGAGAGAAAGAAAAAAACACTCAAAGGTGTATCGTACGTCATTTTAATTTCTTGAGAGATCTTTCCTTGAATTGGAGATCAAGAAAAAATTCCTACCTTGCATCATTTTAAATTTTTTGAGATTTTTTCTTACTCACCGATCAGTCTTTTAACGATCGATAGAGATTTTAAATACAAATGCACCAAATTCCAAAAATGTACAAGTATTCAAAGGTGAATACTGGAGTGGTCATTGATGGCAACGTTTTCATGGGGTTGAGGTGCCACCTTAGTTTGGGATGTAAATGTTGGCTGATAATTTCGTGGCTAACTCTATTACTAACATTCTGGCCACGATAAAATATAGTAACATATAATAACCCGAGACATGTCCTAGTGATTTACCATCTCTCCCGTGCCGGAGAGTAGTCTCTAGATGTGCTCGCTGTATCTAGTGTTCGGAGAGTGCTCGCCGTGCCGGAGAACGTGCTATGAGGTCAGCCCACCCTTTATCTCTCCTTCCTCTTCCGAGTATCCGGGTGTCATACCGCGCGGGCTTGCTTTCTTGTGGGGGTGTCACTCTCTCTCTCTCTCTGAGTGCGTGCCTTCATGTATGTCTATATCCGTGTGTGTGTGTCCTTATGTCTCCTCCTCCTTGTCATCAGATCGGAGGTCTATGTATATTGGTTGTCCCAATGGTGGAGGCCCACCGTTAATAAGGAAAGACGTGAGTCGTGGGATAACGCCTTCTCGCGATCGTGGGGAGTTACCCCTTGTGCATCCGTTTATCAGGGTAGTGCGGACTTCGGGCGAGTCTTATGGCGCTCTAGGCCCGTGCTCTCCCTTACTAGAGTAGAGGCCGGTAATGGTGGGAGTAATATTCGGGAGTAACGTTTGACCACCGAAGAGTCATCCAGCGTCCGAGATGTCTATGTCGATGCCCCTTGTGGACCGACGAATCTCCTGTTTACATCCATTGGGCCACCTGGTGTGGGCCATTAATTATCGGGCGGCCTGCTTGGCACTCAGCGGGCCTTGGGCCAACGCAGCCCTCTCGATTCATTTACATCCTTAAGTGCCATGCGACTCTAGCATACTATACCGAATCAGGACGATCTCGATCCGATACGTATCACTGAGTCCACGAATCATACTCCCAACATCTCAGAGATGCATTGCACATAACTCTACTGCCACCAATGATGTCGAACCCGCGCCATTCCCCTTGAAAGGGGAATTAAAAAGAACGTGATTACCTTACACTACAAGAAATGGCGGTATTAGCGATAAAATTATTCGATGGATGATTTTCCATCCGAATATCCGTCAAAAATTACGACGGATTAAATTACGTCGAAAATTCTATCGGTATTTCTTACAGATAAAGTTCTTTCAGAATATTTATCAGAATTTTCAACAGATATTCGAACGAAAAAGTAACTATCGAAAAATTGGCAAAAATTGACGCCCCAAATTAGAAATGTAGACCACTTTTCCGATGAAACTTATTAAGTTCCGTCACAAATCCGTCGAAAGATCTCCTCCTTTCCCATGGCGCCCTCTCCCTCCCTCCCAATCTCTTTGTCTCTCACTCTCACACTCTCTCTGTCCCACTCTCTCCCTCTCACTCTCTCCCTGCCGACGAGAGGCCGCCGGAGTCATCCTCGCCGTCACCGTTGGAGCCGTGCTCGCCGTCACCTCGGCCCCGGTGGCCACTTGGCTACGCTTCTTGATCGCTGCCAGTAAGTCACCCCCCCCCCCCCCCCTCTCACACTCTGTCTTTTCTTTTTCCCCTTTGTTTGTTGTCGCTAGGGGGTGGGAGGGGGCGTCCGTTGGGGAGCCATCGGATGGCAGTGAACGTTTGAAAATGAGATGGCCGCACCCATCGGATGGTTGGCACACTTGGTTCGGTTTTGATGTCAGTTAAAAAACTCATTTATCAGTGAATATGTAAATACACCAGCAAGGATTATGTTTTCATTCGGTTACCATGCTGGTAATACCGTAATACAGCACTGCACTAAGTTGACAAGGTGCACATAGAACTCAAGAATCACGGGAACATGTTATTGCCGATCTGAATTTTTATGTAATAATAAAAAACTAGTTGAATAGAGAGAAATATTTTCTCTCACCATAATCTCCCAAATGGAAATTGTAATAAAGCAAGAGAGCAAAAGAAGCGGAACATACATACAAATTTAACCGAATACAATACCCAAACCAAGATTTGCAGGATCGAGTGGAGACGGTCCGACTCTCACGACTCGATCTGATTCAGACGGTGGACGGGACGCTCGGGCCATGAGTCATGATCGGGACGCTTCATATATTTAATATTTTATTTTAAATATATAATATTTTATAGGTAAGATGGTTAAGTGTCTTCGTCAGTTCGGGTGCGATTTGAGTTTAAAACTTATCAATTACACGTGTTATTTTGATTTCTTTTTAAGATTTTCATATAAAAAAATTAAAATCTTAAAGACGTTTAACAGATTCGAACTCAAGACGTCTTAAACGAAGCGTATAACTCACTTAACTAATTGAGTTAAAAATTTTGTTACATTATTTTATATATATTATATATATAAAGAGTTTTTTTTCATTTTGACATTTTACGGGATAGAGTGAGACGGAGTGAGATCGTACCGTCCTATCTTGTTCTAGGTCATAACCGAGACCGATCGAGATGCCCGAGATGACAAATCTTGACACAAACAACCAATTGCAGGACGCACAAAGTTGTACGGTGTGATGCCTTCCTAGCTATGATTACGGAGCTTGGTTTAATGGTTAGAAAAGGTGTCATAAGTATATATATATATATATATATATATATATATATATATATATATATATATATATATATATATATATATATATATATATATATAGGGAGATATTCACATGGGGCCGGCACCATGGTTATTGACCATGGTGCCAGCATCTGGGCCCTTGTAACATGATGGCAAACGCACGCTGCATTTCTGCACCTGATGATGATCGATGTACATAAGAAGCCCTGAGGACACCTTGTGTCAGATTACAGTGGTCGGGAGGTATTCAACAATTATAAAATTAACTTTTTTTATTCTATTCTGCTTTATTTTGAGCACAATACAACTAGTTAATTTCAGTAGTAATAAAAAATAATAATAATAAAACACACTTTGGTATTTATAGCATGAAAATAGAAATTATAACAAGTTTTATTTTTTCGGAAAACATAATAGGGTGTTTCAAAAAAATTATTTCTCTCTTTAAAATTATTCTATGTCAAATTTTAACTAAAATTTTAAAAATAGCGTAAACACCGCATTCCTCGTTTGATAAAAGCAACATAAATTTTAAAATTGAATAGAACTGTTTGGCATGTTGACGCGCACGACGATCTAATCCGGGAGGGGGGGGGGGGGGCGGGGGAGGGGTCTCCTTCTTCTCACCTTCGCCTTCCCTGCCGCCGCCCTCCACCCCTCCCCTCCCCCACCTGAAGCCCTCCGACCGCCTTCGGCTAGCCGTCCGAATGGACCCGACGCTGCCCTGTGCGTCTACCCTACCGTCACTTTCCACGGGCATCTCTGTCCAGAGAAGTCTGGATTCCCTGTACCGCTTCTGAACTCTTCACCTCGCACGTAATGGAACGGGTGAATCTGCGTAGTAGATACTTCTTGTCTCTCTACTCCCCATCACCTCCATTATTCATGTTCCTGTTCATCATTGCTCACCCTTTCCCACCCACCCACGGGAAGGGTCGAAGAGGCATCAAATAAGATATCCCCCCCTCTCTCTCTCCCCCATGCCCATCTCTCCTTCTCTCTTCTTCAAAAGCACACGAGGGTGCATGAGACTGTCTATACGCCCTCGGGGTTCCCCTTCCCTGCCTCGCAGACGATCTGTCGATGGAGGGACAAATCCAGTGGCGGAAGCAACCGGCGGCGGCAGTCCGATGTGTCCCCTGTTGGAAATCAAAGAACACGGATGCACTATTGAGGGATTTCTCTATCAGACTGATCAACAGAAAAATGTGGAATTGAAGTTTAGGAAGATCAAACTCGGGTCGAAGCGCGATGTCGCTTTCTTTAGAGTCGTTTCGCCCCTACACGGTGCAATAGGCTCCACGGCGATACTTCTCCCAAGATACGACGACCCAAACGATGGCGGCGCAAAGGTGCACTCCAAGTTACGACGTCGGGGCGAACACCACAGTGACCACTTCGAGATCTTGCAGAGGAAGATGACCGAGAGAGTAAAAACTGGAGGAAGATGAGTTCCTTCGTATGTGAACCCTCGGAAACTGCTACCCTAAATAGACTCCCACTCAGAGTCTACAACGGTCAAGCACACGAACCGACACCCCCGTTCCCAAAGGGACGCGAGAGAGAGAATCCGAGGAGGCGCGGAGAAAACCCAAAAGACGCTCGGTCAAAAAATAAAATAAAATAAAGGTCGAATATTACTTACACACACGCACGACACGGCATCGGCAAGGCAAGGCAATATACGCGCGTGTGTGATATAGAATAAAGCCCAAGGAGCCCACAAGCTCAAATGGCCCAACTACCATAGTCTCCTCAAAAGAGTACACAAGGTAGTAAAGAGTCCCAACTATAAGAAGATGAAAACTTTTCCCATCTTCCAATGTGGGACAAAACTCCACAGGAAACAAAACTTTGATATTTTAAAACACTAAATCCAACATTCACCCACCACAAAAAAAAAAATATCAAAGTTGAGACAGGAATACAAGATCTCGAAGTGAAGAACTATGCATAAGAGAAGGTGCCTTCCGACTTGAACCTTCACGTAGTGAAACACTTCCCTCTCTCCACAGGTCCAAGTGAACTTCGTCTTGAACTTAAACCTTTATGCAGAAAGTTCCATGCATCACACACAGTATTGGTCGATAGTGGTGTTCTCACGGGGTAGCACATTCAGGCCATGTGCTTTGCATCTTGTTTCATGAGCGCTCTAGAGATAGCCCAAGCATCTCATAGGTTGCGGCCACACAACCACACTCACATAGGTGAATCCTCCAAGGTGCACTGAAACGTGCCTACACCTTGCCACTATGGCCTTTGGATTCATTAAGAACATATAGTTCAACCTTTACCGTTCCAGATAGAGCACTACATCATAGGGAGGGACAATGAGACACAAGTCTCCAACAATGTGCTCTCTACTAGTCACCCACTCAATTTGTTTTCCCATTGAACCTACTTCATGGGATCTCCAATCAATAGGTTGGGTTGCCATTGACGGTGTCTAAATAATGGGCTTCAGTCCCATCCCCCTCGATGTATCTTCAACCAATTTTCTGTTAAGTCCTTTGGTTAAAGGATCAGCAAGATTACTTGCAGATTTCACATAATCCAAGGAAATAATTCCTTTGGTTAAGTACTCCCTTACAAACCTCAACTTGAGTCTTATATGAGTACTTAATTTATCATTTATTTTTTCACTCTTTGCCTTGGCTATTGCTGCCTGGCTATCACAATGAATAGAGATTGCAGGAATCGGCTTACTCAGCAGAGGTAGCTCAACCACTAAGTTCTTCAGCCAATCTGCCTCTCTACCAGTCATCTCAAGAGCTATAAGCTCAGATTCCATAGTGGATCGAGCTAATAAAGTCTGTTTGGTGGATTTCCAAGCGATTGCTCCTCCACCAAGCATGAAGACAAAACCAGTGGTGCCCTTACCTTGGGCCTTTCCTGTCACCCAACTGGCATCACTGTACCCCTCTAGTGCAGCAGGAAATCTCTCATAATGTAATGCAAGAGATAAGGTACCTTTCAAATACTTACATACTCTCTCAAGTGCATGCCAATGAGTTTTGTTAGGACACTGAGTATATCTACTAAGTCTATTCACAGCAAAAGAAATATCAGGTCTACTGCAGTTAGACAAATACATCAAACTACCAATGAGCTGCGAATATCTAAGTTGATCAAAACTATCACCATTATTCTTCTTAAGAATGACACTAGGATCCATAGGAGTACTAACAGGTTTGGAATCATAAAATCCAAACCTTCTCAATACTTTCTGAACATAATGAGTCTGGGATATTGCATATCCCTCACGTGATTTTAGAAGTCTAAGTCCTAAAATCACCTCTGCCTCTCCCAGATCCTTCATGTCAAATTTACTGTTTAGGAAATGTTTGGTTTCATTTATCAACATGATGCTACTACTAAGAATCAGAATGTCATCAACATATAAGCATAAAATAACACATGCATCATTCATCAACTTAACATACAGACATTTATCAGATTCACACATGACAAAACCATTGGAAATAACAACATCATCAAATTTCTGATGCCATTGCTTAGGGGCTTGTTTTAACCCATACAGGGACTTCGTTAACTTGCACACTTTGTGCTCTTGGTCAGAAACTACAAATCCCTCAGGCTGATCCATATAGATTTCTTCTTCAAGTTCCCCATTTAAGAAGGCAGTCTTGACATCCATTTGATGGACCTTTAAATCATATATGGATGCCATTGCAACAAGCACACGGATTGTAGTCATCCTAGCCACGGGAGAATAGGTATCAAAGAAATCTATTCCCTCTTTCTGCTTGTACCCCTTAGCAACAAGTCTAGCTTTATATTTGTCTATAGAGCCATCAGGTTTTATTTTCTTTTTGAAAATCCATTTACATCCAATAGTTTTACTTCCGGGAGGAAGATCAACCAATTCCCATGTCTGATTACATATTATGGAATCTATTTCACTTTTAACAGCTTCTTTCCAAAAAGCAGAATCATTAGATTTCATAGCATCATTAAAAGTTAATGGATCATCTTCAATCAAATAAGATATATAGTCATCACCAAAAGATTTTTCGATCCTTATTCTTTTACTTCTTCTGGGCTCTATATCATCAGGTTGAGATTCAATAACTTTTGAGCCAATAGAAGAAGGAATAGAAGAGGAAGATTCTACTTCAACATGTAAGTTTGATTTGAAAGGAAAGATATTCTCAAAGAAAACAGCATCACCAAATTCACATATAGTGTTTTCAGAAATAGCAGAAATTTCAGACTTAATAATTAAGAATCTATATGCAGAACTATACTCTACATAACCAATGAATACACCATCAACAGTTTTGGGGCCAATTTTTCTTTTCTTATTTTCAGGAATTTTAATCTTGGCCAAACAGCCCCAAACCTTCAAAAATTTATAATTCGGCTTCCTTTTAAACCACAATTCAAATGGTGATTTATCTTTTGATTTATGAGGAACACAATTTAGGACATAACACGCAGAGAGCAAAGCCTCTCCCCACATACTCTCAGGTAAACCTGAGCTGCACAACATGGAATTCACCATGTCTAACAAAGTCCTATTTTTCCTCTCAGCAACTCCATTGGATTCAGGGGAATAAGGAGCAGTTAACTCATGAATAATACCATTATTTTCACAAAAATCATGCAGTGCATTAGATGTATATTCACCTCCTCTATCAGATCTAAGCCTCTTAAGAACCATATCTGTTTGTTTTTCGGCTAGAGATCTAAAAGTCATAAATTTATCAAGAGCTTCGTCTTTAGTGCTCAACAAATACAATAAGTAGAATCTAGAAGCATCATCAATAAAGGTGATAAAATATCTTTTTCCACCTCTGGTTAGGGAACCAGTCCCTTCACAAACATCGGAGTGAACTAACTCCAACACCGAGGTGTCCCTTTCAATAGATTTAAAGGGCTTCCTAGGTTGCTTTGCTTGTACACAAATTTGGCATTTATCTTTGTTCTTAACATCAAACTTAGGAATCAGATTTAAATGCATCATCCTTTTCATGGTATTCAAATTAACATGACCAAGTCTAGCATGCCAAATATCACAAGATTCAATATGAAAAGCAACAGAGGAGGAACTTTTATTTAAACAACTAGAATCAAGTACATTAAGAATAAACAATCCATCACATAAGTAACCTTTTCCTACAAAGTTTCCATTTCTGGTGATTACAAATTTGTTGGATTCAAAAATAAGTCTAAAACCCTGCTGCACTAACAAAGATCCACTAATCAAGTTCCTCCTAATATCCGGCACGTGCTGCACTCCGCAGAGGCTTAACATTTTCCCTGAAGTGAGCTTCAAGTCAATGCGTCCCTCTCCTACTATTTGTGCAGCACTGGAATTGCCCATTGTCACGCTCCTGGCACCGGTGCCCTGGTAAGAAGAGAATAAGCTTCTATCAGAGCAGACATGGACATTTGCACCTGTGTCTACCAACCATTCAGTTGGAAGACTTGCCACATGGATTTCAGGATTGTAAGAGACAAACCTCTCCTTTGAGGTGGATCCATCTGTCAACATATTGACCATGGGTTCAGTAACAGTGGGTTTCTTCTTGTTGCTTTTGATGTTCTTGTTGTTCTTGTCCTTTCTATCATAGCATCTGTAGGCTTTGTGACCCGGTCTCCCACAGACATAGCAAGTAATGTTTTCCGAGTCCTTCTGAATCTTTTTCTTCCCTTTAAATTTGTTGAATTTCTGGGGAGGTTTATGGGAAGTGGAAGAATGAGACTTGGGTTTTTCAACAAGATTAGCTTTGGACTGGAATTCAGGGTCTGAGGGAGGAGGAGGAGGAGGGATCCTAGCCTTGTTCCTATCCCTGTTCCTCTCTTCAACTTGAATGGCAGAGATTAATTGCTCAACATTCATCTCATCTCGTTTGTGTTGAAGAGATAGAGAAAAATCATTCCAGGATGGTGGAAGTTTGGTAATCAACGCACACACCTGAAACTTCTCATCAATTGACATCCCACAACGTTGGATGTCCAAAACCAGGGATTGGATCTCATGGGCTTGGTCAACAATGGAGGTTCCCTCTACCATCTTGTAATCAAAATAATTAGCTACAATGATTTTATCTAGACCGGTGTCCTCAGAACCATATTTCTTTTCTAAGGAGTTCCAAAGCTCTCTAGCAGATTTCGCAGAACAATAAATGTCATAGAGTTTATCAGAAAGGCATGACAGAATACTACCGGTACATAAATAATCCTTCTCTTTAAACTTTGCTAAATCTACAGACCTAGCAGGTTCATTCTCATCCTCTGCAGGAGGATTAGATTCGATTACCGAAAATAAGGCCAGAGAGGTAAGCCAGTAACGCATCTTCTGTTGCCAACGCTTAAAGAAATGACCAGAAAATTTTTCAGGGCGGGCAACAATCTCAGGGGCCATCATGAAACGCGTCTGATAGAGAGAAGCGACTCTAAATGTTGGAAATCAAAGAACACGGATGCACTATTGAGGGATTTCTCTATCAGACTGATCAACAGAAAAATGTGGAATTGAAGTTTAGGAAGATCAAACTCGGGTCGAAGCGCGATGTCGCTTTCTTTAGAGTCGTTTCGCCCCTACACGGTGCAATAGGCTCCACGGCGATACTTCTCCCAAGATACGACGACCCAAACGATGGCGGCGCAAAGGTGCACTCCAAGTTACGACGCCGGGGCGAACACCACAGTGACCACTTCGAGATCTTGCAGAGGAAGATGACCGAGAGAGTAAAAACTGGAGGAAGATGAGTTCCTTCGTATGTGAACCCTCGGAAACTGCTACCCTAAATAGACTCCCACTCAGAGTCTACAACGGTCAAGCACACGAACCGACACCCCCGTTCCCAAAGGGACGCGAGAGAGAGAATCCGAGGAGGCGCGGAGAAAACCCAAAAGACGCTCGGTCAAAAAATAAAATAAAATAAAGGTCGAATATTACTTACACACACGCACGACACGGCATCGACAAGGCAAGGCAATATACGCGCGTGTGTGATATAGAATAAAGCCCAAGGAGCCCACAAGCTCAAATGGCCCAACTACCATAGTCTCCTCAAAGGAGTACACAAGGTAGTAAAGAGTCCCAACTATAAGAAGATGAAAACTTTTCCCATCTTCCAATGTGGGACAAAACTCCACAGGAAACAAAACTTTGATATTTTAAAACACTAAATCCAACATTCACCCACCACAAAAAAAAAATATCAAAGTTGAGACAGGAATACAAGATCTCGAAGTGAAGAACTATGCATAAGAGAAGGTGCCTTCCGACTTGAACCTTCACGTAGTGAAACACTTCCCTCTCTCCACAGGTCCAAGTGAACTTCGTCTTGAACTTAAACCTTTATGCAGAAAGTTCCATGCATCACACACAGTATTGGTCGATAGTGGTGTTCTCACGGGGTAGCACATTCAGGCCATGTGCTTTGCATCTTGTTTCATGAGCGCTCTAGAGATAGCCCAAGCATCTCATAGGTTGCGGCCACACAACCACACTCACATAGGTGAATCCTCCAAGGTGCACTGAAACGTGCCTACACCTTGCCACTATGGCCTTTGGATTCATTAAGAACATATAGTTCAACCTTTACCGTTCCAGATAGAGCACTACATCATAGGGAGGGACAATGAGACACAAGTCTCCAACAATGTGCTCTCTACTAGTCACCCACTCAATTTGTTTTCCCATTGAACCTACTTCATGGGATCTCCAATCAATAGGTTGGGTTGCCATTGACGGTGTCTAAATAATGGGCTTCAGTCCCATCCCCCTCGATGTATCTTCAACCAATTTTCTGTTAAGTCCTTTGGTTAAAGGATCAGCAAGATTACTTGCAGATTTCACATAATCCAAGGAAATAATTCCTTTGGTTAAGTACTCCCTTACAAACCTCAACTTGAGTCTTATATGAGTACTTAATTTATCATTTATTTTTTCACTCTTTGCCTTGGCTATTGCTGCCTGGCTATCACAATGAATAGAGATTGCAGGAATCGGCTTACTCAGCAGAGGTAGCTCAACCACTAAGTTCTTCAGCCAATCTGCCTCTCTACCAGTCATCTCAAGAGCTATAAGCTCAGATTCCATAGTGGATCGAGCTAATAAAGTCTGTTTGGTGGATTTCCAAGCGATTGCTCCTCCACCAAGCATGAAGACAAAACCAGTGGTGCCCTTACCTTGGGCCTTTCCTGTCACCCAACTGGCATCACTGTACCCCTCTAGTACAGCAGGAAATCTCTCATAATGAGATGCAAGAGATAAGGTACCTTTCAAATACTTACATACTCTCTCAAGTGCATGCCAATGAGTTTTGTTAGGACACTGAGTATACGCGCGTGTGTGATATAGAATAAAGCCCAAGGAGCCCACAAGCTCAAATACCCCAACTACCATAGTCTCCTCAAAGGAGTACACAAGGTAGTAAAGAGTCCCAACTATAAGAAGATGAAAACTTTTCCCATCTTCCAATGTGGGACAAAACTCCACAGGAAACAAAACTTTGATATTTTAAAACACTAAATCCAACATCCCCACAGTCCCTGTCCCTCACCCTGTCCCCCCTCACCCTATAAAGGCTGCCATCGGATCGCGCACCTTCCTCCCCTCCTTCGCATGGGCGTGGTCGGATGGGTTCTATTAGAAATGTATGATTAAAAAAAACATGATGTTATAACGTTCACTTTTGTGAACGTTACAAATATTATTTAGTAACGTTCACAAAAGTGAACGTTACAACAGCAATACTTCCATTATGGAAACATTGCACATGGCACACACATGATAGGGTGGCCATAAATGAAGATACATTGGGAGTCTCTCTTGAGGCCTATAAATAGACTTATTGGCCAACCCAAATAATATACAACCATATGAGCAACTACTTGAAAACTCTCTCACATTTCTTCTCCTTTCATTTCCTCTACACTTGATTTTCTTTGTGCTGAGTTCTTGAAAGTCGGGTCGAGATTCGTTAATGCTCTCTTCGAGGACGTGCCGACGAGAGAGAGGGTGTCGTCTACCCGGGGTCATCGTATCTCTAGGAGATCGTTGTCCCTAGGACCGCACGTCGGCCGGCAATAAGTTCTCTTAGTTCAGCGACATCGCACTTCGACCAAAAGGCTACGTTTTCTTAAACCTCTTCATTTGTGTTTTAGATCTAATTAATTTGTTGTTAGTCTTTGTTATTTTCAGCAATATATTACCAACAATAGGAGAGAACTTATGTTATTATATTGCTGAAATCTACGGATACAGATTATAAAGTCTAACTTTATAAAATTTCACATAACATATACGTTACATAATATATTGTTTAATTTACAATAATATAACAGTAGCATAACATCGATGCCTCAATAAAACTCTAAAATTATAGTAACGTATGTTACATTAATGCCTCTTAATTTACGTTACTTTACAATAGTAATGTACATCACGTACTTAACATTGATGTCTCTATAAAATTTTGAACATTATTTACAATAATTATCTTTGATTTTAGAAATTAAAATATATATATATATATATATATATATATTTCTGAAATTAAGATTTAGTGAAATTTCAGATTTTAAAGTTTTAAAATTTCAGAAATCAGAAATTATGATATTATATTTCTGAAATATAATTGCTCCCATTATTATATTTCTGAAATTATATTTCTGATTTTTAAATATAGCAGATTATAAAAAAAATAAAGTATTTCTGGTTTTTCTTAAAATAATTTCTGTTTACAGAAAAAAAAAAGTATCTCTGATTTTTCTGAAAATTCATGTTCCTATTACTTCTATTTTCAGAAAATTAGATAATAGTTTAAATTATTTATGCTTAATAAATAATTCCTATTTTTATATAAATAATTCCTTTTTTTTTAGATAATTAGATTCTGAAAATGATTTATGTGTAAAAATACATATATACTTATTTCTATTTTCAGAAAATAAATTTCTGAAAATTAATATTTTTGATTAGTTTGCATGAATTAATTAATCTTAATTATTGAAAATAGTTTCTACTTGCTGGAAAAATATATCTCCATTATTTCTTGCTTTAATTTGCGCTTCTGTTAGTTACTCTGTGATAGTTTAAATTTAAATTGATCATTTGTTGAGTTTATATATTTAAGTGTTTTGACAAAATCACAACTTATCACACCAAAAGATTTTGTCAACCCTCGAACATTTTCTCAATGGCTAGTTTAATTACAAAATAAACACTAAGTGCTAAACCGGACAAATTTGATGGAAAAAACTTTAAAATGTGGCAAAATCAAATGAGATTCTGGCTGACCACACTTGGGTTGATATCGGCCATTAGTGATAGCACAACTGAAATCCGGGGCTCGGGTTCCTCTCAATCACAACATACCCGTCGAATTCAAACTCGGTCAACCCGAACCCAAACTGAACCCGAATCCTCCTCCTCCACAGTCACACAGGAAGAGATTGACTATCACTGTCTCCACCGAATTCTAGGAGCTCTTTCAGATAATCTATATGATATATATTATAACTCAAAAAGTGCTAACGAACTTTGGGACACCTTAGAAGCCAAATATGGTCTAGATGATGCCGGTATTAAGCGGTTCAAAGCATCCGACTTTAACAAATTTAAATTTGTGGATAATAAACCTATGAATGAACAAATCCATGAGTATGAAAATCTAGTTTGCGAATTAAAAGCCAATGGATCACAACTTGATGAATCCTTCCAAATAGCATGTTTATTAGACAAGTTATCTCCCTCTTGGTCCGATTTCACTAGGACCCTTAGTCATACTCAAGGTGTTCTAACCTTAACCCAATTATTCGCGTCAATAAGAATAGAAGAGCAACACAAGTTAAGGGAAACTGCTACTCAAGATAATAAATATTGTGTAACCTTCATTGATGATCTGTCAAAATATTACTATCTCTATCTAATTAAAACAAAAGATGAAGTTTTAACAAAATTTCAAATTTATAAGGCTGAAGTTGAAAACCAACAAGAAAATAAAATTAAAATACTTAGCTCTGATAGAGGAGGAGAATACACTTCTCTTGCACTCGCAGAATTTTGTCAAGAACATGGAATCATACATGAAGTAACTGCTCCCTACTCACCTCAATCTAATGGTGTAGTCGAGAGGAAAAACAGAACATTAATGGACATGATTAACTCAATGTTAATAAGCTCAGGCGCACCCGAGAACTTGTGGGGGGAGGCACTCTTAACGGTATGTTATGTCTTAAACAGAATACCATTCAAACAAAATGATACTACACCCTATGAAATTTGGAAGAAGAGAAGACCTAATTTAAATTATCTCAAAGTGTGGGGGTGTTTACCCAAAGTAAAAATACCAGAAAATAAAAGAAAGAAAATTGGACCTAAAACTGTAGATACTATCTTTATAGGTTATACAATAAATAATAATGCAGATAAGTTTACTAGCAATACCAACCGATTCTTAGTAATTAAATCCGAAATTAATGATATATCAAACAATACAATAATTGAGGCAAGAGATGCAGTATATTATGAAAATATATTTCCTTTTAAAACTAGGATTGAAACTAACATACAAAATAATCGAGCTGGCCCTAGCATTACTAGACTTAGAGAAGAAGAAACTCCTATAGAACCAAGAAGAAGTAAAAGAGCAAGAACGGAAAAAATCTTTGATGATTTTTATGCTCTTCTAGTTGAAGATTCTCCATCCACTTATGCTGAAGCTATGAAATCTATAGATTCACCTTTTTGGAAGGAAGCCATAGATAATGAAATGAACTCTATAATTCAAAACAACAAATGGGTCTTAACTGATTTACCTCCTGGATGTAAAATAATTGGATGCAAATGGGTGTTTAGAAAGAAACTTAAACCAGATGGAACCATAGATAAGTTTAAGGCCCGATTAGTAGCCAAAGGGTTTACCCAAAAGGAAAATATAGATTACTTTGATGTATATTCTCCTGTGGCTAGGATCACTACTATTAGGATCCTAATAGCCTTAGCCTCGATACATAAATTAGTCATTCACCAAATGGACGTAAAAACTGCGTTCTTAAATGGTGAATTAGAAGAAAAAATATATATGGATCAACCTGAGGGCTTTATAGTCTCAGGACAAGAAAAGAAAGTTTGTAAATTAATCAGGTCCTTATATGGCTTAAAACAAGCACTCAAACAATGACATCTAAAATTTGATGAGACTATAATATCATATGGATTTAAAATCAACCAAACTGATACATGCATATATCATAAACAATTTGGGAGTTACATTGCTATGTTATGTTTATATGTGGATGACATTTTAATCTTTGGGTCTAATATGAATGTAGTAAAAGAAGTTAAAGAATTTCTTTCGAAAAGTTTCGACATGAAAGATTCAGGTGAAGTAAATTTAATTCTTAACACTAAAATCATAAAAGATTCATCTGGGATAACTTTATCACAATCTCACTACGTAGAAAAAAATTCTTAAAAGGTTCTACTACTTAGATTGCCAACCTATATCTACTCCCTATGACCCTAGTATCCATTTAAAGAAAAATTTAGGGCATCCAACACTACAAAGTGAATATGCACAAATTATAGGGTCACTTGGATTCTTAACAAATTACACCAGGCCGGATATTGCATATGCAGTCAACAGGCTTAGTAGATACACCACAAACCCTGACGAGAGTCATTGGAAAGCGTTAGAAAGAGTACTTAGGTATTTAAAAGGGAGTATAACATATGGATTACAATACACTGGTTATCCTTCTGTCTTAGAAGAATATAGTGATGCAAATTGGATTAGTGATTCTTTAGATGTAAAATCTACATCAGGATTTATTTTTCTCCTGGGAGGAGGTGCAGTATCTTGGAAATCAACTAAACAAACAGTGTTAGCTAGGAGCACTATGGAATCTGAAATGATTGCACTAGACACCACCTGCACGGAGGCAGAATGGTTGAGAGACCTTCTAGTTGATATTCCCTTAATAACTAATCCACTACCTCCCATATCTATACTATGTGATTGTAAATCTGCCATTGATAAGTGCATGCAAGCTAATGTAGATGTAAAAATGAACAGACACTTAAAAGTGAGACATAAATCAATAAGAGATAAAATGAAGCAACAATTGATTGCTTTAAACTTTATGAAATCGGAAAGAAATTTGGCAGATGTCTTTACAAAATGCTTATCTAGAATCGTGATTCTAGAGGCGTCGAGGGGGATGGGATTGAGCCCATAAAAGAAAAAAGTTACTACGACAGTAACCCAACCTCACAGAGGTTCAATGGGTAGAAACAAGCTTGATAGGTAACTTAGGAGAGCACTAATAAATTATGTTCTCATCCCTATGGCGCTAGTGCTCATTTAAAAGTAAGTGGTAAGGGTGAGTGGTATACTCTTAATGAATCCGATACCCAAGTGGCAGGATAGTTACCTTGCTTCCACCCTTTGTAGGATTTACCGACATATGTGGAGTCGTAAGGCCGCGACTGTGAAAATGTGGGCTATTTTCTAAAACACATATGAGATACCTGCGCAAGGCCATTAAATAGCGCAACCCGCATAGAATCTCGATTCAACTATACTATGTGTGAATTTGGGAAAGTCTGAACCATGGGACCTGGTTCAAGGCATAGTCCACCAAGCGTTCCCACATGTAATCTCAAATATCACTAAGTGAAAATTCAAACCGAAAGGTATTTTCACCCAATGCATAGTATAAAG
The DNA here is from genome assembly GCA_022559845.1 of Amorphophallus konjac. Classification (NCBI taxonomy): domain Eukaryota; kingdom Viridiplantae; phylum Streptophyta; class Magnoliopsida; order Alismatales; family Araceae; genus Amorphophallus; species Amorphophallus konjac. The sequence goes on from CM040121.1 coordinate 87,073,060, forward strand.
GACTCAGCAACCTTTTATTTATTTATTTATTTATTTTAATCATGTGGGGGATTATTAGAAATGTATGATTAAAAAAAACAGGATGCTGTAACGTTCACTTTTGTGAACGTTACAAACATTATTTAGTAACGTTCACAAAAGTGAACGTTACAACAGCAATGCTTCCATTATGGAAACATTACACATGGCACACACATGATAGGGTGGCCATAAATGAAGATACATTGGGGGTCTCTTTTGAGGCCTATAAATAGACCCATTGGCCAACCCAAATAATATACAACCACAAGAGCAACTACTTGAAAACTCTCCCACATTTCTTCTCCTTTCATTTCCTCTACACTTGATTTTCTTTGTGCTGAGTTCTTGAAAGTCGGGTCGAGCTTCGTTAATGCTCTCTTCGAGGACGTGCCGACGAGAGAGAGGGTGTCGTCTACCCGGGGTCGTCGTATCTCTAGGAGATCGTTGCCACGAGGACCGCACGTCGGCCGGCAATAAGTTCTCTTAGTTCAGCGACATCGCACTTCGACTAAAAGACTACGTTTTCTTAAACCTCTTCATTTGTGTTTTAGATCTAATTAATTTGTTGTTAGTCTTTGTTATTTTCAGCAATATATTACCAACAGGTTCTGCAATGGTCGTTTCCGAGAGAAGAGAAGAAGACGGAGGGAGGAGAGAGAGAGAGAGAGCGTCGGAGGGGAGAGGAGGGAAGAAGGAGAGGCCGGGAGAGAGCGCAAAGGGAGCGGGACCGGGAGGCCCGCGCGAGGGGCCGGGAGGAGGAGGCCTTCGCGGCCAAGCAGGTGGAGTGAAGGCGGGATCACAGGCGGCACAGGGAGGAGGTCGGGGCGCTGGAGAGGATGGTGAGGGAGGAAGAAGCGCGCAGGCGGGCACTCGAGGAGGAGCATTGTGCAGGTGCGACAGAGGCGGGTGGCCGCGAGGAAGTGGTGGACGGGGAGCTGTGGAGTGGGGGCGCGAGCACATGACGGCGGATGGCTGTCGTCGGGCAAGGTTCCTTGGAAGGAGGAGGAGGGAGAGGGGAGGGGAGCGCAGGTCGCGAGATCTTCTTTAAAAAAAAATTTGGTAGACCCTTATTTTTATTTTGAGGAAACTTTTTAAAGGGTGAAATTTCATCCTAAAAATTAGAGGAGAGGTTATCAAACATGTCTAAGTGAGTTTGCTATTTCTATTTTTAAATTTGATAAAAAAAGAGGAAAAAAAGAGCAACCAAACACCCTATAAATAATTTTAGCATGTCAAAAATAGAAATAATTTTCAAGAATTTAATTTATACAAATAGAAAAATTATTTTCTGTAAATGGAAACAGTTTTCAAAATTTTATTTTCAGAAAAAAAAAGTAATTATTCTCAGCAAATGGAAATTACTTTCAGAAGTTTATTTTCAAAAAATAGAAATAGTTATTTTATGTAATCAGAATCAGAATTTCAGAATTTCATTTTCTGAAAACAAAAATAATTGTTTAAATAGGAACAAATTTCAGAATTCTATTTTATAACAATATAAATAATTATTTTCTACAAACAGAAAAAATTTTCAGAATTTAGTTTTCTGAAAACAAAAATGATTATTTAAAACAGAAACAATTTCAGAATTACATTATCTGAAAACATAAATGATTATTTAAAACATAAACAATTTTCAGAATTATATTTTCCGAAAATAAAAATTATCATTTAAACAGAAACAGGTTTCAGAATTTTATTTTCAGAAAAGATTATTTTTTGTAAACAGAAGTGAAGTACATAGTTTAATTTTTCTGAAAACAATATAGGAACAATCTTTACTTTCAGATATGTTTTAATTTCAGTCAACACAATTAATTTTCAAAAATATTAGACAGAAATAATTAGGATCTTATTTTCAACAAAATCATTTTTTTGAAGTTTTAAAGAGTGGCAATCTAACTCTGAATCGTGTCGAAATAGATCGACCCACATTTAGAAATACGTCGATTAGAATCAGTTTATATGTTTATTTTATTTATTTATTTATTTTTAAAAATATATCTTATATAATTAATGTGTTTCCCATTACGCGATTCGATCTGAACACATCTTCTTGCCTAGACGCATTTAAGATTTTTTTTTTTAAAAAAATAAAGCATCCAAACATGCTGAGGTGTCTGGCACATGCCTGGATATGGTCACGTAATCGGTAACTACTATTAACTCCTTAGCCCAGTTTTGATTGGAAGTTATCCTAAGGTTAACTCACGTTTAATCGTGAGTTATCTATTTCATTAATTGGATTAATGAGCTAATTACATAATAATCTAATAGAAGTGAGATTAACTATGGGTTAAGTATGAGTTTTAATAATCCAATAGAAGTGAGATTAACTATGGGTTAATCGTGAGTTATCTATTTCATTGGTTGGATTAATGACCTAATTGCATAATAATCTAATGGGAAGTGAGATTAACTATGGGTTAAGTCTGAGTTTTCTAACCCGCCATTGAGGGAGGTGGAATAAATTAATTATGTTGAGTTTGTAAATCAAAATCGGGTTGAAGACGGAGAAACTTAACATGGCTGAGTTAACCCGGGAAAATGTTAACCTCTGTCAAAGTGAGGTTAAGGGATTAAAAGGACTAGATTCACATCAGAGCAAATACTAAAAACATATGGAACCATGTCAGCTGTTCTCGGTCATTTTAAGGCACTGTTAATTAAAATTTATGCCGCCTGGTTAGTAGGTCGGATAATTATTAGTTTAAAAATCGAATAGAATTCGTATCTGTTTGATTGAATAATTATTCGAATAAAATATCTGACAAAATATTTAATTAGATATCGAATAATCTCATTATTAATTAAATACGAATTTAGATATTAAGGTATCCGTGTTGATTATTATCTAACTGTATATAAATCTTTAGATGTATATCTAAAGATTCACATATTCTATATATAAATAACTCAAATCTTAATACGTTATTTGATTGTTCTTTTTTATATTTTTCTCTCAAAATAAAACTTAGAAATAAGAACCTATTCCAATCATTTGATAAATCTTCTCCTATTTTTAATTAGGACGAGGATTAATCTCTTTCAAAATAAGAACAACATCCACCCTTTATTTTCTTAATAAAATAACTCACTACTCTTGTGCACGATTCGCACGCTCACTTTCAAATACATCTGACTATTATTCATTTAAAATTTAAGTTGCATTCGAATTCGTTTGATCAAATAATTATCTGAATAATACTGAGATGCATATTCGAGCGGGAGGACTCAGAATATGCTATATCCACTGGGGTAAAGCCGGACCCTTGCTCCAACAGATTATCAAATCTGACCTTAAGATTTCGAGCCGAAAGTACGCAATCATGGCCAGCCAAGATTAATTTTTGGAGGGCACACAGGTTTACAATCTGCCTAGTTCTTGCAGACCAGAAATCTAAGAACTTCGTTGCGGCAAACGGAAAACTCAACGTGTTTTGTCGCTCCTCGACATCGTTTCAGGCGAGATTTTCCCGTCCAGCTACGGCCGCATGAGAGGAGACGAGCGATATTGAGACCATGATCGAGGAGACCAAAAACAATGATCAAAGTTTTGGAAGTCATCTCTGAACGCGTCGGGGAGCACGAACGCGTGGTTAAAGAAATGCGTATCGTAATCACGGTTCGATGACTCGGTTTTAACTCGCTCGACTCGGACGTATCATACCGGATCAGGGAAGAAACGAGTCGTGTCGACTCGGGCCGAGTCGGGTCGAGTCACAAAAAATAATAATATATTTTAAGTGTACCGTACCGGATCAGGGAAGAATCGATCCGGTACGGATCACCGAGTCGGCGAACTATGATCGTAACATAGCCGTGATTCAAGTTGAAACGCGTCGAACTAAAGACAGTTGAATATGATCCAGAAGCTTCATCTAAAATATGTCGGTGTAGCCCGACGTGCTTAACAAATTCTTTTAATCACAAAATCAAACCTCTTTGAAACTCGTCGACTCTCTCACCGAATTTCTATATAAACGCATCGCCATAGTCGGGCGTGTTTTAAAGTAGCCTCTTGTCACTCAGGCACTTTTTAGAATCATAATTATTGTTTTATTTTATTTTTAACAATATAATAATAAATAGAACTATTAGATCATTGGGAATAATTTGTTGAAAATAAAATAATATGTAATAATAAATAATTAGATCTAAATAAATAATAGAGTTAAAAATATAATCTTTTGAGTTAAAGTACATAATCATTGGAATCAAGAATTCTGTCGTTACTTGACGTGTGAGTCTAGTAGCAATGACCTTCTAAAGATATGATGACTTTCGAACAGACGATCTCCTTTCTCTCGTTCGCACGTTCTCGAAGAAGGTCATAGTGAATCTCAATCTCACTCTCAGAAACTCAACACAAAATAAATAGAACTTGCAGAGGACGAAGAAAGGAAGAGATAAAGGAGAGAATGATTATCCGTAGATTGTTGCGTTATTCGGTTTTGGGCTAGGCAACAAACCTATATATGGGCTTAAAGACACCCGTGAAATGTCCACCCGTTACACAATTTTAAGCTTTGCAATGTCACATGGGCTTTAAAGTTCTTATTCATTGAAAACATTACCAGGGTGCAATGATCAAAGGAAACAACGTTCATGGATTTTAAAAGTTCTTATATCACACATTTAACACTATAGACAGGTTTGCGTGAAGGGAAATACTAGTTACTCTCTTGGATGGGGTAAAAAATTTACCTATCCAATATATTATTGATCCATGTCATTAACACGTGAGTCTCACTTATTAAAATTTTTAAATACTTCTTAAATATTTATATACACTTTCATCTATTTCTCACTCTTATTCATTTATTTGTTATCCTTCGATAGTCATTTTTCATATTCAGATAGTTATTTGTCACCCTTAAATAGTATTAAAAGTCTCGTTCGTCATCTCAGAAATATGCGACAATTGACAGGAGTTGACTATTTGTCACTCTTACGTAGTTATTTGTCACTCTTAGATAGCTATCTTTCACCCTTAGATGGTTATTTGTCACCTTTAAATAATATTAAAAAACTTATTCGTCGTCTCGAGAATACGTGAAAATTGAACTATTTGTCACACTTATATAGTTATTTGTCCCCTTTACATAGTTATTTTTCACCTTTAAATATTTATTTGTCACCCTTAAATAGTATTGAAATTCTCATTTATCGTCTTGAGAATGCGTGAAAATTGACATAAGTTAATTACTTGTCATCCTTACATAATTATTTGTCACCCTCAGGTAATTTTTTTTATATTTAAATAGTTATTTGTCACTCTTATAACATTAAAAAAATTCTTAAAAATATGTGTAAAAATGATAAAAAATGAGACCCACACTCTGCATATGTAGTCCAATGAGAGATAAGATGGATAATGAACTTACCCTTATGCACGGGTAATAAACATTTCTCAAGTGTGAATTATACACCCATTAGGGTCTTAATAAGCATTTCTCACGTGTGAATTACACCACTAAGGGTCTTCCCGGTGAGAACTGAATGTAGGAAGTTGCATCCCTTTTTTTGGACAAATATGTAGCCTTGTATTATTGAGGTGGGCTCCTCTCGGAGAAAAAAAACGTGCTTTTTATGTCATAACAGCGTCATATTGTTGCAATTTAAAAGGCAATGCTTTGCTTCTTTGGTCCTGAAGCAATAACTTCCGGTGCGATTTCGAAAGGGACCCGTGTGTGCCTATGGAATGTTGCCGCACATCGTGCTTTTAATCAGGGTCAGTAATATCGATCCGGGATAGGTCGACTTGTATAACCCGATCCGTCTTGGTCTGGGGACGGGACATGCGGATCATGGGTCGTGATCGAGTCATTTTATATATTTAATATTTTATTTTAAATATAAAATATTATATAAGTAAGTTGGTCACGTGTCTTCGTTGATTTACGGGTGATTTGAGTTCGAAACTCACCAACTTTCTTTTTAAAATTTTTATATAAAAAACTCAAAATTTTAAGAGAGTTCTACAAATTTGAACCCAAGACATTTTAAATAAAACACACAAATCACTTAGGGCATTTTTATTTTCGGGTTAGGATAGGGGGAACAGTAAACCGATGTTAGAGAAAACTGTGGGTCCCACAATTTTCCCTCACACACATGCCCCTTAACCCTGGTGGAATAAGTAATTCTGAGAGTGAGAGTCGAATAACTCATCCCACCTCAGAAACAAAGAGGGCCTTAATCAACTGAGCTAAAGACTTTGTTGTATTATTATATATATATTATATATATAAAGAATCTTTTTTTATTTTAACATTTTTGAGACGGAACGGGACGGTATCATCCCGAGCCGTAACCGGGACGACCGAGACACCTGAGATGGCAAACCCTACTTTTAACTAGGAAAGATTTTCATACGTTATAGATGAGAGGTAGATGGTGTTTGTCATATATGACTCTTTGTGACAGAAATATTAAAAAGTTTCAAGTCTTTGGGACTGTCTATAGATCGGGTTCGAGTTGGAGTTAGGTCGGTTTGATCGGGATCAAATTTATCAATATTAAAGTTCGAGTTCGGCCTAGGACTGAGTTACGTCAGGTCGGGTCTGGTCGCGTTGGGTTTGATATTTTTACAAAAATATAAAGTCCATCGACTAAGATTCAGTTCAGTCGAAAATTTAAATAAAAATAAAAAATAAAAAATAAAATATTTAATAATATAAAATATATAATCTTGTCAAGTTAATTAAAAATTTTGATGTTAATTATTTTATTTATTTAAAAATAGAGTTTTTAAATAATTTTTAAAATTTGAAATAAGAAAAAAATGAACAGGATTAGCCTTCGAGTTGAATTCAAAGTCTGAATATGTCCGATGAGATTTGTCGGATCAAATATTTAAGTCTGACTAAAAAATCACGGCTCAAAAAAATTCTTATGACCTGATCCAAAATCAGACTAATCTCAATAATTTATCGGGCCCACATGAGCCATTGGCAATCCTAGTTGTGCTGTGTATATTCTGATTGCAGCACATGACATGGAAACGAGCTCAATGGCAGGAGCAAGGTAGGCCAGACCGTGGCTAATGAAGTTGCCCGCTTGCTGGCATGACGTGATTCTTCATTTGGCACAGAGCTCGCGTTTTCTTATTTTATTCTGTCGGCACCACCCTGACTTTTCTTGAAGCATGAGGGATGCTGGCCATTCACTCCCTGTGATGTGATTCGAGTGGAATTGTGACAGTCCAGCATCTGTTTTTACTTAAAGGGTGTTTGGTTGCATTTTTTTCTCTTCTTTCTCTCTCAAATTTAAAAAAGAGAGAGAGAACTCAATTAACCGTGTTTGATAAGTACTCACTATTTTTTAGAAGAAAAATTAACTCCCTTCAAATCTCTTTCTAAAACAAAATAACTCCGGAGTTTTTTTTTTTGAAATCACCCGTCTCCCTCTTCCCCCCCGGCTGATCCCCCCCTGCGCGCCCCCCCTCTCCCTCCCGCCGTTCTCCCCCCTCCCTCCCTCCCCGGCGGTCCCCGCCTGTGTGGCCCTGTGGACACCGAAAATCGCACATCCAAATGTCATGCTCGGCCCAGCATTAACAACGGCGCCGAGTGAAGAAACCCCGGAGAAATCAAGCACAAAAGGCTCCACAGCCCGTGGGCCTCGAAGAAAATCAAATGGGCCACAACTCATGCTCACAATGGGCTCAAAATCGCCCATTTAGCCCTTCAGCGGCACGCCCAGTTGAGGCCTCAGCGGCACGCCCTGGCAGAACCCTCCAGCGGCACGCCCCCTTCAGCGGCACACCCTGCCGCGGCCCTCGCCAGCACACCCCTATGGGGGTTCACCGGCACACCCCCAAGGGGGTTCACCGGCACACCCCCATGGGGGGGTCTTCACCGGCACACCCCCCATGGGGGGGCCTTCAACGGCACACCCCCCCATGGGGGGGGGGGGTCTTCACCGGCACACCCCCCGTGGGGGGGGTCTTCACCGGCACACCCCTTGGGGCCTCAGCAGGCCTCAGCAGCTTCAGCGGCACGCCCTCAGCAGGCTTCAGCGGCACGGCCCTTTGGGGTCTTCAGCGGCACGCCCTTCAGGCCGTTCAGCGGCACGCCCATCCGGGGCTCCAGCGGTACGCTCTTTTGGCACCACAGCGGCACGCTTGTTCAGCCCTTCAACGGCACAGCGGTGAAGCTCTTTCAACGGGCGACGTGAGGCCCATGCCCTACACATCCTTGGCGCGCAGTGGAGCCGTCTGAGGTGGCAGCCGATCGTTGGGCCACGTGGCCTAGTCCACTGACAGCCAGGACAGGCAGGTCAAACCTCATGATCACGGGCCACTTCCCGCTTCGACGCCCCTGCACGAAGACTCCCGCCGTCCGGGGTATAAAAACCCCTCCCCTTCGTTTCGAACAAGGGGGGAGAGGAGAGGGAGAAGACAAGAGGCAGACGGATAGACACATACACGCGGAAGAAAAGAGAAGAAGAGAGGAGAAGAAGAAGAGGCTCCCTCCCTGCCGGGAGCTTCCTTCGACGACCACCACCACCGGAAGAGAGCAAGAGTAAGGGAGGGAGGGTTCGATGTAATGGGGAGAGAGTTAGGGGCGGCTGACCTCCCTCCTGCCCTCCGTTCCCCCTCTCCCTTTTATGTATTCTTTCTTTTCTGGGGCCTTTTTCCCTTTCTCGGCCATGGCATTATCTTTGGCATTCTTTTGCTATGATATGTATATAGGGCCGTGCCCTCTCGATTCCCATGAATGAAAGTTGTTCCTCTTGGGTTTTCTCTTTGATTTCGTTGGCTTATGCTAGTCCTCGCGGTTTCCAACGGGTTGTCCGTTCTTCCCTCCGTCTCCCCATTTCTCTGGTGTTCTTGGGGCCTCCGTGTCTATATGACCGTCCTCCCACGATCCTTAGCCTTATAGGCCCTTCGATTCCTTCCGTGGCCCTCTGCTATGACCACTGGTTTAGGAAGGAGGGAGACCCTCACCCTCTCTCCCAATACACCACAGCTAAGTGGCTTCTCCCCCGGCCTTCAATCCCTCTCCCATGCTCCTGGATGGCCCACAGATCTCCCAGCCCACATACTTAACCCCCTTTGACTCTCCAGCGATGCACCTCTCCGGCCCCTGGCAGGCACATCAGTTTTGGCCCTTAGAGGCACACACCTCTAACCTTGGCCGGCACACCTCCTTTGGCCTTCAGCGGCACATCTCCCATTTAGCCACTGGCCGACACACCTTTGGCTCCCTTGGCCGGTACACATGCTATTTAACCCTCGCCGGCACACCCAGTCGCCCCTTGGCCGGTACACCTCACTGGCCCTCAGCGGCACACTCACACTCTGTTACCCCTTGGCCGGCACACTCCAATTGGCCCTTGGCCGGTACACTCACCTTATGGCCTTTAGCGGCACACCCTTCAGCCTCTCAGCAGCCCACTCCTTGGCCTCGCCTCCGAGCCCCTTCCTTCACGTTTT